>JACATO010000615.1:615000-1354043 GCA_018389105.1 Nautilus pompilius | reverse complement strand
CCGTCTACTCCCCGGTTAGTTAGGGTTGCAGGACGTTAATACTGTGCAGTGTTAGTGACATTCACGAATAAGGGAAGTAACTCATAATCAACAATTTATTATTGCAGAATATGTAAAAATATACCAAAAACGTAAATTTATAATGTGTTATGTCCCTTAGCCTAACTGGCTAACAATGCACAGTATTAACGCACTAATGCCGTCTACTCCCCGGTTAGTTAGGGTTGGAGAACGTTAATACAGTGCATTGTTAGTGAGGGAAATAACTCTTATCATACAATTTGATTACTGCAGAATATGTAAAAATATACCAAAAAAACGTAAAATTTAATGTTATGTCCCTTAGCCTAACTGGCTAACAATGCACAGTATTAACGCACTAATGCCCCTCTTCTCCCCCGGTTAGTTAGGGTCTGTCGAGAACGTTAATACAGTGCATGTTAGTGAGGAAAAACTCATTATCATACAATTTGAATTACTGCAGAATATGTAAAATATACCAAAAAAAACGTAAAAATTATAATGAGTTATGTCCCTTAGCGAAATGGCTAACAATGCACAGTATTAACGCACTAATGCCCTCTACTCCCCGGTTAGTTAGGGTTGCAGGACGTTAATACTGTGCAGTGTTAGTGACATTCACGAATAAGGGAATAACTCATATCATACAATTTTATTACTGCAGAATATGTAAAAATATACCAAAAACGTAAAATTATAATGTGTTATGTCCCTTAGCCTAACTTGCTAACAATGCACAGTATTAACGCACTAATGCCCTCTTCTCCCCGGTTAGTTAGGGTGGCAGGACGTTAATACTGTGCCGTGTTAGTGACATTCACGAATAAGGGAAGTAACTCATATCATACAATTTTTATCTGCAGAATATGTAAAAATATACCAAAACCGTAAAATTTATAATGTGTTATGTCCCTTAGCCTAACTTGCTAACAATGCACAGTATTACGCACTAATGCCCTCTACTCCCCGGTTAGTTAGGTTTGCAGGACATTATACTGTGCAGTGTTAGTGACATTCACGAATAAGGGAAGTAACTCATATCATACAATTTGCTTACTGCAGAATATGTAAAAATATACCAAAAACGTAAAATTTATAATGTGGTTATGTCCCTTAGCCTAACTGCTGTGCTAACAATGCACAGTATTATCGCACTAATGCCCTCTACTCCCCGGTTAGTTAGGGTCGGTCGGAGAACGTTAATACAGTGCATTGTAGTGAGGAAATAACTCATTATCATACAATTTGTTATACTGCAGAATATGTAAAAATATACCAAAAAAACGTAAAAATTATAATGTGTTATGTCCCTTAGCCTAACTGGCTAACAATGCACAGTATTAACGCACTAATGCCCCTCCTCCCCCCGGTTAGTTAGGGTTGCAGGACGTTAATACTGTGCAGTGTTAGTGACATTCACGAATAAGGGAAGTAACTCATATCATAATTTTCAATTTTATTATATGCAGAATATGTAAAAATATACCAAAAACGTAAAATTTATAATGTGTTATGTCCCTTAGCCTAACTTGCTAACAATGCACAGTATTAACGCACTAATGCCCTCTACTCCCCGGTTAGTTAGGGTTGCAGGACGTTAATACTGTGCAGTGTTAGTGACATTCACGAATAAGGGAAGTAACTCATATCATACAATTTTATTATTGCAGAATATGTAAAAATATACCAAAAACGTAAAATTTATAATGTGTTATGTCCCTTATCCTAACTTGCTAACAATGCACAGTATTATCGCACTAATGCCGTCTACTCCCCGGTTAGTTAGGGTCGGTCGGAGAACGTTAATACTGTGGCATTGTTAGTGAGGAATAACTCATTATCATACAATTTGATTACTGCAGAATATGTAAAAATATACCAAAAAACGTAAAATTATAATGAGTTATGTCCCTTAGCCTAACTGCTAACAATGCACAGTATTAACGCACTAATGCCCTCTACTCCCCGGTTAGTTAGGGTTGCAGGACGTTAATACTGTGCAGTGTTAGTGACATTCACGAATAAGGGAAGTAACTCATATCATACAATTTTATTATTGCAGAATATGTAAAAATATACCAAAAACGTAAAATTTATAATGTGTTATGTCCCTTAGCCTAACTTGCTAACAATGCACAGTATTAACGCACTAATGCCCTCTACTCCCCGGTTAGTTAGGGTTGCAGGACGTTAATACTGTGCAGTGTTAGTGACATTCACGAATAAGGGAAGTAACTCATATCATACAATTTTATTATTGCAGAATATGTAAAAATATACCAAAAACGTAAAATTTATAATGTGTTATGTCCCTTAGCCTAACTGGCTAACAATGCACAGTATTAACGCACTAATGCCCTCTACTCCCCGGTTAGTTAGGGTTGCAGGACGTTAATACTGTGCAGTGTTAGTGACATTCACGAATAAGGGAAGTAACTCATATCATACAATTTTATTATTGCAGAATATGTAAAAATATACCAAAAACGTAAAATTTATAATGTGTTATGTCCCTTATCCTAACTTGCTAACAATGCACAGTATTATCGCACTAATGCCGTCTACTCCCCGGTTAGTTAGGGTTGCAGGACATTAATACTGTGCAGTGTTAGTGACATTCACGAATAAGGGAAGTAACTCATATCATACAATTTTATTATTGCAGAATATGTAAAAATATACCAAAAACGTAAAATTTATAATGTGTTATGTCCCTTAGCCTAACTGCTAACAATGCACAGTATTAACGCACTAATGCCGTCTACTCCCCGGTTAGTTTAGGGGTCGTGGAACGTTAATACAGTGCATTGTTAGTGAGGAAATAACTCATTATCATACAATTTGATTACTGCAGAATATGTAAAAATATACCAAAAAACGTAAATTATAATGAGTTATGTCCCTTAGCCTAACTGGCTAACAATGCACAGTATTAACGCACTAATGCCCTCTTCTCCCCGGTTAGTTAGGGTTGGAGGACGGAGAACGTTAATACAGTGCATTGTTAGTGAGGGAATAACTCATTATCATACAATTTATTACTGCAGAATATGTAAAAAATACCAAAAACGTAAAAATTATAATGAGTTATGTCCCTTAGCCTAACTGGCTAACAATGCACAGTATTAACGCACTAATGCCCTCTACTCCCCGGTTAGTTAGGGTTGCAGGACGTTAATACTGTGCAGTGTTAGTGACATTCACGAATAAGGGAAGTAACTCATATCATACAATTTTATATTATTGCAGAATATGTAAAATATACCAAAAAAAACGTAAAATTTATAATGTGTTATGTCCCTTATCCTAACTTGCTAACAATGCACAGTATTAACGCACTAATGCCGTCTACTCCCCGGTTAGTTAGGGTCGGTCGGAGAACGTTAATACAGTGCATTGTTAGTGACATTCACGAATAAGGGAAGTAACTCATATCATACAATTTTATTACTGCAGAATATGTAAAAATATACCAAAAAACGTAAAAATTATAATGTGTTATGTCCCTTAGCCTAACTGGCTAACAATGCACAGTATTAACGCACTAATGCCGTCTACTCCCCGGTTAGTTAGGGTCGGTCGGAGGACGTTAATACTGTGCATTGTTAGTGACATTCACGAATAAGGGAAATAACTCATTATCATACAATTTTATTACTGCAGAATATGTAAAAATATACCAAAAAACGTAAAAATTATAATGAGTTATGTCCCTTAGCCTAACTGGCTAACAATGCACAGTATTAACGCACTAATGCCCTCTACTACCCGGTTAGTTAGGGTTACAGCACGTTAATACTGTGCATTGTTAGTGACATTCGCGAATAAGGGAAATAACTCATTATCATACAATTTTATTACTGCAGAACATGTAAAAATATACCAAAAACGTAAAAATAATGTGTTATGTCCCTTAGCCTAACTGCTAACAATGCACAGTATTAACGCACTAATGCCCTCTACTCCCCGGTTAGTTAGGGTTGCAGGACGTTAATACTGTGCAGTGTTAGTGACATTCACGAATAAGGGAAGTAACTCATATCATAAATTTTATTATTGCAGAATATGTAAAAATATACCAAAAAACGTAAAATTTATAATGTGTTTATGTCCCTTAGCCTAACTTGCTAACAATGCACAGTATTAAACGCACTAATGCCCTCTACTCCCCGGTTAGTTAGGGTTGCAGGACGTTAATACTGTGCAGTGTTAGTGACATTCACGAATAAGGGAAGTAACTCATATCATACAATTTTATTATTGCAGAATATGTAAAAATATACCAAAAACGTAAAATTTATAATGTGTTATGTCCCTTAGCCTAACTTGCTAACAATGCACAGTATTAACGCACTAATGCCGTCTACTCCCCGGTTAGTTAGGGTTGGAGAACGTTAATACAGTGCATTGTTAGTGAGGAAATAACTCATTATCATACATTTTATTACTGCAGAATATGTAAAAATATACCAAAAAACGTAAAATTATAATGAGTTATGTCCCTTAGCCTAACTGGCTAACAATGCACAGTATTAACGCACTAATGCCCTCTCTCCCCGGTTAGTTAGGGTCGGTCGGAGAACGTTAATACTGTGCATTGTTAGTGAGGAAATAACTCATTATCATACAATTTGATTACTGCAGAATATGTAAAAATATACCAAAAAAACGTAAAAATTATAATGAGTTATGTCCCTTAGCCTAACTGGCTAACAATGCACAGTATTAACGCACTAATGCCCTCTTCTCCCCGGTTAGTTAGGGTTGCAGGACGTTAATACTGTGCAGTGTTAGTGACATTCACGAATAAGGGAAGTAACTCATATCATACAATTTTATTATTGCAGAATATGTAAAAATATACCAAAAACGTAAAATTTATAATGTGTTATGTCCCTTATCCTAACTTGCTAACAATGCACAGTATTAACGCACTAATGCCCTCTACTCCCCGGTTAGTTAGGGTTGCAGGACGTTAATACTGTGCAGTGTTAGTGACATTCACGAATAAGGGAAGTAACTCATATCATACAATTTTATTATTGCAGAATATGTAAAAATATACCAAAAACGTAAAATTTATAATGTGTTATGTCCCTTAGCCTAACTGCTAACAATGCACAGTATTAACGCACTAATGCCCTCTACTCCCCCCGGTTAGTTAGGGTTGGAGGACGTTAATACTGTGCAGTGTTAGTGACATTCACGAATAAGGGAAGTAACTCATATCATACAATTTTATTACTGCAGAATATGTAAAAATATACCAAAAACGTAAAATTTATAATGTGTTATGTCCCTTAGCCTAACTGGCTAACAATGCACAGTATTAACGCACTAATGCCTCTACTCCCCGGTTAGTTAGGGTCGGTCGGAGAACGTTAATACAGTGCATTGTTTAGTGAGGAAATAACTCATTATCATACAATTTTATTACTGCAGAATATGTAAAAATATACCAAAAAACGTAAAATTTATAATGAGTTATGTCCCTTAGCCTAACTGGCTAACAATGCACAGTATTAACGCACTAATGCCCTCTACTCCCCGGTTAGTTAGGGTTGCAGGACGTTAATACTGTGCAGTGTTAGTGACATTCACGAATAAGGGAAGTACTCATATCATATCATACAATTTTATTATTGCAGAATATGTAAAAATATACCAAAAACGTAAAATTTATAATGTGTTATGTCCCTTAGCCTAACTGCTAACAATGCACAGTATTAACGCACTAATGCCCTCTACTCCCCGGTTAGTTAGGGTTGCAGGACGTTAATACTGTGCAGTGTTAGTGACATTCACGAATAAGGGAAGTAACTCATATCATACATACAATTTTATTATTGCAGAATATGTAAAAATATACCACCAAAAACGTAAAATTTATAATGTGTTATGTCCCTTAGCCTAACTGCTAACAATGCACAGTATTAACGCACTAATGCCTCTACTCCCCGGTTAGTTAGGGTCGGTCGGAGAACGTTAATACAGTGCATTGTTAGTGAGAAATAACTCATTATCATACAATTTATTACTGCAGAATATGTAAAAATATACCAAAAAACGTAAAATTATAATGAGTTATGTCCCTTAGCCTAACTGGCTAACAATGCACAGTATTAACGCACTAATGCCCTCTACTCCCCGGTTAGTTAGGGTTGGAGGACGTTAATACTGTGCATGTTAGTGACATTCACGAATAAGGGAAGTAACTCATATCATACAATTTTATTATTGCAGAATATGTAAAAATATACCAAAAACGTAAAATTTATAATGTGTTATGTCCCTTAGCCTAACTTGCTAACAATGCACAGTATTAACGCACTAATGCCCTCTACTCCCCGGTTAGTTAGGGTTGCAGGACGTTAATACTGTGCAGTGTTAGTGACATTCACGAATAAGGGAAGTAACTCATATCATACAATTTTATTATTGCAGAATATGTAAAAATATACCAAAAACGTAAAATTTATAATGTGTTATGTCCCTTAGCCTAACTTGCTAACAATGCACAGTATTAACGCACTAATGCCCTCTACTCCCCGGTTAGTTAGGGTTGCAGGACGTTAATACTGTGCAGTGTTAGTGACATTCACGAATAAGGGAAGTAACTCATATCATACAATTTTATTATTGCAGAATATGTAAAAATATACCAAAAACGTAAAATTTATAATGTGTTATGTCCCTTAGCCTAACTTGCTAACAATGCACAGTATTAACGCACTAATGCCGTCTACTCCCCGGTTAGTTAGGGTTGGGTCGGGGAGAACGTTAATACGTGCATTGTTAGTGAGGAAATAACTCATTATCATACAATTTTATTACTGCAGAATATGTAAAAATATACCAAAAAACGTAAAAATTATAATGAGTTATGTCCCTTAGCCTAACTGGCTAACAATGCACAGTATTAACGCACTAATGCCCTCTACTCCCCGGTTAGTTAGGGTTGGAGGACGTTAATACTGTGCATTGTTAGTGACATTCACGAATAAGGGAAATAACTCATTATCATACAATTTTATTACTGCAGAATATGTAAAAATATACCAAAAACGTAAAATTTATAATGTGTTATGTCCCTTAGCCTAACTTGCTAACAATGCACAGTATTAACGCACTAATGCCCTCTACTCCCCGGTTAGTTAGGGTTGCAGGACGTTAATACTGTGCAGTGTTAGTGACATTCACGAATAAGGGAAGTAACTCATATCATACAATTTTATTATTGCAGAATATGTAAAAATATACCAAAAACGTAAAATTTATAATGTGTTATGTCCCTTAGCCTAACTTGCTAACAATGCACAGTATTAACGCACTAATGCCCTCTACTCCCCGGTTAGTTAGGGTTGCAGGACGTTAATACTGTGCAGTGTTAGTGACATTCACGAATAAGGGAAGTAACTCATATCATACAATTTTATTATTGCAGAATATGTAAAAATATACCAAAAACGTAAAATTTATAATGTGTTATGTCCCTTAGCCTAACTGGCTAACAATGCACAGTATTAACGCACTAATGCCGTCTACTCCCCGGTTAGTTAGGGTCGGTCGGAGAACGTTAAGTACAGTGACATTCACGTAAGGGAAATAACTCATTATCATACAATTTTATTACTGGCAGAATATGTAAAAATATACCAAAAAACGTAAAATTATAATGAGTTATGTCCCTTAGCCTAACTGGCTAACAATGCACAGTATTAACGCACTAATGCCCTCTACTCCCCGGTTAGTTAGGGTTGGTCGAGAACGTTAATACAGTGCATTGTTAGTGAGGAAATAACTCATTATCATACAATTTTATTACTGCAGAATATGTAAAAATATACCAAAAAACGTAAAATTATAATGTGTTATGTCCCTTAGCCTAACTTGCTAACAATGCACAGTATTAACGCACTAATGCCCTCTTCTCCCCTGTTAGTTAGGGTTGCAGGACGTTAATACTGTGCAGTGTTAGTGACATTCACGAATAAGGGAAGTAACTCATATCGTACAATTTTATTATTGCAGAATATGTAAAAATATACCAAAAAACGTAAAATTTATAATGTGTTATGTCCCTTAGCCTAACTTGCTAACAATGCACAGTATTAACGCACTAATGCCCTCTTCTCCCCGGTTAGTTAGGGTTGGTCGGAGAACGTTAATACAGTGCATTGAATAAGGGAAGTAACTCATATCATACAATTTTATTACTGCAGAATATGTAAAAATATACCAAAAAACGTAAAATTATAATGTGTTATGTCCCTTAGCCTAACTGGCTAACAATGCACAGTATTAACGCACTAATGCCCTCTACTCCCCGGTTAGTTAGGGTTGCAGGACGTTAATACTGTGCAGTGTTAGTGACATTCACGAATAAGGGAAGTAACTCATATCATACAATTTTATTATTGCAGAATATGTAAAAATATACCAAAAACGTAAAATTTATAATGTGTTATGTCCCTTAGCCTAACTGGCTAACAATGCACAGTATTAACGCACTAATGCCGTCTACTCCCCCGGTTAGTTAGGGTTGCAGGACGTTAACTGTGCAGTGTTAGTGACATTCACGAATAAGGGAAGTAACTCATATCATACAATTTTATTATGCAGAATATGTAAAAATATACCAAAAACGTAAAATTATAATGTGTTATGTCCCTTAGCCTAACTTGCTAACAATGCACAGTATTAACGCACTAATGCCGTCTACTCCCCGGTTAGTTAGGGTGGTCGGAGAACGTTAATACAGTGCATTGTTTAGTGAGGAAATAACTCATTATCATACAATTTGATTACTGCAGAATATGTAAAAATATACCAAAAAACGTAAAAATTATAATGTTATGTCCCTTAGCCTAACTGGCTAACAATGCACAGTATTAACGCACTAATGCCCTCTACTCCCCGGTTAGTTAGGGTTGGAGGACGTTAATACTGTGCATTGTTAGTGACATTCACGAATAAGGGAAATAACTCATTATCATACAATTTGATTACTGCAGAATATGTAAAAATATACCAAAAACGTAAAATTTATAATGTGTTATGTCCCTTAGCCTAACTTGCTAACAATGCACAGTATTAACGCACTAATGCCCTCTACTCCCCGGTTAGTTAGGGTTGCAGGACGTTAATACTGTGCAGTGTTAGTGACATTCACGAATAAGGGAAGTAACTCATATCATACAATTTTATTATTGCAGAATATGTAAAAATATACCAAAAACGTAAAATTTATAATGTGTTATGTCCCTTATCCTAACTTGCTAACAATGCACAGTATTATCGCACTAATGCCGTCTACTCCCCGGTTAGTTAGGGTCGGTCGGAGAACGTTAATACAGTGCATTGTTAGTGAGGAAATAACTCATTATCATACAATTTGATTACTGCAGAATATGTAAAAATATACCAAAAAAACGTAAAAATTATAATGAGTTATGTCCCTTATCCTAACTTGCTAACAATGCACAGTATTAACGCACTAATGCCCTCTTCTCCCCGGTTAGTTAGGGTCGGTCGGAGAACGTTAATACAGTGCATTGTTAGTGAGGAAATAACTCATTATCATACAATTTTATTACTGCAGAATATGTAAAAATATACCAAAAAACGTAAAAATTATAATGAGTTATGTCCCTTAGCCTAACTGGCTAACAATGCACAGTATTAACGCACTAATGCCCTCTACTCCCCGGTTAGTTAGGGTTGCAGGACGTTAATACTGTGCAGTGTTAGTGACATTCACGAATAAGGGAAGTAACTCATATCATACAATTTTATTATTGCAGAATATGTAAAAATATACCAAAAACGTAAAATTTATAATGTGTTATGTCCCTTAGCCTAACTTGCTAACAATGCACAGTATTAACGCACTAATGCCCTCTACTCCCCGGTTAGTTAGGGTTGCAGGACGTTAATACTGTGCAGTGTTAGTGACATTCACGAATAAGGGAAGTAACTCATATCATACAATTTTATTATTGCAGAATATGTAAAAATATACCAAAAACGTAAAATTTATAATGTGTTATGTCCCTTAGCCTAACTGGCTAACAATGCACAGTATTAACGCACTAATGCCGTCTACTCCCCGGTTAGTTAGGGTTGCAGGACGTTAATACTGTGCAGTGTTAGTGACATTCACGAATAAGGGAAGTAACTCATATCATACAATTTTATTATTGCAGAATATGTAAAAATATACCAAAAACGTAAAATTTATAATGTGTTATGTCCCTTAGCCTAACTTTAACAATGCACAGTATTAACGCACTAATGCCGTCTACTCCCCGGTTAGTTAGGGTTGCAGGACGTTAATACTGTGCAGTGTTAGTGACATTCACGAATAAGGGAAGTAACTCATATCATAAATTTTATTATTGCAGAATATGTAAAAATATACCAAAAAACGTAAAATTTATAATGTGTTATGTCCCTTAGCCTAACTGGCTAACAATGCACAGTATTAACGCACTAATGCCCTCTACTCCCCGGTTAGTTAGGGTTGCAGGACGTTAATACTGTGCATGTTAGTGGAAATAACTCATTATCATACAATTTTATTACTGCAGAATATGTAAAAATATACCAAAAAACGTAAAAATTATAATGTGTTATGTCCCTTAGCCTAACTGGCTAACAATGCACAGTATTAACGCACTAATGCCCTCTACTCCCCGGTTAGTTAGGGTTGCAGGACGTTAATACTGTGCAGTGTTAGTGACATTCACGAATAAGGGAAGTAACTCATATCATACAATTTTATTATTGCAGAATATGTAAAAATATACCAAAAACGTAAAATTTATAATGTGTTATGTCCCTTAGCCTAACTGGCTAACAATGCACAGTATTAACGCACTAATGCCCTCTACTCCCCGGTTAGTTAGGGTTGGAGGACGTTAATACTGTGCAGTGTTAGTGACATTCACGAATAAGGGAAGTAACTCATATCATACAATTTTATTATTGCAGAATATGTAAAAATATACCAAAAAACGTAAAATTTATAATGTGTTATGTCCCTTAGCCTAACTTGCTAACAATGCACAGTATTAACGCACTAATGCCGTCTACTCCCCGGTTAGTTAGGGTTGGAGGACGTTAATACTGTGCATTGGTTTCACGAGGAAATAACTCATTATCATACAATTTGATTACTGCAGAATATGTAAAAATATACCAAAAAAACGTAAAATTATAATGAGTTATGTCCCTTAGCCTAACTGGCTAACAATGCACAGTATTAACGCACTAATGCCCTCTACTCCCCGGTTAGTTAGGGGTGGAGAACGTTAATACTGTGCAGTGTTAGTGAGGAAATAACTCATATCATACAATTGATTACTTTTATTATTGCAGAATATGTAAAAAATATACCAAAAAACGTAAAATTTATAATGAGTTATGTCCCTTAGCCTAACTGGCTAACAATGCACAGTATTAACGCACTAATGCCCTCTTCTCCCCGGTTAGTTAGGGTTGCAGGACGTTAATACTGTGCAGTGTTAGTGACATTCACGAATAAGGGAAGTAACTCATATCATACAATTTTATTATTGCAGAATATGTAAAAATATACCAAAAACGTAAAATTTATAATGTGTTATGTCCCTTAGCCTAACTTGCTAACAATGCACAGTATTAACGCACTAATGCCGTCTACTCCCCTCCCCGTTAGTTAGGGTCGGTCGGAGAACGTTAATACAGTGCATTGTTATAAGGAAATAACTCATATCATAAATTTTATTATTGCAGAATATGTAAAAATATACCAAAAAACGTAAAATTTATAATGTGTTATGTCCCTTAGCCTAACTGGCTAACAATGCACAGTATTAACGCACTAATGCCCTCTACTCCCCGGTTAGTTAGGGTTGCAGGACGTTAATACTGTGCAGTGTTAGTGACATTCACGAATAAGGGAAGTAACTCATATCATACAATTTTATTATTGCAGAATATGTAAAAATATACCAAAAAACGTAAAATTTATAATGTGTTATGTCCCTTAGCCTAACTGGCTAACAATGCACAGTATTAACGCACTAATGCCGTCTACTCCCCGGTTAGTTAGGGTTGCAGGACGTTAATACTGTGCAGTGTTAGTGACATTCACGAATAAGGGAAGTAACTCATATCATACAATTTTATTATTGCAGAATATGTAAAAATATACCAAAAACGTAAAATTTATAATGTGTTATGTCCCTTAGCCTAACTTGCTAACAATGCACAATATTAACGCACTAATGCCGTCTACTCCCCGGTTAGTTAGGGTTGGTCGAGAACGTTAATACTGTGCATGTTAGTGACAAAATAAGGGCTTATCATACAATTTTATTACTGCAGAATATGTAAAAATATACCAAAAAACGTAAAAATTATAATGTGTTATGTCCCTTAGCCTAACTGGCTAACAATGCACAGTATTAACGCACTAATGCCCTCTACTCCCCGGTTAGTTAGGGTTGGAGGACGTTAATACTGTGCAGTGTTAGTGACATTCACGAATAAGGGAATAACTCATATCATACAATTTTATTACTGCAGAATATGTAAAAATATACCAAAAAACGTAAAATTATAATGTGTTATGTCCCTTAGCCTAACTTGCTAACAATGCACAGTATTAACGCACTAATGCCCTCTACTCCCCGGTTAGTTAGGGTTGCAGGACGTTAATACTGTGCAGTGTTAGTGACATTCACGAATAAGGGAAGTAACTCATATCATACAATTTTATTATTGCAGAATATGTAAAAATATACCAAAAACGTAAAATTTATAATGTGTTATGTCCCTTATCCTAACTTGCTAACAATGCACAGTATTATCGCACTAATGCCGTCTACTCCCCGGTTAGTTAGGGTCGGTCGGAGAACGTTAATACAGTGCATTGTTAGTGAGGAAATAACTCATTATCATACAATTTGATTACTGCAGAATATGTAAAAATATACCAAAAAACGTAAAATTTATAATGTGTTATGTCCCTTAGCCTAACTGGCTAACAATGCACAGTATTAACGCACTAATGCCCTCTACTCCCCGGTTAGTTAGGGTCGGTCGGAGAACGTTAATACAGTGCATTGTTAGTGAGGAAATAACTCATTATCATACAATTTGATTACTGCAGAATATGTAAAAATATACCAAAAAACGTAAAATTTATAATGTGTTATGTCCCTTAGCCTAACTGGCTAACAATGCACAGTATTAACGCACTAATGCCCTCTACTCCCCGGTTAGTTAGGGTTGCAGACGTTAATACTGTGCAGTGTTAGTGACATTCACGAATAAGGGAAGTAACTCATATCATACAATTTTATTATTGCAGAATATGTAAAAATATACCAAAAACGTAAAATTTATAATGTGTTATGTCCCTTAGCCTAACTGGCTAACAATGCACAGTATTAACGCACTAATGCCCTCTACTCCCCGGTTAGTTAGGGTTGCAGGACGTTAATACTGTGCAGTGTTAGTGACATTCACGAATAAGGGAAGTAACTCATATCATACAATTTTATTATTGCAGAATATGTAAAAATATACCAAAAACGTAAAATTATAATGTGTTATGTCCCTTAGCCTAACTTGCTAACAATGCACAGTATTAACGCACTAATGCCGTCTACTCCCCGGTTAGTTAGGGTTGCAGGACGTTAATACTGTGCAGTGTTAGTGACATTCACGAATAAGGGAAGTAACTCATATCATACAATTTTATTATTGCAGAATATGTAAAAATATACCAAAAACGTAAATTTATAATGTGTTATGTCCCTTAGCCTAACTTGCTAACAATGCACAGTATTAACGCACTAATGCCGTCTACTCCCCGGTTAGTTAGGGTTGCAGGACGTTAATACTGTGCATGTTAGTGACATTCACGAATAAGGGAAGTAACTCATATCATACAATTTTATTTGCAGAATATGTAAAAATATACCAAAAACGTAAATTTATAATGTGTTATGTCCCTTAGCCTAACTGGCTAACAATGCACAGTATTAACGCACTAATGCCCTCTACTCCCCGGTTAGTTAGGGTTGGAGGACGTTAATACTGTGCAGTGTTAGTGAGAAATAACTCATATCATACAATTTTATTACTGCAGAATATGTAAAAATATACCAAAAAACGTAAAATTATAATGTGTTATGTCCCTTAGCCTAACTGGCTAACAATGCACAGTATTAACGCACTAATGCCCTCTACTCCCCGGTTAGTTAGGGTTGCAGGACGTTAATACTGTGCAGTGTTAGTGACATTCACGAATAAGGGAAGTAACTCATATCATACAATTTTATTATTGCAGAATATGTAAAAATATACCAAAAACGTAAAATTTATAATGTGTTATGTCCCTTAGCCTAACTGGCTAACAATGCACAGTATTAACGCACTAATGCCGTCTACTCCCCGGTTAGTTAGGGTTGCAGGACGTTAATACTGTGCAGTGTTAGTGACATTCACGAATAAGGGAAGTAACTCATATCATACAATTTTATTATTGCAGAATATGTAAAAATATACCAAAAACGTAAAATTTATAATGTGTTATGTCCCTTAGCCTAACTGCTAACAATGCACAGTATTAACGCACTAATGCCGTCTACTCCCCGGTTAGTTAGGGTTGGTCGGACGTTAATACTGTGCATTGTTAGTGAGGAAATAACTCATTATCATACAATTTGATTACTGCAGAATATGTAAAAATATACCAAAAAACGTAAAATTATAATGAGTTATGTCCCTTAGCCTAACTGGCTAACAATGCACAGTATTAACGCACTAATGCCCTCTTCTCCCCGGTTAGTTAGGGTTGGTGCGGAGACGTTAATACAGTGCATTGTTAGTGAGGAAATAACTCATTATCATACAATTTATTACTGCAGAATATGTAAAAATATACCAAAAAACGTAAAAATTATAATGAGTTATGTCCCTTAGCCTAACTTGCTAACAATGCACAGTATTAACGCACTAATGCCCTCTTCTCCCCTGTTAGTTAGGGTTGCAGGACGTTAATACTGTGCAGTGTTAGTGACATTCACGAATAAGGGAAGTAACTCATATCGTACAATTTTATTATTGCAGAATATGTAAAAATATACCAAAAAACGTAAAATTTATAATGTGTTATGTCCCTTAGCCTAACTTGCTAACAATGCACAGTATTAACGCACTAATGCCGTCTACTCCCCGGTTAGTTAGGGTTGGACGTTAATACTGTGAACGTTTAGTACATTCATTGAATAAGGAAATAACTCATTATCATACAATTTTATTACTGCAGAATATGTAAAAATATACCAAAAAACGTAAAAATTATAATGAGTTATGTCCCTTAGCCTAACTGGCTAACAATGCACAGTATTAACGCACTAATGCCCTCTACTCCCCGGTTAGTTAGGGTTGGTCGGAGAACGTTAATACAGTGACATTGTTAGTGAGGAAATAACTCATTATCATACAATTTTATTACTGCAGAATATGTAAAAATATACCAAAAAACGTAAAAATTATAATGAGTTATGTCCCTTAGCCTAACTGGCTAACAATGCACAGTATTAACGCACTAATGCCCTCTACTCCCCGGTTAGTTAGGGTTGGAGGACGTTAATACTGTGCAGTGTTAGTGACATTCACGAATAAGGGAAGTAACTCATATCGTACAATTTTATTATTGCAGAATATGTAAAAATATACCAGAAAACGTAAAATTTATAATGTGTTATGTCCCTTAGCCTAACTGGCTAACAATGCACAGTATTAACGCACTAATGCCCTCTACTCCCCGGTTAGTTAGGGTTGGAGGACGTTAATACTGTGCATTGTTAGTGACATTCACGAATAAGGGAAATAACTCATTATCATACAATTTTATTACTGCAGAATATGTAAAAATATACCAAAAAACGTAAAATTATAATGTGTTATGTCCCTTAGCCTAACTGGCTAACAATGCACAGTATTAACGCACTAATGCCCTCTACTCCCCGGTTAGTTAGGGTTGCAGGACGTTAATACTGTGCAGTGTTAGTGACATTCACGAATAAGGGAAGTAACTCATATCATACAATTTTATTATTGCAGAATATGTAAAAATATACCAAAAACGTAAAATTTATAATGTGTTATGTCCCTTAGCCTAACTTGCTAACAATGCACAGTATTAACGCACTAATGCCCTCTTCTCCCCGGTTAGTTAGGGTTGCAGGACGTTAATACTGTGCAGTGTTAGTGACATTCACGAATAAGGGAAGTAACTCATATCATACAATTTTATTATTGCAGAATATGTAAAAATATACCAAAAAACGTAAAATTTATAATGTGTTATGTCCCTTAGCCTAACTTGCTAACAATGCACAGTATTAACGCACTAATGCCGTCTACTCCCCGGTTAGTTAGGGTTGCAGGACGTTAATACTGTGCAGTGTTAGTGACATTCACGAATAAGGGAAGTAACTCATATCATACAATTTTATTATTGCAGAATATGTAAAAATATACCAAAAACGTAAAATTTATAATGTGTTATGTCCCTTATCCTAACTTGCTAACAATGCACAGTATTATCGCACTAATGCCGTCTACTCCCCGGTTAGTTAGGGTCGGTCGGAGAACGTTAATACAGTGCATTGTTAGTGAGGAAATAACTCATTATCATACAATTTGATTACTGCAGAATATGTAAAAATATACCAAAAAAACGTAAAAATTATAATGAGTTATGTCCCTTAGCCTAACTGGCTAACAATGCACAGTATTAACGCACTAATGCCCTCTTCTCCCCGGTTAGTTAGGGTTGGAGGACGTTAATACTGTGCATTGTTAGTGACATTCACGAATAAGGGAAGTAACTCATTATCATACAATTTTATTACTGCAGAATATGTAAAAATATACCAAAAACGTAAAATTTATAATGTGTTATGTCCCTTAGCCTAACTGGCTAACAATGCACAGTATTAACGCACTAATGCCCTCTACTCCCCGGTTAGTTAGGGTTGCAGGACGTTAATACTGTGCAGTGTTAGTGACATTCACGAATAAGGGAAGTAACTCATATCATACAATTTTATTATTGCAGAATATGTAAAAAATACCAAAAAACGTAAAATTTATAATGAGTTATGTCCCTTAGCCTAACTGGCTAACAATGCACAGTATTAACACCAGCGACCTATGCCATCAACTAAGCCAACCACTTTGTTTTTTGTTGATTATTTTTGGAAGGTTTGCTTATTTTAGCAAAAGGCAGTTTGATGTGTTTTAATCTATATTGTATGACCTTTTTTCTGAAAAATTTTTTTTTTGTACAGGCAAAGTTTGGCTACATTACATTTCATCATGCAGTATTTAATGACGTAGAAATGCTTAGTTGACATTCTAGCTATTCTCTTCCTCATCTGACTCCTTCCATTTAATTTTTTTTTAATTTTTTTTCATTAGACTTGCCATGAAAAAAGTCGAGAAAGCTACGAGGGGTTTTATTGTGAAATTCCTCAGGATTTTTAAACCTGTATTAAATATATTATTTTTAATGGTAAAACTAATAATCACAGCAAGTGATGCACTTGTTATTGTTTTTTTTTACTTTCTCTCTAATAATTATTTCCATAAATAAAAAGATTTTGCTCATTTGTTAAAGATAATGTTAATTAATGGAATTTATTTCCCATAGCAAAGGTATCTGACTTAACAGTTAAGAATTATAGTAACCTATAATATTTAAGAACATATATTTTTATGCATTAAAGGCATTACTCTTATATCTTGGTTGGTATCAGCTGCATTTGATTTAAACCAATATTTCCCAAATTTTTTGGACTTATGTCATCGTTTTTAAACTCCTAATACCAAGGTGTGACATGTTGTAATTGGGGTCTGCCAAATTTTCATATACATTATGTATATATACCATGGTTGATTCAAGGGTCAGTGAGTTTACCCATCACAGTCTATACAAGCACTAGAATTTAAAATTAGGATTTTTTACAGAAAGATGAATAGTTTTGAAGAATTTTTCTAGTAATGACTGAGTTGGAGATGATTCAATGTATCCATTTATCTCATTCTATTTTATTTATTTATTTTAAACCAGTCTCATTTCTCTGGCTTTTGGTCTCATAATTCAACAAATATTATATCATAATGTACTACTGGTTTAAAATGAAGATGTTTTATTTCTAAACATTGTTTGAAGATGTATATGTGAAACAAATATTTGTTAGTATGTAGATGTAGAGCTAGCACCTGCATTAAGAATTATATTTATTTATTTTTTAATGCCTCCGATAGGCCAAAAGTCAGTCTAGTCCTTAAGAGTGCTAGCGATCATGGAGAACGGACCGCTGACCCCTGACCCGGAGACTAACCCTAAGCCTTCACCCTTAACCCTAACCCCTGGACATAATAATAAGATTTGCCACAATAGCTTTCCCCCCATCCATAATCAAATCTCCTTAGATATCTGTAAGTCTAGTTGAGCTGGAGGACACTCTAATCATGAATCATGTACATTGAAAGCAAACCTAACGCTAACCCTTAACCCTAACCATAACCCTAAACCTTAACCCTAACACCACCAGAAACGTCTTGATCGAGAAAAGTTGAAATCATAACATTACGCAAATTTCAGAATTCGAGGGCACCACTCCCTTCCCCCCCCGGACAGAGAATTTTTTTTCTCCGCGTGGGTGGGTCGCATCGAGTCCCCGTCGGTGTCGTTAGAACCGCCGTTGATTCCGCCACCGATTCATCGCGATTAACCCTTTTGTAACGATCGATCTCGCACGTGGGAAACGTTCCTGCGCGTTCGGAACTTCCGGCGGCTCCGACCCACCCCCGCTGCGGAAAGGTTCGCCATTCCTCGAGGGTGCGTCGGATCGACGCGGAGTGGACGCCGCCATCGATTAACCCTGTGCTTTCGATCGGCCCCTCCCCCCGCTTACGATGCCGCTCGTAAACAAGGACCGGATACGAGATCGAACGAAACAAATTTTCGTGCAACGACGAACGAACGACACCACAACTTTCTCAAAAACATAAAAACCTGTCTCCCACTAACCTACCTACACTAACTACCACTATGGCATAACTTACCCTACTTGTAACCCTACGACCCTAACACTAACCATCTCCCAGCTATCGACTCCTACCTAAAGATCTATCTCCTACCACCCAACCACCAAGCACTGCGACTTCGTAGCACCTACATTATTATTATTATTATTATTATTATTATTATTATTATTATTATTATTATTATATATTATTATTATTATTATTATTGTCTCGTTTTACAGCTATGCAATTTTCGTTGCCGCCGCCATCGTTTCGGTTCAGCAGAATCAGTCTCTATTCCCCTACAATGACACTGAAGACTGATATTTGCAAACAAAAAAAAGAAAGTTTTAATGCATTAAGATGTTCTGTTTCTCATCGCCTAATTCCTGGTACAACGAGCGGTCCCCCCGTGTGCTGGAGCTACAGGGTTTTAGCCAAAATGATTTTGGAACGAAATATGGATTGAACATAAAATTTAAGGCTGACCTCGGATGTCGGTAAATTAAATGATTAATATTTTGGTTTAAATGTATGTACATTTTAAGCCATCATTAATAACATTCTGACTTAAATTTACCTTCAAAATAGGACAAATATCATTTAGAGGACACATTTCGCAGGGATGTCTCCCGCTCAAAAATCGCGCCAAGTTGAGGTGAGAGGTAGTCTGCTCGGATGGTGGGACTAGCGATGGAATGAAGAGAGATATGTGTGTGTGTCTGTCTCTTTCTATTCAGGTTTGTCTGTCTTTCCTTACAAGTAGATTATCTCGTTGGTTTCTGAAATTAAATAACGGAGTAATTAGATGATGATGTTAAATGACGACTAGGAGAGCGGGTAGTGACTGTGACTGGGTGTCTGGTGTCTCGTGCTCTGGAGCTCCTCGGTACAGTCGGACAGGTGTCGGGGGAAGACCGGTGAGAGGAGATGAATTAAAGCTTCTTCGGGGCGATGGGAGAGTGAGACAGTTGTTGGGTTAGGGCTCCGACTTTGAAAACCAGTTTTATGAGGCTGTAAGTGCACTCACTGGCTCTAAGTAGTCGGCCACAACAGCGAGGTTAATCTAATAAACAATGGCTTCTCAATGGCGAAGTCACCACAAGGGGCCAATTTCATTGTCTGTCAGAGGAATAATTGTAAACTGACCACCCTAAATTTAGAAATATCCTTCAGCGAGCTTCGAGTTGAGAAATACTATACGCTACTGACTTCAGTCACTCTCCAATTTCCTACAAGATGATTATCTTTTGTAGATGTTACACAAAATTTTGGTGGATGATAATGCAGAAATACAATAATACAATGTACTGTACTGTACTTACTGTACTGTACTGTATTGTACTGTACTGACTTCAATTAAAAATATGACCTAATAAACCCATGTATTACCGTCTGCTGTGATTATCAAATTAAAATCTTGCAAAATCAAAGTTCTGTTGATGTAAAAAGAAATCGTAATAGATCTGGATAAAAATTACTTCTACATGAACATAAGAAAATCTGGACACCTTTCTGAATTCAGCATTTAAAGATTTTGCTGTAATAATATAGCAAAGCCTGAAGATTGTATCCTATCAGGTAGACATTCCCACCGATTTGGTTAGGGCCATGCAATGTAAGGAACCATTTGAGGTGAATTTATATTAATTGTGCCTGGTGGTCATGACTACTGTATACGTTTTTAAGGTATGTGAATTGCTAGCAACATTTCATTTGAATTATTCATGTAAATTAAACAGAATAATGAAAAGTGAATCTAGTATGTTTTCCATGGATTTACTGTTAATGAAAGTATTCCTGAAAATGATATGTATGTATTTGTGAGAAACAGTCACCATGGTGCGCAATGATTTTGTTTCCCTTGTGTAGATACACATTGGTATGTTTCATTTTACAGCAATGTTCAACTTTTCACAGCCAAAGAAAGTTGAAATGCGGATGCTAGATGGCATCATCACATGTTGTGGACCAGATGAGGAAAATAAAAGCATTACTCAGAAATGTGGTGACGTTGACAGAGAGGTACTATGCAGGTTTGTCACAGATTTCAAAATGTCAACCTGGTTAGAATCAATAATATTTCATGTAAAGCAATCATCATAATTGAAACAACCTCAGCTCATCATGCATGTCTATTATAATGATCTTTGTTAGTATCCAAATGAACAAGTATCTTTGCCATACAAGGTGATGAAATTAATTTCTGCTTTGGAATGTTTTTTTATAAGTAGGTAATGGGAGAAAGATTAAGCAACAAATTGTGTATACTAATTAATATCAAATTAATACTTAATTTTGTGTCTACTCAAGTGAAGTAACTGCTAAATGCATTGATCATTGCCATTAATTTATTTTGCCCCTTGGTTTGTGAAACATTTTAACCTGCTTTGAGACTCATCTTTACCAAGAAACTTATTTTGAAAGTGTTCTTGCACAACTGATTTTTATTTATTTTTTTTTTTTTGCATAAGAAAAATCCCCTTAATAACTCATTTTGTACGGCTCTTGAAATCCTGCGGTGTGCTGGAATTTTATTCAGCTTTTCTTTTCCTAAATTTGTAGACAAGCATTAGCGAGGTTACAGAGCTGGTTGTGGGGAGTTTTATGCTAAATTTAAAAAAAATACATGATTTGTGTGGCTTTCTTAGTATTTACATTTAATTATTCAGAGCAAGTTTATTCATATTAGGGCATAAAAGGGTGTTGCTTTGTATAATAGATTTTTTGCCTTCTTGACCATTTTGAAAGAAATAATGATTACACTGGTCAACACAATATTTTTGGCAGGAAAAGTGAGACTGGTTTCTGGGGTTTTCAAGGGCGCTGAATCCGAATCTGACATTTGTTTTTTCAAGTTGGCTCTAGTTTTGGAGATATCACAGGGGGGGTCGTTCGTCTGAAATCACCCATTCGCGACCATAACTAAACGTACAAAAAACGGCTAAATAGTGCAAAAATGTCAGATATTGATTTTTATGATAATCCAAAAACCACAAAGACAGTGTAAAATCTCAATCTAACAAGTTAAGTTAGATATAACATCATTTTCATTTATTAATAAATGAACACTTTTCATATATTTCGAGAATATACAAAAAATTTGCTAAAAATTTGCTGAATTTTAATTCTCCAAGGGAAAAAAACATTTACATAATCAGTTATATATCATAAATTAATGCAAAGCATTATAACACTAGATTCTTAGTTACAATGACAACAAAACATATTTTATTATTCACAAAAGTGAAATTGACGTTTATACGATTTTCGCTTGTGAGCAACTTTCGGGCAGTCTCTCAAAAGGTTCCAGCAGTAGTCTGCCATCATGTGCTCATCCCATTTGCCTTGATACCTCTCTTCCATTGTTTTGATGTCTTGATGGAATCTCTCTCCTTGCTCCTCACTGTAATCACCAAGATTACCAGGAAATCTGTCGAGGTGGCTAAACAAGAAATGAACTTTGATGCTCACATTTGCCCCTAGTTTTTGTTCGTATGCAGTAAGCATCTTACGGACCAATTGCTTGTAATTGTCAGCTTTGTGATTTCCCAAAAAGTTTGTCACTACATCTGTGAAGGACACCCAAGCATTTAACTCAACCATGTTCATATGATTAGTGAAGTCAGAATCCCTCATGAGCGTTCGAATCTGAGGTCCATCGAAGATGCCACCTTTAGCTTTTTCGATGGAAAGACCTGGAAATTGCCTGCATATGTACTTGAAGCAATCCCCATCTTTGTTCAACGCCTTAACAAACTGCTTCATGAGCCCTAGTTTATATGTGCAATGGAGGGAAGATGATTCTATCCCTGGGTACCAAAGGCTCATTGATGACGTTGGCTGTGCCGACTTCGAGACTTTCTCGTTCTGTTCTGCCCCAGTTCTCCCTTCTCCAGTGCTGGATTCTTGCTCTGCTATCCCACAAACAAAGAAAGCAGGGATACTTTGTGTACCCACTTTGCTGACCAAGCAGAAAATTCACCATTTTCAAGTCCACACAAATCAGCCATTTATGAGTGTTGTAATTTAGCTTTTCAAGAACAAATTGGATACCATCATACTCTTCTTCATCTTGGTAGAATGGCCAAGTGGTACAGGAGCAAACTTATTGCCATTATGCAAAAGTACAACTTTAGACTTGCTTTCGAGCTATCTATAAAGAGACGCCAATCTGCTGGGTCATATGACGAGATCCCCATGCAGTTAGAAGTGCAGAACGTCATTACAAAAGATCAGGTCATCTTCTTTAAAAAGAAACGAAGCAAGCTGCCTTCCCTTGTCCTATAGTATGTTATAATGATTCAATAATATCAGAAAATTATTATTTACTGCTTCTATATTGAAGTATTTCAGGGAGAATTTTAGCAGTTTAGGCTTATTTGAGGCTATCAATATCTTCTAAACTAGAGCCAATCAGACAAAAACAATGTTATATTCGTAATCAGCGACCTTCAAAACCCCAGAAAACACTCCTAGATGGTCTGCCAAAGAAAAAAAATAAAAATTTGTTGACCAGTGTTAATCATAGTATATGACCATCAGGGAGTCTCCTGAGGTCATCAGAAAAGGCCATAACTATACTAAAAATAAAAATGATAGTATGGAGAAATTTTGCTTGTATAAATTGTGATATAGAATTTCTGTCAATGAATGATGTTTTTCGTTTATTTGTCCAACTCCAAAATCTGTATTTTTCGATTCATCTGTGTTTAAAATACACGTTCTGTAAATCAGAGATTATGTAGCCTTGTGTATACCAATGATGATGCTCAAACACACTAATATACGTACAAATTATCAAGGGGAGGATGACTTCTCCGGTGTAGTTTATTTCCCATTTTAAATTACTACTATTATTATTGTATTTAGGATTTAGTTAAGCTTACCATGAACGAGTTATACTGTTGTAGCCAGTAGCAGGGATTCTGTCCCCCTTGTCTGCTGGCCTCTGTGATTTTCCTTCACTTCCAGTCAGAAGATTGATGTTTTTTTGTTTCTTTTCATTGGTGTGGGCTGGATCAGGAAAGTTGTACTAGTCGTGTTTTCACACAATTCCTCCTCCTCCTCCTCCCTTTTTTTCCTGGGTCCCAAGCTGATATAATAACTAAAAGCTATACAACTACAGTGAAATAAAAATTTATTCCTTTACATACATATTTTATTTTTTCTTTATTTTATTTTATTTTTAGATGGTTACAGCTCTTGTAGTTTCTAAGCCAGTTGGAAAAGGTGATATTCTTCCATCAGGACGATTCAAACTGGTAGGTAAATTAATTGCTCAGTTAATGCACATATGTTGCTGGGTATTAAAGATGTCTATATGTTTTATAGTCATAAAATGTTAAAATATTTTAACATTAACTTACAGAGAAAGAAGCATGAGTTAATTTTCTTTATAAAAGGTCAAAACAAATCTAGTTTTGCTAAATTTCTCAGTGAGTTCATGCGATAACTACATCCATGTGCCTGACATTGAATCCTGCCCAAATCAACAACCTGTCTTTATTCTCTGTGGTAATTCTAAATTTCTTGTATACAAATGTGGTTTGTTAAACTTTTATAAGTTTGAATTGAATCATTCAAACTTTGCAGAGAAAATACCTGGACTGTTTATGTTCATGTTGGGTGAATGATTGTGATGTTGAACAGTGTATTTTTCCAAAGGTAAAGTCAAAGCATTTCCATAAATACCAAGCCTAATTAATTATGAATGAACATGCTTACAATTCAAATTTTTCTTCTTTTAAATAATTAAGCGATACAGATGTAAGTGAAAATAAAATAATTTTTTTTTCATATTAATTTTTTTAAAATTGGCAGCTGCCTTTCTAAATGTTAGAAAAACTGATTGCACTTAATTAAATTTTATTATAACTAATACTTGTGAAAGAACTTTCTGTTAAAAAAAGACAGTATGTTAAACTGAGGATCTAATAGTTGAATGTTTTTGGACAAATGATTTGGAGATGTTACTAATTAGCAATTCACTTTAGATAAATTGTTTTAAATGACTGCTTCAGCACTAGGCCCTTGTAGAAAACATTACACTTTTGGTGTGTACTCATTAATGCTGGATGCTTTCACCTTGCAGATTTCTAATGCTCAGATGCTTCCATATCTGCTTGCGTACTACTTTCCAAACCATGCAGGTAGTATCTTTCCACATCATTGTGAATGATGTACTAAAATCTCAAGAAAATTAACTCAAATTGAAGAGCCAGATGCTGCGCAGAGCTCCATGCATGACTGGATTATATTCTTTACATATATTCAGAATGAAACATCTTAAATTTAAGTAGAACTGAAAAGAAAAAAGGGGATGGCAGTGGCATTTTGGGGTGTAAATTTATCCATTGTTAACAGAAAAACAAATCAAACTCCCACAACACATACAAAGGGAAATTCACAATCAGACTGACAGGACAAATAATGTATAGTGTGTGAATGGTAAATATACAAATTAATAACAATCATATTTGAGGAAAAAAATTCCACGAATTTTAACTTTGACTTTGAACAGGACTTTCCCAAAATCCTGACATTACCTATGTCTATTAACTGCCAGCCACATGGGTAAGTGAGGCAAAATCAAGGTTGACCAGACAAAAGAGAAACAAACTTCTCATAGATGCTTATCAGTGTAATCTATGTATAACTACAGTCTCAAAATTTAATGTAGTAAACTACATGAGACCTGAAGTGGGGGATTGTCCTTAAATGTGAAGTACTATCCTCAATAGTATTTGAGAAAATAATTTATTTTAGGCCATGTAGTTTCTGCAACCAAACTCTCTAAATACCTGAAAATGGTTAGCACAAGATAAATAATGTTTTGGAAACACTATCTGACTGACTTAAAGCACTAGATACTTGATTTTCAAATTTTAATGGATAACCATTTGCTGCTGTAATTTTTTTTATAAAAAGAATTTAATGTGGAAGTTCTTTTTAGACTTCTGTGAAATAAATGATTTTAAGTTTTTGCACAGAGACTATCCCTTTACAAAAGATTGTTCTGAAGCAAGAAATATTACTTGATCATTATAAATATGAATATATTCATTTATTCTTAAATTTTATTTTTTAAAATTTCTCCATTATTTAAAATAGACTTTAATCTTTTGTTCGCTGCTTTTTTGTAGGCCACTTAGTGAAGGAAAAGCCTTGAGGGATAAATTTGATGCCAATTTTGCTTCCACACGCTATGTTAAGGCTTTAGACTGTATCAGTAAAATCAAGCAGGAGTAGGTAACACCCTCATCCTATTTCTTTTCTTTATATATGTCTATCTAGGTTCAGAAATTGTCAAGATATCCACTTATTTAAAAATCTTATGTTAGGAAACTAAAATCAAAAAAAACTTAATAAAACTACCATTTAGCAGAATACTTTTGAAAAATTACTTATTTTGTTTTGAAAGATGTATTATTTAAAATACACACGTTCATTTAATATTTTCTAAATTTAATTTCTGTGCTCTAGTTTTTTTCTTGAATTTAAATGACATTTGTCTCAGCATGCTTGATGCCATGACAATTTCAGTACACCCTTTTGATGTCCAGCTTCTCCTGAAGAGACTTTTAGCAAATCATTGTGGAACAGATTTCCATGATAGGACAATCACAGATTATGATTCACAGTATTTCTAAAATTGCAGTAATGGAATTTCTTGCACAAAGATGCAACACCTTCAGCAACAGATTGGCTGGATTGTTGGATGTGTCTATAAGTTTTCTTCTGCTTCCTCTCCCTGTAAACAAGTCTAAATCCTCGTTGCCAAGCACTGCTCTTTAGTTCTTAACTTACAGAAACTCAACAACATATCTATTCAACAATGAATAGCATAGTTAGATGCTCATAACTAGAAGAATATATGAAACTGAGCCTATGCCTCATAAGCAGTGATAAGAGAATATTCTGGAAAATGAGACTGACCAAACTGCGAATATTGCACTAGTGTTTAATAAAAAAGAAAGAGCAAAGTGAAGGGTACTCTTTTGCCATACAATGAAACTCAAAACAAAACTAACATTATAAAGTTCCAGTGTATAATAGTATGCAAAACTGTTAGTTTAATAGTAAATAGTAATCTGATTTTGTCAACTATGAATTAAAAAGGTTTTTTTTTTTTTTCATTTTATTTTTTAGACATCCATTGTGTGTTTAATTTGGTATGGATCTGGTTTATTTCTCTCTGTCTGTTTTAGCAAACAAAGTTAAGTCAAACTGGCCTGTAACTCAAAGTTGAGATGTTAAGGTGGAGAAAGTGTTCACTCAACTGTTAAAAACAAGATTTTAAAACACAATCCGATTTGTGTGTGTTCGCCTGCTTGTGCATGATCACCTTGAGCATCAGCCTGAGGTAGCTAATTCCTTTAATAGATGCTTTTCACCTGAAGAGATTTTGAATTTTTCTGTCATGTCTCTCTTAAAATGCTATTACAACAAACCAGACATTCCAGACTTTTGTACTTTTTCTTGACTATAACTGCTGACACATCAGATCATTCTATTAAAATTGTCTTTGAATATTCAATGAAACAAAGTGGTGAGGATTCTGTGTCTGGTCTGCCTACTCCAGGATGGATCTGATTAGTGATTTGTACAGAGGAACCAGAACCCTAACTGTTTGTATAGCTTAACATACCTGTGCCCCTCTTGGTTTTACTACGCTCACTTTCAATTTTCATTTAACTTATTGCATATAATAATGCTAATGTTTTCCACTTTTTATATTTCTAAGAAAGTTATTACCTAAATTTTCAAACTGAGGAAATCTAAGTTTGCTAGAGGATAAGGAAATTTAAACATAATAACTTTAATCTTGTCTTTGCCCTTTTTATGCTAATGTATTTTTTTTGTACATCTTTCAGGATGCCAATGTGAAGTTGTACAGGCGTGATATCAAATACCTGAAGGAGTACAAGCATAAGGCGTGTGAGGTGAGTTGTTTAGTGGATGTGTGATATTTTTTGCTAGTTTTAATGCTTTTAGAAAGAGAGAAAAAAAAAGAAATAGAGGAAGGGGGATGGACGAACATTTGTTTTTTCAGTAGTTTTTACTGTTCTTGGAAAGAAAAGAGATTAGATTGACTGAACAAGTTATAAACATTATCATGCACAGTCAAAACTAATTTTTTTTTCATTTAAAACAAAAATTTTTCATGGTTTTTGATATTGTTTAATTTAACTTTGTAGAAACACTGATCTGATTTTTAAAAAACTGATTTCCTGTGATTGTGTGTTGTTTGTTTTCCCAGCTAAAAGAAAATCTAGAAGCCGACCAAGCTAACATAAAGAATTGGAAAAATCCATAGGAACAGTTGCAGCCAGTTGAGGTAAGTTTCAAGCCTCCAGTTAGACTCTGCTATCTTTCCCTCATACGTGAGCAGATGCTGCCATATATTATTTTGAGTAAATTCATTCCCACAGACACCTTTGGTGGCCCTTACAGCAAGATTAGAATTGAACCTAAACTTTATTTTATTTACCCCTCAAATTACTGAATAAAATTTATTGTTATGAGAATTTATCTACGGTGCTTTTTATGTGAGCTTTTATCACCACTTGAGGGATCTAATTTTATTGTTTCATCAAACTTTTTATGTTCCTGTCTTCAAAATTCTCTTTTGTCAACATTTCTTGTAGTTTATAATCTCACAGTTGTTTCATTGAATTTGGTGACTAATGACCATGTCAAGTTATGTTGTAAAGCGGGTGTAACTACTTAAAGATGTGATTTACATTTGAGGAAAAGGGGTTTTATACACATCAGTAATATTAGGAGTTGCACAATATGAGTTCTAATCTAAACTGGCTGCCAGAAGTTATATAGTAATTAATTTTGATGGTTTTCAGTAGTTTGTTTATTAATAGCTGGCATGACCTCTCAGCTGAGAATAACTCCAACATCAAAAGAAGAGCTGAATAGAACTGCATTCTATTGGAGAACTTGATGTTAAACTGATTTTTGAAATGTAGATTTAAATAGTAAGTAATTTTATAGGCATGTTTGTAGTGATCTTGTGGAAAGATAAAGATTTTTCTATTTTAATAACGTTTTGGCAGATTGTCCTCACTTTTTAACATCCATCCATCCCTCCCTTTTTATTAGCCTACCTGGGTGAGTCAGCTCATGATCTTTTCACTGACCAAAAATTTTTTGTAGCAACGATAATTTGACATTATCTGCAGTATCTATTTTATTCTGTATAATTTTCTTTTCAGGAAAAGCTTGACAATCTCCTGTCCATACAAGCCAAGCTCAATAAACTAACAAATGACATTGGTAACGTTTGCTGTATCAAACTCAACCTCCTTTTATAAATCTGATTTGTTCAGAAACCTTTGAGTTCACTGCATGAAATATCAGGTGTTTATTAACAGATATCATCTGGAAACGTGGCAATGTGCAGATTGCACAAGCAGAAACTAGCCCGAGATGGATTCAGTTTTCATTTGCTTTCATTGAATGGAAACTCGAAATTTCATGCAGTGCTTTTTCTAAAGATTAAAAAAAATGTTGTGTAGTTCCTGAAACTAGGGTACAGTATAATTAATATATACTAGACGTGGGTTCCCATTGTGACAGCGGTTGATGACAAAAAGACAACACACAATTTTAATATTATCGAGTGATCAAACTTTAATTTTATGAAAAGTTGAGCATTTACATCAGGAGTCATTGTTTAATGAGGCACGCATTTAATCACAACATTCTTGGCAACCACAAAATTAAAACACACTGTATTGCTAGTAATAATTACAAAGGTCTTAATAAACCTTGTTGCTGCACACTCAACTATAACCTCCAGGCACCTCACGCTATGGTCCAAATAACTGCAAACCCTGTTCTACGTCACTGCTCTCGACCTATTAGGATCAGCCTTTCCTCGTTCTACGTCACTGCTCTTGACCAATTAGGATTGGCCTGGCCCATTCTACGACACTGCCCTCGACCAATTAGGATCATTCTTTCCTCGTTCTTGATAAATTAGGACAAAACAGCCCCTAAATTCAAACACATGGTTTGCTAGTAATGATTACAAAAGTCTTAATAATTCCATTATTGGTTGCCCGATTTAAACGAAACTCGCTACTGCACACCGCAGTTGGATGGCGAGAGTAAGGTGACCATAAAGTTATAGCGCTTTCTTGCACCATTTAGACGGAGTCTCGGGAACATACATACCTACATACATACAAGATCAGAGTTTTAGTAATATATAGATAGAATATGAAGGGTTTAGACCAAAATTAGATTGATCAAATTTGAGTAAAATATTTTGTAGAACAGTTTACTGAAAATGAATGGTTTCATTACTGTTGTTTCTAAATAAGGAAAAAACAACTACTCATCATATCAAGTAATCAAAAATCTAAATTAATTAAATTTTTGATTTACATTTTCTGCAATACTATTTTGTCAAGAAGCAGTTTCTTTCTCTTTTCCTCTTCCCGTAAGGTTTGTGAGCAGATGGCAAACCTAGTAAATATTGTTATTTTTTTAATGGCAAATGTTTGTTGGTAATTAACCATATGCATTATCCACCTCATCTTGTTAAGAGGTCCAGCCAAATACAGCCAGTGTGAAAAATAAAGACTCCTGCCCTATGATGTTATAGCTAAACTAGTGTTAACAAGTGAAATGGAACACTTGCTTTACCTACTGCAGGCAAAAATTTCTCCAAACCACACAAACTTTAAAAAAAAGTGTGGCAATAGAAACTATTATATTTACTTTTCAGAAAAATTATCTGGTGAAAAGAAACAGCTGGAAAAGGCAATTGAATAGCTTAAGGTACTTTTTGTTTGTTTTTGGTCTCCAGGTTATTTCTTGTGCTTTTATCCACTTTTTTGGGTGGTTTTTTGGCTATTTGTTCGGGTACCGTCTGGTTTTTGTATACATTAGTGGAGAGATCTTAACTTGTAGTTACCTGGTGCTCGTGTGCTTTGATTTATACAAATTGAGATAAATAGATTGGAGGTTGGATTAAAAACCTGAATAGTGTCACCACCCCTGCCCCCCCACTCAAAGAAACCCCTCTACATTGCATCCAAAGCTCTTTACCTGGGAAAGTTTTGTAATGATGAGCTCTTTACTAGAAAAATGTCACAAGACCTCAGTAAAATTACCAGACATACGCTGGTGGGCATAATTTATGGACAGAGGTGTTTTCATTGTGGCACAATTGAAATGTTAAAATTTCTGATAAGGATTGTATAATGATAAATAATTTCTCTGACAGTTTGTGTAACATTATGTGCTGAATAAGAGATGTTATTGGTTAGGCATTAGTTGCGCTAGTAGCTATTTAGTAGTCTCCACCTGAACAAATACCGGAAGCGGAACAGTATAAATATTTGTAAAAAAAACAGACTAGCTGAGGTTTTGTTTAAAGAGAGTTTAAAGCTTCCTGCTCTGCTGACTTAAAATAATCATTTTACTTTTATCACTGAAAATATACTGCAGATAAGGAATTCATTTCAGATTGTGTTCTAGTGATAAAGTTCAGTTACTTGCCATATTAGTTTAGCAGCTGCCATAAATGTACGTATTTAGAGACAAGATTTACATATTTGAGGTGTGTATTTGACATCTAGATGGCAAGCAATGTAGTTAATAACTTTCTTCCATTCTACATAACTCCTGTTTGTAAAGTAAAAGTATGTTGAGGTTGTGGGAAGTTAGAATTACGGCTTTGCAGAGTATGAGTTTTGTTCTCCAGCAAACCTGCCAATGTTATTTATGCTGTTACGATTGTGTCAGGCTGCCTCAGAAGCTATGCTGATGTTCTGTTCTGTATTGCAGGTTCTACCAACAAACTTCAAAGCACGTTGAATGAATTTCAGAGCAAGTTAGCAGAGATGGAAGATTTACAGGTAGAGGTTTGTTACCATTGTGATTTATTTTAGTTTCTTCATAGAAAGGGTATCTGGTCCTGATTGACACATTGCTGCTCTGAGAGGCAATAAGAAACAACCTGCTTCTTATATCAAAATTTGTACAAATTAAAGTGAAGTAAAATGGTTTTTTTTTTTACCTTTGGAAAAAATACATTAATAATAACAATAATAATATAGTAAACTACCTATATGAATAAAATAGATGCTGTAACACCCACTTCTGAAATTGTTTTAAAATGTGCCATCTGATAATAATTTGGCCACCTGTTATCTTTTTGTGGAAAACAGTAAATAAAGCTAAGCAACAGAGTGGAATTCATTATGCTGATACTCAGCCAAGCTACTTTCCACAGCAAAAGAATCCTTTACCCCATTTACCTGTGAATTAGCAAGATTTTGTATCAACATCTGGTTCCAGTTCCCCTCCATTGAGAGGGAGCTTTCTTTAATTCCATCAAACTACCAGGACATGGTTGCTTTGCTTCCAGATGCTGCCACAGATCTCAACTGGATTTATGTCATGATTTTTGGATACCCAGGGGAAAAAGCTGATTGTCTTGAGTTCTCTTCCAAACTGGTCATATGAGGCATGTATGCCTTGTTCATACAAAAGGTAGATGTATCTTTAAAATAGCAAACATACCTGGCAGAATTGTGATGTCCTTTGACGAACACTAGTTCTGTTTTTATACCGTGAAAGATTGGACCCCATACCATAATAGTCCTGTCTCCTTATTTCACCTTTTCTCCATGAGTTAAGAATGCATATTTGTGTAAACACACATTTAAATCTGTGAAGCTTAATAGGTTTTCTTACTTTTCACTGTGTGGCAATTTAAATGAACTCCTAGTTTTATTAGGATTCCACTGGGCAGAGTTCAGTATGTGGAAATGTCATTAATTGATTACCTAAATCTTCTAGGGTTGACAAGGGAATTTTTTGAAGTAATATTCCTTAGCTTTTAGATATATGTACTGTATTTATGAGCAGTTATTTAGCTTAGTGGAGAAATTATAGAATCTGGGACTAGGTCTGTTGTATTTCCTAGTCCACCTCCATTATTTTTATACAGAGTTAATGAATTTTTAGCACTGGTAGATAGATATATGTAATCCAACAAGAAATCATCTCAGTCCAGAAAGTGGTAAAAAAGTTGATGTTTCTGCATTATAATTTAAGAGCTTTTGTGAAAAGTATAGCCTAACATTTAAATTTAGACATTAATAATTGTTTATAATTTCAAATGTCTTTGTAGACCAGTATTACTTACAGAACTTTGGCTTTCACAAAGCCATTCCAAATCCAGATTAATACGTAACTATGTTGATCAGATTAACACAGAAATCTTTAAGCTTTTGATTTCAGTTAAAACAACTTTTATATTTTTCACAGCCTCTAGATAGAAAATTCAACAGATTTATAAAACTTCAGTTTGTAGAAAATTATGTTTTTTTTTCAAATAGTTATGTATTAATTGTAATTTTAATGTACCTGTATTGATTAGTTAACATCTGAAAATTTCATTTTGCTCTTTGAAACACTTTTTTCTTTTTTATTGATAGGCTTAAGTCTCATGAATATGTTTGATTTTGAATTGCATTTTTAGACCAGTATTACTTTTTTTGTTTTGGCTTTCACCTATTTATGTGTAAGCATATTGATCCTCAATTTGGATGAAAAGAGGGGACTGAATGGGTGATTTACTTGCCCTTAAAAATGAATTTGCCTAAAATGTGTGTGTGGAAGAGAGCTAGTGATTGAATGAATGGCTAAGGGATTTACCATCTTGGCCCCACCTCTCCCCTCTTCATTTTCAAGCCGGACTGATGTCTCTGCTTTTGTGCTAATCTCGATAAATTGATTTCTTGACAAAACCAGGTGTAATATGGGAAATAGTACACTGAGCATTTGGGATAGTTGTTTTTTGTTTGTCATTAGTAAGTTTCCCAGTGAAACTGAATAATTAATAGTGGTAATACATGTTTAAACAGCATGAACTTCTATTTTCTCTTTAATCAGTTTGAATGAACTTCCACTATGTACTTGTAATCAGTAAATAGTTTGAAGTTAAAATTTGTCTACATGTAACATTAAAAGAGAGTTTTTATAAAATCTGTCTCCTTTAAATCTGGTAACTACTCAAATGTGGTTATATTTTTTGTTAGGAGGAGAAAGTGGCTCTGCTGACACAGCATGTGACCATAGAGGACTTGCACTGAAGATCTACACTGAGATGGGAAACTGGGACCTGGTTGGAAACAACACACCTATTTTCTTCATTAGGGATCCCTTGCTGGTAAGTTGTTGGTTTCTCATTTCAAACTGACATGCTGACTAATTATTAAGATTTGTAGGCAGATTTTTTTTTATTTACTGGATTTGCTTATGTATATTTTATGAAATTATTTAATACAGGTACAGAAATGTAAGAACATGTTAGTTCTAGTTTCTTAGTTCCCCTTGTTTTAAAAATATCTTGAATGCGGCACCTCTTCAGTTTATTCAATTAATTTTCCAGTATTAATGTGTACTAAAAGTAATCTACATACAAAATGGCATAAAATCTGCTACTGTTTTTCAGTTTCCAAGTTTTATTCATACACAGAAGAAATCTAAAGACCCATCTGAAAGTAAGTTGTCTATTACTGACAGCTACAGAGGTGGTTTTAAAGGAGTACATGGCAAAATTTGGCTCCATTAAACTCTAATGTCTCTCCCTCTCTCACACGCATGTAGACAGACAGAGTGAAAATGTAAAATTGTGGTTGATTAAGTATATCATTCTGTTCCATAAAGGGAAATTGTATGATACTCTCTCATTTTAAGGATAATGGGAATCTGCTGATCAACTCTTAATCTCCTCTATAACTAGTTTTCCAATGACTTATATAGTTAACTTCAAGCAGTAAATTTTAAAAAATGTTTAATATCTACAGACATTTTCTTAGCTCTTGTCAAGAAAACAAAACTGCTCAGTGCTGAGTGGCATGTAGTTGTGCTGGCCATTGAGTTCTCGTGCCAATACCTTTTCTACTCTCTCTCTCCAGAAGTGTCCAAAATTCTGGATTACACTTTCTGAAGAATTGATAGATGTCAATATTCAGTCAATTAGTTCCTTACATGGTCTAGATAATTTATTGTTGGTAGTAATGGTAGTGGCATACATTAACATCTGAATGTCCTTTTAAGAGGGTATCTTTTTCTGGGTAATCTTTTAGACAATAATCTTAACCTTCATTTAACTAACTTCTCAAAAAACAGACTGGGTGAGAATCAACAAAACAGTTATACACATCATCATGTTTTGGGACTTCATCACTCTTCATCCTGAGACCACCCACCACTTGTCTTTCCTGTTCAGACAGGGGCACCCCGGTTGGGTACCGGCACATGGATGGTTATGGAAGTCACGAGTATAAGATGGTCAATAAAAAAGGAGAAGCCGTTCACTGTAACTTCCATTTCAAGGTGAGTGCTCTCCGAATACATAGCACCCTTACATGGATGGGATTTCAAAATCTAAAATCTATTTCTCAACAGTATCTTTTGTTAATATTATGGGGGGCCCAAATAAGGAAAGCTGTCAAACATATCTACACTAGTTGTGGTGTAGTTAGAAACTTGGTTGGACTGACTGAGCCTTCACTGATGGTATGTGCTGAAAAAAGAAAAGTATAAAACAGGGGAAAGAAAAAATAAGTGCTGAAATTGGATAGTTTATTATGCATTTGATTTCTTAAAATGGTGAGTATTGTATTCTTTTTTCTTTTGTCACTGTAAAATCATAGGCAAAATTTTAGTTTTAAGTTGACCTGTTTGTATTTAGTTTTGAGCATCTTTGTCAATTATAGTACATCCAGAGTTCAATTACAAAGGGGTAGATTGTCTTTTGACTTGATTTTGTACTGACCAACATTGTATAAATCCTGGCTAGCCCATCATCTACTGAATCTTGTCAATGAAGCTGACCGTTTGTAAAACTTATTTTAAAATGCATAGAATATATTTATACATAATCCCAATGTTGTATTTAAGATAATGACATAAGAAATGAGAATGGTTTTGCCTTGAATTTTATTCATATAGGTATAATTTATTTTCAACTGTTTTAGTAGCAGATAGAGATGTAAAAGAAAATTTCTTTGCCAGTATCATGATCTTTCGCAATACGTACATCCATGTATCAGACTTTCGCCATAGTGAAAATGAATTATGACCGCAAAATTTTCAATAAAAAGCATACAATTTCCATGATGGAAATTTGCATATCAAAATCTCATAATTATACATTTTTTTGGGGGGGGAATTAAAAATATAGTACATACCATATTTGTACTGTACGGTTTGCTGTAGTGCATCTCATACTGTGCAATAGGGTGTAAATATTTTTGAAATTAGATCTGCATTTTCAGCAAAAGGGGGCATTGCTTGAAAAAATTTGTCCTCCTGACAATATATATGTATGCCAGCAGCCATTAAAATACCATATGTTATTAATTTATTACTAGATATAGTTACATTTATATTAACATGAGACTTAAGAAATGTAAGACTTGGATCAACTGAACTTCCTTTTTTTTTTTTTGTCAAACATCTTTTTCTTTTTGAGCCTTGGTTACAGCGCCATCAGTTTCTGTCTGTACTATAAGGAATATTCAGGTACCAATATGTCAATGCTAGTTTAGCAGGATTTCATTTGAATGTCCACACTGTAAGGAAGATCATTTTCCAATAAGTGAAAACTAATGCAATTAATTTATAATTTATAAATAAAACCGATGATGACTAAGATTGTGCTATCTTAATAAAATGGGTATTACATCACTTAAGATAGTTGAATTAATATTTAAGAGAAAACTGATAAGCTTTTTTTTTCCCTTACCTACACATGTGGGGAAGACTTCTGTGGGTTTCCACATGTATACTTTTCTGCTGGTGCTGAGTAAAACTGAAATCTTTTAACGCATTTAGGCTGGCATCTTACCCTCCCTTGATATGAGGCTCACAGGTAACATGGCCATTCTTTAGACCATTGGGAAGTTTCATTTTGTGTCTGGTATATAAAGTTTGGTAAAATTTGAATTTAGTTTATTGATTACGAGGAGGCAGAAAGCCACTGTGACTTATAGGCAAGAGTACCCAAAGAATAGAAAAGGCCATTAATAGGATTCGTAAAATTATTGATACTGTTATTGTTTTAACTCCCTCTGGTGGCACTACATTGCATTTATGATAGCTTACTTGCTAGCTTTGTGGTGAAAGAGAGTGTGAAGTATCTGTCTTGTGACCAACAAAGTTAACCTGGAATGGTTGAGTGCTTTTAAGCAGTCGTAAAGATGCAAGCTGGTCAAAATTTCCACCACAAACACCTGTAACATCTATTTTATAATATTCATTTTTTTTTTCAGATACAAGAGAAAACCCAATGATCAGCTGGTGAAGAAGAACAGGTATAAATTTTGCTAGGCAGGTAAAATCAACTGAGCTGGTCCAAACCAGGATTCAAACTCATGCCTTCAACCATATTAGTCCAGCAGTCTACCAATGGACCCACATGCCTCTTCACATAAATGGTCATTTATTGCTGTTAGTAAAACAATATACTTTATTATTGGAAATCTTAGCTAATGTGTAATGATAGCCCTAGTATCTGCAGAAAACCAAACAAAAAAAAAATGATCTGCTCACATGCTAAAATCTTATAACCATTTTAAAAACATCTATCAGCCGTCTCCTCTTAAACATTTAAAACTAAACAATTTATGCACTGACACTCAAACTTTCTTCTGTTTGATAGTTTAGTTAAATAAATACTCCTAGCATTCTCTCTGCTTTGTTTGCAAAATGTTGATTAACATTTACCTCTGGGTCTTAAACTACATTTTCCAGCTTAGTGTCATAAATTTATAAAAGTCGTGTTAATTTTTCTAAGAAACCGTTTTATTGATTTGGCAATAATCCTAGAGGATCTTGGAATAACTGTCCAGAATAACCAAAAATATGATAAGCGGTGTGGCCAAACGATAGTCCTGTCAAGCAGAAAATTAGGTCCATTAAAATAAAAACAATGAACAATCTTCTTTGTTTAAACTCTGGTTACATTTCATTTAGTGGAAGCAGTTGAGGCTCGTCCTTTTTTAAATGTGGCAGGAAACACACAGTCCCAAAGCTTTGCAATTCACTTACACCTACACTGCTGATTCTGTAGGGTGGCAAGCAGGGAAACATTTCAGTTACCTGATCACTTCTGGAAGTATTTATGTGAAGTCATCTTCCACAGTTATCCATGAAAATTATCTACCTTCTGTAATTTAAGGTACCTTTAGACTCGCTCCACAAATAGCTAGAATGAAAATTATTACTAATTCTCGCTTAATACTGCATCCTCATCACCTTGTGAATTGATAGCCAGTTTAGGTTGACTATTTACAGATTCTTCTTTAATAAAAAAAAGTAAAATATACATACAATAAACAAACACTAATTACTCTTCTAAGAATTTGTATAATTGGTGAGCAAATGAAAATTACTTTTTATTATAATATTTCAAAGACAAATCAGACATCTGTGTAAAACCTGGCTGGCAATATAAGTAGAATCATGATGTCTGGATATTTTTAATGTAATATTCAAAATACTTTTTTAATAATCTCCATTGATTGCTAATTTAATTACTTATGTCAATAATATTTACGTTTTTTATTTTTTTGTTTTCTTTAATGCAGTAAACTACTTTATATTATCAGTAAATATACAGCAAGTGAAATATGAACATTTCTTGCATAGTGAAAGTAATAAGTTATGGTTAGCATCTGTCATATTAAATCAAACAAAAATGCTGATAATAAATTACACAAACACACTGCAGTGATACATTCTAATGCATTGTCAGTAAACATGAATTTTTAAATGCCAACAATGGTGCATCATCTGTGTTTGCTTTTGCATCTGAAATCTTATATTATTTCTAAATTTTTCTCAATCTTTTGCTCTAATTGGGTTATTTCTTTAATTATAAACAAATAGCATGCTTACTGTTGACTTGCACAATTGTTTTAAGCTTCCTGCACATCACAAAGAATGACTCAAATCTAAAGGGACCATCTACATCTGTTGTGTAAGATCCATCTGCAGAAACATACTTTTGTCTGTAAAAATCAGAGTGAATAAATAAATAATATTTGCATTAAAAAAACAAAAGAACATAAAAGTGACAATGTTTTTAGGTTGCAGGCTGCCCCTGTTTTAATGAAAAAAGCAAGCCACCGGGGTTGAGTCCCTATTCAAAGCCCCATTTCAGGTTGAAAGATGACTGATGTTATAGTACCAAAGTTCTCTCTTTCCAACAATAGTTTTATTATATTTAGCAACATGACCATCCCTTATATTCTGTATTTATTAAATATTTAAGGGAAAAAAATGATTTTTCACCTTTTCTTTATAAGTCACACATCAAACAGTTATCCCACAGTTAGTACTCACCTTGCATATCTTCCCTAATGCCTAATTTAATAGAAAGAATTTAGGCTAAGGGAGATAACTCACCGGTGTTTGTTTTTGTTTTAGAATTATTTTTAAAAAGTTGTTTTTTTTTAATTCTAAAAAATACAAACAACACAATGAATTTTTGAAAAATCACTTTCATATTCCATACTATTTGTAATTTATAATTAGTTTATTTAAATGACATTTATTAAATCTAAGACTTTGTGATAATGGCAGACAAGACAGTTGTTTGCAGTCATCTAACAAAACCAACACCAAATGTTAATAATAAGTATATTTACTGAGTAGTGGCATCATCATCATTATCACAGCTACACTTAGAAGCTTCTGCACTTGAACAAGTTTGTGAAAGACCAAGAAGATAGCTATCTGAATTATTTCCATGCAAAAATGTTCTCGCTCTCCCATCTGGTCCATTCCATTATAACAGCAGTGTTCCATATAGTAAAAGAAAAATTAAATATCTTTCCATTGTTTCCTTGTTTTTATATTAAAAGTTTACATAAATATGATTAGCCACAATTTTGGAAGCAAACAAGTAACTGTCAACTACATAAATTGTAATTAAATTATTGGTTAAAATAACAAATCTATGAAACAGTAGATAAATAAGAATACTAAACACATTTAACATATTTATACTCAGGCCTTCACAGACATTTAAACAAGTTGGCAATGTCGTGTGCTTTATACCAGTATAAAAGCAGCATTAACCTATCACAAACATTGCAAGCCTTGACCATAAGAATGGCCAAAAGAAATCAACTTTATCGGAAAGCACACGATGCTATTTGTACTTTGAATCAAAGACTTAACTGAAAAAATAAACAGCAAAAATAACTTGGAACATCTGCAACAAAAAAAGCCGAATAGAATAAATTTGATAAAAAAAAAATGAAAGATATTGTGGAAGACGAACATATGAAGTTGTGGAGAAAATTGCAGTTCCCAAAATTATAGTGCAGCAAATCAATTTCCCCCACATCATAAATGAGATGCTTCTAAGTGTACATAAAATAAATTAACAATGTTAAATCTGTATAAATAAAATGTGGAAAGAATCATTAGAAAGACAAGTTAATAAAATAAAAATTAAACACCTAAATAAAAGTACTTGGGGTGTTCAAATGAACACTGACACAATATACAATTATGGCAATATTATTTTCAGCCGAATTTCATTTGAACATCCAACTATTTCTGCATAGATTGCAGACTCACTAAATTAAAGCAAACTAACATTTTACCTTTTAAAATCTTATGTAGATATTCTCTTTGAAAATGTGAAGAGAAAATTTGCACAAACTGTTCCCAAATTTCATGGCTGCAAACTGAGAATTTTTGTGCTATTACAGTAATTTTGAAAAACAAAACCACATTTGAACTTGTATTGCGTAAAGGCGTGTTAATATTACAATGACTATGATTATGTAAATGAAAGAATACAGATTTGTATCAGTGAATAATCAGTTAATTTTATTTTAAGTTTGCAGACAACTTAGACAGCTAATTTTTTATGTTTTATTATTTTCATCACAGACTGTTTCATGTGTGGCAATATATCCAATAAAATGCTGAAGTTCCAGGATAATCTATTTGACAGCGTTTACTGAATTTGTAATTTACTCTGATCCATTGATGTTTTTTTTTTTTGATAGGTGAATTGTTACATTATGTATAAAATTCCTGATTACGTAGCTGTAAGGGAACTACCATGGGTTTAATATTTTAGAGTGTTCAAGTGGGGAGACATTGTATTTTTAATGATATTCTTAAGTTAATAATTTTTTTAGCTAATACATAGCATTTACTTCAGTTCATTAGTTTAGGATAGGCCAGGGGTAGGTATCACAGAGACAGTAATTTTAGTTAAATGTTTAGATGAAATAAAAACATGATGTCAATTACAGCTCATCTATACATTTAATAAGGAATTAGTGGTACTGTAACTAGGCCTGGTTTTCCCTATGAGTGGGAAGGAACCCTCATAGTTGATGCAAGAAGTCCAGGGAAGAGGAATGGTCAGCCAATAAAATTCTTAGATTTATTAATACTACTATGTATTGTCAAAAAATAAGTATCAAGCAAAATAGATGGTAGTACATTTTGTATTTTTATGCTAAAAAGATCTTTGGCAAACAGTTGATAAATAAAGTGATGATAACGCAAAGGTTTCTCTCCAAATAAATAACTATTAATGCATTCTTAGATACATACTGAAATGGACTGCACAAATTCTTAAAGGTACTGTGGAAGTTTGTTAATAAAGACACACGTTGGGGTTAGGGCTATTCAAAATGTTTACAAAACAGTTCTACATTATTCAGAAGCATTAATAGAGAGATTTATGGTTAATTTTCCTCAGAGACTCATTTTTCAAGTTAAGTTACACAAAATTCAAGCTAATGATTTAAATTTTTTTTATCAGTTCACAAAGAAATTATGACAAAATACTGCTGTCTTTACTTAATGACTAATTACAAGGCTATTGAGAGAGAAAGCAGCTTTTTTATAGGCACTACCGTGATTAACCAACTATGGCAAAATAATTTGGTACCAAGCTAGCTTTCTAGAATGGTTCTTTAATTTCTTGGTGTAGTCACATTTTACCATTTTCTCACTGCACAAGTTAAAGAAACTCTACTAGATTAGTCAGAAGCAGCTTTACAGCTCTATTTTTTAGTGGTAATATCAAAATTAAATTACCTCCCTTTGTCTGTAACTGCAATTGACTTTTAACAAACAAAAAAAATAAAGGTTTAATTAAAATTACCTTTTCAAAGTTCAATTTTTCAGTGCTGTATTCTTTTGTGGTCAACATTTTAGTTTCAAACTTCTCACAATCATTTACTGAATGAATGACTGAAGTATGGTCAGAACTGTAATTTCTCTGAATTTTGTCCCGAAGATTCCTACATGATACATGAAAATCCTGTAGGAAAAGGAGAAAATTATCATTACTAAGCATCATACACTACACAAAAAGTGTATTGGGTTTTTTCTTAGTATTACATGGCATACGAGAATAGATAGAATTGAAAAGTGTATTGAAATTTTTCTTTGTATTAATCCGCTCAGAGACGGTAACCTTTAAAAAATTCCATTTTAACTTCGAAGGAGATACAATCAAATATGTTTACACACATACATACACAATACACATGTACACACATATACATACATGTATGCATGTGCACTAAAAAATTTAAATATAGACCTATCGTGACTTTATAACTTATTCTACACATTTGAATAAAGTTTATAGTTCCATAAAGGAAAATAAATGTGCACACTTGTTTCAACACCTTGAATGAAAATTGCAAGCTGTGTCACATCAGTTATATCCATACTTTCATCAATTGCAACCTAAAAAAAGCAACAAAGGACTTGACTTTGTCCTTCAGTTGACTGTTGAGGTTTTCTGATAAATCAGTAATTCTCTCTGCAACTGTTTCTTGAAAGGCTTGTTTGCAAAAGCTTGGCTTTTATTCGGACATGATACTTCTGCAGACATCAACATGCATTTTTTCAAAAAGCTTTTGATCAAAGAGGGCCTTGATGATACTGACTGCTAATTTTTCAACAAATTTTCTAATTCAGCAACTTTGTCCTCGTGTAACTTCAAAGCAAGATTAGTGCTATAATGTCTCTGAACGTTGCACACTTTGGCCACAGCAACCTGTTGTTGCAAATCAAGCAAGTTGGCATTGCATTCACTTCACATAGTAGTACAAATTTCTCCACTTTTCTTGAATCACATGATTCTTTGTCTATTTTTCTTTTCTTTGATAACATAATTATATGGGTCCTTATTATTGAGTTAAAAAAAAGTTCTTTCAATTAAAAATACTTAGCACGATTTGATATATATTCCAAATGTGTGGCAGTGGGTAACTGATAATATCCCCTTTGTAGGTATTGTGGTCAATGAGCACGATTCCTCTTTGACACTTTCTTGGCTCGCTTGCTACTGTCTGTTGGTAGCTAGTACCTCGGTCGCCCGTGTCGTCAACTAGGAAATTGAGACTAACAAGGTCAAATTCCTCTGGGTATTTTATACTCATCACAGTTTGAAAATCTGATCCAGTCGATAGCTTGATCAGCCTGCAGATCTTGTTTTCATTGGATAAAATGTGTTGTGGGCCACCAAACAAAGAATGTGTTACTTAGTTTCAAACAGTGGGAGCGAAACCAATTTAAACTTATGATAGCTTGATTTGATATAATATGAGTCAATCTAGTTCTCTATACAGTGACTAATTATTATTATACTGGGCTTTACTTCCTTTATTTTATATATCTCATCTTTTTTCTTATTATTTGTTATATTGTTGGGTGAGGATTTATCATATTGTGCTTTTAAATGAATACAATAATTGTACTTTCTTGAAACATCAGTCCTTTGGTGTTGGCTAGTGTGTGTGGTGAGTGGTGTGTGTGTAGATCAGTCAACCTGTGTGTCTCACCACTTACCTCTCAACAATTGTTTCGACACAATCAGTCTTCTGTATGCCAGATCTACCATTAACATTGGTGGGTGCTATAAAGGATGAGATCCAATTTTTGTTTTACTAGTTCAACAGGGTGAGTTGCTCAAAATGTCTATTACCATGTGTGTGTGCTATCATCTTTACAGAGGATGTGCAAGTGAGCTGTATGTTTGACACCCCTGATTTAGACCATAAGTTTCCTGATGAACTCACAGTTCAAATTCTATGTATAGGATGAGCCAGACAAATCTCCTGCCAAACTGCTGCAAAACTTAAGGCAAAGTGACCTCAAAATTTTCCTGACCTTACCATCTACAAACTTCTCAATTATTGCAGAGATAACAAAATGAAGTTAGATCAACAATGCACCAAATGCCTTGTCCCCTAATGACAGTTGAGTCTGATCTGGTGCAACAAACTGACTTTGACAACATTGCACATAATTTTTCTTCCCTCAAAGCTCAGAAGGAAGCAATCATCTAAAAGACAGGACATAAGTTTTCATGAGATTTTGTGTTTGTATATTTTCACATTTGGTTACATAAGGCTATAGTATTATTAAAATGTAGCTTCACTAGTACATAAAAAGATACATTTACAGCAGATATTTAATGTTTCAGGAATGATAAACCATTGAGATGTATTGTGTATATCGCTTTATAAAAATCACTGTTAACGCTATTAGCTGGTGTGGCCTGTATATTTTTTACTTTTAGTTTACAATGTTAAATGGGTATTTTTTTAAAGCTACAGGAATAATACAGATGACAATTAAATTTGTTAATATCTCTCAGTAAACAAGAGATATGATCACTAAAACGACATTCTGTTATGGAAATCCAGTAATTTTATTTGGCCTTCTGGAAAAATAGAGCAGTTAATTTAGACAGAGCACATCGTGATTTATTATTATGTAGCATGAAAACATCTAACAGGGGTCTAATTATTAATTCATTTTGATACGTTCATGTTTTAATGGATGTGAGGGACAACGTTTTTGTGCACAGGACTTCAATAAATTTTAATCTACCTCTGAGCATGGGATGTGTGTGTGGAATTTGAAACTGGATTCTATTGGTCAATAATTGAAAAAATATTCAGATGTGCCAAGAGAAAGTTAATACACAGCTCGCAACTCAACCAAAAGAAAATGCTCACCAAAATACTGTTTAATTGTATGTTTCACTCAGTGTTGCATTGTGGGAATGTTTTCAAAATTGTATCGAGACAGTCCCAACAGCTTCCATTTACCTACTACATGTTTAAAATATGAGAAAACCAATTATATATATATATATATTGTTTCTTTTATCCATTACTTGTTAAATAATAAATTTTTGTTTCAGTTAAATTTCACTCTCTAACAATGTAATTCTAAGTCAGACTTGCTGAATTAAAGCAGCTGTGAAATACAATAGTCCCTATGGGGACAACTGGAGAAGATGCCTTACACTACCAAACCCTCAGGAAGCAGCAATCATATTCCAGTAAAACTCACTACAAAATCAGAGCAACAACAATCACTTTCCATGTCATCAAACCCAATTGGAGCAACTGCCCTGTGATGGTTTAGTGCAGCATATAGTACACTGGCTTGTTATGGTTGCAACCATAGTTTGGTCTCTCGTGTGACTGGATCATGGTAGTTCCTCTTGTTCTTTCGTATTGGTTCACTTTTAATTATGGTGGGAATCTTATTTTAAAGAAAGATTTCTTTTCACTCTCAGCAAAATGAGAAATAAAGTTGACAGCTATCATTTTCCTTTCAACATCCATTTATACTTACAAATTCAAATGTTGAACTGAATGTCTGTTTGATCAAGAAAACTCTAAAATCATGCAATGTCCTTTATAGGTGATTTTTAAAGTGTAAACCCTGGCTGTATATTAATTTTAAAATATGATTAAAAACTTTAACTAATTTAAATAATCCAACTAAGAAATAGTGTTAAAAAAACTGTTTCAAATAAAATTAATCAGAACAGCTTAAAAGCATAATTATTTTAAAAAAAAACAGACTGACTTATTCAGAAATTTTAAATTATTAAAATTTATTTTAGAAAAAGCAAACTTTAGTAATGTAGCCATAAGATTAAAAACTGAATGATTACATCTCTGGATTTAGATTTTCTCAACATACTTATTTAAAATGGATTACATTAATTAAGCATTAAAAAATATTGTTTATGCATGAAAATGGCTGTAACCAGCTGACTGTATTTTACACTTTACTCAATATAGTATTATTAACTGACTAAGCATTTCTTTGATGTCTGTTTCTCACATAAAACTACACCATTTTCAAATGTTTTCCTGGGAATTTTAAACCCTGGTAAAATCCAAAAAAAATCTTATATTACCTGTTACAGACCTAGATCTCAGTACCAGTAGCAATAGTGTGTACAAAGAAGACTGCTGACAGTTGCCACCAATTTGGATATCATGTTTTGGATCAAAAGAATGAGGAGCCACAGCTGGAAAAAACAACAACAGATGAGTGTTTAAACATCTTTTTCTTTCATCAAACTTTGGAAAGTCTAATATATTCATTTAAAAATTTAATGTATACATGCATGGGCCAAATTGTATTTCCTCATTTAAAAAAGAAAGAAAAATAAACAGTTAAATAATTCATGTTTTTTTTTTAATTTGCAAGATATGAAATGTTGTTTTTTGCATTTGCATGCTGTTTTACTTTGATTACAGTAGCAGAAATTCCTTCTTTGCTGGTACTGCAGCTCAGAAGTATTTAATCTCTTGCTATATTGTTGCAGAGTTGTAGTCTGAAGCAACATATGAAAAAATTTTCTATACCCTTACTCTTTTTTAGATGATTTTCAGATTAGGATAAAAAACAATCCTTTGCTCTTGCTAAATATCCACATAGAACTCCTTCCTGACACGTTCTTAAACCAAAATTTTCTATTGTATATTTGTACAAAGAGTTCTGTGATAATGCTTTCACTACTGTAATAATATTCAAATTTAATGGTATTATTTCAACTGTACCACAAGTCATCAATAACACTAATGAAAAAATGAAAGGTCTATCCAATGAATTACTGAGAGTTTTCATTGCACTCTTTTTCAGTCAATAACCAAAAAAAGAGTGTAACAAAGATCAGTTTAGTTTGTGGCTGGTATTCACATGTGTGTTGCCTGTTTTAATTCCATTTACAATATTACAAGAGTTAATTTTCTTTTTAAACTTTGACAATTGTAACAAATAAAAATTACCTTCTGTACAAATGTCACCAGCAGGAAAGTTATTCTGATGCTATCTTTATATTATTTATTAATAAAAAAGTCACTAAGCAGCAGCACTTTTTAGAAATTTGCTGACAGTTTCTGAATATACTGAAAAATGGTAAAATAAATGTATGTATTGTCACGTGTCAATAGATTGCGAAAAAAGAATGAATTCAGTGTTATCAATGTTCAGCTGTACAGATCTCAAGATAAGTAAATCAATTTAAGAAGAAACTTTTAGCCAAATTTACAACCTAAAGTATTGGTTAATAAGCATTTTTTCCCAAAAGAATTTAAAGTTTTGATCAAAAGATATGTGCTTATTCAGTTTAAACAATATTTTATGTTTAGTCTACTTCCTTTACAAATTCTTTGTCACAAAGGATTTCATTAAAGAGAATTAGGTAAACAATTAGAAAGACTGTGCTACCCATAAAAGTGACAACTACATTAAACAAGATGGAATATAAAATTACCACATATATAATGCATATATTCATTGCACTTAAAATACATTTGTATAACAAACTAATGAAAAAAAATGAGCAAGAATATAAATTTATAAACTAACTACCTGAAAATGCATAAATGATAGAGACAGTAATACAATTATGAGCCATTGATGCCATATATAATAATAGTCAAGGTATTTGATATCAAATGAGAAACTTTGGGAAAATAAAACATGTTAAAAATGGTCTAGAAGTAAAAATGACTTAATGATTACATTCAATTTAGTTTAATAGTGGATTTTTAAAATATCTACAACTGCATTTATTTTACTAAAACTAATTGTAAGATTCACTGTTTCTTTGTAGAGAGTGGATGTCCGTCGTATCTCAAGGTTGCTGAAGACAAAATGACAAGACCTTAGTTTTATAACACCCAAGTATGTTTGATTACTTACATTCAAGCATTTTTCTTCTTTGAATACATTAACTACAGCTTACATAATTAAAAAAACATTTGGCCATACAGCCATCTTCATCAATTTTCCTGTTAGTTTCTATTTTATACACAATTAGATAAAAATTATAAATATTTTTAAAAAAATCATACAAGTGCATTTCTTTTATCTTCTGAACGATGACGTCAGTGTTCTTGTTTTTTATTTTTGTTTTCGGTCTCATATTTAAAGATATTATTTGGCACAATCTTCTTTTGAAAATATACAGCATAAATTTAGGCTAAATGTTTTTTTTGTATTAACCCAAGAAATTTGTATATGTAGTAACAGTAGATAGGTATAAATACAATGAAAGTAGACGTGTACTCACAGCTGTAACAACAACATAGTAAAGAGCAGTGGTTGGTAAAAGAAAAAGCAGTTAGTCAACATCGTATGATGCAGAGTCCACTCTCTGACAAAGAACTCCATTTCTTCCCTCAGAACAAGCACCACAGAGAAAAGTGCTGATATCTGATGACTGTACAACCTTCACAAGAAAAAAATTTTTTAAATATTTTAATTATGTTAAAAAATGTTTTCAATGTTTACTGAATTTTTATAAAAAATGTTAGCTGTGTATAAATCCTTAAAAAATAACAAAGAATTTACTGTTTCATTCTAAAGATATTTGTATTGTTATAAATGATCCATTTTTTGATAAACAAAAAGCAAGTGAGAAATAATACAGCAACAATATTTCAGAATGTTTGCTTAAGTAGCAGATAATTTACAAACTGCCTTTTCGTTTTCTTTACATGGATTATTATTATTTTAAATTTCAAAATTAAAAACGTAAGAATTTTGACAACAGCTAAATAGAAATTTTAAAATGTTAATAGTGGCTTTAGAAAAATGTAATCCAGACATTTCCAATAGCTGTCTTACACTAGAACCCTTTTGTGTGAGTGCAGAAAATTGTTAGCAGCTGGAATATCACATGGAAAATGTAGCAGAAACTTTAGTAAACAAAATATCTTTATCATAACTAAGTTGATTAACCAATAAATAAAAATTACCTGGCTGCATAAACATAGCAGCAGTAGATGTGAACCGTCAAGATAGAGAGGATATTCTGTAAGTGAAAATCCAAATACACCAACCACCAACCAGTGATGTGTACCAAAGAACTGAGTCCGGCACAGGTCCTATCAGTGAGAGGTTCCCTAAAACAAGTACATAACAATAAATAGTCATTATGTTACTTATTGTATGTAATGGCTGTCTTGTATATATAGCAAAGTTATCAGAATTCCTATCACTATATTTCAGTGAAAAAGAGAAATTTTCAGATTTGTTTTTCCAAAACAAAACAAGTCAAGCTACCATTTTATTTTATCCCATTTTAAATAAAATCTTTATTAATTGCGATCCACCATCTAGAAACAAAACATTTAAATGTTTAATTTATGCCACAGAAAAGATGTAGAACAAAAATATACGGAGAATTTTTAAAATGATAGCAGTTGTTCTGTGACAATTTGGATGTTTGAGTCACTAAAATATAATGGAATTCATTTTTAATAATGACTTAAATTTTTAAAATACTACAATAAATACAGACCATTTTCTATTGTAAGTGCAACTTATTTTCTTGGCAATGTAGTAATTAAGAAGAGAGAAACTGATATTGTAAAGAGGGCATAATGTGTCCAACAAAGAAAATTGGTGCAATTTTAGAAACTTTATTTGATATAAGGAATAATAAAATTGAAAACTAAAAGGTGATACATCTTTCTTTCTCTCACTCACATACACAATGGACAGTAAGATTTCCAAAAGAAAACATTACAAAACAAAAGCAGAAATAGAATCTAAAAGGATCTCAAAAGTAAAGGGAAAATCATTTTAAAAAATTATTTTTTGTGACGCATCTTTCAGTATCTTAGTTTTATGCTAATGAGTGCAAATTATTCTCTTAGCGTGCATTACTGTGAATTAGGGACCACAAAGAAAACAGCTGGATTAACCAAAGATGAAGAACCAGAAGAAAAGTTGCTTTCTGGAAACAAAATCATTAATTTTCTTTTGCATATTAAAAGTTAAAAACAAGTGGTTTCACTTATAACAAGTCCATCACAGTCCAGTGAACAATGTACTCTCTCCATTCTTGAACTGACTTAGACAAATGTAACTCTAAATAAACACCGCTATCTCTAACCATTTTTTCTTCTAAGGATCCAACACTGAACAGGCAAGAATTTTACATTTGGTTTTCCTTTTCTTCCACAGGCTACGTGGTTTGAAATTAAAAACAGCAAACAAGAACTGATAAAATGTTCATTATTTGCTTGATAAACAATTAGTTTTTTCAAAATAGATATCGGGGAAGAAAAGAGAGATTTTTTGTGCACTAAAAATATATATTATATTATATTACATTTGCAGTGTTCAGAATGTTCTGCTATATATATATATCACTTTTCAAAAAGTTACAAAATGCATTTTCTCCACCTTTTCTTCTGACTTATCATATCAGTTATCTATAATACTGATGCATTATGAGTCAAATTGTCTTCAAATGGTTTTTGGCCTTGCATGGAGGAACTTAAAAAAAGAAAATCTTATAACACATAAATCGAGCGAACATGTGGGAAGGGGAGGACTGCCCATATGAACTTTATCATCACAGATCAACTCTGAATGAGAGACCTGCTAGAAAATAACCAGTTTCCTGATTGGTGCATAGATTACTTCAAGCAAACTTCAGTAGATGGCTATGATGCATAGTTTTGGAACAAAGCATTCATAATCTGGCTATCCCAAATCTGTTTGGACAGATGTGACACTGAAATTTACTTTTATGTGACAAGTTGTAATATCACTCCAAGCTTCACAGAATATATCACCTGTGAAAAAACAATCAAGCAATGCTTCTTTTCCTTCAACATAATACAACTGAAGATGTTTCTTGCACTGTTTCTTTAAGATCATTAGAAGGCAATGCAACGCCTTGATAAAATGATTGTAGTCACAAGTGATAGTTCTAAAAGTTAATTTCTCTAACAGATTTATCAGTATTTTTTTTCTCTCTCTCATCATTCACTGGTTTGTAGCCAATATCATCTGTGCCCATGACCCTCCAGACATTGGCATACATAATAAGCTATCATTCCTAACTATTCGTTGATTATGTATGCAGACAATCCTGATCAACCTTGATTACTGCATGTTAAAACCTATTATTCACAGCAGTCAGCATTGTGTGCTATACCACTCCACCCATTAAGGATAAACAGTTACCTGTAACAGACTTTCTATGAAGATAATTCAAGTGAAAGTTGCACATCTGTTAATAACTTTAGTGTATGCAGCATACTGCCTGCAAACTTGGCAACTGTCCACTGGATGCTGGCATGCAGAAATGCCTTTAGTGGTACCAATGTTTACTAGAACTAGGATGGTGGTCAATGGTATAAGTGCAAGAGATAGCAAATAACTGCACAGTTTCTTTTTTAATGGAGGAGGTTAAGTTTCCCAGAATTCATTGCAGGGCAATCTGATGGCAACATCCTATCATGGACGACTATACACATGGTGCAAACATCAAGAGCAAATTAGTGTCAGAAAGAACCATCGCATGAGAGAGATTTTTCTCAAGAACTGTTTATCAGTTTTGAGAGCATTAAACCATTCCATTAGCATCTGGGTTTCATAAAGTGTCAACATACTGGATTCCACAAAACATGGACAGGTTTTAAGAGCATAGACATCTGAAAATCTTTACTGAGAGAAATTGCATCACAAATAGGATTTGATTTTCATGTATGAGGAGTCACAGTCCACTGATATATACTCAAGTTCTACTATTCCAGCACCAGCACCAAGGCTCACTTCCCTGAGATAAGTTCCTGTATTCAGCCTAGAAAGTCATGAGCTATAGTGTTTTAGGATGTAAATAGTGATGTGATCCAAGCAAGATAGTAGATTAACCTTTCACAAAAGCTGCAATTCACAAGGAGGCACAAATTGATCAGCAAAAGAGAGTCTGCCTATAATGCCTGCCCCCTTTTACAGCAGCACCTATAGCTGACATGGTAATGTTGGGTTGAGAAGTACCTGTCCATCCTGTTTATAGCCCGGACCTGGTCCTGATTGAGTGCCACCCTTGGATCACTAAAGATACATTTGATGAATCAGTAAATTAAAACCAATGAAGATGTGAATCCCAAAGAATGAAGTTCTACTAAGCAAGTGCATAGGACTCGTGCACTTATCCCATCTATATGCAGTAAAACTCGATTTGACAGACCCCCACCCGACAGCCGCTGCCTGGTCTTCTGACAAAGGTCCACGTTGAGCTGTGTGGAAATTGTTTTGCTTGGCCGCATTTTGTGCATAAGTAAACAGGGCGTGTAAATGTCTGGATTTAACGGGATCCCCTCCCCCTATTAGTCCGTTAAATCGAGGTTTTACTATAGATATGTATGTGTATATATGGAATGAGTGTTCATGCGCAACACATTAAGAAATGAGTATGGTTTGGCTAGCATATCTCATACACGAGGTCTGTCGAAAAAGTATCCGACCTTAGGCTGGGGGGGGGATTACGTACTTGGTGGGGTTCCATTGCTAATCCCCTTCGAAGTGGGCCCCTTGTGCCTCCACACACTTAGCCCAGCGACCCTTCCACTGGTGGAAGCCGTCTGGAAAGCTTCTTCCAGAATGGCTCTCAGCTCCGCCGTCGCATTCCGCATGATATCCTCAAGGCGGGAGCCTTTCAGCGGCATCTTCATGTTTGGGAACAACCAGGAGTCAGAAGGAGCCAGGTCTGGAGAGTAGGGAGCCTGGCGAATGAGCCGGGGCGTTATCATGATGCAGCTGCCGGTTTTGGGAGGCCCCCAGATCCGGTCTCTTGCGCCGACCTGCATCACGAAGACGGACGACTCCCTGACAGGACTCCTTTGTGACTGTTTGTTCTCCTGGTGCCTATTCGCGATGCCAACGCCTCGGTAGTCAGCATCACCTCGGTTTCCGGGTCGTACCCGTACAACCAGGTCTCGTCTCCAGCTATCCCGGAACTCGGGATCCCTGCTGGCAGCATCCAGCGGGTCCTGCGCAACCTCAACACGAAGTTGTTGTTGTCCCTGAGAAAGCAGCTCGGGCACAAATTTCGCTGCCCAAATCCTCCTTTAAAATTGCGTGTGTAGAGTCTTTACTGACCCCAGCCCCGTCAGACGACGACCCTCCATCATCAAGGTCCCCACTTTCTCGATAACAACCACACCCCAGCTTGTTGACGGCCCCTCAGGTGAGCGGCCATCTTTGAACCTGTTGTGCCAACCATTCTTCTATCGGGTACCACCCATGGCACCGTCACCAAAAGCCTCTTGAACTTTGCGAATTGTTCCCGCCTGGGTATCTCCGAGCTTTTGGTAAGATCGCTGCTCCACAGGTTCCGCCATCACGGATACAGCACCTCACACAATGGCTGACCCGTCCAGCCCGCCCGCCAAAAACCGCGCATGCGCACGAAGGCACGCGGCTCCCACTATGCTCACTTCCGCCTCCCTAACATCATTACTTCCCAGTCGGATACTTTCTCGGCAGACCTCGTGTGGCAGTTTTAGTGTAAATCGAATCACACGCATCCAAAATCATTTGGTCCCTGCACTCTACTGACATCACACTCATAAGGCGCTATAAATACTCCTCAGATATAAAAATTACCTGCAGACAACAGGTGCGTCCACAGGTGGATGTGACACACGAAGAATTTTTCTAAAAACTGATTTAAATGATGACTTAGTTCTAGTCCAACAGGAGGGAGACCCCGTCATCCGGTGTAACAATATTTTCAACAGATTGGCCACATTCTATGATTAAAAAAAGAAAAAGTTTGTATATTTTTTCTGAGGACTGTAAAAAATTCAGCAACAAAGCAATCTGTACAATATATTTTAATATGAACCATTTTGGGCTGCTGAAAATATACCCCTGAATGTTATCAATACTAAATCTTAGTATTTTAATTATACATAACAAAACTAAAAGTTTGAAAAATATGTGTGTGTGAAATAACAGTCATCTATCAAAAGCTAATTTTAATGCAAGTATCACGTGTTTGACATTAGTATAAAAATTCCAGCTGGCAGAAAATCAGAAGTTTTGAAGGCAAATTGACATTGGTCTACAGCAAGTCAAAGATAAACATATCCAAGTTGTAGCCATTCACACTGCTGATTTCATTCTAAGAATTCTGTGAAGGCCAGCAGACTAAAATCTGGATTTGCAAAGATTCAGGTCATCTTCAAATTTGCAAGCCAATGTTGTTGACACACAAGACAAACATCCCTGGTTTCAGTATTCTAAAACAAGCAGAAAAAAACAAAGGGTGGAGATAAACACTTGCTTACTACAAAAAGACTCTACTAGATATCTTCATTTTTAGATGTGGGAGGAAACTAGAGGGCTGAGAGCCTACATGGTTCACTGATGAATAAAGGTGGCTAGAGAAGTAACCCAAACTGAGCCAATCCAAAATGGCATACAAACATGGGCCTGCATCTTTAACAGTCCAGTAGTCTACCACTGGAAAGTTTCGTGTGGTATTACCATAATCCATTTCACTTTTGCCAATATTAAGAAAGTATGAGTCACTGCAGTTTGCTGTTCTATTACTCTATCAGCACAAGAAATGACTACATCAAAGATGTTTAGTATAGAAACTCTGCCTTTGTTATGTTAAAAACAAATTTTTACATTCACACTAAATGAACAACACTCAATACTTTAAAAACAATAGGTGATGGCACACTTGTCACATCTTAACTGTTGTTTTCTAGGCACCAAAACAGATTAAGGCAAAATAAATAGTCAGCCAAAGAACACACACCAAAAAGTTAACAAATATGTGAAATAAAATATAAATAGAATTTACTGCACTTAGAGATGCAGTAACTTTAGAACTTTAAAATATATGTAAATAAAAAAAACAAATCTACTCTTATAATTAATTTATATATCAAAATTAAACAATTCTTTCCAATTTTATATATACATATGTTAAATGAAATTTCAGAATTGACTGTATTTTAAATCACATTATGTTATTTCACATTCATCCTACAATTATAAAATTATGGATTGTGCAAGCATATCGGGTACTATATAGACAATGGTGGTACATGAGCTTAGCTGTAATTTTTGAGTGAAACCTACAAGAGGAAATGAATCACCAACAATATATGGACAACTCTATGTAATCATTGTTGTATTTGCAACATATATGTTAAAAATGATTCACTAATAGCTGAGAGATAAATTTTGTCTTAAGTAATAAACATAATATATTATTATTATTATTATTATTATTATTATTATTATTATTATGCATTTCAATGAAAGTGGTTTAGATGCATGTACTTCTGAGTGTGTGTTTCTAATTCCGTTTAAATAAGCTGTTTGGGGAACAAAGTCTAAATCGAGGAAAGTTGCTTCCCTGACCATCATCAGGTTTGTCTTCTGAGAAAGGACTCAGCGGTTCACTCAGTTTATTATTATCAAGGTAATGTCATGATTGTATTAGATTCTAGTGGACAGCATGTGCTATAATTATTTAACAAGAGCATAGATAGAAGCCTGTCGGAGAATCTTTTCCTCCGCGTGGGTGGGTCGCATTGAATCCCCGTCGGTGTCGTTAGAACCGCCGTTGATTCCGCCACCGATTCATCTCGATTAACCCTTTGGTAACGATGGATCTCGCCCTACCTACACTAACTACCACTATGGCATAAGTTACTCCGATTTGCAACCCTACGACTCCTAACACCCTAACCCCTATTCCCCAAACACTAACCATCTCCCAGCTATCGACCCCTACCTAAAGATCTATCTCCTACCACCCAACTACCAAGCACTGCGACTACGAAGCACCTACATTATTATTATTATTATTATTATTATTATTATTATTATTATTATTATTATTATTGTCTCGTTTTACAGCTATGTAACTGTCGTTGCCGCTGCCATCGTTTCGGTTGAGCAGAATCAGTCTCTATTCCCCCTACAATGACACTGAAGACTGATATTTGCAAACAAACAAACAAAAGAAAATGTTTCAATGCATTAAGATGTTCTGTTTCCCGTCGCCTAACCCCTCCCTCCCCGGTAACACGAACGGTCCCCCCCCCCGGGTGCTGGAGCCACAGGGTTTTAGCCAAAATGATTTTGGAACGAAATGTGGATTGAACATTAAAATTTAAGGCTGACCTCGGATGTCGGTAAATTAGATGATTAATTAATTAATATCTTGGTTTAGATGTTTGCATATTTTAATCCGTCATTAATAACATTCTGGCTTAAAATCTCCTCCAAAACAGGACGGATACCATTCAGAGCACACATTCCGCAAGGATGTCTCCCGCTCGGAAATGGCGCCGAGCCGAGTCGTCTGCTCGGATGGTGGTGGGACCAGCGATGGAATGAAGGGAGAGATGTCTGTCTCTCCTCACAGGTAGATTAATTATCTCGTTGGTTTGTGAAGTGAAATAACGGAGTAATTTGGTGATGTTAACTGACGGCGGCGGCGGCCGGGAGACTGACTGTGACTTGGTGTCTGGTGTCTCGTGCTCTGGAGCTCCTCGGTACAGTCGGACAGGTGAGAGGAGATGAATTAAAGCTTCTTCGGCCGATGGAAGAGCGAGGCAGTTGTTGGGTTAGGGCCCCGCACTCCGACCCCCGAGAACCAGTTTCCCGAGGCTGTAAGAGCCCTCACCCCACTCACCGGCCCTGAGTGGCCGGTCGGTCGGTCGGTCGGGGTTTAATCTGACGACAGAACAGCGGCTTCTCGATGGCGGAGTCGCCACCCACCACAGGGGGCCGATTTAACCGTCTGTCTGTCAGGGGAATAATTTTAAACTGATCTCCCTGAATTTAGAGATAATATCCTTCAGCGATATTCGAGTTGAGGAATACGGTACGGTACGGTACTGTACTGTACCTGTACTGTACTGACTTCAGTCACCGTCCAGTTTCCTACAGGATGATGATGGATGATCTTTTGTAGATGTTACACACAATTTTGGTGGATGATGATGATGCAGAAATACAACAACAACAACAACAATACAATGTACAGTACTGTACTGTACTGTACCGACCACGATTTAAAATATGAGAGCCCGTGTGTTACCACCGTCTGCTGGCTGTGATTATCAAGTTAAAATCTTGCAAAATCAAAGTTATGTTGATGTAAAGAGAAGAAATCCTAACGGATTTGGATAAAAATGACTTCTACATAAGAAAACCTGGACACCTTTCTGAATTCAGCATTTAAAGATGTTGCTGTGGTAATAATAATAATACAGCAGGCAGCAGAGCCTGAAGATTGTTGTACCCCGTCAAGTAGACATTTCCCCGGATTGGGAAACGTAGAGAACCGTAGAATAATTTATATATATATATATTGATTGTGCTCGGTGTTGGTGGTCGTCATGACTACCGTATCCGTCTTAAGGTGGTCTGTGGATTGCTGGCAACATTTCATCTGAATTATTTGTAAATTAAACAGAATAACGAAAAGTTAATCCAGTTATGTTTTCCGTGGATTTACTATTAATGTAAGTATTTGTGAGAACAAACAAGCAGTCGTTGTCATCGTGGTGCGCAGTGAATGGATCCTGTCTCCCTGGTGTAGATAGATACACAACACGCTGGGATTTCTCATTTCACTGCTGCAGTGTTCAACTTTTCAGCCAAAGGGAGAAAGTTGAAGAAATGCGGACGGTGGACGGCATCATCAGCATCATCAGAGGTCGTGGACCAGATGGGGAAAATAAAAGCATTACTCAGGGATGTGGTGACAGACATCAACAGGGAGAGAGAGAGAGAGAGAGAGGGAAGAGAATGGAGAGAGAGAGAGGAGGGAGAGGGGAGATAGAGAGGGGAAGGGAGAGAGAGAGAGAGGGAAGAGAATGGAGAGAGAGAGAGAGAGAGAGAGGGGGGAGAGAGAAGAGAGAGGGAGGGTACTATGCAGTTTTGTCACAGATTTAAAATGTCCGTTTGGTTAGAATATCAGTAATATTTCGTGTACAGCAGTCATCATCATAATTGAAACAACCTCAGCCCATCGTGCATGTCTGTTATTTATGGGTGGTGGTCTCTGTTAGTATCTATCCAGATGAACAATAGGATCTTTGCCATACGAGGTGATGACATTGATTTTTGCTTTGGAATATGTGTGTTTTTTTTTTTAAAGTAGGTAATGGGAGAAAGATTAAGGAACAAATTGTTTATACTAATTAATATCAGATTAATACTTAATTTTGTGTCTACTCAAGTGAAGTTGCTGCTAAATGCGTTGATCATAGCCATAAACAGATGTTAATTGCCATTAATTTATTTTGCCCCCTGGTTTGTTAAACACACTAACCAGCTCTGAGACTCATCCCTACCAAGACAGACTCTTATTATCCCGATGCTGTTCTTGCTCAACTGATTTTTATTATTTTTTTTTGCATAAGAAAAATGCCCTTAATAACTCGTTTTGTACGGCTCTTGAAATCCTGCGGTGTGCTGGGATTTTATTCAGCTTTTATTTTCCTAAATTTGTAGACAAGCATTAGCGAGGTTACAGAGCTGGTTGTGGGGAGTTTTATGCTAAATTTAAAAAAAATACATGATTTGTGTGGCTTTCTTAGTATTTACATTTAATTATTCAGATCAAGTTTATTCATATTAGTGCATAAAAGGCTGTTGCTTTGTATAATAGATTTTCTGCCTTCTTGACCATTTTGAAAGAAATAACGATTAATCATAGTATATGACCACCAGGGAGCCTCCTGGGGTCAGTCATCAAAAAAGGGCGGCATAACTATACTAAAAATAAAAACGATAGTATGGAGAAATTTTGATTGTATAAATTGTGATATAGAATTTCTGTCAATGAATGATGTTTTCTTTCGTTTATTTGTCCAACTCCGAAATCTGCATTTTTTGATTCATCTGTGTTTAAAATACACGTTCTGTAAAGCAGAGATGATGTAGCCCTGTGTATACCAATGATGATGCTCAAACACACTAATATATGTACAAATTATCAAGGGGAGGATGACTTCTCCAGTGTAGTTTATCTCCCATTTTAAATTATTATTATTATTATATTATTATTATTATTATTTATTATTATTATTATTATTATTATTATTATTATTATTATTGTATTTAGGATTTAGTTACCATGAACGATGACAAGGTGGTACTTTTGTTATACTGTTGTAGCCAGTAGCAGGGATTCTGTCCCCCTTGTCTGCTGGCCTCTGTGATTTTCCTTCACTTCCAGTCAGAAGATTTATGGGTTTTTGTTTCTTTTCATTGTTGTGGCTGGATCAGGAAAGTTGTACTAGTCATGTTTTCACACAATTCTTCCTCCTTTTTTCCTGGGTCCCGAGCTGATTGATATAACAACACTACAGTGAACTACTACAGGATATCAAAGCTATCCAACTAACAGTAGAAATAACTAATTTATTCCTTTACATACATACATATATTTTATTTTTTCTTTATTTTTTTATTTTTAGATGGTTACAGCTCTTGTAGTTTCAAAGCCGGTGTTGGAAAATGTGATATTCTGCCATCAGGACGATTCAGACTGGTAGGTAAATTAATTGCTCAGTTAATGCACATATGTTGTGGGGTATTAAAGATGCCTATATGGTTTATAGTCATAAAATGTTAAAATATTCTAACATTAACTTACAGTGAAAAAAGTATTAGTTAATTTTCTTTATAACAGGTCAAAACAAATCTAGTTTTGCTGAACTTCTCAGTGACTTCATGCGATAACTACATCCATGTGCCTGACATTGAATCCTGCCCAAATCAACAACCTGTCTTTATTCTCTGTGGTAATTCTAAATTTCTTGTATACAAATGCAGGTTGTTAAACTTTTATAAGTCTGAATTGAATCATTCAAACTTTGCAGAGAAAATACCTGGACTGTTTATGTTCATGTTGGTCAATGATTGTGATGTTGAACAGTGTATTTTTTCCAAATGTAAAGTCAAAGTATTTCCTTAAATACACGTCTAATTAACTATGAATGAACATGATTACAATTCAAATTTTCTTCTTTTAAGTTCAGAAGTACAACATATTTTTTTTAATTATAAGAACCTAAATGTAGCATGTATCTGACAAATAATTATTAAAGAAATACCATAGACACTATGTCTTTACCAGCAGTTAAACAGTTAGTTTGTGAAAAATCTCTCCTTTTTTTTCAGTAGCCTTACAGTAATAGTCCAATAATGCTGATATCTCTGAATTTTGCAGAGTTCCTTACCCTGAATATCTATATCCAACTCTCCTCTGAATTAACAGAGATCTAAGGGAGGTAACTGAATCTGAGTTAGCATACATCCACACATGCAAATACAATCATATAGAAATTTGTGTTGGTTGCTTTTAGATAGATGCAATTTTGAAAAATAAAAAAAAAAATCTTTGACAATGAAACACTGAAGTTAGATTTTCTGGGGTTTGAACTGAATTAGTTTTATAGTATTTTTGATTTAGAAAAGCAATACTTGTTGATGTTGTGGTTAATTACTTGTGCTAATAAATGAGGAAATATATTTGTGGTGATAGTGAAGAAAATTATTGTACCAAAATGAATTTGGAAAGGAAAAGAAAGATCTCACAAAACTGAAAGCTGTGATTATATGCGGGTTTGATGTGTCATTTGTGAAAACTGATCTTTCGTATTTAACATTTATCTCTGTGGTGTTAATTTAATTTTTAGGTTACGAGTAATCGCAAGAAATATGGTGATATCCTAGTGGGAAACAACTTTTACAGTCCTATTACTGGTAGAACGAGTAAAAGAGAGTTTCATATTTATACATTTTGTTGAAGCCACAAATCTTTTAGATAGAAAATAGTGAATAGAGTCTTTCTCCATAATTTGCATTGAATATTTGTTGAATAATTAAGCAATACAGATGTAAATGAAAATAGAATTGTTTTTTTTTTCATATTAAATTTTTTTAAAATTGCCAGCTGCCTTTCTAAATGTCAGAAAAACTGATTGCACTTAATTAAATTTTATTATACCTAATACTTGTGAAAGAACTTTCTGTTAAAAACAGACAGTATGTCTTAACTGAGGATCTAATAGTTGAATGTTTTGGACAAATGATTTGGAGATGTTACTAATTAGTAATCCACTTTGGATAAATTGTTTTAAATGACTGCTTCAGCACTAGGCCCTTGTAGAAAACATTACACTTTTGGTGTGTGCTCCTTAATGCTGGATGTTTTCACCTTGCAGATTTCTGATGCTCAGATGCTTCCATCTCTGCTTGCTGCGTACTACTTTCCAAACCATGCAGGTAGTATCTTCCACATCATTGTGAATGATGTACTAAAATCTAAAGAAAATTAACTCAAATTGAAGAGCCAGATGCTGCGCAGAGCTCCATGAATGACTGGATTATATTCTTCGCATATATTCAGATGAAACATCTTAAATTTAAGTATAACTGAAAAGAAACAAGGGGATGGCAGTGGCATTTTGGGGTGTAAATTTATCCATTGTTAACAGAAAAACAAATCAAAACTCCACAACATATACAAAAGGGAAATTCACAATCAGTCTGACAGGACACATAATGTATAGTGTGTGAATGGTAAGTATACAAATTAATAACAATCATAGTTGAGGAAAAAAACTATTTGATAAGAAAAGGAATGGAAAAGTGATTATTCAGGGTAGGAAAAAAAATTCCATGAATTTTAACTTTGACTTTGAAATCCTGACATTACCTATGTCTATTAACTGCCAGCCACATGGCTAAGTGAGGCAGAATCAGGGTTGACCAGACAAAAGAGAAACAAACTTCTCATAGATGGTCTTATCAGTGTAATCTATGTATAACTACAGTCTCAACATTTAATGTAGTAAACTACATGAGACCTTAAGTGGGGGACTGTCCTTAAATGTGAAGTACTATTCTCAATAGTATTTGAGAAAATAATTTGTTTTAGGCCATGCAGTTTCTGCAATCAAACTCTCTAAATACCTGAAAATGGTTAGCACAAGATAAATAATGTTTTGGAAACACTGTATCTGACTGACTTAAAGCACTAGATACTTGATTTTCAAATTTTAGTGGATAACCATTTGCTGCTGTAATTTTTTTGATAAAAATAATTTAATAAGAACATTTTCTAAATATGCTGTACAAGAATGAATACTAATTTTGTTTGTTTTTTTTTGAATAACCTTGTCAGAGACAATAATTCAGATTTTACCATTACTAGCAAAGCAGACCAGTTAATTTTAGAATGAACATTTTTTAAGCAAGGCGTTTTCACGACTCTGCTATTTCTAACCTGAGAAATTTGATAAGAAATAATACATGGCAATAGCAGTTTCAGCAAAATTGTAATTCTTCTTAGAAAGTTTAAATTGACAAAAACATTTGCACAAAAGCATATTGTAAACATTTGGGTAAAAAATGAAAATCTGCAGTTTGTTTGAATGTAGGATGATTTTTCATACAGATAAAAGTGTTTAACAATTTCTTTATGCCAGAAATTTAAAATTGTATAACTTACATTCAAGTAGAAATAAAAGTGCAAGGGTAACAACAACCATGTCTTAAAGCTGTGTCTTTTGGACTCTGGTTATATTTTTCATGTTTCTATCAATCATCCAAATGTCTTTATGCTAAGGTCTGGCTTCAGTTTGTGGATGACAGATTATTTAGCAAAATCAGATAATTTTGTCATTTATGCTTTCATTTGTTTATGTTCCAACTTTACAGAAAACCATTTAGAAGATGACATCTCTTACTTCCATATTAAATCCACAACGGGATCAGATCTTTAATTCTTTCTAATGTAGTTTACAGACTGTTAGAGATTTAACCCTTTCAACAGCAATCTTTCTAGACTTCTGTGAAATCAATGATTTTAAGTTTTTGCACCCAGAAGATGTTCTGACAGAGTTAATTTACAGAGACTATCTCTTTACAAAAGATTGTTCTGAAGCAAGAAATATTATTTGATCCTTATCAATATGAATATATTCATTTATTGTTAAATTTTATTTTTTAAAATTTCTCCATTATTTAAAATAGACTTTAATCTTTTGTTTACTGCTTTTTTGTAGGCCACTTAGTGAAGGAAAAGCCTTGAGGGATAAATTTGATGCCATTTTTGCTTCCACACCCTATGTTAAGGCTTTAAACTGTATCAGAAAAATCAAGCAGGAGCAGGTAACACCCTCATTTCTTTTCTTTTTATATCTGTCTAACTAGGTTTAGAAATTGTCAAGATAAACACTTATTTAAAAATCTTATGTTAGGAAACTAAAATCAAACAAAAACTTAATAAAACTACCCTTTAGCAGAATACTTTTGAAAAATTACTTATTTTGTTTTTGAAAGACACGTTCATTTAATATTTTCTAAATTTAATTTCTGTGCTCTAGTTTTTTCTTGAATTTAAATGACATTTGTCTCAGCATGCTTGATGCCATGACAATTTCAGTACACCTTTTGATGTCCAGGTTCTCCTGAACAGACTTTTAACAAATTGTTTAACAGATTTCCATGATAAGACAATCACAGATTATTATTCACGGTATTTCTGAAATTGCAGTAATGGAATTTCTCACACAAAGATACAACACATTCTGCAACAGATTGACTGGATTGTTGGATGTGTCTATAAGTTTCTTTTTGCTTCCTCTCCCTGTAAACAAGTCTAAATCCTTGTTGCCAAGCACTACTATTTCTCAACTTACAGAAACTCAACAATATATCTATTCAACAATGAATAGCATAGTTAGATGCTCATAACTACAGAAGAATATATGAAACTGAGCCTATGCCTCATAAGCAATGATAAGAGAATATTCTGGAAAATGAGACTGACCAAACTGTGAATATTGCACTAGTGCTTAATAAAAAAAAAAAAAGCAAAGTGAAGGGTACTCTTTTGCCATACAAAGATGAAACTCAAACAAAAACTAACATTATAAAGTTCCAGTGTATAATAGTATGCAAAACTGTTAGTTTAATAGTAAATAGTAATCTGATTTTGTCAACTATGAATTAAAAAAGTTTTTTTTTTTTTTTTCATTTTATTTTTTAGACATCCATTATGTGTTAATTTGGATTGGATCTGGTTTATTTCTCTCTGTCTGTTTTAGCAAAAGTTAAGTCAAACTGGCCTGTAACTCTAAGTTGAGATGTTAAGGTAGAGAAAGTGTTCACTCAACTGTTAAAAACAAGATTTTAAAACACAATCTAATTTGTGTGTGTTTGCCTGCTTGTGCATGATCACCTTGAGCATCAGCCTGAGGTAGTTAATTCTGTTAATAGATGCTTTTTCACCTGAAGAAGATTTTGAATTTTTCTGTCATGTCTCTCTTAAAATGCTATTACTTCAAACCAGACATTCCAGACTTTTGTACTCTTTCTTGACTATAACTGCCGACACATCAGATCATTCTATTAGAATTGTCTTTGAATATTCAATGAAACAAAGTGGTAAGGATTCTGTGTCTGGTCTGCCTACTCCAGGATGGATCTGAATAGTGATTTGTACAGAGGAACTAGAACCATAACTGTTTGTATAGTTTAACATACCTGTGCCCCTCTTGGTTTTACTACACTCACTTTCAATTTTCATTTAACTTATTGCATATAATAATGCTAATGTTTTCCACTTTTTATATTTCTAAGAAAGTTATTACCTAAATTTTCAAACTGAGGAAATCTAAGTTTGCTTGAGGATAAGGCAATTTAAACGTAATAATTTAATCTTGTCTTTGCCCTTTTTATGCTAATGTATTTTTTTGTACATCTTTCAGGATGCCAATGTGAAGTTGTACAGGCGTGATATCTAATACCTGAAGGAGTACAAGCAGAAGGCGTGTGAGGTGAGTTGTTTAGTGGATGTGTGATATTTTTTGCTAGTTTTAATGCTTTTAGAAAGAGAGAAAAAGAAAGAAATAGAGGAAGGGGGATGGATGAACATTTGGTTTTTCAGTAGTTTTACTGTTCTTGGAAAGAAAAGAGATTTGATTGACTGAACAAGTTATAAACATTATCATGCACAGTCAAAATTAATTTTTATTTCTTTTAAAGCAAAAATTTTCATGATTTTTGATATTGTTTAGTTTAGCTTTGTAGAAACACTGATCTGATTTAAAAAAAAATGATTTCTTGTGATTGTGTGTGTATTTTTGTTGTGTGTTGTTTGTTTTTCCAGCTAAAAGAAAATCTATAAGCTAACAAAGCTAAATAGAAAGAATTGAAAATATGCACAGGAAGAGTTTAGGTAAGTTTCAAGTCTCCACTTACACTCTGCTGTCTTTTCCTCTTTCCTTTTTTTCTCAAAGTGTGAGCAGATGCAGCCATATATTATTTTGAGTAAATTAATTCCCACAGACACCTTTGGTGCAAAATTAGAATTGAACCTAAACTCTTTGTTTCTTTCTTTTTTTACCTCTCAAATTACTGAATAAAATTTATTGTTATGAGAATTTATCTATGGTGTTTTGTATGTTTAACATTTTTGGGAGTTTTAATCACCACTTAAAGGATCTAATTTTTATTATGTTTCAGCAAACTTTTCAGGATTCTCTTTTGTCAACATTTCTTGTGGTTTATAATCTCACAGTTGTTTCATTGAATTTGGTGACTAATATCATGTCAAGTTAAGCAGGTGTAACTACCGTATTTTTCAAGTCGATTGTATGATCATACTTTTGTACAGTAATAACAGTATAAAATTTCTGTCAGGGTTACAAAACAGCAGTGCTGGATAACATCAAAGCAAGAGATTTGAAGAAGAGTTTTAAATAAAGAAAGAGAATGAAAGCGAAATAAAGAAGCTTCAATCTGTATGGAAGACAGTTTGATATGATTTTTGCCTATCAAATAAAAAGTTGAATCACGTGTATGGTGTTACAAATTATGTAAACCTTTAGAAATAGTTCTTAGAAATTAGTGAGAGACTGTATTATTTGTGCATTTGCATAGTGATACAAAAACCATCTTTGTTTACAAATTGTCCTGAAGACCACATTGGCCTTCCGGGTCAACAGAGATCTAAGGGAGGTAACTGAATCTGGGTCAACATGCACCTGCACATGCACATACAATCATATATAAATTTTCCCATGGTACTTAAGGATCCCATGTTCCTAGTACCATTATTTCCTTCATATATACCAGTGGAGTATAAGTTGATGATCAGCCCTTGTAGAAAAAAGTATCAACTTATATGCTGAAAAAGGTACTTAAAAATCTGAGTTACATTTGAGGAAAGGGTTTATAGACACATCTACATATATTACTGTGTAAGTCAGAGATCATATTATTGCATACAATTTGTTGTTAATTTATCAGTAATATTAGGACTCACAATATGAGTTAGTTCTAATCTAAACTGGCTGTCAGAAGTTATATAATAATTACACTGGTCAACAAGTATTTTTCATCAAGCATGTCAAGGTGTACTTAGTGTAGTTTTTAATGCTGATTTCAAATATACAATTAGTTTTTTGACATCATGTACAGTTTTCAAGATGAGAAAGTTTTTTTGTTTTAGCTCATGCAATATATAGAAATTCCAATTATTGACATGTATGCATGTATTTCATTTACATCATGGAAACATACCTTTAAAATAAACTACATTATTCATTGCTGCATAGTTCAGATGCAATATTTCATCATCTTAAATTAACCAATCAAGTTTTGTCTGATGAAATAGGTATTTCAACATCTCAAATTGTCCAGTCATAATTGGTCTGATGAAATATTTCATCATCTCAAATTCAATATAAGTATAACTGTTTGTATCTATTTCCTTACTTGTTTTACAGTGTTAACAATGTCAAGACAGTGTAGAAATCCTGATGTGTTTTGTTATGTCTGACAATTTATTGTGAAAGCTCAAAAACATACAATAACACCAGAGATCAAGAAGATTTATAAGCTATACTTTGACTGTCCTCTTGGAGATCAGGACAAGTTATGGGCACCACATTTTATCTGCTCAGCTTGCTCAAATGGCTTACGTAACTGGTTCAATAAGAGGAAGAAGTCCATGCCTTTTGTCATTCCAATGATATGGAGGGAGCTGAAAGACCATGAGAATATGGAACCTTTACTTCATGCCATTGCCTATGAAAGATACTCATGGAAAATATGTGGAGATTTAAAAGTCATTGGAATGTTAATGGGGATGCAGTCAGGTTTCACAAAATACTGTTGTTTCTTGTGTCTATGGGATAGTCGGGCAACTGACAGACATTATTCGGAATCAAACTGGCAGACAAGAACATCATACCAGCCAGGACTGTCTAGCGTCAAGAATACACCTCTTGTAGATCCATGTAATGTCCTATTGCCTCCTTTGCACAAAAAGCTTGGACTGATGAAACAGTTTGTAAAGACACTAGGGAAGAGAAATGCCAGAGGGTTTGAGTATATTGTAGAAAAGTTTCCCAAAATCACACAGGTGAAATTGAAGGAGGGTATCTTTGTCAGACCACAAATTAGAGAAGTACTCAAAGATATTAACTTCAAGACAACACTGGATAAACTGGAACTGCCTGCCTGGAATGTTTTCAATTGGATCTGTGAGAATTTCTTGAGCAACAAGAAGGCAATGGACTACAAGGATGGCATCAAGAATCTTCTGAAATGTTACTCAGCAATGGGTTGTCGCATGTCACTGAAAGTTCACTTCTTGGACTCCCATCTGGATTTCTTCGCAGATAACCTTGGAGCAGTGTCTGATGAACATGGTGAAAGATTTCACCAGGACATTAGTGCTATGGAGAAACGGTACCAAGGCTTCTGGAATGACAGTATGCTGGCTGACTACTGCTGGACACTTTACCGTGATAAACCAGATCAGGAACACAGCAGGAAATCCAAATCACAATGTTTCTAACTCTGTTGTTCTAACTTTGTCTGTTTTGTCTGACCCATTTTTTGTGTATTCACTCTTTGTAGAATGATAGTGATGATTTTTAACTCAATTAACTCATTTACTTTCTAAAAATAATATGTCCTTATTTATTACGTTAATGATTTCATATATACAAATATGTAAATATTTGCATGTATCTACTGAAAAACTGATACGTGCTGCATACAAATAGAGTGAAATTTTGAAATCAGCATGAAAAATTAGTCTAAAAAAAGTTGGTTTGCATTCATAATGAGTATAATACATTTAATTTTGTTGACCAGTGTTATTTTTGATGGTTTTTAATAGTTTGTTTATTAATAGCTGGCATGACCTCTCTTAACTGTAATTAGTATAAACATAGAATTTGTATTGGGATCTTTTGATAGGCAGAGACATAGAATAACTCCAACATCAAAAGAAGAGCTGAATAGAATTGCATTTCATTGGAGAACTTGGTGGTAAACTGATTTTAGAAATGTAGGTTTAAATAATATGATATCAGCAGAAAGTTCTTTTTAACATCCATACCTCCCTTTTTAATTAAACCTAACTTGGTGAGTCAGATCATGAACTTTTCACTGACAAAAAATTTTTACAGCAGCAAAACTTTGACATTATCTGCAGTATCTATTTTCTTCTGTATAATTTTTTTTTTAGAAAAAGCTTGACAATCTCTTGTCCATACAAGCCAACATCAATACATGTACAAATGACATTGGTAAGGTTTGCTGTATCAAACTCAGCCTTCTTTTATAAATCTGATTTGTTCAGAAACCTTTAAGTTGACTGCATGAAATATAATGTGTATATTAACATAAATCATCTGGAAACTTGGCAATGTCCGGATTGCACCAAGCAGAAACTAACCTGAGATTGTTCAGTTTTCATTGCTTTCTTTGAATGGAAACTCAGTATTTCATGCAGTGCCTTTTCTAAAGATTAAAAAAAAATGTAGTTCTTCCGGAAACCAGTTCAGTTGATAGGGTACAGTTTAGTTAGTATATATAAAATATGAGGGGTTTAGACCAAAATTAGATTTATCAATTTTGAGTAAAATTTTAGAACAGTTTACTGAAAATGAATAATGATTTCATTACTGTTGTTTCTAAATAAGAAAAGAAAACAACAACTCATCATATCAAGTTATCAAAAATCTAAATTAAATTTTTGATTTATATTTTCTTTGTCAAGAAGCAGTTTCTTTCTCTTTTCCTCTTTCCTGTATGGTTTGTGAGCAGATGGCAAACCTAGTAAATTTTTTTTTTTTTTCAAGTGGAAAAAGTTTGTGGGTAATTAAGTGTATGCATTAGCCACCTCATCTTGTCAAGAGGTCCAGCCAAATACAGCCATTGTGAAAAGTAAAGACTCCTGATCTATGATGTTATAGCTAAACTAATATTAACAAGTAAAATGGAACACTTGCTTTACCTACTGCAGGCAAAAATTTCTCCAAACCACACAAACGTTAAAAAAATGTGTGACAAAAGAAACTATTATATTTCCTTTTCAGGAAAATTGTCTGATGAAAAGAAACAGCTGGAAAAGGCAATTGAAGAGCTTCAGAAAAATATTAAAAATGAATTTCATGGTACTTTAGCTTTTTGTTTGTTTTTTTCTCCACCTTATTTCTTGTGCTTTTATTGACTCTTTTGGGTGGTTTTGTTGGCTACTTGTTTGAGTACTGTCTGGTTTTTGTATACATTAGTGGAGAGATCTCAACTTGTAGTTACTGGGTGCTCATGTGCTTTGATTTATACAAATTGAAGTAAATAGATGGAAGGTTGGATTAAAGACCTGAATAGTGTCTCCCCCCCTCAAAAAAACTCTACATTGCATCCAAAGCACTTTACCTGGGGAATTTTTGTAATGAGCTCTTTACTAGAAAAATGTCACAAGACCTCAGTAAAATTATCAGACATATGCTGATGACCATAATTATTACGTAATCTTATTTTAAACCAAATATTGTTCATTTCTTGTTACAAGGTGAAAATGCACAGTTTCAATATTTGTAGGATCTCTGTACAATCTTTCTTAATGTAGTAATCTTTTGTGAAGTTGATTGTGCAGTAATAAAGCAGTGACATCACCCTGAAATATTGTTTTGACTTTTATTTTAACAAAATAAATCAGAAACAAAAGAAATGTCATGAGTTGTGAATATAATTACATTTGAATAAAAAAAACAAATAGAATATATTTTGGGATGTACTTATTTTGGCCACCACTATATATTTCATAATAAAATGTATGTACTAGTATACACTAATAGAAGAAAAGGGCAAAGTTCCCTGTAAAGCTGAAAACAATGTAAAGTGTATTTCAAAGTCAGCAGGATCTTGGGTGATGTGATAAGATGTCTTAGAAAATGTTTTAGAACATTTAACCAGGGTTATTAGTAATAGTCTGATTTATGAACAAAGATGTTTTCATTGTGGCACAATTGAAATTTTAAAAATCTTTCTGATAAGGATTGTATCATCATAAATAATTTCTCTGATAGTTCCTGTTACATTATGTGCCAAATAAGAAATGTTATTGGTTAATCATTAGTAGTGCTAGTAACTATTTAGTAGTATCCACCTGAACAAATACTGGAAGTGGAACAGTATAAATATTTGTAAAAAGCAGATTAGCTGTGGTTTTTGTTTTGTTTTTTTAAAAGAGCTGTGCAATTTTTAAAACTACATGCTCTGCTGACTTAAAATAATCATTTTACTTTTATCACTGAAAATCTACTGCAGATAAGGAATTCATTTCAGATTGTGCTTTAGTGATAAAATTCATTGACTTGCCATATTAGTTTAGTAACTGCCATAAGTGTATGTATTTAAAGAAAATTTACATATTTGAGGTGTGTTTTTGACATCTAGATGGCAAGCAATGTAGTTAATAACTTTAATTCTATATAACTCCTGTTTGTAAAGTAAAAGTATGTTGAGGTGAAAAGTTAGAATTCTGGCTTTGCAGAGTTTGAGTTCCGTTCTCTTGAGCAAACCTGCCAATGTTATTTATATTGTTATGATTATGTCAGGCTGCCTCAAAAGCTATGCTGATGTTCTGTTCTGTATTGCAGGTTCCACCAACAAACTTCAAAGCACATTGAATGAATTTCAGAGCAAGTTAACAGAGATGGAAGACTTACAGGTCGAGGTTTGTTACTGTTGTGATTTTAGTTTCTCCATTGAAAGGGTATCTGGTACTGATTGACACACTACTGCTCTAAGAGGCAATAAGAAACAAACAAATTTAACTGGGCAGACTCAAATTTGTTAATTGTTTTGGATAAACTTTTGTTTTAGATTTTCAGCTGAGCCCTTTGTTTCCTATCCTTTTTTTCTTAGCTTTGCTTTTGTGGTTTAGTTCATCCTTGTCAAGTGATGCAAACAGTTTGTTGCCTACACATTAATACCATCTTGGGTTTATAGTACAGAATATAGTCCTGGGCTTATAATGTAAAAAGAGTCTTTCCTATACTTACAGTGCAGATTCTGTGGTATCTTTGATTGTAGGTATGAGCAGAATGTTGTTTCAAAAGTACTACTCTTCTCTTTAAATATTTTCTTACCTAAAGTATAGTTTCGTGACTTTTCATCTTGTCATTTTTTAGCTTGAGCTCAAGCAAGGGGCACTGATCAGTAAAGCAGATCATTTGCGGAGCATGGAATCCAAGCTGCTTCTAGATCTGGACAAGTTAGTACAGGAAGCCAAAGTGAGTCTCACCTATACCCAAAGTATCTGCTCTTGTTTGCCTCTTCTATATGGTAGCTTTTAGATTTTATCTTAATTTCCTTAGCTTTGTTGAAGCTTCTCAATTTAAGACCCTTTCCTATATGTCATATCCTCTTTTAAAAAAAAAAATTATTTATTTACTAATTAGTATTGAAAGGAAAATAAATCATCAGGGTCAGGAACACTGAATTCTGAGAAATTAGCACACTTTACTTACTCCAGAACTAAAATATTTCTTGTTAATAACTTATCTCAGTAAATTTAAACTGTTGCTTAAATAATTGTCAAATGCTGCCAAAGGATGATTAACAAAATGAAGAATTGGATAAATGGTTTCTTTTTGAAGCTTCCATTATACAGTTTTTGAGGACAAGTATGGGCAGTATTCATTCAGAAATGTTTTCACTTTTAAGTTGTGGATGAACCAACCTAACATTTTTCCATGCTGGATTATTCATGATTTAAAATATTCAGACAGCTTTGTTGATCTGGGGGCTGTGGGGATGCTAATTATCAAACTCAAGCATTGTGCTCTGTGGTTCATAAAATATTTAAAACCTGCATCTGTTGTATTCTGTTTCTTTGTGTGTTAAGGATAGAGCACAAAAACGAACCGTGTCTTTCCATTTATCATACACTTTCTTTTGGTTTGTTGTTATGGTAATGTTTTGATTTGAGTAAGTTGGAAAAAAAAAAACGCATGACATTCCAACCAAAATCAAGCTTCCAAATTTCTGATAACATATGAAAATATGTGTTGCTAATCAATATTAGAGATCCAGAAATTATTTTCTCATTGAGGATCTTGTTCCATTAAAATCAGAAGACAAACTAAAATATTAACATTTCATCCAGATTCATTAAGTTTTTAAGTTTGCATATATTCTGTCTCTATATACATACAAGGGGAACCCCAAAAGAAATATGTTTATTTTGTGAGGAATGGTAATAAAAATTATACACAAAATGTTTTTATATATCCTACCATTATTCTGAAAGTTTTATTTCTTTTATTCACCAGGAAATAACATTACTGCAGTTTAAATGGTTGATCCATATGTTACATGGATTAGTAATTGAGATTCTCACAGCTGAATAGATTTTACTGATTGAGGTTCTTCATTGTGTAATGAATGTGTATCGACATTTATGCACTAATGATAGTGCTGTAAGGTGCTGTATGAATTGTGTGAAAAGTGGAGGAACAGAACCCTAGGATAGACTTTGCTGTGGGAAACTGGCAGGAGCTGTTAATGAAGACAGTACACAGAAGGTTTAACTGATTTGGCAAATGGACACACAGTTGAGTGAGAGTTAGCCCATAAAGATCATTACTGATAACCTTGATTAATGTAAAGTTTGTGCTTGCTGGGCTCATACAAGCCTCAGAACATCAGAGACCAGGCCCGTACCCATGAGGGTTCATTGGGTGCGTTCGAACCCCCTCCACTGGACTTGAAAAGTTCCTCTCTGAGCTAGAAAAGAAAAATTCTCCCTAAACCAGGCAAAAGGTTTTTTCCACGCGCTGTTTACCAGGCTACTGGGCGAATATTTGTTTGTATGTTTTGCAAGTTGCTACATTTCTCTTGTGGGTTGCACGTCTCGTACCAGGAAATTTATTAGCAAAAGTTGAAAGGTCTGTGGTGTAGCCATCGGTCACCCGATTGCACCATAGCCCCTCCGGGTCAGCTCGCCTAGCATCGCCGGCTTCCTGTTGATTTGCCACCAAGACAATACGCACAGCCACCAGACACCAGAAATCGTCCACCACCATGGACAACGGGCCTAGTGGTAAAAGGCCAAAAGCCAGAACTTGGACTGTTACACAATGGGGACTGGTGCGGTCGGGCCACCCTCCCATTGGCTGGCACCACTGGGAGCGGATCCTGGAAAAGCTGGACGGATTTTGTGGAACAGTACGGACGTATATGAGCAAACTCAGTGGCCGACATTGGCCCCAACAGTGGCTTTAAGAGTCTGAGTCGGTAAGTGATGTTTAGATTATTTGTAAATTGCTTTTAATTATGCTTGCTTTAATGATTTCTACAGGTATACCGTTTATCTAAGTTGATCTGTGTGGCACTTATGATTTTCTTGTTTTCAATTACAGTAGGTTATAATTAATATGTATATATTCAAGTGTCATGTAAATATGATAAAGTAAATGTGACATGCAAATTGGTGGTGGGGTCTTTTAAGATTGTCACAATCTCATAAATTCAGTTTGTATCAAGTGCTTTAATATGGACTAAGTGTTCACAATTTGCCATTTTCTTGATCTGTGATCTACTGCATGCTTGTACTGAATGAGAAAGATGGGTAGACCAGAGCAGAGAGAAAGACAAAGAAAGAGAGCTGTAAAAAGCTGTGCTCCACTTAAGAGATTCTTTGTACCACTGAATTAGAAACTGGTAAGCTAATTTAAGCTTTACAAGATGGTTGAAGTTAATGGGCCTGTTACATGATGAAATAAATGGAATTCAGTCATTGAATGTTATATAGTTTTGCTTTTTTTTTGGTCAGTAGAACAAAGATTGAATACATGGAACGTATCATCTTTTGAAATTTTGGTGATCTTCACTATTTGGTTGTTAAAAAAATGGTTTTAGCCTTTTTTTTGGAAATAAGTACATAAATTTGTCTTCAACATGTACTATGACAGCAGAAGCCTGCAGTTCAAGCCAGAAAGCATTTGTTGAGAATACTCAAGGTAATGCACATTAATAAACTACTTTTCTTTTTGATTAATGTTTAACTTCACATGCCTCTCAATCAGTGGGAATTGAGGTAAACTATGTGGTGTGTATAGCATTAAAGCACAAGTGCTTGAGTTAATACCTGCTCTCAATGTACTAATTCTCATAAAATGAATCAATGCATGCATTTAAAGAGAATTAGTCTTTGCATTCAGTTTTAGTGTTTACCAATTTTATGCTGTAACATTTAGGAAGTGGTGGTGTTGTGTCAAAAGAAACTCAAGGCCCGGAGGGACTGCACATACGCACATTTTCTTGTGATTTGAACTGTAGAGTCTCACCTAAAACAATGGCCATTCATTCTGGAAGTGGTGAGATATCTTTTGGTCAGATATATGAGAGTAAACTGCAATCAGCTGTTTTTCAAAAAGATTGTTTGCTGAGAATTTAAAATATTAAATTTCTATTTAAACAGTGCTTAAAACATATTACCATGACATTGGCCACATTGTTCAAGCAACAATGACAGCAAAAGAAGTCAAAGAAGCAATTGAAGGATTGAGTTCCGGGAACAAATATATGCTTCCGAAACATCACAGAGTGCCAGGACCTGAGTATATCTTTCCCATTACCTTTGTAGGAAGTTGCTATCATTCCTTTAAATGCACATGCTTGATGATCACAAATGGATGGTGTATAGTATGCATCAAGTGTGTCTTGTTTTGCAATAATTACATGAACAAAGGTCAATTTGTCAATAAACCTTTCACTGCATGGCATAAAAAGTCAGAAAAGTGTAGAGAACATGAACACACAAAATATCACAAAGAAGCACAGCAAATGGCAAATGAGTTTTTGAGAGCAATAGAGCAGCCAAATGCAAACACAGAATTTGATGGACAACAGGAAAGCAGCTAATGTGCAACGAAACAGAGATATAGTTAAAACAGTTGCAGAAGCCATTTTGTTTTGTGGGTGCCAATGTATAGCACTTCGAGTTGGTCACGAAAGTTTAGACACGCCAATTAATCCCGGCAACTTTTTGAGTATACTTTGTCTGATTTCAAATCACAACACCACTCTTAGGAATCACTTGTTATTTCCATCCATGAATGATGCAACATACATTTCTCAAAACATTCAGAATCAAATAATTGAGATTCTTGGTCATGATATTATCCTGTCAGAAATAGTGGATGAAGTAAAGGAAGCCAGGTTCTTCAGCATCCTTGCAGACGAGGTCACAAGCCACAATGCAGAACATCTTGCCCTTTGTGTGCGGTTTGTTGACGAGAAAGGAGATATTAGAGAGGAGTTCTTAAGGTTTATTCCTCTGAAGCGGATTTCCAGTGAATATCTGGCTCAGGAAATTCTGCATGCACTTGATGAACTCTGTCTGATTGTGCAAAATATTTGTGAGCAAGGGTATGATGGTGTTTCAAACATGGCTTCAAGCAAAGTAGGTGTGCAGGCTCGAATCAGACAGGTGTTACCCCTTGCCACATCCACTGCAGTGGACATTGCTTGAATTTGGTGATAAGGCATACATGTGCCATGCCAGAAGTTCGTAATGTGATTGATAGACTTAAGCACAGCTGTATTTTTTTCCTCTTTAGTCCCAAGAGATCAGGACTTCTGGAAGAGATAGTAAGAAGAGGTGTTGAGGATGGCAGCAGAAGGAAAGTACTTTTGGATTTGTGCAAAACTCGCTGGGCTGAACGTCAAAGTGCATACCAGCACTTTTACCAAGCATTTGTATACCTGGTTGAGGCACTTGAAGTAATTGGATATAGACAACACCTTGATAAGTACCAGCTTTTCACTGACTGGGACAGTGAGTAGAAGTGAGCCACAACAAATTCTAGCAAGCATCACTTTTGACTTCATCGTCATATTCATGATGATTTATAAATACCTGTCCCATTTGTCAGGAATCATCACTAAGCTTCAGAGTACCACCTTGGATATTATCCATGCACACACAATGGTAAGACCAGTAATTTTATCATTTACAATTATAGTGTTCCTACTTATCCAGTAAATGATAATATTTTTCATGTTTTTGATACTTCTGAACAGATGTATTTTCTCTGCTACATAATTTACTCTGCAGATTGCTGATATCAGGGAAGTATATGCAGCAGAGAGAGAGAATGTTGATGAATCATTTACAGTAGTGAATTACCAAGCCTTCTGCATGGCAGAGTATATAGGATCAACACCATGCTGACCTCGTATTTCTCAATACCAAAAATATCGTAACAACATACCTACTGATTGCATTAGTGACCACTACAGGGTGAATGCAGTCATACCATTCCAGGACAATGTGATCAGTGACTTGGATGCACAGTTTTCTCGTAAGTTCATATGCAAAGAATTTTTTTAATTTTTGGTTTTCTTCAAGTACAGCTATACTTTGTTGATGAGTTAGTATCATGTGTATTTTGTTACAAGTTATTAGCATTTATACACTGTAGATATACATGTAGGCCACATTAGTCCGTGGACATTTGGAGACTGATATTACTTTTTGTTAGTTTAGGACCTAACTGAAATTATGTGATCAATAAATTTCTGCTTGCTCCATCTCTGTCTGTCACTGCTTCCTCTCTTCTGGGGCTCCAATGGTTGTGTGTCAGCAACTGCCTGACACATCAAGGATGGTAAAAGTATATGCGAAAGATCTCCCTTCCCCAGATCTTGTTCCACAAGAGCTCACTCGGAAAATGAGATAAATTATCTTATTAACAGTTAAACTGCTTTAGATGATTACTGATAATTCCTGTGCATTTAAACTGTGTTTTGGATATCTCTGCAGGTATGACAAGGTCCATGAAGATAAAAGACCCAGCACACCAGCTGCTGCAATCAAAGAATGTGATGCTATTATGTATCCAAACATCCACACGTTTCTGCAGCTTGCATGCACTTTGCCTGTTATCTCCTGTGAATGTGAGTGTAGTGCAAGTCTATTGAGACATCTAAATAATTACCTGAGGGTTTCAATGGGGAAGAAAAGATTGAACTGTCTGGCATTATTGCATATTCATTATAATAAGGACATATCTTTGGATAAAGTGGTAGATAAATATGCCAAAAGGCACCCACGAGGATTGCATTATGACTGCAGATTTAGGTTGAGACTCGTTTGTACAAGTCTGTAGCATCCAGCCCCTGCCAAGGTAGGGCAAACATTCCTTTTACACTACAACAAAAGTTCCTATTTTCATTTGAAGCTGTTGCAGGTCTAATGGAAAGTTATATAATGTCTCCTCTTAATAATTACTGATAGAAGAAGGTTCCTGTAGACAGTTATATAATCCTGAGTAGGATGATTGGCTCAGTTGTATTGCATATAAAACAGGCTTTTGCTTTGAACTTATAGATCATAAATTCACTGCCATTTTACCAGGTTATTCTTTTTTGTGGTACATCCAATAATGCCATCATAACATGTACATGGACATAACAGTATTTCATCCCATCGTGTTGCTCCTACTGGCTTAATGTAAAGGCTATTGTTTATGTGTGTTTAGTCGGGATTATACAATCTACATGCAGTGGTTATTGCTTAGTATGTTTGACTGAAAAGACATTCTCACAGTTGCAGAACTTGTATCCATATTAACTCTGCCATTGTGTTTGTGATAAGAATTGCATGGATAGTATTGTATTGAATATTTTGTTGCTCTTTGTTATATTGAATGCAAAAATAAATACAGTATATATGTTCATTTTAATCACTTCATGATATAGCGCGATAACGGGTTACGTTGTATTTAGTTCCACCCTTTGCAAAAGGAATTCCCTGCTCAGAATCCTGGGTATGGGTCTGAGAGACTAACCATGGAATACTCAGTTGGTCAGGTAGATGTTGGCCCCTGAACCTAACCCTCCTGGATGCTGACATTAGCTTAACTTTTCACCTTATTTTCAGTCCTCAAGAGAGATGTATGCTTCGCAATGTGTTTGCATATAATTAATTCATCCATCCTTGTTAAAGGTAGGTGTCCGGCTCGCGTCATGATGGGTAGCAAGTTCACTTGTGAACCGAAGGGTTGCAGGTTCGACCCTCAGTGGGCTCGGAGGTGCGTGATGCTGATGAGAGCCAAAAAGCTCGAAACAGCTGTCTGGTACCTTCTCGAGTTGCGTTGGTACTATGGTGCTTTATTGGAAGCAGATGGTGGAAAGGTGAGGGTAATTCAGTTGTTTTGGGTTTTTCGACTCCCAGGATTCCCTCGCAGATGATTGAAAGCCAGAAACTTAATCCTTGTTCTGGTTGTTCCAGACATCTCTGTGAGAATAGACAGGATTGAAGGGAATTGGTTCCAAACTGGAATGGCGGAAAGATATATATTTTAGTCTGAAAGTGTCTCTAGATAATAGACTCTGAGGAGAACTGATGGAAGTGGCCTTTACCCTAACCTAACCCTAATGCATGAGAAAATCATAATAATTCATGAAAAATTCTTGAAATAATTGGAGTTTAGGGTGAATTCGATCTATGGATTGGAACATAGCCAAAAAACAAAAATTTATGCTAAAAAACGATGAGAAATTTTGAAACATAATTAGCAGTTAGGGAGATTCGATCTCGGAATAGGATAGTAGGGAACAGGGAAAGGTAATCCTGCTGCAGTAAAAAATCAAACTATGACCGTTCAAGAATCCGTCACAGATGGCGGAAGATTAGTATTGTTTTGTGTTTCAGTAATCAGAAAGGTTTCCGTGCAAAAATAGTTTGAAAAGGAGCCTGGGGATGGGTTTCGGAAGTATGCCAATGGCGTCAGAATCACTCCCGTTTATTTATTTTTTTTTTTTCGCGCCAGACTTCAGTTTCGGAAAGAAATTGCTTTGAAGTTTGGAACAGTTATTAAGATCCGTAGTGGCAAGATATTCGTTCGTTGCTGCCTATACTTGCAGACAATGTTAACATTATCGATATTGTAGTCGTGACTGCGCGTTATAGACGATCGATGGTTCCGTTAACCGGCTCCAGAGGTAAAATAACCTGCTTAGGTCGTATGTCTGTGAACTGGCATCTACATGGAACAATAGACGGCTTGTAGCTAATGTTTCTCCAGGTTCCTGGTGTCGAAGAAAGGCGGTCTGGTTAATGAAAATGGATTTGTAGAAACGATAGTAAACATCTGAACAATAGCATGCGGCCAATCGATCTCAGAACGAAAATGAAAACAAAAAAATCAATAGCATAAATCGGGATATTAGTTGCTTGTATACGTTACGCTGAGCGGTCGGGTAGGGAGACGACTACCGAACTGGTAGGGTTGAGAGCTTAGGTTAGAATTCCGATCAGAACAGGCTCGCTTTGGCGAACCTCCTTGTCATCGTTTCCTCTCACATCTAAAAATGGACACTTCTCGTAGGGGCTTTCGCTCGTGGCCCTTCAGGCTGAGAAGTAGTCGTATAGCCCGCTCAGCGCATAGGCAGGCGATCGATCCCCAATCTCGTGACCAGGACGGCGATCCGCCACCGAGATAGAGTAGTACCAGACAATAAGTGATCCAGTCGTTGGATGTTGTAATTATAATCTACAAAGTAGGTATTAATTACAGGTTGTTTTTAATGGTAATATCAGAATTACGGTACTAAATAAATTGAACCAATGACAAAAAGCGGAATTCTCTACTGAATAATCGCTGCATTACTTGCCCGTCTTGCGTTTTTTTGACGATTAATGACGATCTCGAATGCGTTAACCACTCATACAAATTATCTCTGCCAGTTCGCGCTTGGTCGGCATTTTTTGAGATCCCCATTAACTCAAACTTTTGCTTTTAAGTTGCTCTCTTGTTAGTGAGAACCATCTCTACAGAACACCTGGCCTGTTTTTGTTTCGAGAGCTCACCTGACATCACCAAAAACACTGTAGACTACATTGAAATTCTACTGGATTCCATACTCAACCTGAGCCCGGCATTAGATAAGCCACGCCCTTCTGATAGTCCTGTTCCACCTTACACTTTACAGGCTGAAAAAGGAACTAGTATAACTGTATTCCATATTTTCATTTTATCATGAAACAACATTTGGAACTCCTGTTTGCCTTTATTAATTAAAAAATGTCCACATTATTTATTATCCCCACGCGCGCAGAAAACATTCTGTATTAAATAAAGTACCAATTCTGTTTTTGTTTTTGAAGCGTATTTTCAGTAAGAGATGTGCTGTTGCCCACTCCTGCCAGTATGTTTAAACGTGTCGGAATAGGTAGAGGACGGAAGTCCTCCATTGAAACCCTGAGACTTCCTGCACGTGACAGGTGAGTTTCTCGTCATATTCTTATTACATCATTGGCTATAAGCAAAACAAGATGCTCATTTATTGCAGACACCATTTTCCTTCTGTTCTGGATAGAAGCGAAATTAGCTGTCAAAAGTAGAACGACGCTCAAAGGCGAAGTAGTGTTGTTATTTTACACGAGTAAAAACTTATTTTAAAAAACGACTGCTATTCAAGGCTGTCCTTTTGTAATATAGGCTTTGAAAATCCCTAATGGCCGACTAAAGCTGTGGAAACAGCAGCCAATTTAAGCGAGTCAGAGCACCGTTGGTCTTTTCTATTGTACCTGGACAGATTTCTATTCAACATACTCAGCATTCTTCTTTTTTTTAAAGATGTTTATATGGTTTTGACATTTAGCTTTGTGGTATAGAACTGTCATCGATCGGCTAAGAGAAATGTAATTTCTTGCTATGGAGCAGAGACCGAAGTCTGAAAGGAAATTTATGTTTCTCCCTCTCGCTTTTCCATCCAAAAAGAAATGCACGCTGCAAATGTGCAAACGTCAAGAACTCTTTACAAGGAATCGATTCGTTTAAGTAGCCATTAAATGAGAAAAAATACGCTTGCATAGGCAAAATCTATCATTTCTCAGCACGAACTGAACTTCAGTTTCGAAAAAGCGTTCGTCAAAGGAAGCATTCTGCTGTGTCGGTTCGTAATAAAAATGAGAAAATTTTCATTTGTTTTTATCGTATTACCAGCAATCAGGATCTTCCTCCTGGCAGGTAAGTGACGGTATTTTCTAAAACTTTTATATTTACGTGTTGGTTCGCTCGTTTAAAAATTAAAGTAATCATCGTTTTTATTATGAATCATCTTATGTCGTCAACACTGGCAAGTGGCGCACAAATATCTAATTATAAGTATCTTTACGTGATAGCAACACAACACCAGATTTTAATTATTTATTTCTTGTCATCAAATACCTTACAAAAATGTTATTTCGCTTTATGGCAATCGTTAAAAATGATGCCTTTCGAACATAGATACAAGTCCATTATTCGCTACATTCGAACGTAATACCAAATTACCCTTTTACCAGATTGCAAAGAAAAAAGCAGTTGGCTTAATATTTTTTTTTTTCACTTTAATGCAAATATGGCTAAAATGTCTTGCCAGAAAGCAGGGAAATTTTAGAAGCGATGTGTCACCAATTACACCTTGACGACCCTGCAATTGCCAGAGAGCAGCGATTATCTTTTTCCTATATGCATTTAGGTTGCTCTCTCAAGCATTTTACCGTAGTAATACCAGTATGAAATCAGATTGATTTTACAAGCTCTTCAAGCTAACATTAGTACCGTCAATGATAAAAGGCCCTGCAGGTAGGTCACGTGCGAGCCATCTATATATATATATATGTGTGTGTGTGTGTGTGTGTGTGTGTGTGTGTGCTTTCTTGAGAGTCCCAAACCCAAATTAGCATTTTAAAAGATTTTTTAAGCATAAAGTTCAATTTTGTTCATTTCAAGTCAACACGAATTTTTTTTATGGCGCTTGACAACTTTCTTTGTCAACTCCTGTTTTCCTAACTTCCGGTTCCTGAGAACATCCCACGGAAGTGAATTAATTTTTTTTTTAATGGGAAAGGATGCGACATAGGGTTAGCGACCAAACGAGGTGCCCGGGTACGGTTGGCGGGTCTCGAGAGTCCATCTCTCGAAATGTTCTCCCTGATCTGATCCCACTATTACTCCGTCTAGCTGAGGCGGTAAACCGGAATTCCCGAGGCCTACTTGGTACAGAGTAAATGGAGCCAAGGAGGTTGCCACTGGGTGCGATTCAATCCGGTATATACAGCCAAAGGTTTTGCACCATCGTAGGATTTTTAAAATTTTGCTTGATAAAATCGAACCTTACTGCAGTTTACCTTTGCGTACTTAATGGTAAGAATGACGAAAGTTGTGAAATGTGACAACTTGAAATCTAACCTGGAAATGCATCACGATTCCTGAAAAGACTTTAAATAGATATGCAAGAGCAGACATTTAGAAATGGTTTGATACAAAATTTTTTGCCGTCGCCATCTGTATTTTCGTTTCAATAGAAATAAATAAAGTTATAAATTAATGTTTTTTTTTTATTATTTAACGTTTTATTACCATTAAAAATTTCCAAGTGGATTAATGTCAGATTCACCTATATATTAGTATGTTCGTCACTGTGAGAACATTAAAATATTGTTATTAAAATAAAAGGTTTCAGATTTCTTGACGTCTACAGCATCAAGAAAAAAAGAAATTCTTTCTGTCGGATTAATAAGGGATATAACATGAAAGGAATAATACTGGAGTGAATATTAAGTACGAAGCAGCCTGTTTTCAGATATAGAACTGTGCAATTACCTCCCCTCACCTGACCTACTTATAGATCGAGCATTCAGGCATAAGGATTTGTATTTTTTTAAAAGTTATAAACTCTGATTTAACAATCTAGAAATCATCTGAAAATACAATATACAGTAAACGTAATTAGTGGTAATATTATGTCGCCTTTCTTTTTTTAAATAAATTAATATTTGATGTTATGTATTTGAAATTTGGTTGTAAACTGGCTATAAACGAATGCCTGGAATCACCATGGAAAATCGCCATTTTCAGTTAAACGCGCGCTGTCATAATAGTCGATAATTTGTTTAAATGTTTAATTTACACCTGTTAGAAGAGACAGGTTAACGGTAAAATTAGTTTAGAACATTTAGCCTCTAAAACAGCCAGACTGATTTCCTTCCACCAGGGAAGAGATGGTTAGCTGGCGAGGCAGGGATTTTCTAGAAGAAGACGGCGTATACCGAGGTTCGGTCGATCTTCGATACCCAGGCTGGTTCGAAATTCGTTCACCGTTCGATCTGTTTGATTTCGTGGAGAAAGTGGGACGCAGCCAGCACACGCGTCCCCGAAGCCAGTTTCTTTTTAAGAGACTTGGCCAGGTCTCCCGCCTAGAAAGTTGTGCACGTCGTTGTTATGAGCGAATATTTACTATTCAGGACGAAGATTCCACAAATAGAGGAAATATAAGCAATCCGAAGTTCATTTTATTGTGAGAATAAGTGTGGATTTCTCCCCAAGTCCGCTGATGGAGGGAGCTCCGCTTGTATCATTGATTCTTGGTTGCGCCCCGACAGAACTGGCGGGCTGCTCGCCCGACTCTGTAAAGCGCACCTGTCTCTTTTCAGATCGCGTCAATTATGGCCGGCCAACAACAATCGATAGTTATCGCTGTTTGTCTGCTTTCTGTTGCTCTGCCACTCCTAGGCCCGGCGAAGCTGTTCGGCGGTCAGGTTGCAGAAGTCCATCTGTCGTCGTGATGCGCGGAATTGATTTAACGAAGTGTCGCGTGTTTGTGTCTACCATCGGAATCATTAAATCCCTAATCTTCTAGGCCTCATGTCTTTTTTTGAAAAAAAAAAAGAAAAATTAGTTGTCCCTGCCCTCCAATATAACTATATCACCAAAACTCTATCATTAAGTATCTCTCAATCCCGAATCCTCCCCCAAACTTCCAACGTTCTTCTGGATCCTGAATATGCACCACCAGATCCTAATCTTTCTCTAGTTGTTGAGCTTTTATCTCTCTCCTGCTAGAATTTTAGAAACTAAATCTTTCTTACTACACTTCGGACCATCCCCCCCCCCTAACTAGAAACTAAATTATACTGAAATGGCCCTCAGACTTTCTATAATTTTACTGTCATATATTACCAAACTTCTATTTTTGTCTACACAATCCTGTCTATAGTAAATGCAGTTCGAACCTGTTGGATTCAGAATAGAAGTGACCTGTACAAGAATAATTTACGGAATGACCCTGTTTTAGTTCCTATGAACACGGAATAACATGATAAGTAAAACTTTCTCTCCTACTCGCTTTCTCTGTACTGCAAGTGGATGTTTAAAAAGATACTACGGAAAAAAACATCCATATATTAACTCCCATTGGGACATTACACGGCCAATCCAAGTCAATTCTGAAGCTTTTCCCACCACTGTCAAGTAGGAATATTTGGAGAGTTCGTCGGTAGGTTTCTTTAACCATTCTTAAACTTTCTTTCGTTTGAACCAGAACCTTGCCATCTTCACAGGAACGCATTTCTGACTGTCCGAAACAATGTCTCGGAGCACTGCTACTACTTCTACAGTATTCCGTTGAACTACACGGATGCCAGGAATGTGTGCGAAAGCCGAGGGACTCACCTCATCCACCTGGAAAACAACAAAGAGCATCTATGGATACAGAGTATTTCGCAAGGTGATTGCCAATTATTCGGAGATTGGGCGGGGCAGAGTTATCTCGGCGTTTAGAGCGGTTATTCTCGTACTGACGTCGCAGGTTGAAACCCATCACTCGCGCTGTTCATCTGAATTAGTTAACGTCATCCATGAGGATCATCACTGACCACTTCATGGCTTCAAACGTTGTTTACAATTTTATACTGAGCTGATTTCTAAACAGCAAAATAATTAGAACTTGTTACTTCATCAGCGTAAAATAAAATGTAACACTAACCGATATAATAATGCTCCATCGATGTTCATTCAACTCGTGTAGAATTTGAATAACCGATGTGCATCATCTGATATCAAATTGACGTAATTTTATTGAAAGTATCTTCTCGAATATTGATGACACGTTAAAAATAGTTTTCCACCTTCAGTGAACGTTTTGAAGGGCGTCAATACCGAGGTTCTGTGCTCCACGGTTTCCTACAAAAGAAACTCAGCGCCGTCCATGGAGGCCAGAGATATCAGTGCCCCAGATGAGTGGACAGGGCTTTGATAAAGAATTCCTCTCGTTCACCCCATCAGGGACACGCCCTTGCATTCCACTCACTGAAGAGGTCATTTTTTTCAAGCTGATGGCCATAGAACCAACAGAACAAGGCGCCTTGGTGAAAGAATGGGTCCGATAGGTGGAGGTCTGGCAGACAGCCATCTCACGGAAGCGGCTACGCTCGGTATCCCTCAGTTGCTGCTGCCGTGATGGTTTCAGCCAGTAGGTGTTTTGTGTAGACGTAACTCGCGAGTCCATCCTGCTTCCGTAAGCTTGTCACGCAGCAGAACATGGGGGTATAGTGACATTGTCGCACTCTGGAATCGTCTTGATGACTGACCTGCTCCAAATATTACTACTCAAGGTCGCTTTGCCTGGCCACCGTTACTCAAAATGTTTGGTGAACGGACTCGTTGGCTCCAATGGGATCCTCAATTTCTCAATTAAGGTCCTGTACAACTTCAAGCTGTTCCCCAAATGGCTCAAGCAGGAATGGAAATTGCGAACAGTGACAAATTACCGCCGGGGCGGCATCTTCACTGATTAGCAGATTTTTCTTCAGGTGAGCAGTCGACCGCACTATCGCTGCTCACCCGTGTGTAAGTCTTCCCTGAGCGCTGGACCTGTTGCCAGCCTATTTCGGATGGTGTGCCTCCGTATCTGTTTAGCATATTTAGAATATTGTTTAAATTACATTTACTTTTTTAATTTTTAACCAGACAATTTCTTTTACTGGAATCTAATGAATCAGCTGATCCATTATTAACAACACAACTAAATTTTTAATAGTTATTTCCTTTCGATTGATAAATGATATACTGAAAAATCTTAAATCAAACATGGTGCAAACTAACAGAAGCCACATGTTAATACATTTTTCTACCTGTTTGGCTATGGACATTTTTTCAGGAGCCTACTACTGGCTGGGAATTGAGCAGATAAATGGCCAATGGTACTGGATAGGCAGGGACTACAACAGTGTGGTTTTGCACAAACGGTGGCATCTCGCGATGACCATGTACAATCACGTGGTGGGAGGTCAAAGCGAGACTTGGATACCCGTGAATTCAACAGAAACCTACAGCTTCATTTGTGAGGAAGATAAAGTCAAGCAGGGTAAGACGCGCCAGGTTTGTGTGTGTGTGTGTTTGTGATCTTTTCCTTTAAAAAAGTATTATTTAGACATTTAAAATGTTTGGGAAAAGCTTGACTTTTTCTACTCTCTTTACTTCTAAATTAAAGTTTTCTCAAAAGAAACGAGGAGACACTCCGCTCTGTATATTTTTTGTTTGGGTTTTAACTGTCATTTTTCATTTTTATACCGTGCATGACTGTTTAAAGAGTGTTGTCCAATAGGGGAAAATAATACCAAATCTTCATGATTTTACCAGCAATGTACATGGAAGTATTAAAGGCAATTTGGGAAAAGCACTGACAAAAAATATTGATTTGATGGAATCTTTTTTAACTATAATTTTAGTTGTTAAATTTATCTCTAAAGATTTATTACTGGTTTTATGTTATTTATGAATATTCAGCTAAAATCTTTAAAATAAGCAGTATGCTTTACTTATCTAAAAACTGACTCACACATTAATTAATTAATTTATTTATTATTTAAAATTTTGGATGGAGAGAGTCACAAAATAGCATTTAATTACAGTTGACATAGAAAGGAGTTTTAAACTTAAGAAATACGAGAAGTCTATGGTTCTTTGTTTGTTTTGTATTTTTTTTAAACGTTTTAAGGTGTTTGCGTTGTTGGTAAACATGTTCAGTATTTTACTTTCTTCGCGCAGTTCTGTGTGGAAAAGGTTTTCAGAAAATCTGCAGGAAGCCATGATCGCTTGCACGAGGTCGACCATCCATAGCACGGTTTCTTCTCCATCAGTTAGTCACATGGATTTTTCCCCCCACAGCTAAAAATGAAATAAATTCTTGCAGAGGTTTCCCTGCCGACGTCGAAAGTGCCGGACCTGTGGTGGCGCGGGATACTCCACCTAGCGGATAACTGTAGCACTACGCTTCTTTCATCAGGGTAGTTCCCCTTGTAAACTTTGGTGTACAGTAAAATACAGGTGCATCTCAAAAAAATTAGAATATAGTGGAAGAGTTCATTTTTTTCCGTAATTTAATTCAAACAGTGAAACTTTCATATATTCTAGATTCATTACACATAAAGTGAAATATTTCAAGCCTTTTTTGGTTTTAATTTTGATGATTACGGCTTACAGCTCATGAAAATCAAAAATCCACTATCTCAAAATATTAGAATATTTCGTAAGATCAATAAAAAAATGATTTATAATATAGAAATGTCGAACTTCTGACAAGTATGTTCATCTATGCACTCAATACTTCGTCGGGGTTCCTTTTGCACGAATCACTGCATCTATGCGGCGATCAGCCTGTGGCACTGCTGAAGTGTTATGGAAGCCCAGGTTGCTTTGATAGCGGCCTTCAGCTCGTCTTTATCGTTGGGTCTGGTGTCTCATCTTTCTCTTGACAATACCCCATAGAGAATCTATGGGTTCAGGTCAGGCGAGTTGGCTGGCCAATCAAGCACAGTAATACCATGGCCAGCAAACCAGTTACTAGTAGTTTTGGCACTGTGGGCAGGTGCCAAGTCCTGCTAGAAAAGGAAATCAGCATCTCCATAAAACTTGTCAGCAGACGGAAGCATGAAGTCCTCTAAAATCTCCTAGTAGACGGCTGAGTTGACTTTGGACTTGATAAAACACAGTGGACCAACACCAGCAGATGACATGACACCCCAAATCATAACTAACTGTGGAAACTTCACACTGTACTTCAAGCAACTTGGATTCTGTGCCTCTCCACTCTTCCTCCAGACTGTGGGACCTTGATTTCCAAATGAAATGCAAAATTTACTTTCATTTGAAAAGAAGACTTTGGACCACTGAGAAACGGTCCAGTTCTTTTTCTCCTTAGCCCAGGTAAGACGCTTATGACCTTGTCTCTGGTTCAGGAGTGGCTTGACAATATGAATGCGACACTTCTAGCCAATTTCCTGGACACGTCTGTGCGTGGCGGCTCTTGATGCACTGACTCCAGCCTCAGTCCACTCCTTGTGAAGCTTCCCCAGGCTGCGGCCATCCCTCCTGCTTGTGCACCTTTTCCTACTACACTTTTCCCTTCCAGTCAACTTTCCATGAATATGCTTTGATACAGCACTCTGCAAACAGCCAACCCTTTCAGCAATGACCTTCTGAGGCTTGCCCTCCTTGTGGAGGGTGTCAATGAGTGCCTTCTGGACAACTGTCAAGTCAGCAGTATTCCCCATGATTGTGGTTGTGTACTGAACCAGACTGAGAGATTCATGGTATTTATACTGCATAAATAGTGATTTACTCAAACTCGAAATGGAATATTCTAATATTTTGAGATACGTTTTTTCTATTTTTTGAGCTGTAGGCCATAATTATCAAAATTAAAATTAAAAAATGCTTGAAACATTTTAGTTTACATGTAATGAGTCCAGAATATATACAATTTTCACTTTCTGAAATAACTGACAAAAAATATTGAACTCTTCCACGATATTCTAATTTTTTGAGATGCACCTGTATATATATACACATGTATATGAAGGATTTAAAAGCGTCTCTGATGATAAACGAAATTTCACGAAAATTAGAATAAGACGGATTATAAAAACCAGACGAAAAGAATAATAATTTATGGTAAACGTTGAAAGAAACTAGTTAAATGTTTGTAATTTATAGAGGAGGGTTAATAACACAAATTTTGTTACGTATTTGTTCATGTCATGTGCCAAGGGGGCCCCATGTCTCCAAACCTTTGTTGAAAGATAAAACATGGATTTTTGTAGAAACATCTGTACTTAATGCTAAACAGAAACACTTTTTATCTTAAAGATTCTGGCGGAAACAGCAAGCTTATATCCTTCAAACGACAGACGAATAACATAACTCAGGTGGAGAGCTACGAGAAGTCGGGAGTGAACAACATTTTAGAATGCAGCAGAATGTGCAAGAACCAGAAGTGCATAGGATTTAAGCATAACAATCGCTCCCGGCTCTGTGAGCTGTACAAATCGGGAATTCAAGCGGATTTTATCTCGTGCTCCGAAAAGGAGTCCACTTGTTATTTCAAGATTTAGGCGAGACGCTCTCCGAAAAAAACCGAATTTTGTTTGTGTTATCTTAGATAAATAAATACAATGAGAAACTATTAGCACTGAAACCATTCCGTAGGTCTGTTGATTGTACTATTTTTCGCACGTTACAGTAAATTTAATTGTATTTTTCACGGAAAATAAACTTTGTTATCAGTGGAATTCATATCTTATTGTTCTTATTTTTTTGGTGGGATTATTTATTTGATGCTGACCCCGTCGATTTCATTACTGTAATTTTGCCTTGGTCGGGTCTCAGGATGATAGTTCAATGAGGCGTGTTACCGGGGTTTCATTGATATTTGTTTCGGTTTTTACGTGGACTAGAACCGTAGAAATACAGTGTGTTGCTAGAAATATTAGAACCTATTACTTGTCAATGATGGACCACTCAAAACATTACTGATGCAAGTAAGCTTGATTAACGCATGGCCAACTGATTATCAGATAAGTAGTATACATACGTACGTCGCTCAGATGGAGAAGGGGAAATATGATGGTTTTAGCCTAAAATTAACACGGCTCGAGTGTCTTAAAAATTCGTTCGCAATAATCTGTTTCCTGCATCCCGACCACGTGCTAACTTTCCATCGAGGACGAGAAACTGGGAACATACTCATCTCCCAACACACAAAGAGAGAGAGAGACCACAAAATAACCATTAGGAACTGAAATAGCACTATCGCCGTACTGACTTGTACTTTGGAAGTGTTATTTTTCTATTTTGAAATAAAAAAAAAATAAAATTTCAAAACAAAATCACGCGACATATTTTGGAATGTCAGATAATAAAGCGGGGAAAAATTTTTTTTCTTTTATAATTTTCCAAATGCCTTTCAAAGATGTGTATTGTAAGAACTCGAACTCTTCTGTCAAATCGCCGAATGATAAAAGGTCACGTGCGAAACTGAGGGTCGATAAGACGACAACGGGAGATAATGTCCTCTGTGGTTATAATCGGCGAGGAAGCGGGAGTAAGAACGTCAACTATTTTTCCACAATTTTCCTGCCCATTAATTATGAGAATAAGCGATTTCTTGATATTGAATGGTGTCAACTCTATGGTGCTGAAGGCAGGGGCTCGATGAAACCCAGTCCCACCCCTTGTTAAAATCTTGCCCAAAATATAGGGGATAAGACCCCCAAAAAAAATGTTTCATCACTTATTTTTATTTCCGATCTCTTCTCCGTTTGTTTTCATTAACTTTTATTGTTACTATTGTTCGATACATAATATTTATAGTGTTATTAAGAATTTCCGAGTTCAGTTATAACCCTTCAATTCATGGTTTAATTAATTAATGAATTTTAAAAGTAACTCATCATTAACGCACTTAAATTTTTTTTATATTTAATTCCTTTAAACCAAAATTCCACATCGCAACTTTTTCCACAAACAAACGAAAGAAAAAAGATTCAAAATTTGTGTATTATACTTCTGCTGTAGTGGATAGGGGTCAAATTATTTAAAATTGCAGGGACCAAAATGGATGTGATGAATGCATATGTAAAATTGATGCAGCCGGTGTCATTTGGGATATCAAATATAAGATTCATGATGGAGAAATTTCCCCTTGAGCGTCTTGATTATCAGTTCACACCTCGCGCGCTGCTTTACTCGAACTCCTTAAAATCTGACTCTCCCCTTTTTAATAAAATTTTGGGAAAATTCCTCTAGTCAACACCTCAGTTTCAGATCTATTTGTTTTTTGATTTCACAGAATGTATAAAATATGTACACCTTTTACCTGTAAATGTCTTCCGTGGAAAGGCAGATATTCGGCTGTTCGTCCAATGCATGGACAATTTACAAGGAAAGACTTTTTTTTATTTCAAACTAAGCTTTGGATAAGTTTATTTTCAATTACTTTATAGTTTGAAGATGATGGTAGATAAATATTGAGGAATTTTCTTTAAAAAAGTCTTAAAGGAAAACAGTTCTGGTATAATACTGCAGCTGTTCACTAGAAAGAAATTAGATCTGACGGTCAGTATTAGTGTAGGAATTTCGGTTCATTCTAACAAACATCTTTACCGTGATGCACGACAGCATCACCAGCCTCGAATGCAGCGGCAACATGTCTGAACAAGATAATAACCACAAGAATAAATTAATCCCGTTTGTCCATCTGTTTTGCTTCTTCTCGTGTTCATATGTCTACTCTTTCATGAAAAATCATATATAATAATAATAATACAGGTTATCAGTTATCTATCTAGTAAAACGCATATTCGTTATGACTCATTCCAGTATGAATTAACGTTGCCATTTACTGCTACCTTAACTTACCGCAGTGCCCTCCATTGTGTACCAGTGTTTTTAAAAAAGTTTCAGAAAGACAAGCCGGAATTTTACAGATAATGCCGTCTAAAAAGATTTGCGATGTCATCAAGAAAATTGTAAGAAGAAGATGCAGTTTTATACAATTCCTTTTATTTGTTACTAGCAGGGAATTAAACAAGTTACCCGCATTCTCTAGCGGCGATTAAAAAACTCTAAGTTCAAAAAGTCAGTTTTACGGTTTACGATGGACGTCGGTTGCGGGATAGAGTTCAGTCCCCTGACTACAGAACTGCACTAAGCAATTTTCAGGCTGAAGACAGTTCGATTTCTTTTCTCTTAATTCTCTGTCGAACCATTTCACCTTTATTATTATTTTTTTTAAAATTTAATTCGATTTATTCATAAATTTTTCAACATTCCGCTAAACTTTCTGTCCCCAACAATTTTGTTGAAGTAAAGTTTTAGCGTTTCGAATTATTTACCAAGACTTTATTTCATTCCCGTGATTCCGTGCTCCCGAGGAAATTATGAGCAGCCATTGTGTTCGTGACGTCACATCAGCCCTAACAAACGGCAGGGTGGGCTGTTCCCATGATATAATGCAATGATGTACTACATATCTGTCAGATCTGATGAAACAAGATCATGCATACCCTGTAACAAGCGATATACGACGACAACTATTCTGTTTTGTTCTTGCAACTAATATTTTGCTTGCATATCTGACTGATTACGTATTCTAGATATGACTGCTGTTATTCGCTGGTAACAGTCAATTTACTTCAGCCAATATTTTTCTAATCTCGTATAATACAAGATAACTGCTATAATATACAAGCACTAACTTTTTTTAAAAAATTGCGTTGCCAATTTTTAAAACTAGTTAAACAAACGCTTCCACGCGCATGCGCAATTTATTTGACATCACTGTAGTAAGTTGCAATGACATCTGGTCTTCTCACGTGTGATTTCAGCCATAAAGTAGACATAGTCGACTTAAGTTCTGATGTATACAAATGTTCGAGTCAAATTCCGAATTGTTCAGTGTTTTGAGTTCTCGAGATATTCCTAGGAAAGTTAAAGGTTTTCGTGACACAAAGCTAGAAGCAAATGAAATAAAAGTATAGAAAGGTTAGAAGCTGCAGTCCCAATGCAGTAGCAAAGACAAACAGGGCAGAGATATGTGGCTAACAAAACCTGTGATCTTCATTGTTATTATGAAGATTTCCTCACACTTTTATTTCATTTACTTTGGATAAATGGAGCCTATAAAAGAATTTTTTTACTTCTGTTTATCAGTGTTTTGACTAATACAATATTTAGTCACATAAAAGAGCTTTGCCTTTTATTTTATTTTTATTATTAGTCTTCTCTCTCTCTCTCTCATTCAGACTCATATTAATATGCACACCAGCACAGAACGTTTTTGTAAAATTAAAAAGGAGGATTCCGACACTTTCATCGGTTTGTAAAAGCCTGCAGTTTGAGCCCCCACTTTTGCACCCGAATAAATAAAAATCTATCATAACATAACAGGGTAACTAAAGTAAAGTGGATCAGTACAAAACAGTTTATTCTTACACTGAACTTGCAGCATTTATTAGAAGTATCCTTACTTACAAACTGACCAAAGTCACAAAACACCAGGTAAACTGTCGCCTGTTCAAATAAAAAAAAATTTAAAACATAAAGGGAAAACTAAAATGTTAGGCTAATTATTTCCCAAAATATTCATTTATGACTGAGACACCCGTCCCAAATGAACTGGTTCTTATCAGCATCCTCGACACAATCACCACGGAAGCCAGTACCGCACGTGTGGCTCTGTATCCGATTTTATATTCCGCCCGAAAACTCATCCTATCAGTTTCTCTTATAAAATCTACAACTGCTCGTGTCCCGATCATTATCCCCAGAAAAATGGTTACAGATGTCTTCTGCAACGTTTTGATTTTTTAATTTTCTCGATGAAAATTTTTAGCGAGTGTTTTAGATGTGCCCTGCTGGTGTCAGCCATCCTGCTTTTTCTCTCCCTTATTCTCTAGTCGGAACACCAGGAGCGCTCTGACTATTGTTCATCGACTGATGCTGGAACTTTTTTTTTTTTAATTGTACAACTAGTTTATTTTCCACTTTTACAATCTATGCAGTATCCTCATCTTTAATTGACCGGGTCTAAATGATCTGCGAATGATGCTTTGACACCAGCTTGATGAGTCCTTTATTATAGAGCTCTCTTAGAGCTGCTCTGACACCACAGATGGAGTTATCAGCTTGTAATTGGTCACCTCTTTCAATAGCTTTTCATATGTTGCTTTGTCAAAAAACACCAAGTTGTTTAACTTGTCTCGGACTTTTCCCTTCGACCATTTCTTTTTCTTTGCTTTTCCACCTGAATCACCTTCCTTCTTTTTCTTTTTTGGCTGCTTGCCCTTACCTTTAGTATCTGGCTTTTTAAAAGTTTTTAATTATACCCCATGATTCTAGAAAGACGCCTTTCACATTACCCATTTCCAATTAGTCCACTTCACCCCACGCGGCCCACACCTACAGAAGTTCCTTTAAACTCCACATATGTAGTATAAAAAAACTCACCAAAATAGTTAGTGCCACCTTAATAAGAGAAATAGTTAACCGAATTTCAAATATCTGTTTTCTATACTTTTGCTGCGAAAGATGCACAATTTTATACCGCTCAAATATTCTAAAATCTACTGCTTGGCGACTAAAAGCAGGTGTTTTTCTTTATAATCGCTAGTGTACATAGAACACATGGAAACCCGAGATCGGAAAGACGCTCCAACCCGCAAACGAGCTGTCATTAGATGGCGCCACGTGTCTGTAGTTCAGGGTTAGGGTTAGTCCTAGGCTCTAGTAATGGTAACTTGACCAGCTTTACCCCGCTCTACCCCATCACTCATACATCGGGGGCCACCAACAATCTGTTAAAATAACTGTTCGGTTTCTCATAAAGGCGCCGAGTTATTCCGTGATTATGCGATCAGAAACACACACCTATCGTCTTATATTTAGAAAAGTAATTATTATTTCAGTTTGACTGTAGAGACATGAGTTCAATAATTAAGTTCAGAAAATTTTAGTTTATAAGTCTATATACATTTGAATACAACAGTAACATTCGAATCGAATAATATTTCTTCTGGCCCTTTCCACGGAGTGGGCAGGGACAGACCCTCCAGGCCAGACAGCCCCTAACCAACCGTAACCTCCACCAGGCGCCTTCGTCGACAAAGACACGCCCGGTTAGTCCGAAGAATGATCCAGGGGCGGTGTCGACCCAGCCCAAGCAAATAACAATCGAGTTTGATCAGAGTAACTTTCAATCTCAGCCTTTAGTAAAGTTTCTGTGTGGGAAAACTGTACTGTTTTCATCTATGGCGCTTGCTAAAGTAATCCCCAGCTAAATACTCGCACTTCCTCTTAATCCATCCTCTATGATGTAATCGGTCGTCAAAAAAAACCAACTTTTATGTGGCCTTTGAAGCAAAACCTTCAACTTTTATTTTCGTGCATAACGATGCTGAAGCAAGTAAAAACTTGCTCCATAGGTGAGATAATGGTGCTGGCGATGAGCAGGAATAATCGGTGATCCGATTTAACGGTTTGATTTTTGTACAGATCTGATTTTCATAACAAAATGAATCAACTTGCAGAATTTTTGTGCGTGATTTCTCTATAAGCGCGGCTCCGGCCAGTAATAACAACAATAGTTTTCAGTGGTAAACGCTAAGTAAGGAAAACGAATTTATATCCAATATACATTAAATAAAGCAGGTCCACAATAATGATGACCTAACAAGCGACGTCCATCAGGTAGCAGAAAACCAGGCTCATTTCTGCTTAGCTGTGTATTAGCGCGAGAAGGAATCTAACTCCGCTACTGGTCATTGATCGAGAGAGAGAGAGAGAGAGAGAGAGAGAGAGTGTGTGTGTGTGTGTGTGTGTGTGTGTGTGTGTGTGTGTGTGTGTGTGGTGTGTGTGTGTCTGTGTCTATGTGTGTGTTAATTTCCCCCGGAACCGCCAAAATACCCTTAACTACCTGCAGAGTAGCACATAGTATAATCTCTCCTGCGCACAAAGGGTCGTATTAGGGAGCACATACTTTGTCAGGTTTAAGATGAGGGCAGAGAGATGCTGAAGTTTCTAAAAAAACAAGCGTAGCAATGTTGATTAGGAGGCGCAGAAATAAGACAATTCCCGCGCTGCCTAAAGATAACTACAATAATTATTTCAAATGCTAAGTGTACCGGAGAAAACGATGCGCAAACATTTGTGAAAATCTCCATAACAGGCCACTGTTACTATGGTTACCAGACTCAAGCCACTTACTACAACGCTAAGACAGTTTGTGAGAACAAAAATTCTCATTTAGTACATTTGGAAACAACGGAAGAGCAAGAGCAGCTGGAAGCAGAAATGCAGAGTAAGTTCGCCTTGCATGATTTGCTTGAATACAAAATGGAAATTCCCCGGCAAATAGTTCTAATTTTTCATTATCCTAAAGAAAGAAAAAAGCAACTATCTAGAGACTCAACGTTATGAAAGAAGATATCCTACAGAATCGTCAGCTTTTCTTCATTAAAACCCTACGCCAACGTTAAGTACACATAAATTTCAGACACCGGAGAAATGGCTCATTTCCTGTGAAGCTATCAAATCGTAAAACCATTCGGTTGCATGGCCATACACTTTTACTTAACGTATCGCACAGTTTCAGACACATTTAACGAATTGCGGAAAGTTAAATGCAACAAGTTTCCATGGAAGTTTACTAACGCTTCGGTTATCCTTCAAAAATGCTAGCGCTCTCAAAGGCCGACAGCAGTTCAGCACTCTTTGAATGCCAATACCATTGACATCCTACCAGCCTTCCATTAGTTCTGATTCCACCCTGGTTAAGCGTCTGTTGCCCTTCTCTGTTTTGAGATAAACTCTGGAAACTCTCTGTTAAATATTTTTTCAAAACTTGGTCAGTTACCCGAAGAAACCCGCGTGACTGGAAGGGGACAGAAAGCTTTTTGTCTTCGAGGTTAACCTATTCCAACAAGAGAAGCTATATTTTGCAAAGAAATATAATAATAAATGATACATTTGTTTATTTTTCGGCATAATACAGCACTTTTTATAATGGCATGAAAATGGCACAAACAGATATTGACGAAGTAAAGTTTTGTTGAGCAGCTCCTGGCCGTCAAGACATCAGTATTTTATAATAAAAACGTCATCCAATCTACGGAAGGTTTTCTCAACCTCGTCATGCTGCTCACGAAATATGTGTGTGTGTGTGTGTGTGTGTGTGTGTGTGTGTGTGTGTGTGTCTGTGTGTCTGTGTGATTTCCTTTAATTCCCCGTACACAGCTTGCGCTTAGCAGTTTCTAAACTGGATGGTTTCTCAATTCTGCCAGGCGCATTAGAAGATAAGTATAGGACTAAATCACAATGTCTCAGAATTATTGCATCACTGTAGCCGTACGTTGATGTTTATCTAACATTGTCGTCTGTGGATACTGGTCTTACGGGGAGCCAGTCAAAATGAAGAACAGAAACGTGCCAAGATTTCCACAGTATCTCCTTGCATGCAGGGTTGCAGGAATTGTCACAAGATCGCAATTACATGAACAAGATACCTTCTGACACAGGGACGAATCCATGAGCAAAGTCCTATAATGTCCCCTTGATTGTTAACTTGTACTCTGTGTTGCCAATCGTTCAGTCGATCATCCACAGATTGTACGAGCTCAAACTAAAGTCTTGCCTGCTTATGCTAATTTGACAATCATGTACATTTCAAATAACGATGGGCGTGGCAAACAAGAAGATTTAGTCTTTTGTATACGGTTCCAATGAACAAACTGTTATTAGTTGTCCAGAGGCTTTACAAGGCAGTCGCATTGGCTATGAAGCCATGGTCTATTTCACAAAAAACTAACCTGTTTTCTCTTGCACTAACTTTTCAGAGAAGGTCAGTAGGTACTCTACCAGCAGCAATGACTTCAATACACTGTTTGGAAACAAGACTGATGATGGATGGAGTGCTGCAGGCCAAGTTATCTCCCTTCTCCTAGAGTAATGTCCAACATTCTTCATTTCAACCGCCTTCCATCTCCGGGTTCTATACAGCTTTTCTCCATCACAGTTGCTTGTAGTGGAAATTAGAGACACTCAACTCCTCCAATTGGTACTGCTTAGCTCACTAATACCGGGTATTGTTTTAACAAAGGAAACCAGTCTTACATGTAGGCTCAGTTGAAATGTGACAGAGACATGATGTCTGCACAAGAGCACAAGCCACAGAATCCATGTTTATCCAGTATTCCACTCAACCGTGACTATGGTTTCCTTTTGGTTAAAATAAGAAATAATCAGTTGGCACTTAAGACATGCTGACATTCCTTGCTGAACTATTTGCACTTTCTCTTCGGTGAGAGATGTATGTGGAGACTCTAGCCTTGTTTCTGTTTTATAGTTTAGGGGTCTGGATTCTCATTGCTCAGGACCCTAAGTAACGCCGTGAGCCTGGTTTCCCTCCCCTCCCGATATGTCCACCTGTTGAGCGTCATGAAAGAAGTCTCATGATTTGATGGCCCTTAATGCACCGTTTCTCTTTTACAATACATAAGTAGGAATCAGTCAGTACTGGATGGGTCTGGAAAAAATATCTAGCGAGTGGTACTGGGTAGACGGATTAACGGAAGTGAAAGTGACAGATTTTCGTTGGCAAAACCAAGAACTCCACAGCTTTGCTGTAGCAACCAACAAACAGTAGATGATGGTATTGGAGAACGTACAGTACTTTTACGTGCGCGAGGAAGATTCCTCCAATCCGGGAATTGGACTGAGGAAGCAAGACACCCACAGTATCAGATTTGTAATATGGATGAAACACCTTGTTTTTTCGATATGCTTAGCAATGAAACTGTTGATTCCAAAGGCAAAAACACCATTCTGATAAAAAAAATAAGGTCACGAAAAGACGAAGTTCACTGTTGTATTAAGCTGCCTCGCGACGGAACTAAATTAAAAGCAATGGTTATATTTAAACAAAAAACAATGCCCAATATCAGGTTCCCTCCAGGTTTTTTGTCCATGATCGTGAGAAGAGGTGAATGGACGAAGGTGGAGTACATTTATGGATTGACAGTGTGTGAAGTAGGCGGGCTGGTGGATTACGCAAGGAAAGGAGCATGTTTATTTTGGACATGTTCAGATCCCACTTAACAGATAATGTCAAGAAGCATCTACAACGAAACAATACTGTAACTGCAGTAATATCAGGGGGGGTTAACGTCTGTGCTTCAAACTCTCGATGTAAGCCTAAATAAGCCATTTAAGGGCAATGTTCGTTTGGAGTGGAATAAATGGATGGTTGACGGAGAAAAGTCATTCACGAAGGGTGGTAAAATGCGTGCTCCACCACTTGATGTGTTGTGCGATTTCGTGGTAAAGTCTTTGGAAGCTGTTCGTGTAGAAACTGTCGTAAAATCGTTAAAAATGTGGGAATTCAAATGCAATGGATGGGGAAGAAGACGAATTAAATCCTTCACAACGTTAATTGTAAAAAGTAAGTATAATCCAGTTCCTGAATAAAATTCATCTACTTTAATACAAAAGAAAAAACTCTTTATCTATGTTCCGTATGATATACTTTGTTATTGATGATTTGGGTTCTCTTAGCCTTAAAAGAGAATGTCATTGCTGCATGTTGGTCTGGAAATTGTAAGTTTTATTAGGTAGCTATCCAAATTTTGTAGCTTTAGTCTATTCGCCACCAGCGACCTCTCGAGCGAGATCCCACAAACTGTAAACGAATAATCCTTTTAGATATCAGGGTGATGCATTCTGATAAAATTCCGGCTCAAACTAATCACAAAATGTAGTCCTAGATTAATCCGCCTAACAGGATGACTTTGACTGTTAGTGAGTCTATTTTCTTGAGTATTTTGTACCAAATCTGAATTCTAGAAATAAACAGATTTCCTTTAGCCGTAGCAACAATAATGAAATTACTTTCAATGGCTTATATTAAAGGAATTATTTGCGACGATTTCCCGAATGCGGTAAAGATCATTCACAGCGCAACCACCGGAAACTGTTACTATGGTTACACATCTCAGTACACATATGCTAACGGAAAGGCCCATTGTGAAGGAAAAGGAGCCCACATCGTACATCTGGAAACCAGTGTAGAGCAGATATGGTTGGAAGGAAAGATTGCAGGTGCATAATCTCTCTTTATTTTCTTCCAGTTTGCCGCAGATTTGCCGTGGCTCCCGACGCTGTGCAAACATTAGGCCTGTTGGTCGTACACTAAATATTAGTAATAAAAAATGGTTTACACTGTACGCCAAATGTAATAAGTATAAGGTTCAAACATTGCCTTTAAATAACGAGGATCCATTGAATCAGTACTTGCGATTCTTTTCTTTAAATTCCTTCTTAGTTGCTGCGGCAGCCATGCTGCCTTTCCAAGACCTACCGAGCGTCGGGGCCATGGTTTAGTATTTATCGGTAAAAAGCAAGAAAACGAATAATAAATAGTTCTGTTTAAAAGTTGTTTGTCTTACTCCATCAATCTAACACTTTCACAAACTTTATGTTTGTCAATTTCCCTGATATTTTATGACGACATATTCTTCACCAGATTAAACATATCCCGTGGAAGTCTGTGCTTGCTTAGTTAATTCACTCACCTAAACCAAAGTTATTTACTGGTACCGAAAAACCCCTGGGCTCTCTCATTATCTCCGGTTGGAATACAGAACGACACGAAGCAGAATAGAATCGATTAATATAAGAACATTTATATCAGCATTCAAAGTCTTTCGAAATATTTCTCCTATTCCAAGCGTTCATTTTTTCGCAAGAACAGAGAAAGAAAACAAAAGATTTCATCCAGTGAAAACAAAATCAACCTTCGTTAATGAATCTTTTATCAAACCAATGCAAATGGAGTGAAAACGATCGAATGTCTTATTAACAATGAAGCAGTCTAAGTACATTCGGATTTCTATTTGTACCTGTGAAAATCAAGATGAGTATATATATTAATTTAAGACACGTAACTGTGTGAGAATCACTGATTGCTGCATTTACTTACCGTTTGTGCTGAAAGGTTTCTTGCAGAACTTGATGTGCACATTATTCTATAACAAAAAATAGTTATTAAAAGAAATATTTCTAGTAAATGGGAGTTTTTTGGGTTTTTTGGCCGCGCAGCTCCGAGCCAATCGCACAATTCCGTTTTCTTTTTTGTCTCTTATTTCACCGGCGATAACAACAATGGCCTTTCGTTTGTTCTAATCCCATTCAATGGTTCCATTGTTTAGTTTGAGTTTTATATCAGCTGCACAACTTCAGCAGCGAGAATCTGCCGATTGCGCATAGTCAGGTGTAGAATCTCCACGACTGGAAGATTTACATAATTGTAATATTTCAAGAGATTAGCACTGAGAAAATCCATTAGCCCGCAGCCTTTCTGTTTGCATTGCTCTTTTAAGGAATAACATTCAAATTTAGTATTACAGAACCACAAATGTGTTAATTTAAACTGTTTAATGTAACTGTGCCCATGTGTTGTCCTCACGATGTGGCAAGTAATGGCACTTCGACTGCGCTTTCATTTTAGTTGCTTGTTGATTTTAAACAATAATTTGTGGTTTATTTTATAAGATCGAAACGTGGAATCAAAAAAACATGCTTTTCGCGAACCCACAAGAACCGGCTCCACCATGAACACAAAGCTGGCGGGTGTTTCAATATTTCTTCGCTCTAACTTCCAGAGACGATAAGCCAGTACTGGCTTGGAATGGAAAGAAGTGGGTCTTCCTGGAATTGGGTGGAAGGTTCCACTAAAAGCCTGTGAATACGTCGCGATGGGTCAACGAGGACAGCAAGAGCCGCACTTGTGGAAACAACAAGAAGAGAAGTGGATGATGACAGAACCAACAGACAAATATTTTTTAGTCTGCGAGAAGACGGGAAGCACCCCTCCAACACCGGAAACTCACCTAGCTACCATTCCAACCGCAACCCAGAGCACCCTAAAATTTCTGTCGGTCCCAACAGCCGGAAGTGTGTTGTCTTGTTTCTAAACATTCGTACGAATTTTATTTATCCTGTATTTAGTTGTCGAAAAATGTACAGGCAAAGTCCCAGATCATCCCGCTTTATCGTTTCGAAGCAATTTCGTCTTTCTGGAACAATATAACTTAACCCTTGTACAGCAGCATCCATCGTCTACAGAAGAGCATAAGGCACATCTATCATATTTAGTCGTGTATATAGTATATGACTTTTGTTTTTTTGAATAGTACATCTCTAACTTGATGATTCTTGTTCCAAAGTGTCAGACTAAGCGAATTCATCTTTAGTTCCTTTTTTGATAAGGGCTTAATGAATCAGAAGGTGACTGTTTGTCAGTAACATGGCCTCCACCTGGTGTAATTTAAAATTATTTTCGCAGTAAAACATGTAATCTTTCTGTATAGTTTGGGCAATCGAGGCCTTTAATTACCAGAAAAGTTTCTAAATATTAAAAGAGTCTTTGACATCATGATTTGTTCGGTTACCATTTATTTGTCCGTACATTTCTAAAATAGAAGCCTCTGCAAAACAACGAACAGACTTGTCAAAGTGTATAAAAGTGTTAAATTGATAGTATTTTATTGTTATTCGTGTCTGTCTGATAAATAATTATAATACATATTCATATGATATACAGCAAATGTGAAGATATTAATTATCTAGAACTGAGTGGACTTTATTTACGTTATATTTTCAGAAATCAGAGAGATTTCCTATGGGAAGATTACTGGAGAGAAGAAGGATCTTTTGTTTATTTCAAACTGTCACACCAGAAGTAAACTGGAGTGTGGAATTCTCTGTGCGCAGTCTTCTACGTGTGATGTGGTTGTATACAGCACGGAGTGTCAACAACACAAAAGGGTCGATTCCAGTCAAGAGGAATTAACTTGTTCCCATGGCCGCTGCTACGAACTTCGAAATTAAGAAAGGATTCGATCACAGATATTCATTTTACCGGTTTAAGTCCAGAGACAATACAGAAGTTAATAGAAACGAGCCTCAAACAATATAATCAACTTGCTATTGATCGAGTATATGGTGTATAACATGGAACGACGTCTGCAAACATAGAGAAAAACACTTCAGCAGCATTCAGTTGGCTGTGGTGGGAGGGGCAAGGCTAAAATCTAATCACTCCCGGACAGACTGGCCATTTTGTCCCTATGACATATTACACTACTTCCTCTCTCTAGATCAACTGTTTTGCCTGCTGTAAACAAGGTCATCTGAAGTATTTTTCTCTCTTCTTTAGCTTATTAATTGCACAAAGTGTGAAAGGAATGTACGTATATATGCGACGTTTTCAGGTGATAGATTTTTCAAAATCTAATAATTGTTTGAAGAATATCGTCAACTTTGAAAAACGTACGGCCCTACATAAAATACTATGGATATTAGACAAACTGTACAACAACAACAATAATAATAATAATAATGGCTAAAAATCTCAGTGTTACAGCATTACTAATTTTTTCTTAAAGAAATCGAATAATATCGTTTTCATCGTTTAAATTCTTTTTTTAAAATTGTATACTGTATACCCCCACCTCTAAAATGCTCTCTCTCTCTCTGTACTCACGTCACGTCTCTCTGTGTAATTACGTAGTGTCTCTCTCCTTATGACGCCATCTCTCTCTCTCTCTCTCTCTCTCTCTCTCTCTCCTCTCTCTCTCTCTCTCTCTCTCTCTCTGTACTCACGTCACGTCTCTCTGTGTAATTACGTAGTGTCTCTCTCCTTATGACGCCATCTCTCTCTCTCTCTCCTCTCTCTCTCTCTCTCTCTCTCTCTCTACTCACGTCACGTCTCTCTGTGTAATGACGTAGTGTCTCTCTCCTTATGACGCCATCTCTCTCTCTCTCTCTCTCTCTCTCTCTCTCTCTCTCTCTCTCTAACGACTTACAGTCGACATTAGGTTGGTTCAATTCACGCTAACAAACTAAACGACAAAATAAAAGTGAAAGTTACACTTGGCAGAATTCCATCGTAAATGAGTCTTCGAGCTTGTCCCCCCTCCATTGAGATGCCCTGATGTTGGGGATCTGTGGAATACTTGATATTTAGCGTGTGGATTAGTAGAGTTTAGTCGATTTCGCGCAGTGTAGTCGGAGATAGCGCCCCCCGATCCTGCTGCTGCCATTCGTTCTGGATGGAACGGCGCCCGCGCCAAGTCTTTCGAGAACTGGACCAGTTTCTCTGTACCCCCGTCACTCTGCGCGACACGAAGTTCAGCAACCACCCCTTTCTGAGCTAACTTAGCTGTACCTGAGTATGGCTGCTCATCGACAGGCGCCCTACGTTCAATATTCAGTAACTTATACTCAATTTAACCGGTATAGAGCAGATTTAGAATCACCTCACAGTGGCGTGGTTGAGGTATTATCGTACCAGGAAAGACAAAGGGCCACCACATGTAGCATTAGAACCAATAGAACCATCAAATACCCTGAGTCATGGGTTAACAAACAGTTTTTCGCAAGACCTCATGACTTCTACTATGGTCAATACAACTGTAGATAGTCCCTGTATTGTTTTCTTCGGTGCACAAGTAGAAGTTGTAAAATGGACTAAAATGTCAAACCAACTGTGTAGGGTGTATCTTTTGTATAACAGTAAAAAAATGTTTGTAAGGTCACCGTAAAAATCTATTATTTAAAAATAAATATTTGCCCAGCTCATGAATCGGGCTGACATCTCAAAAACAGAGACGTAATAATTATGTAAACATAAGGTTGAATGGTAATAATGCCAGTTAAATGTATAGTAAAAGATTTGCGTTGTTCTGGCAGGGCGCACAGTGATGTGTTATTTAATTCGTAATCACATTTGCCAGGCAATGTGGCTCAGTGGTGAGTGTGTTGGCTTCAGGACCTAAGGGTCCTGGCTTCAATTCCCGTTGTTGGCACATTGTCGTGACCCTTGAGCAAGGTACTTTACTGGCATTGCTGCTGGGGAGTGGTCTGTATAGGTACTCAAACAGATGAAGCAAGGGCGGGGGCACTCTATAGCAATGACAGAGGCAAGTCTCCTATGACAAGGAAAAGTCAGAAGAATAAACCAGTGCTGAAGACAGATGCACTGGGCTAGAGTGCGCATAACGACGGTGCAAAGCATCCCACTCTTATGAACTGAGTGATCGAAGAAGTAATCACATTTAATACTGCCATCATTGGAAAGATATGTATTTTGAAAGCTCCTTTTTTTTCTCTCACCCTCAGAGTCAGACCACGTCGCTATGCCAGAGGCGTGAGAAATACGAAACTTTAACATTTAGCCTCGTGTAGTAATAACGCGTCAGTTACAGCGACTGAAGCCAGGCAATTCCCATCACACCTTCTACAAAACTAGTTCCTTGGATGCGCTTTCACACCTGTAAACTACCTGCCGCTTGATATTTTCATGTAGAACCACTAAAATCGAAATAAATGTCGTCAATATCCACGTTTTCAAATAATAATTAAGTATTCTTTATTGCAGCAAGAAAATTATTGCCAATTTTAGAGATTTATTTAAATCTGAAATTGATCTTAAAAGGTATACGCACCGCGTGCTCTTTATTAAGGATGCGCATAGAAATAATTAGAGCTATAAAAGAGGTAATTTCAGTGGTTTTTTGTTGTTTTTCTTTTATCTCCAACCCGAAAACCGAAGATCACAGTGATGATAAAATAAACAAAGAATTTGGAGAGAAGAGCTACAAATTTCCAGGTCACAGGCCAGCAGTCTTACTGCGGATTCAGGAAGAACTAGAAATGTGATCAGTAATATTTTAAATGGTCGTCGAAGAATGACAAGTAAGAAAAAAGATAAGAATGGTAAATAAAAATAGAAAAACTACTACTTAGGTTTCTTAAGAACTGCATAAAAGTGTAAAAACTAGTTTATTCTCCTAAAAAGGTCATCTATCGGCAAGACGAACTGAACAAAATTACTACAGTTTGCAAAAGAAGCATGGAAAAAATATTCCTCTCACCAGAGATTTATGGGATATTTCACAGAGCCCTGAGAGCAAAAATAACTTTCTCTATTCATCATAACATAGGTCTGGAGATTTTGCGTGAACAGTTTTATGAGAATTCTGTGGTGGCACCAATGTTTAGGTGGGTATATGTTTAAAAATGCTGTCCCTAATTGGACAGATTCCCAGCCGACAGAGTGGACTGAAACCCTGCCTTTATATAAGAATTGTTTTTCGAAAAGACGGCCTAAGAGACTGCGCAGATTCAGAACCAACAGAGAAAATTTGTGTAGGCCAAATACAGAAGCAGGTACTGGACTCTGAAACAGTATTATTCTGGACCGAACCCTGATGACAGAGACAAGAAGAGATCGTTAAACGTATTAGTTTAATTTTTGCCTAAGGTGATGGAAAATGTCCGAGCTAATCCTCTACTTTCTGGTAGTAGTAAGCTGACAAAAAGATGTAACTGCTAGCTACCTTAAATTCTATGTACAATTTTTATATCTGATGCCCTTGTTTCTAAGCAGCACTCGCCAAATAAGTATTTATCGCCTACACATTTAAAAAAGGAGTTAGCATGAGAGCTGTTTCTTAGTTCTGAACATTTATATCATGAGTAATAAAACCGACTCCTGAAAATCGCCAAATACAACTTTCAGAATTAAAAAAAATAATTAAATAACGACTCCTTGCCGTGACAATAAAGCTGCGCGACGAGCATGGATTTCCTTCGTGCTATCAGAAGTTTTAGAACTTCATTGATAAACTTGATCATGTACAATAGTGCTACAGAAAAAGGAATTCTGCTTCTTAAGATCGTTAGATAATAGAGAGCTGAATGGCAAGACGTAAATGGTGTTTGTATAGTCTAGTGAAGTTAGCTGAGGACAAACGAATCCCATTTCTGCTTTAGTTTTATTTAAATCGGATTGTGTTCATATAGACTAATTTTAAAAGAACGTGGAGAAGACGTTTCAAAACTTACTCAGTCAGTGTCAATAAATAATAGAGGTGGAAATAAGTAAGAACGAGCGTGGTTAATTTTTTATAAATTTAAATACAAAACTCTCTCTCTATTAGCGTATCTTTAGAAATCCAGGTTTGGTTTTACCCATTTCTAGACTAGATATACCAAACTTTAAAACTACATTAAAATAAATAATAATGTATTATTTGGGAAAGATGTATACAGAACCGGAAGGATGTTGTCAGGATATAGGTTAAAATACTAATGACGGAGGATTATTACAGGTATTTTTGCTTTATTTTATCTAAAAGTCACCGGATGATGTCATAAACTTGCGGTATCCTCTCGCGCCGTGTAGAATTAGTGACGCATCGACCTTCAGCATCAAGCGAAAGCAATGATGTCATCCTTCGCATCTGTCTGAAGTTATTGTGGTTTTATAAAAATCTCCCTAAAAATAAAAATGGCAATCATTGCTGCATCAAAACATCCTCCAAACTAACCTGGTGTACTTAGAACCCTAACTGCTTTAAATACATAATGAATGCGTCATATCCACGTCATCACGCCATCAGCAGCTCAGATCCTTCTGTTATGGACTGGCGTATTTTCTGAATGAAACTTTCCCTATCCTACTACTGGATTCACTTTAAGGTCAGATTCTCATGTCCAACCATAACAACTGCATCCACTGACACTGCTATGCTACAACACGTCGAGTGAATAATCAAAAAAGAAAGCATAACTGAACTTATCCGAAGAAACGGCGGGGGATGTTTACCCCGAAGTGCACGCACTCCCCTGAGACATCTGACCATCAACCGTCACGTTCCTCCCCCTCTCTGTAGGGCCTGAAGGAGTTCCTGGTATCTGTGGCGCTGGCTGGCGACGTGGTACACGACATTCGGGTTCATCCTGAAGGTGTTTGGTGCGATTAACGAGTGGCTACAGAGAGCGGAAAATCCCGGACATCGCGGCGCCACATGTACGAGACCGGTGAGGCGGCGGATGAAAGACAACCCCTGCTCTACCGAACAACCGCCCATCTTGACGACCACCGAACCCGTGCGGCAGAAAAAAGGGACTCGTCACAAACCAAACGGGCGGTCCATCGCACCTGAGGCTATCTCACCGGCCGGTGCAAACAATAAAAAGATGCATTCTAATATCCGATTTAAAGCTTCGAAATAAAACTGAAAGAAAAAGCATCATTACTGAGTTAAAGGTATTTTTCCTTGTATGTTCTATAACTCTTAAGGTGAGTAATCGGGATTATGCTCCTCAGGTACCTGCCATACAGTCGGATAACTGACATCCTCTGCAACTATCAGTGGATGTTTTCAAAAAAAAACAACGTTTAATGGCGGATAATTTCCCATCTAAACACCAAATAATACAGGGGATTTATTTTGATGCCCAGTGCTTTATATAATCATTTAAAGTAAAGCTTTACTTCTTCCCCTCTCCCCGCACGATGCGTTCTTACTAGTGAATCTTCATCAGTAAGAAAGATAAACATTCGTAAAGTTAACAAAAAAAAAACAGCAGCAGTTCACTATTTTTCAAATTAAACTTTTAAAATGAAGCGAATTAGGCGTCGGGTCCGTTCGCGAGATCCACGCGCACCGACATCAGCTTCCGTTGTTTTTCGCTCGATTAAAAAAAATAAAAAGGGAGCATAGTGAAAAGAGCTGTAAAAAAGGTATCCGGTATCTTTTGTGTGTAGCTTCACGGCTGCGTCTTGCTCACATTTCTGTGAGGGCGGTGAGTGAGCAGTTTCTTGCTCCGCGCCATTCGACAACGGTGTTCGTTAGGGAGAGGTCTCCTGACCTGTCAGTTTATTATTGATCACTGTTAGATAATTGTCTCAGTTGCCGGAAAAGCAGTACAGGTTCTCAATACGTGTAGTTAGGGTTTGAAATAATATTTTGTTAGGAAATTAGGGGGTTATTTGGTTCCTGTTGTTGTGTATTATTTATTTACATTATTTACAGTGATCGATGCAGGGGCGTAGCTAATGGGGGGCGGCATTTTTTGGTCCGAGTGCGCGTTTGTCAAATTTAGTTCAGGACAGACAGTATGTTACATATATAATGTAATTTTTCGTTCTATTTTTCCAGATATTATTTTTTTCCTGAATTTTTCGTTCAATTTTTAATGGTAGTTTTTTGAAAGGAAGAAAGTTGTTCTAAAATTTGCTGTAGAAGAAATTTGCTCACTTGAAGTGAGTCACTTCTAATTAATTTTGAATTGAATATCAATATTTTCTCATTATATATTTGATAATTTTTATTTTCTAATAGTACTTTTTTTTCAATAAATAAATAAATAAAAAATGAATTTTTTGGAGGTTTTGAAATTCTACGTTATTTAGAGGGCGGCAAATTCTACGACCGCCCCGGGCGGCACAAACGCTAGCTACGCCCCTGGATCGATGCGATTAGTCACGAACGCAGAATCGATCAACGAGGGGGCCACCGTAGGAGACACAAAACAGCGCCCCGCCTGCTACTGCACGAAGCTAACAGATAGAAAAAGTCAATAAAACAACAATTCTCCGCCATCTGCAGGGTGCAGCAAAATCACAATAAAGAGACTTCAAATACTTCACTTGTCCTTGCCTCTCGTTACATCCTTTTGTACCTGTCAATATCCGCAGGTAGATAGATGCGTCTTCTTAATGAACAGAAGTCGTGATCACGACGGCCGGCGGACCGCTGTCAGTACTATACCATCAACAGCCCAGTCACCACTTCTCCCACCTGTTCCGTTAAATGTTTTTGCGGAATGTAACTAGGTTATAAACCAAAAAAAGGGAAAAAAAAACAATTAATTAAATTTTTGTATTGCGATTTTTTAAAGTTCGGTGGTTGTAATACTCACGATTGTTTGTTTAGAACTGGGACGAAAACAAGGAGAGAAAAAAAGTCAAATATCGCAAAACCTTTCAACACGTTAAATTCTGTTTGTGGCTCTTCTTACTTTACCTCAATCTACAGATGCTTTTGTATGTTTCAATCTGGTAAAATCTTCAGATTATTCTAATCCCCCTCCCCAAACACTTTTCATGGTGATCCAAGATTTCAAAATCCCAGGCAATCACTATTGCGATAAGTATTTCAGTATAACGTTTCCTGCTCTCCCTTCTGTTGTTTCGTCTGAACTTTGATTCGTGAGAAAATTACCGTAGACTTCTTTCCTCTCCATTTTATTTCGTGATTGTTTTTTTTAAGAAAAACAACATTCATCAGCATCGCGCATGCGTCGTTGTTTAGACGACAACAAGAGGTGTGACTTGTCGTTTCTCTATTTGTTCAATACCCGGAACGATCAATAAGAACGAAACGCGCGAATGCACTATGCACGTGTTTACTGATACAGATAGAAAAGAGAGAGTAGCTACAACTGGCATAGGACACTGAATACTGCTGTTTTATAGTAAGTATAATTCTATTCTAGTGACTGCTTTATTTTGTTCGCGGAAGTCAGACGGATTTGCAGACCGTCATTTTGAGTATTTAATAACCCCGACCCGTCCTTGCTTTGTACCGTAACAAAGACACTGGTGCGTGTCTGAGAATAGCATCTTGCCTGGAAAAGACTTTACTACCTGTACCTACTTTAGACCAGTCCTGGTACATCTTGTCTGCCCGTTTGTAATTAGCGTCACGCCCGTGACCTTGCTCGCCTGATTATTGTGACCTACTTAACGTAGATTAATTTAAAATATATTAATTTGTTGGGATTCTGCTTCGTACACAGGTGGATACGGAGTCATTATTAACTGTAGTATCGTCTTCACGTCTCGTGCCGTACCCGAGAACTAAAAATATATACATTTACTTTTTTACGACAAATCTCATTCCATTACCAGCAAAAAGGTCGTGAATATAAAACCGGAAGATGTTTTTCCCGCGGTAGAAAACAGTCTGACGTTTTTCTCCACGTTACACCGCCAGTCGGACGGCGGAATACAAAGAGGCGCTACAGACACAGACCACAGCCCGCCTCTTTCTTATCGGCCTTCGCTGAAACCCAAGTGGATCATCATCAGTATATAACAACCCTTTGCCGAGCAGACGGTAAGGTAAATTAATAAGATAAGATTCTAAACAACTGCCAAGACGCGAGTGATTTGGGCTCTGGTTTCTGCCTCCTCCCACCTGTTGTTCGAAATGAAATAATTAGCAACAAGAGTTTTTTCTTTTCGAAAATCCATCTTGCTGACGTCTAAAAGTATTGAATCAGAATGTCTGCAGTAAAATCTGAAACAGAGACTGATTATAAGCAATCTTATTTACATATTAATAAAATTAATTCATTGCAGCTTGAAATACACATATTTTTTAAGTTGTATTGTTTTCAAGTCTCTCTCTCGGCAGCACAGGCGACACTTGGAAACCAGCGCTTTGCACTGTCTGGAAATCTACTACAGGAGCACCAAGTTTAGACTAACGTTTATTGGTGGTGGTGTGTAGAAGGTGTTCTTTCTTTTTAATGCCCCAGTATTTTTATACTCTCACTATATTATACTTGTGTAAAACAAGTCTTTTTTTTTCTTATTTGCTAACATTATCTGGGTGGTGACCGACAAAGTATGGATGAGTCCGAGTTCATTTTGATTTCAACAAATTGTAATTTTTTGTGTTCTACAACAAAACCTTCGAGATATTTTCCAAAGTCGTGAGGTTTTTATTTTTTTCTCAGCTGTTAACCTTTTAATCATACAACACCGTATATTATTCCGCCACCATTTCTATGAGTGTTTTCTCCTTTTGTTTTCACTCCAAAGCAGAGATCGGGGAGAATGGCCGTAGTGTCATGAGATCGTGGAAATATTTTCCTGAAAGTGGAAAAATTGTCAAACGCTTGTCGATTTACGGAAGTGGAATGTTGGTAAAACACGTTCTTCTCGCAAACAATGTGTTAATCCTGGTGAGTATAACTCGTTCGTGTTTTATCCCGAACCAACGCCATCTAAACTAGTCATGGAATTCTTTCGAATCCACGTAAAATACTGACTCACAAAACCCAGAAATTCCACTCTTGATAGGAGTTAATGAATTAAGCAAATATTATCATTAATTGAAGTAGTGTTAGTATTTTGTAAAACAAAAATCTCTGGAAGTAGCAGTTTCTATGGCATAACTATTTGAGAAGAAAAAATTGCTATGAAAGCTGCTTTAAGAAAAGGTAATTTTGGATGATATCTTTGAAGATCCACTGTTTACAGTTCTTAAAATTTTTAGAATACTCACGTGAGTAAACTAAAGTGTACTATAGACGATCGGTTACATTAAAGCCAGTAGTCTAGATAATACAGGACGTATACTTAAAACACTTTCATGAAGCACCTTCACAGCCCGACCGGGTAAGCCATAATATTCTTCGTCTGCCAAATTTTACGAAAATCATCTAAAAACCCTGACACTTCTTTCTGGCAACAAATATTCACGTCCCATTTTTGTTCGTTAGTTTTTCTGCTTATTACTGCTAGCTGCTGCCTATCTACTTATTACCACCTACGGCAGTTATCCATCTGTATCACGTGCCATCCCCTAGACGGACAGAAGTAATAACAAAAAGCCCAACGGAAGATTTTGAACGGCTAACCTCTCTTCCACATTATATTTTCTTCCAGGCCGTGGGTGTGATAATGGTAGCATTCGGAGTGGCAATGAGGGTAGAGCGAGAAAATGTGGGACCGTTGCAGTCGTTAGAAGCGGACCCCACATACATATTGGTGGGAATTGGCTGCTTGGTCCTTGTCATAAGTGTCATTGGCTGTGCTGGGGTCATCTTGGAGAACGTTTGGATCATAAAAATGGCAAGTTTTCTTCTCAGTTTTACAACGTTTACAGGTAAAGAAAAAAAAACAATAAAACAAACAAAAAGATCATCAGCCAGCTGACTGATCGCCAGCCAGTACAAACACAAAACATTTCGAATTCGCCACCTTGGCCCTTTAAAGGATAAGATTAGTTTTATGTTGTATGACGAAAGGAAGTTTAACGCTATAAATGGAATTTGAATTGACAGAACGTTAGCGGCTTACAAACGACGTTTTCAAATGTTCTCGTTCACTTGAGAACCCGAGCTATTTTTTTTTAATTTATGTTTGTGCGCTTAAAGCTTAACAAATGCGACATTGTTTTAAACTTTACAAATCAGCATCGTATTTTCAGCAGGTAGTGTGCCAAAAACTTATAACGGTAGGGGGTTCCGACACTAATTACTATGATATACAATTAGCCAGCGTAAGTAAAAAATACCAAGAATCGTTCTTGATTAGATATTAGGTAATGGTCTTTTACTAACCGTGTGATATCGGTTTGGAGTGATTTACCCAGGATGCAGTGTTTTAAAACTACATAGATTAGACACATTTTTTTGTCCAACGTAACCTTCCTCTCTTTTTATCTATATAAATATATATTATATTATAATGGCTGACTTAGATATATATGTTTTTAAATTGATTCAGACAGAAAGATAACCTATACGTATTAATTCTGGATAATACATATGCAGCTTTCTTAACCAAACCAGGTAGTTTGACGGCGAGAACACATCTTGTCAGTGATGCGCAACACTGGTATAGCCTAAAACCCGACCAAGCAGTTGGCAGGACAACGAGAATATTAGGTTTAACCGTTAGGAAGAAAGATAGTGGGCCTTCTGTTTTCCTAGTTAATGTTTTCGTTAGACCTCTTATACAGTATACATTATAGTTTTGTATTGAAAATCGATGCCAATGTGTTTTATCACAGTGATTTCGGAAATGTCGGACCACTTAGGAAAAAAATTAAACTTATTATCCTTGCATATCAGAAATCACAGACAGACATTTACAAGTTTAATATTTATAGAAGTTTTAAAAAATCCTCTTATTTCCCTTCGAAATTTCAGCCTACAAGAGGTTACACGAATAAGTGTTTTTCAGTGTTACTTTGGTGAATGAGTGGAGTGGCCTCCCAGTAAGATGGAGAGGCTGAAAAGCCAGAGGTTTATAGTCTGTATGCTGAAAGATCGTCAACTCCTCTCTGAATAAGTATAACTAAGTTTACATGTCAATGCCAAACTCATCAAATACTTTACCAAGCTTCTTCATTGCTTTTGAGTAAAATACAAATTATTTTTGTATTATTTCTTAACCTCATCTCTTATTTATGAACATTTTGAAACTAATTCACTTCTATCTGTGAGAAATTCTTTTTCCGAAACAATGGTGTACTGATCGTAATACACTATTATTCCATAGTTTCTTCTTTTTTTTTTCCAATAAACGCCAGGATTTCTTTCTTGCTGCTTTTAATTAAAAAAGAATTAAATTTATTTGTTTGTTTCTCTTAAATCTCTCTTATTATAGTACTACGTCGCTGTCGGCGTCGCGTTCTTCCTCGAGCTGGTGGCAGCGATCTTCGCGATAATTCTGATATTCAACCTGGAGCAGGCGACCGCGAACAGCATCATCAAGGCCATTCAGCTGTACGGCGGAAACGACAACAAGCAGGTAGAGTCGGCGTTGGACAGGTTACAGCAGAAGGTGGGTGGGCATGCCTTTCGCTTAGTCCGAAGCGGGTTCAGGTACCCATTAAGAACGGTTTCTGTAAGCGATGAGACTCTGAGAGGACACGTTCTATTCGAAACATTCTAAGATACTGGAATTTTTACAGCAAAATAATTTAAGTAATTTAGGAAAGCATCTGTTGCTTTTATACACTTTGAAAAAATGCGCGCAGATATCTAGATTAGGTCATATTACTTTCATCAAAATTAGGCAAATCAAATTACTCGTTTTTAAAACTAATTTTCTAAGGAGTCTTCTGGACATTAAAAACAGCTTAGAATAAAATTATATAACTTTAAACTCTCTATTTTAACGGTCTGACGTGACTCTGCAAGCCCCATGAAGATAGGAAAAGACTGGCACTTCCCACCTGTTCACCCACCTGCAGTGCCATGGAGTTTTTATATATTTTGTATCTGTTTTATTTTTAATCCTTTTCCTTAATTTTTCTAATTTTATGGATCGCAAAATTCGCCGCATTCACCTAAAACTATTGCATGCATCAAAATTATCCTTTCACATAACATTTGACAGATTATGGTCAGAATGTATTCCAAAAAAAGGCATTTGGATGAAAAACAAAAGTAGTGTCAAAAAATGGTAAATACCTTAAAATTCCATATTCGGAAGAATTCACTACGAATACAGAATACAGAATCTGCGCTTCCTCCCCCTCCGTCCACTGTGTCCGTTTCGCTGTGTCGGCAGAATATCCTCTGATAAATCAAGCAGATATTTGAAATCTAAACCAAAAAAAAAGAAAATTTGAAACATTATTTTCAACCCCAGAATGTCATTTTACCTCGAAAGATTAATAATTTTCTGCGTCAAATTTCGAACGATAAGGAATTAAGTGGAGTTGCGGATTTTTTAACAATCTGTTTTCTTAAAGAAGAGATTTTTTTAAATCTTTTTTAATCCAGATAGTTCACAACAGCTTCCCACTGCAGTCTTTCTCCTCACCTGCTTTCTAACTCATGCTGTCGTCCTCGCAAAGCTCTCCAAAAGTGATCCTACTGACAACGCCATTCTTTGGTTCCGGGTCACTAACAATATGGCCTCTACCTGAAAAGAGTGGAGGCGAGGGGCGCTTTTTGCCTTTGGCCTGCCTATCTGGCTGGGAAGGTTAGGTGCGTCGAGACCGATTTTCGGACTTGACGTGTTGAGGCCTTTTCCCCAAGATTGGTTTTTGGCTGTGGAAGCGATCACTCTAACATGGGGCACTTGCGCCACTAACCCTGGCCGCCGAGGCGGCCAATTACACGAGGTGCTTCGGCGCCTCAACACAGCCTTTTAGGCCCTTACGGGAGCTTGCTCCACACCTGGCTTCGGCCATCCTTCTCCTCGGAGATAAACACGCACACACGAACTTTCACACGCACCCACACGCAAGCACCACACAAAAGCAAAAAAAAAAAGATCGTATATTTGGAGCGGGTGGCGGATATCTGATAATTGGGTCAAAGAATATTAGCATAGTGCACTTTTTAGGGGCTTTTTTAATAAAAAAAAACGCTTTTGGAAAAAAAGTAAATCTAATTTCGGAGGACGTGTTACACTTTTGACTTCTCTAATAAATAACAATTCAACGTTGTTCAGGTGCTTTAGGCTCACTGCAATAGGAATGTTCTTTGTGCAGGGAATTTTCTCCATATCACCGCCTATCATAATATGTATATGGACTATACATTTATTCGATAATCACAAACTTTGGCGAGTGTTTACCAAGTCTAGTTACGCTCCATCTGAAGGATTCCTTGCATCAACCATCTTAATTGTAACATTATTTTTAAATGCCAGAAGATAAAATCGATAGGTGGAATCTTCTCTAACGACGTTGACAAGGAATGTTTTCGCTGATTTGTAGGTTGTCAATCAACATCCATTATTGCATTACGTATTCAGGTACCTTTATTAGCTAATTCAGTTTATTGGTGGATCTGCAGTGGCGGGGATGGGGAGAGTGAAGTGCTGCTGTATTTCCACACGGTCCTTAATGCTTGATTCGCTTCAGCACTGTCTATGAAACGGATGGTTTCAAGGGAAGCCACTCCATTTGTACTCCACCTTGTTGTCCTATCTGCTGTGAGGTTTGCCCAGAAATCAGTAGAGGGGGGTGATGGTTAATCGAAGTTTTTTTGAGTTTGTTTATCACACTTTTCCCTTAAATTCTCCCATAACCATTTGTCACTTTTCATTTGAGAATGATATTTGTGACACGGAGACTTGGCGTCCACTCCACATTACTAGCTTTCACCAATAGTAAAATGGCGGAGGAAATTCCAAAATGACCCCCATTATTTCTATGGGCGGTTGTTTACCCCCTAACTTACCATACTAGAAAAAATAAAGAAATAGTTTCAACGCTGTATACTTCGGACAACAGATATTTATATTATTTTCTTCTTGGGCAATTTAGGAATTTTGAAAATAAATTTAAAAAAAAAACAAACTAAAGCCAGAAGTACCGTGGTCAGTAAAAGGATTACCGGATGATATTCTTGGCACAATTAGAGAAATACAGAATTTTAATATCACTTTGGACCAAAAACAACCAGAGTGGTTGCTTCCATAATGTAAACAGAAGAATGTTGTTTACTTAATTTGTGCTGTTTTTTAAATGTATTGCCTGCATCTCAGCATTCCGGCTTAACCCTGACAACTCGAGATGCAGTTTTCCTGTGGCCTAAAATATTTCACCATTTTTTTCTTCCCCAAAACATTCTAGGGTAATGACACCACCTGGCCCCTCTAGCGTCACGTGTACCAGACTTTGTTATTGATGCCACACTCAGAAACAGATTGCAAAGTCCTACGTCAATGGATTGTATTATATAGAAGATGAAAACAGTTTCTGTCACAGGTGTGTAGTATAGATTTTTTAAAACGTGAAATCCACACTCATTGTCAGAGATTCGGGCGAGGTTTCATTGATTTTTTACTTCATTTATTCTGCACACGGCCTGAAGTCACTTTATGGGGCATGGTTTGTAAACCTACAAGAGTAGAGTATGCGTCATCAGGAACAGGATAGTAATGGTGGGTTTGTTTTTGTTTTTTAATGTTGTGACCTGACCGGCGTCATTATCGACCTCGAGTGATGGAATCCAAAAATCCTTCCACACTACCCAGAAGCGAGCTTACCATATTTTTTCGGGTTTTAGGTCGAAGAGGTAAATTTTCCCGTTTTCCAAGCCTTCATTCACATGTATATAAGTCGATAGTACAATTGTACTTTTGTACAGTAATAACAGTATAAAATTTCTGTCAGGGTTATAAAACAGTGGTGCATATCAAATGTCAAAGGAACTTCGTTCATATTGGTTACGTTAATGGCATCCTCTTCAATCTCATTTCGTCTGAACTTACGAAAATGTTCAAATTTTCCCTCAAAATCTGCTGGTAGTTTTTGTGCGATGATTGCGTGTCGTCAAATGCTAAGTTCTTTTCTTTTCATAAAACAAAAACACCATGATGGATCCCCTTTAAAATTTGGTATTCCAAGTTCTTCGGCGATTTGTTGGGCTTTCATCCGTAACTGGATTGTGTTTAATCCACGGCACGCAGCCCATTGTGCCAAAACAAAGTCCTCAAGCCGATCTTCGACATTCATCTATCCAGCTTTGTGACTCGGTTTGTTTTCTTCAGTCGGTCGTAATGAATCCTTCGCTTTCCGCCAATCACGAACACATTTCTCACTGATGCCATACTGCGGTTCTGCTGCCATATTTCCACCATCGTTTTCAGCAAAATTCACCAATTCCAGTTTAAAAGCTGCAGTATACGTTTTCCTTTTCTTCACAGCAGAAATTTTCAAGTGAGGGTTGGTATTTTTTTCAACTTTGGCGAATTGAAGCTCCCCTAACACAATGTGTGTGCTCCCTAAATAAAAGGGAGGTAACTGAATCTGAGTCAGCATGCACCCACACACGCACTACAATCATACATAAATTTCCCCATGGTACTTAAGGGTCCCGTGTTTCGGGTATTATGATTTTATCCATATATTATAAATTGTTAGTCAGGCCCTTGCAGAAAAAAGTATCGATTTATACGCCAAAAAACACGGTATTTAAAGGCTTATAGTAGAACTCTTCATCTTCAGATGTGGAAATAGGGATCGGATAGCCACTTGCCAAGGCGGTAAAGCAAACTGAGTCAGTTCCATGGCCAGCCTACCAGTCAACAGTACGAGGCGGAGTCACCTTTAATTTTTGACAGAAAGCTTATGTGGTACTACCCCTCTCTTTCACATTTAGTGTCCTATAAAGATGGCGGTCGTTTGAGATTTTGTTTCCGAAAGTACACAATGGTTAGACCAAAGTTAAGTAATGTAAGCGATCACGGCTGCAGGAGGGAACTTATGAACAGATGTTCAGAGTTTCTTGCTGTTGCTATGGATGGATACCACGCTGCATTGTCATTGAGCAACTTACACTCAACCTACAAAGGCCGCTGATATTTAGAATATCTGACCTTTATCTCCAATTTTGCATATAAGAGGGTTTTTACTACGTATTAAATGTGCAGAGGTTATGGAAATAAACAAGATTCCAGAGGCTTTGTCCACACTTCTGCTCGCGACAGTTTCTGTTATGGTTAGAATTCAAAATAATTCTCTCCCTTTGATAAGAACGTAGAACTTCGGCGTAAGCACCTAACCATGTCTGCGAATCGAGAATTTTCGGGTTAAAATTCAGCCGCATAGTTTGAAGATAACAATTTTTGTAGTTAAACTTTAGCTAACATTAAAAAAAAAATTTTGTTTCGGAATGCATGAAGATTTTTTTAATTTCTTTAAATCGAAAAATACGTGCACCGCATTATCTGCCCTTTGTTTAGTTTTACTTTGAAAGAGCATCACATTTTCATATCAAAAATGAATAATACTTTTAACTTGCAGTGTCTACTAAATGAAAATGAAAAAAAAAGATAAATGCATTTTGTGAACATAGGAAGATGATAGTTTTTTGACAGTTAAATGTCACTAAAAGTGAAATATTGAAAAGCTTTAAAGTACAAGATGCCTTACTTACATGCTTTGATGTTGTTTTTTTTTTTTAAATCAACATAAATTGGAGTTTTCCTTTCAATGCCTTGAAACTAAGATCGATAATATTTCACAGATAATTGTAGTTTAATGGCTGCAACCCCCCCCCCTCAAAGAGCACCATAGTTTTGAGTGGAAAACTGTGGAAAATATTTCTCAGCACTATTTTTTAATTGATCCTGCCACTAATTTCATTCATTGACAAATTACAAAAAAATTTAATATAGTGTTTTAAATTTATAGAGTTTAATGTGTTTTTGGTGAATATATTAAACAAGTGTTTGTTATTTACACATTTTACTTTAAACAAATTTAAGTAGTCTCCCTTTATGCCAAGTTGTTCATAAACTACTGAATACAGCATAAATGGATACCATGATAAAAGTGTCTTTCTTGTAAATGTATATGATACCAGCACAAATTAGAAGGCTTGCTAACACAGCAGAAAACAAGAGTATCAAGGCCATCTGACCATTTGGTACAAACCAGTGATACCAGTGGTAAAACATAGGGGTGGGGAGAGAAAGCAGACATGCTGAACATCTCCCTCCACCACAAAGGAAGCCCCTACGAGGTAAGCTCCTTTATTTTAGATGAGAGAGAAAACCATGCAGCTGGCTGGGAAAGAGGATTGAGAATAAATCATGCCATGGAATTATGCTGAACCAAACATTCAGGCCCTGGAGGTCAGCAATACAGTGGGCTAACCACCAGACTACCATGCTGCACAAAGGGAAAACAACACATCAAATACCATCTTAAATTTTATTTTTAACAATACCACTGGAGGAAAAAATGCAACTCTTTTGTTTTGCTTGCTCTCATAAGAGTCACCTGAGCAAATTGATTTAAATGTTACTAACTGTGCATATAAATAATGAACCTGTTATTTTTAGTATTCTTGTTGTGGAGTGAAAGGCATTGCTGACTGGGACAGGAATTCATTGTACAACTGCTCAGCCCTGACTGCGAAGAGCTGTGGCCTTCCACCTTCATGCTGCAAGAAACCTGTTGACAAGTGTGGAATGGAAGCAAGGAAATATGGGGTAAATACATGTATTTAACTTATGGAAAATTAAAAAGTTTTTAATCTTAAGTTTATGAACTATTTTGAAACTATGATTTATACTTTTTGAAAGTTACAAACTTCCCTTATCCAAATAAATTACAGACTTTGGCAAAGCATGGAGATTATTGTTGTAGATTTTAAATCTTCTAAAACAGTGCATTTGCCACCATTTATAGGCAGAATCATAAAGACTGGGGTAAAATATCTTGAACATTCTACCATAAACAAGTAAATACGTTATAATGTTTCTCTGTTATTATAGGTATTTGACTCAAGATTTCATGCTTCTATTTTGCAGAAAAATTTTGTCCCCAAAAATATTTTTTCAAATGGCTGTGTTAGTGTGTTGATGGACAATTTCATGTTGAGTTCTGTGATAACTAGCTCAGCACTGATAATCATAGGTGTACTAGAGGTAAGGTTTCTTGTGCTTCAATTATATCAGACTTTTGAGCTGCCTGACAATGTTCTAAATAACAAATAGGTACATTTATCTTGTAATACAGGTGACCTCGCACACCATTATCTTTAAATGGATTGCTAACCAAGAGGTTTTCTATGCACTTTCTCCTCAACCTCCTGTCTGTATGTAATATCTAGCAGCTTTTATGGATGGAAGCTTGATCCACATTCTTAAAATTGAAATCTTTTTCACAGTAAAAAACTCACTTATTTGCCTGTTTTTTGGTGAGATTTTCTTTATTCTTTTAAAAATGAAACATTGAAAAATCAATAGCTCCCCCCATAAAAACATTAAAAAGCTTTAATTTAATCCTTTTGTTTTTTTTTTTTTCAGCTTACTGCTATTTTCTTTGCACATAAAATCATGAAGAACCTAAGAATCCAAAACGCAGACGGTTCATCTAAAGTATGAATGACCAGAGACAATGCTATAGTTTATTTTCTTATATCACAAGTTTCTTGTATTCTATACACATAAAATATTTTAAGTTGTTTGTCTTTAAAAAGACTTCCTTTTTTTTTACCTGCCAAGCATTCAAAGAAAATGTTCCCCCCAGTGGGATTTAATTAAATTCAAAATTGCTGCTTAAATGTTTACTGCAACAACAAAAGCCAGATAAGCTGTTTCTGCATCATCTACTTTCCAATATAACCAGTTGGAACTATGAATGCATCACCTTTGCAGACAATATTAACTCTGTTTGTCTGTGTTCAGAATGCTGTAGAAATTTTAATCTCTTTTTTATACTAGTGTGAAAAAAAGCATTCTTTCAATCTGTTTTTTAATCCTTTGAGAACAAAAACCAAGAGATCTGGAGACATTCTCAGTGTTGTATAACAACTTTAAACAGGAATACTTTAAGTCACAGAAACACTGAGCTGTCACTGACTTTATGTTGTGTATTGCATAGAAAACTTTCAAAAGCTTGCTGGAAATCTGTCTCTCTTTCCTATGTACTTTCAAATTTTTCCTTACATGACAATATTACAAAGAGAAAGGAGGGTATCAGAACTGACAATGTTTGGTTTACTTTCTTGAAACAAAACAGATTCTGAACTCCTTGTTTAAGGATTCTCCTAATACTGGAAACCATTCATTTCCTTTTACTTAACTCTACTCATCTGTCCACATATCAGCATGGTTATTTTACCAAGCTTTGTCTGTCTGTCTGTCTCTCTCTCTCTCTCTCTCTCTCTCTCTCTCTGTGTGTGTGTGTGTGTGTGTGTTTGTTTGTTTTAACAGTGCAAAGCATGTTTAATTTCTCTGTCACCTAAGTAGTAAGTGTACCTTCTCACCTGTTCAGATGCATGTCTGGTGTCTAAACAGAATGCAAACAGTGCCAAACAAAGATGAGAAATACAGTATAATTGTAGAACTATCACTACATCTAAATCATATTTCAAAGCAGCTGAAATTTTACAAAAAAAAGTAATAATAATGATAAATCCAATAAATATGACAGATTTACCTGTTAACAAAAATCTTTTTTAGTATTATCATTATAAAAGAAAATTTAGAACTTATTTATGTTAACTTAGTAATAACTTTCAAATAAATTATAGTCAGGTTTCATCAAATCCTTAGCCTAAAAAAAATTGTTTATTTGAAAAAAAGTTGATTTTTATATGAGCCATTCTGTTAAAAAAGAAATATTTTTAATAAAATCAAAAAATTGCACATTTTAAAATATATCAATAACTGCCTTATGGGGAGAGCTGAGGTATAAACACAAGATATACTGACAGTTCAGTTTGGTGCAGTCATTACTTGTGTAACATCTGCAGCATTTGTGGCATCACAAGGCAAACAATAAGCTATACATTTTTAAGTGGCTACACTGATAAATGGAGAAAAAATCCCTGCAGGTTTTGAGTATAGACCTTTTATCCCTGGAAAGAAAGAAAGAAAACAAATTGCTAAAACTATGAATAAAGGATAGTAAAAATACTTTTTAAAAAATATATATCTGTTACTATTATGTACATTTAGCTATTTTTATTTCTTTCTATGTATACTGAGATGGTCCGTGATGTTGTTGTACACACCAACATTTTAAAAATTCAGTATCAGAATGATACATTCGACTCTAGTTGCAGAAATACTTTTTTTTTTTTTTCACAATAAAAATCGACTGTCCACAATTTTTAAAATTGAAAAATAATTAGATGTTGATGCCAAATTGAAGAGGAGAATTCTGAAATGAGCTATTATCATTTTTTTTTTAAAATAATACTAGGGGCATTCAAATGAAACCAACCAGATGACATTAAGGGGATGCTACTTCAGCAGAGTTTAACTGAACACTCCTATTACATTTAAAAATCAATATTTGACAGTCCCATAATTGCTATGTAGGATAATACAATTAAAATAACCAAAATACCAGAATAGTCTTCATACTTGGTATGTGTGTCTGAGTAACACAGTTACAAACCAACCAAGAAACTGGTAGTACTGTAGCATACAATACAAAACCATTATCATGAAGAGGAGTCAGACAGAGAGATCAGTGGCTAAACGGGTTTGGCTGACAAAGTCTGAGATTATTTAGTCCCAAGTTGAAAAAGGATCTGTAGAGAAACTGCAGGAAATGACTGAGTTTAGCATATCTCCATGGCATGGTTTCTTCTCACTCTTCTTTCCAAGCTGTCCACATCTAAAAAAAATGAAGGGGTTCTAGTATGGACTTTCAATAGGTTGTACCTGTGCACACAACTCATATGTTGGGATATGTCTCTCTGTCTCTCCTGTCCTTGTCAGTCCCCACTACCTAGTTGACATGCTGACCTGGTGTTGACCCTGAATAGGTTGTAAGGGGCCTAGCAAGATGATCAGAAGAATGGAGACTAGATGTTGTGTTCACATGACTGAAACATCATAATTTATTTCAGGGGATACCTTAAGAATTATACTGCATTCAGAAGCTAGTAGTACTTGTGGTAACAAGAGAGCATTCATTTATAATCACTTTACTCCAACCATGTTAAATCATGGTGGAAGAATGCCAGATATGATGGTTACTAATTTTTGTGGTTTACCAAAGTTGTAAACAAGTTTCTATTTAAATTTAATAAAACTAATAATAAAATCTTTGTTCGTTTTACCTACTGCTGGATAACACTCTTTATTCCATTTTATGTTATACTAAATATTTACTCCAAGGTATTGTTTATCATGACTATTATCAACAGGACTATCATCCATCCTCTATCACGAATACATTTTCACAAAAATACTTACTACCAAGAAGGTAATACATTTAAATCCATGTAGAAGTTACATTTTTAATCAATTTTTAAATTTTAATCAGTTTTTTAAACTTAAGTTAGACCAGAGCTAGATGTCAATTATAACTCATCTACATGTTTAATTGGGAATTACTAGTGGCTTAACCAGTCTCCCCTACCACTAAGCTAGACCTCTGGATAAGTTTGTTTGTAAACATTGTTCACCTATCATATTCCAAAAATGACACATTTAATGTGTAAAATCGAAAATTTCACAGAAAATTTGTACTTCATAGAAACCATTCCAAATTGACCTTCTTTCTATCTATATTTTCACTAAAACTTAAAAAAAGCAAACACATGCACACACAGACACAGGGTGTTTCAAAAGGAAGTCTGCTCTATTTTACTATAGCCAAGTAAACAAAGACATATTGTTTGACAGAATCTTTGCTTTATACATCAGATACATTAGACATAACACACTACAATAGGTATTCTAAATGCCCACTATTAGCATTTATGCAAGCATTGCAGCATTCAACAACAGAGCAACACACAACAGCACATTTTCAAGGTAGTTGTTGGAATTTGTGGAAGGTAACTGGTTTTGTTACATACACTTTATACTTGGTCTGCATCATCACATTCACCTGAAAAGTGTTCATCCAGAAATTCCCATACAACTCAATAAAAATGCAGAAGAAAGCCATCTTGCTGGTAAAACACTTTGCCATTGCCAAACATGGTGTCAATGCTGTTTATAAGGAGACCGTGGTACAAGTAACCTGTCACTGCATTAGTGAAGAACTATGGTCTAATAAGACCATGAGAAAAGGCACTTATTCACAATGTGACCCTGTTGCATAATGTCTTCGGCCTCACATTTGTCCCCCAGACATGCGATTGTAAAGTGGACTGATGATGGTCATTCATACTTAGTGTTTCCATCCATGCTATATCTCAGCAACATTCTCAAATTTTTAGCATTGCTTTATTATCTATTTGCACTGATCAAAGAACAACCTCTCACTTTCCATTTTTAAATTACACTCAACTCAAGCAAGTGACTTCAAAGGTGCTGTTGTATTGTGTGGTACTACGATTTGTGAACTTCTGAATGAAACAGCTCTTAACATTGAGAACCAAATGCCTTTGTGTGGTAGCATACAAAAGTAGTGTGTATACATCTTTCTGGGACACCCTGTGTGCATGTGTGTGTGTGTCTGTAAACTAAAAAAATCTAATTTGATTACAACCCAAATCCAACATCAAATTATTCATAACATGAAAATATATTAAGGAAAAAATGTTGCATGTATGGGTAAGAATGACTGATTAGAAATGGCAACAGAAAAAGATGATGGTGATAGGGAAAGATCACCAAAACGTTAGTTTATTAGGCGGTTCAGCTACCACCAGATGGTAGTAACTAACAAACATAGTAAAGTAACATAATTTTGACGAAACACAAAACGGCCAGTGGGCATGGTACTAGTTTTTGAAGTTTATTTCAACTATTTCAACATCTCTTGTTAACTGAAAAAAAGATTTTCAAATAAGATATAAAAAGGGAATTGAGTGTTAAAGCCGCGACAACAAGTGTAAGGGGAGATAAGTGAGGCAGTATACTGTAACAGCTGACAACAATAAAAAAGGGCTGAAATTCACATAGACAAAACAATAACATTTTGGTTGACTTAGAAATCCAAAATAGAGGGGGTGTTTTTCTAAATAATCAGGTTTACGTCAAAAATAGGCTGTTCGTTTGTTTTTGGGAAGATATTCATTTTCATATTTCGTAACAATATTTAATTTAAGGAAATGAAGGAGAAAGCAAAAGTAATCAACTGTAGGTTAAAGGCGAGATAAGATAAGAGGAATACAAGACGTACAGATCTCTGGTAACATAGCAAAAAACTTATTTTCGAGTAAATTGGTAACTTAGAAATAGGCACGGAGAAACACCGAGTTAGGTTCTGGTATGTATCTCCATGGATACGAGGTCTGTAACACCAACCGACTGGACATTTAATAAGGGTTCGTCTTCTTATTTCTAAATGCATGAAATATTTGGCCAGTTGTAAGACGAGACGGGTATGGGTGCTCTTAACTGAGAAGGGTTTCTCTTTCACGCTCATTTCCACCTACCTACCTCCGTCCTTAACTCAAGAAATTTCCAGATCTTCAGCCATCTACGGGACAGACGGAGAGGAACCGGAAATGACTGACAGGTGGTGACACGGCAGTCGACATCAGAGCCGCCGCCATCTTTCCACGTCACCATGCAGCTGGGGCGACAGCAAACAGCAGTCGTCGAGCATCGCTGGCGAGCGGTCTGTCGAGCAACCAGACAGACCTCGGGTTCTCTTGTCTTGGCGATCAGCCAGTAAGGGAGTTGACAGAGATATCTGCTCCCCGAGGCTTTACTATTGCGCGGCAAAGAAGAGGAGAGAGAGAGATGACGTACGACGACCAGCACCGCAAAGGTAGCAGGGTTTAGCTACATTTTGAAAATTAAAAGTCGCGACGGTTCGTACGCGGTACCTATTCGTTGTGAGGTGAGTGGAATCTTCTCATTCTTCTTCTTTTTAGTCATCCTCGGCAAAGAGTTTGGTGCAGGCTGGTCGATTGTCTAAAGTTCATTCCACCGGTCTGTCGATAAATTCGGAAACTGAGAGCTGTTTGCCCCTGTCGTTGATGAAAGAAAGCGCTCGGCTCGGCTAACGATTCGCTCCTCGTAGAATTTGGATGCTGTAGATTTTATATTCTAACTAAATAAAATACGGTTTTGGTTTGGTGTTGTATTTATGTCCGATATAAAGAATCTATGTGGGGGGGGGGAGCAAAAGTCTGTCATCATTAACATCAGCAACCGCCGACCTTTTAAGTAAATCGACAGCAGACTGAAGATTGATATTAATAATACTGATGATAATAATAATAATAATAATAATATAATAATAATATACTAGAAAATTCTAATATGTATTTTCTAACCTTCGTATAATGTTGAGGTTTTGTTTTACACCTGTAATGATTTGTGTCCTGGCATTTGTATACAAGATCAGTACTAGGAAAACTAAAAATGGTATGTATCATAGTTGTTTGTTGCTCATTATGTGTTCACGACAATAAAATAGGAAAAGTCACAAAATATCATAAGACTACAAAGAAAGATCTTGCACCTTTTAAGTTTGGTGTGAACTGGTGTCCAGGCAATTAGATCCAAAACACAATCGGAGGATTAATGTGCTCGAAAACTAAACACAGCCCCAGAGGATTCACTGTTAACCAGTTTTGAAAAAATGTGCACTATGAAATGACAATGGTAACAGAAGAAAATAGCTTCAGTGTAAAGGTTTGTAAGTGAGTGAGTTGTAATTTTTTTCATCCTGACATTGAAAACCTGGGACCAAAAGCTGAACTTCACTATGCTCATTTGGATTGCAGTCTTGCCCTGACTTTGAGGTCTTGATGATATTATCTCATTGAAATTAGCTAGAAGTGGTGGGGTTGATCAGCATTGGTGAATGAGCAAGTTAACCTGGGTACTTACGGTTGGGACTCTTGAGCTGTGGTCATGGCATGAGCCAGTCAAATTCTACCTGATTTACTGAGAAAACCTTACTAAAACTCTTCATTTTTAGATGTGGGAGCAAAACTTTGTGACTTGGTGGTGAAGAAAAGCAAGAAGAAACTGTGGCCAAAACAAACCAAGCCAGTCCTGACTAGGATTTGAACTCAGGCTGTCAATCTTAGTACTCCATTAGTGTATCACTAAACCATTGTGCTGCCGATATCAAATCGTAAATAGTGGTAATAAAAGCATCCTGATCTTTAACGAACAAATTATAAAGAAAGGTTAATTCCTATGAAATAAAAAAGAAGAGAAATTCCAATTGTTTTGCCTGAAGCGGTCATTTTGACTGAGTGTGGCGAGAACACTGCTTGCTTCCCTTTACCACAACTGAATGGCTCAGCCTTGCCCTAGGATGTTATTTCTGTATAACCATTTGCTAGCTATTTTTGGTTTTTATCATGATTACTTAGCAATTTTTACCTTCACTTACCAGTTAAATATATATGTATCCTGAAGTTTTTTTTGGATAGAAGCACTAAATCAGTTTAATAAAACAGAGAAAAAAATATCTTTTTTTTTTTTAAAAAATATATTTTGTTGCTTTTTATCCTGGAGTCATCGATGTCTCATCACACCAGCTTTATGCTTTATTTATGGTAATTTTTCATCCACCTGATTGACAAGATATTGGCAGCTCTTCAAATGAACATCGTAACTTGATATTTAAAAAAAAAATTGCTTGTTTGTTTTTTTTTTTCCAAACTTGACAACAGAGTGTTGACTTGGATAGCCTTGATTGTTGAAGAAAACCCGCTTCATTTGCTTAATAAAATAACATTAACTCATTGAAGTGCGAACCTCTTTACCTCTACATACTTAATGGTAAAAATGACCAAAATTGTGAAATGTGATAATTTAAATCTAACCTGGAAACACATCACGGTTTCTGAGGAAACTTTATAAATCAGGGTGACAAGTGGGACCAGACAATTAGGGTAACACGTTCAAGAACAGACTTTTGGGTTTGGTCACGTGTGCAGCGTCAAGATATGTGAGCATAGATATTAAGATAGACTGTTATTGGTATTTCTAGGGTGATACAAAACTTTTGGCAGCCATAGCTGTAGTGACTGCCCACATTAACTTCTGATAGAATTACTGCCACTTATTGGCTTCTTTCATCAAATGTAAGAAACTAATTACAAATGTGCTTTCTGGTGTGATAGTCATTTTTTTCTTTCATGTAATGTCACATGTACTTGCACACTATTGTTAAAGAAAGGTTATTCCTTTAAAAAGATGTTTGAAGATCTGTTTATTGATTTTGAAAGCTGTTAACAGCTGTGACCATTATTGACTTGATATTTTCATTTTTGTTGATTAAGGTCACAATTTTGAATATGCTTAAAAGATTTTATAAAGAGAGAGAAAATCAATACACTGATTAATACAGCATGTTGTATTATTGCAGTCACATGATTAAAATATTGACACTATTTTTTACAAAATTGCTGTTGTATAATGTTAAGCATAGTTATCTTTGCTTATTCTTGGTAAAGAAGAATTTATAAAGATATCAGTCGGAGAGGTCATTGCTAATTGTTGTTACAGCACTAGTAATTCTTAATTAAATGTATAGATGAGGCACATGACATCAAGTATAGTTTTTTTTTTAGTTAGGAATTATTTGATCTATTACAAACAGTCCTAGTCTTTGCTATACTCAAACATATTAAAGATGTAACTCTTAGTTATGTTGACTGTGAAATGCAATTTAAACATTACTTGACATCTATGATGTCACTGTTCATCATTTTGTGTTTGCCTGTCTGCATGACTTTACATTATATGGCACTAGAGGTACAGCAATTTACCACTTGCGACAGCCTATGACTCATGCTTAAGATTTGTAACTTGTGAACTGTCATTTGCATTGTATTTTGGTTACAAAAATGTAGTGTTGTGCCAAACCAATGATGGGTCTCTGGTTTGAAGTTATGCTGTTAAAAATGACACTCTAGTTCATTCCAGGCATGCTGGATATGGCTGAGATCAGTCAGTCATGTAGCTTTGTTCAGAAAGAGAGGAAGGTGGTAGTTATGTAGCAGTTCTGTGGCATCATTAAATCCTAATGAACTCTAATGGAATGCTGTATCAGTTGTGACAGTAAATATATAATTTCAGTCAGCAGCATTTTGTGTCTTGGAGAGGCTGGTGCATTTTAAAAGTTTTACTATACATCAAAATAAGTAAGTCTGAAATTACTTAGATATCAGTTGCATATGTGAACTTAACTTGATAATCACATCTTCAGCATATAAGGTATACACCAAGCAGAAAAGAACAGGCTGCAAAGGTTAGCTGCATGGCTACTGCAGGAAACACTGGAGCTCCATTTTTTGAATATGAAAGGAGACCAATGCAGCCAGTTGGTGAAGAAGAGTAAAGAGAAACTACAGATATGCCAAACTGAGCTGCTGGATTTTAACTTTAGTCATCCACTAGTCTGTACTGCTCTGATAATCACACAATTATTGAATATCATATATATAATGGTTGTTTGAACTCTTAATTAAAATGCCAGTATTGCTTTTATGTAAGACTGAAGTTGATTTAAGAGTTATTTATGCTCTTATATAAAATTGAATTATAAATCTATATGAAATTAGATTTTTTATATCTCTGAGAATAATTTAAATCTGAGTCTTTCATCCTTGTTGTAATTACTGGTTTGTTATTTTCACACTGCTATCTTTGTTTCAAAGGAGCAAATTTTCAACTTGCCAGCGAGGTTATAGAATCAAGTAGTGCATACCTGTGACTTCACATTAGCATCACACAGAAACTGGCTGACATCAGGTTATACTTGGTCATGTGTTATTCTCAATGTCAGAATGCCATGGACAAATCTTCAAACAGTTCTGTGTAAATTTAATGCTAAATTACTAAAAACAAAACAAAAAAAGGAATTGGTTTTCATAGAAGATAAAAAAAATTTATTTAAAAAAAGGGAATTACAATTTGAACTTGAAGTCAACATTTAAAGCTGTTGATAAGCTAATTACAGCTCCCCCAAAATATGTCTCAGGCCAAATCTGAAGATTTTTAAAAAATATCTTTGCCAACTTTTGTGAGCCAGTTTCTATTTTAGCATCTTCTGCATGTTTCATTCTCAAAGAAATGCAGGTTTTAGCTGTAACACCAAGCTCCGGTCTCCTCTACTGGTTTATGTTCGGAATAGTTTAAACAAATTTTATTGTGGGTTACTAAATATTTCCGTGTTAAAATTGGTTAACTTTCTTTTATAGGCATTTTTTAAGTCCAGAGGGTAACAGCCTACTCTTTTTCTCCTTTCTTTCCAGGTTTAAACTGGAGAAAATTCTTGGAAGAATTCCCTTTGTTTTAGTGTTAGTTGCTAATGGAATGTTGTCAGCACGTTTACTAAATTAGAAGGATGGATTGAGACTTAACAGTTTTTTAAACATTTGTGACCCCACTTTATGGCCAATAGGGTGCTGTGCGTTAATTGGGCATCATTATGGACTATCATATCAGCGAAGATCAAAACTCTGAGCACAGTTTATTTCTGTGTATTGCTCTCATCCACCTTTTGTGTTTTGTTTGTTTATTTTTCTTAATTCATTGATGCTACTTACTGAACACAGTATTTTGGTTGGTTGGTTGGTTGGAATTTTACTGCATGTATGTGCGATGTTCCAACATCAAGCACCCGTGGTACAAGACTACTGCCATTTTTTAAGACCTCTGTTGTTTTGCATTAGTATTAATGGTTTTTGTTGAGAATTTTTTACAGAGGATGAAGTAAACTTTAAGTAGCTAATTATCCTCCATGCTACTACTTACATAAAATAACAGTCTTGGCAGAAAGTCTTAAAATATCTTATCCTTCTGATTATGTATGGAGAATAGGAAGGGTCAAGAGTACTCATAGTAACAACCCCACTCAAGTGAGCTGGAACAGAAGTGAGAATAAAGCACATTTATCAGCTAGACTGGACTGACAAATTTTTTTTAGATTTGAACTGTAGTTGCTGTCTTGACAAGTGGGGCACACTTACTATGCCAATTTTTTTTTCATATATATATAAAAGATTTATGTGTAAGTACAGAATTAATTTATTTTTTACTGCATATAGAGAAATTATGTAATGGCCACTGACTGGTGAAATGATTGCATATTTTGATCACCCTTTGATTCTCTGGTGGTGGTGTGTGACAGCTTCACTGATAAAAACCCACCTGACAATAATATATGTGAATCAACCCTTGTATCATGTATTCATAGTCTTGATGAAGCCAAATAGACACCAAAGCTTTACAGAGCATCTGTTTAATCTGTAACCATGCATACTGGCACTGATGATGTACAAGTGGGGCTGGTTCTTTGTGTTGTAGTCCTTTGCCTTATGCAGCCCAAATCACATTTCATGCTATGGCAGACAGATCGTCATATTTTGTAACATCTTGCAGATGGTTTAATGAAGATTTTTGTGATGAAAGCTGCTACACCCATAAATAGCCATTGTCTTTGGACTGTAGAAACCTGAACTGACTAGAAAAAAGACTGTTCCATGAGGCAGAGTGGTGAGGTAGTATGTGTGGGGCTTAAATGTCACCACTTTTTGTTTGTACCCCATTCTGGGTAAATAATTGATGGCTCTCATTGACTTTTGTATGTGTTCTGCTGCATTTAAAGCTTATTTGGTGAGGATCTTTTTTAATGGTTCTCTTCACAGCATAACATCTCCATCTTTTGGCTTTAGGTGACACACAACAGTTACAGTATCTTGTGGTCTAGACAACCTCCCTGCTAACAGTCAATCAGATTTCCCTACCAACATCCTATAGCTCAACTATGTGCCCCCTTTCAGAGTCCTTCAGTTTCCATGAACCTTCTGCCCATTAGATGTCTTGTCTGTTTAGTAATACCCTTTTTTTGGCTTGTGTTTGTGCACTCGAGGCAGTCCAGATTTCCTGGAATTGCAATGCTCATAAAGTCCCAGCTACACTGGTCTGGTCAGGATGGTGGATGACTGGTTGCCAGAGAGACTTTTCTAAGTGAAGTTGGCTGCAGGAAAACATGCACCAGGTGGTCAGATCAGGCTGAAACCATGTGATATTTCCACTGGAGAGTGGAAATTCCCTACCCATTATAGAGATAGTTGGAGGACTGTTCTTTCGACAGAGATAAAGGCAATCCGAAGAGCAGCTAATTGGGGAAAAAAACCAGACAAACATGCAAGAAACACTTCTGAACCAATTTAGAGCTACAGTCTTTCGAATCTGTGGCCAAGTTTGTGCATTTGACTTTGGACTGCAGTCACTGAGAAGGTCATATTTGACAACAGCTGATAACCTAGAGAAATATGACTGGAATGACCTGTTTGAGTTTCACAGCATTTATTTACTTGTGTCAAGTCTCTGTATATTAATTATTAAATAAAAATCAGTCTGTTTAAAAATAGCTGCAAATAAAAAAAAATTCTTTTAAGTGAAAGTAGCCACTTAAAGCAATAGGAAATAGGTACGGCAAGGAATTAATGCTTTGTACTATGGCATGATGATATCAGAGATTTTATTAGCTAACAATTCTTGTAAGGAATAAAGCCACACAAAATTTGGTCTCATTACTCAATAAGCCTCAGTTCTGTTAGATATTAGCAGGTCTTTATCGATTGTAAGGCAATGATATGACATTGCTGAATCTGCCAGCAAAATGACTGAGAACATACATTACAGATAGGTAATACACAGCATCCTAATTGATAGAGTAGATTCAAACTAAAATGTTGATACATTATTTTTGTAATTAGAATTCATGTAGAAATAGAGGACCAAGAAAATTGATCTTATGGATTTGTTTGGCATTATCTCTCGTAAAAGTTTGTCGTCTCTTTATAAAGTTTACAGTTGCCTAATTGAGCGGCTCAGCTCAATTTGTTAACCAGTAGGGATACTTACTATTCAGGTTGTTTTTTTTTTAAAGTCAAGTAGATTTCTAGAGTTTCAATGCATTGTGCCTTGGGACATAGGATGAAGTATAAATGCAAATGTCTTCCATGAAATCTGTTTAGTTTCAGCTCTGTACTGACTCATGCTTTCCTCCATTTTATTTTCTCTCTCTTTTTTTTAAATATGTACATGATGTAAAAATTTTATCAGCCTTGATTTCATAATATTACAAGAATCAAAGGCTGGGAAAAACAGCCACCCTTGCTTGAAACAAGGCTACCTTACCTTTTTTGTTGTGCTGAAAAATGACAGGATGAGTTTTCACTGTAGTTTATCCTTGGTTTATTATCAGGTAGGAGCAACTCAAGAGGTGAAAATATTTAGTTTAGCTGTCGTTGGGGAATTCCCTTGACCAGTGATTCATTATCATGTGTAGACTGAGCTAGACTTCTCTTTAAAATTAGAAACTGTAATAAATAACAAACAGGTTTATAATAATAAGAACCAATGCACACACAAGCTTAGTCGAAAACAATTATGGCCATGCTATTTCAGCTAGTTTCCTTTGAACATCCTAGCATATAGTAAAAAATGTCTAGTACATTTTAAAGGATCCTAGAGTTGAAATCACAGCCTGTTTGTTTGTATTTTCAGGTGTGTGAAATGACATGAAAATGACAGAGCTGAAAACAGTGTTGTTTTTTCTCAGCGTCATGATGCTGCTGCTGTCGTCTGGACTCTGTACACACTGCGAGCCCATCATCACTGAGAACAAAACACTAGATTTCAGTGCATCTCTTGCTGCCAGTCCAGGTCGAATGCAGGTCATAAAAATGCTAACATTGAATGGCTCCAGCCCATTAAAGATTTGTACTTCTTCTTGCTGTAAAAATGGTATGTAACATGTCTTCCACGATTATTTAGGTTTGTTTAGCGTTTGGAACATCCTTTCATGCAGTTACTAGAATAATCATGCTTTAAGTTACTTGTACATTTTCTTCTTTAATAATTTCAACTTTCTTGGATCTTTCTCTCCTTTTTAAATCTCACATTTTATCTGAAGATTGTAACATTTAAACTGCCATATATTTCTGACCACGAGCTGCTAGAAAATCAAAAAATAATGTATAAACATGGAAACATTACCACTCCAGTGAACAACTATACCTTCTTTCTGAAGAACCCTGTCCTGACTTTCAAGGTCTTGGGGGTAGTGAAGGGTACTGTTAAGAGTTATCTGCAGAACCTACCCAGAAAACCCTACTAGAAATCTTCATTTAGAGATCTGGTGGAGAAGAATTTGGATACACCATGCTCTGGTTGTATGCCAAACAGCTGATCCCAACTGAGATATGAACTCATGCCTTCAATCCCTGCTAGTCCAGTAAGCCACCAGCTGCCTAACTGTATCTTAAACATTGCAGGTCTGTCTTTAAACTACTTACTAGTCTTAGCACTGCAGGCACCAACCAAAATATGAAAATTTACTATACATACTGCAGCATATAAGTGAATTATATACTATACATAATGAGTATCAGTTTGTGTAGATCTTGTTTAACATATTAGCTGTGTACATGGACTGTAGCAGAGAAGATTAGGCACTACTTAACATGGATCATCTGTTGCTGACTTTTTTGACCTTTGTTACCAGCAGTGAGGTAGTAATAGTTACTGTATAATGGCCACCTGGTTAACACGAAATTTTGACCTCCCTGGCTTTTTAAAATTCCACCATTAAGGGAAATTACTATGAAATAAAAATTATATCAATCCTCTTTTTTTCCATAATTTCAAAGTATATGAAATGAGAGTTGTTGTGGTGGTTCATTGATAGACTGCTGCATGTTGCAACAGTGGAGGGCCCAAATTTGATTCTTGAAAGGGGCCTGACTCAGTTTGGTGTACAGGTTGTTGTTCACCAGGTGGCCATCTGGGTTTTCTTCATGCTCTCTGGTTTCCTCACATATCTAAAAAATGAAGAGGTCTGGTATGGATCATTGCTGGCTTTATTAGGTCAATTGAACTGCACTTTCACGCTGAGCTTAGTTTTGAGGTCTTGCCTATGTTAATGGTTGGCTGTAGAAGAGGATAAATAGAAATAACAATAAATGAAATATGTAGATAAGATAATGTATACAAGACTTAGTTCATTCATGTCTGACAAGTTGCATGAGAAAGATTGTTGGGAATTGTTTTCTATTTAAAGTCATGCAGATTGATCATTGATTGATTACGAGATGGTCAGACAAAACTGCTTTATTTTGTTAGAAACAGAAGGGGAGATAAACAGTGTAGTCTTCATGGTGGTTTCTTTTAAAGAGAAATATGGTTGGCCTGGGAACTGGATTACTAGATCTTAATATGAAAGAAAAAATTTTTGTTCCAAATGATCAGTTGTTGATTATGAAAATTATAAATGAGTATTTGCCATTTGTTATTACTATATGCTCTCACGGGTGCTTGATTGGATTCATATTAGAACTTTGAAGTACTCAAAGAAGTTGAAAGCCTTGACTCTTCTTCCAGATTGCAGTCACCTGAAAGGTGTGGCACATAATGCCATCTTTTTGAAGAATGTAGGCATCAAAATGCAGATGCCTTGCAGATACAGTGGAAGGATGTTTTTAAAGTAGCAATATATCCAGCAAAATTTAGGTGTCCTATGATACACATCAGTTCTCTCTTTTAACCATGCCAGATTACAACCCATAGCATGATATTTATGCTGCCCCATACTTGTTCACAGAGTAAAACATTGGGATTGAAGGGCTTCTCCAAACTCAGGTGTGAACTGCTAAAACCTGGAATTGGAAAAGAATGCATGCCAACCATTATTATGGGGTTTTGCAAAACCTGTTTTCTAACTAGAACTTTTGAAATATTTCATTCCTATTGGATAGAATGGTTATTTATATGACCTTCTGTGGCCAATTCAGTGAAGATGGTGTTGGCTCATTTCTGCTGTATGGATGATGTCAGCAAGGGAATCTTGTTGGTGAGAGCAGATTCTTGTCATGGTGTCACTGTTGAACACCTTCCATTTCATTTTGTCTTGTGAATTCATGAGAAATGTTGAGATCTTTGGGATTCTGGCCACACAAAAAAACAACCTATAATACAACCTTAGGAACAAAGAAATATCACATGATCAACAACAAGCTAATACTACAGCATTTAATTTTGAAGTGCAAGTGTTTTTGTTTATTAATGCCTTTCTTACTTTGAAAACATTTGAAAAGGTTTTGTTTCTGATTTTAGTTGTCTATTCAAGTGTGTAAAAGGAGGATTTTTGTTTCTATTTCAGAAAACTGTACATTTGCTATTTATAATTCTAAAAGTCATTCAGGAAACTGCAAGTTAGTGAGCCTCCATCCGTTCTCAGCTTATGTAAATGCCTTCGCCCCTGGGATGGTTCTTATTCAACTCATAAGACCACCTCACATTACCAGGGTGACAGAGAGCATGTCCAGCAAGCCAGTGACATCAAAGAATCTAAGAACTACTACTACTGTAACTAAAAGTCCAGTATTAAAGTCAGGTGAGAAGAGAAATGATACAGAAGCAACCATGGAACATAAAATTTTACTTTTGCCCAGTTCTTGTGGAGTGTAAACTTTCCATTTGACTGTTTACTTTTGTGACATACTTCAGTTCCTAACTAAAATGCTATTTTTGGGTTCTAATTCTTTTAGTAAACCTATGGGCCTCCCCCTATTTTTTGCAGGAAGTTCCTGATTGTGTTACAGCAATCTTTCCTGATTTATCGAGGTCTTTACAGATGATGGAATGTAATTTATGTATATAAAATCCTGGTAATTTATTGATGGTTTTAATCTGTCTTCCACACTGAAGACTGATTAGATCTTTATTTTGAACCTAAAGGCAATTTTTCTACATAAAATTCCATGGAATCTGATGAACACAGGATATTGTAACTAACTTTTGGTGTAAACTGTAGCTTGCTCTGTCACTCCCACAGGCAGTTTATTTTGTTTAGATTTAAAATTAGACCATTTCTATTTGTTTATTATTTTTCATTTCACCTCATTGTGTTTGTAGAAGAAAACAGGTTTACTTATTTTTTTAAAAGAAATTTATTACCCAAACACCTATTGACTAGAAATATACTGATACCGGCAGATAGTTGGTAATCAGCCATTTATTATTTTGTCAGAAAAATGTAATATTGCTTGTCCTGTGTTTTCCATATTACAGTAAGATTTACAAAATTATTAATTTATTCAGAATAATACATAACCAGGGGCATCAATTTGGCTTGAAGTTGGATGAGGGGAGATCATAAATTGCATAAGCATTCATTCAGTCGTCGTCATCTCTATCCATCTCGCTCTCATCTTCTCGCTCTCTCTATCCATCTCTCTCTCTCTCTAATCCAGCTCTCTCTCAGCTAGCCATCGCGCTCTCCGCGCGATCCATCTCTCTCTCTCTCTAGCCATCTCTCTCGCCTCTCTACCCATCTCTCTCTCTCGCCTTCTAGATCGCGCGCTCTCTATCGATCTCTCTCGCTCGCCCAGCTCGCTCTCGCATCTACCATCTCTCCTCTCTCGCGAGCCATCTCTCTCTCTCTCTCTCGCGATCCATCGCTCGCGCGTCATCGCGCTCCGCGCGCGATCGCTCGCGCTCTCTCGAGTCCATCTCGCGCGCGTCTCCTCGCCTTATCCATCTCTCGCTGCGCGAGCCCAGCGCTCGCGCCGCGCGCTCTCTAGATCCAGCGCTCTCGCTCTCTCTAGCCAGCTCTCCTCTCGCCTAGCCAGCATAGCGCTCTCTCTCTCGCGCGAGCCATCCGCGCGCGCGCGCCGCTCTATCCCAAGCGCGCGCGCGCGCTCTACGCCATCTCTCTCGCGCGCGCTAGCCAGCGCCCACCGCGCGCTCGCAGCCAGCTCGCTCGCGCGCGCTCGCGCGCCTCTCGCGAGCCAGCCATCGCTCGGCGCGCTATCCAGCGCGCTCGCGCGCGCGGGCTCTATCCAGCGCGCGCGCTCGCGCTCCAGCGCGCGCGCTCTCGCGAGCCTCGCCAGCCAGCGCTCCCGCTCTCGCTCCTCGCAGCTCCTCGCGCTCTCGCGAGCCATCGCTCTCGCGTCTCGCTAGCCATCTCTCGCGGCTCGCATCCAGGATCCCGCGCTCTCTCGATCCAGCGCGCGCCATCTCTCGCTCCGCAGCCGCTCGCGCCTCGCTCGATCCAGCGCGCTCTCTCGCGCTCCGCGAGCTCCATCTCTCGCGCTCGCTCTATCCATCCTCTCCGCTCGCTCGATCCATCTCTCTCTCTCGTCTAGCCGTCGCATCTCAGCTCTCCCGCTAGCGATCCATCGCAGCGCTCAGCGCTCGCGCTATCCATCTCGCCTCTCCCCTCTATCCGAAGCCCCATCTCTCTCCTCGCCGCGCTGCCGCTCTCGCGCTATCTCCTCTACCGCTCGAGCCACAGCTCGCCCGCTCTCTCGAGCCATCGCTCCGCTCTCTCTCGCGCCAGCCAGCTCGCCCTCTCTCGATCCTCGCGCGCGCTCTCTCGCTCTCGCCATCGCATCTCTCTCTCTCTCTCTCAGCGCGCGAGCCATCTCTCTCTCGCTCGCTCGAGCCAGCTCGCTCGCTCTCGCTCGCGAGCCAGCTCTCTCGCTCCGCTCTCGCTCGATAGCCATCTCTCGCGCTCGCGCGCTTATCCATCTCTCTCGCTATCCAGCTCTCTCTCTATCCATCTCGCTCTCTATCCAGCCTCTCTCGAAGCCATCTCGCTCTCTATCCATCTCTCTCTCTCTCGCTCTCGCGATCCATCGCTCTCTCTAATCCATCTCTCTATCTCTCTCTATCCCATCTCTCTATCTCTCTCTATCCATCTCTCTATCTCGCTCTATCTCTCTCGCGCCATCCATCTCTCTATCTCTCTCTATCTCTCTCTATCTCTCTCGATCCATCTCTCTCTCTCTCCTCTATCCAGCTCTCTCTCGCTCTCTATCCATCTCAGCTCTCTCTCTCTCTCTATCCATCTCTCTCTCTCTCTCATCCATCTCTCTCTCTCTCTATCCATCTCTCGCTCTCTCTATCCACTCTCTCTCTCTCTATCCATCTCTCTCTCCTCTCTATCCATCTCTCTCTCTCTCTATCCATCTCTCTCTCCTCTCTCTCTCTATCCATCTCTCTCTCTCTCTCTATCCAGCTCTCTCTCTCTCTCTCTATCCATATCTCTCTCTCTCTCTATCCATCTCTCTCTCTCTCTCTATCCATCTCTCTCTCTCTCTCTATCCATCTCTCTCCTCTCTCTCTAGCCAGCTCTCTCTCTCTCTCTATCCATCCTCTCTCTCTCTCTATCCATCTCTCTCTCTCTCTCTATCCATCGCTCTCTCTCTCTCTCTATCCATCTCTCTCTCCTCTCTATCCATCTCTCTCTCTCTCCTATCCATCGCTCTCCTCTCTCTATCCATCTCTCTCGCTCTCTCTTCCATCTCTCTCTCTTCTCGATCCATCTCTCTCTCTCTCTCTATCCATCTCTCTCTCTCTTCGCTCTATCCAGCTCTCTCTCTCTCTCTATCCATCTCTCTCTCTCCTCCTCTATCCATCTCTCTCTCTCTTCTCTATCCATCTCCTCTCTCTCTCTCGATCCATCTCTCTCTCTCTCTCTATCCATCTCTCTCTCTCTCTCTATCCAGCTCTCTCTCTCTCTCTATCCATCTCTCTCTCTCCTCTATCCATCTCTCCATCGCTCGCTCTATCCATCTCCTCTCTCTCTCTATCCATCTCTCTCTCCCCCCTCCTCTCTCTCTAGCCATCGCTCCTCTCTCTTCTCTAGCCATCTCTCTCTCTCTCTCTATCCATCTCTCTCTCTCTCTCTCTATCCATCTCTCTCTCTCTCTCTCTATCCATCTCTCTCTCGCTCTCTCTAATCCATCCTCTCCTCTCGAGCCATCTCTCTCTCCTCCTCTCTATCCAGCTCTCGCTCGATCCATCTCTCTCTCTCTCGATCCATCGCTCTCTCTAATCCATCCTCTCTCTATCCATCTCTCTCTCTATCCATCTCTCTCTCTCTCTCTCTATCCATCTCTCTCTCTAGCCATCTCTCTATCTCTCTCTATCCATCTCTCTATCTCTCTCTATCCATCTCTCTATCTCTCTCTAGCTCTCTCTATCCATCTCCTACTTCTCTCTATCCATCTCTCTATCTCTCTCTATCCATCTCTCTCTCTCTCGCTATCCATCTCTCTCGCTCTCTCTATCCATGCTCTCTCTCCTCTCTATCCATCTCTCTCTCTCTCTCTATCCATCTCTCTCTCTCTCTCTATCCATCTCTCTCTCTCTCTCTATCCATCTCTCTATCTCTCTCTATCCATCTCTCTATCTCTCTCTATCCATCTTCTCTATCTCTCTCTATCCATCTCTCTATCTCTCTCTATCCAGCTCTCTATCTCTCTCTATCCAGCTCTCTATCTCTCTCGATCCATCTCTCTATCTCTCTCTATCCATAGCTCTATCTCTCTCTATCCAGCTCTCTCTTCTCTATCTATCCAGCTCTCTTCTCTCTCTATCCATCTCTCTCTCTCTCTCTATCCATCTCTCTCTCTCTATCCATCTCTCTATCTCTATCCATCATCTCTCTATCCATCTCTCTCTTCTCTCTCTCTCTATCCATCCATCTCTCTATCCATCTCTCTATCCATCCATCTATCATCCATCTCTCTATCTATCCATCTCTCTATCCATCCATCTATCTATCCATCCATCTCTCTATCCATCTCTCTATCCATCCATCTCTCTATCCATCCATCTCTCTATCCATCCATCTCTCTATCCATCCATCTCTCTATCCATCCATCTCTTATCCATCCATCTCTCTATCCATCCATCTCTCTATCCATCCATCTCTCTATCCATCCATCTCTCTATCTATCCATCTCTCTATCCATCCATCTCTCTATCCATCCATCTCTCTATCCATCCATCTCTCTATCCATCCATCTCTCTATCTATCCATCTCTCTATCCATCCATCTCTCTATCCATCCATCTCTCTATCCATCCATCTCTCTATCCATCTCTCTATCCATCCATCTCTCTATCTCTCTCTTATCCATCTCTCATTTTAGTTCTGTTTTTTAAGAGGACAACATTCTCTTTGGGGACAATTCCATCCCCCCTCTCAGACTCTCAATCAACAATTGACATAAAAAGTATTACTTCTGTAAAATTGCAATTCAAATTCAACATTATTTGAGACTTAGTTTTTAAAGAAGAAAATTTTGTAGTGGATACTGAAATTATTGAAAATGTAATGCCAGGTGTATTCATATTCCAGTTAATACATAACTTGGTAAATTTAAAAGTAGTAGTGTTCTACATGGATTCAAAATTAGATACATTTATAAAACTTTTAAAGGCTTTCAAATATAAATACTGAAAATTTCCTACCTGAAATCAAAAACGCAAAGATTTGTGCCAGAGTAATATGTAACTTTGTGAAATCCAAAGTATTGAAAGTAATGTTGGTTTACAGAAAGGTATTCAAGATTGAAAATGGTTATGAAGGTCTATTAAAAGTAGAATTTGGTATTTAAATTTTAAAGATTTAAAACTATGCTGCAGAAATATCAAATTTGTGTCATTTTCTGCACTGGGGCAGTTTCTTGTTGGTTCATATTTGTGTCCCTTGGTGCAGAAACAACTGTTCAATGTAACTTTATTTTGTCCATAACAAAGGATTTTAATTTCTGGGTAAGAAAACAGGATCACAATGACAGCTCGATCAGTCAACACACCCAGTAACACTAAGGATCTACAGATGAATAATCAAGCATAAAACAGTGGGGACCTTCTATGTCCTGAAAATCAGAAACTAATGTTTAGCTGGTTGCTTATGTTGCAATATGCAAAATGCACATATTTTGTAATCAAACAGTTCTATATCTATTTTTGTAAAAAAAATTTTTTCTTCAAAACAGTTATTGGAAGAATGTTGAAACATATCACAGGTAGTTCTCAAAGTTTACAGAACAGAGAAATTATTGAGGTTTTAGCAACTAAATAAAATTTGGGGTTTCATGCACACCTGTTCCAGTGGGAAGAGGGCCAGGCCCTTTAGAACTATATATTTTCTTGCTTGTGATGCTATTCTGTGTATAAAAATCAATCACTGTCTGGCTTTGCCAGTCAGACCAGGCCTGAATTCTGTTATTAATTAGCTGTAACCACCTGTTTATCTCAGCCATTTAATTGATAATCAGTAATCAGCCATTTTGATCATTGGCACATCTCAACTATAGACTTTGTAATTTCTTAGAATTATTTATTATTTTTTTAACAGAATCTACATCGCTCTTGAGCCAGGAAGTGGAAAGCACTACCAATTCTACACTGAAAGCAGAAGATTCCACTATGCTAAACTCGAGTAGCAGCTCTACTGAAAGTCTGGGTATGGCTAATCACAGCAGCAGTAATTCTACAGAACTAGCAGGATCCTCATCCACTGCTGGACCTTGGCAGACATCAGCCCAACCTACTAACACTTCAAATTCCACTCATAGTCCATTCACAAAAGTTTCATCAAACAGAACAGTGGTGCACACTTCATCTTCAACTACAAAATACACCACACCAAATTTATTATCTTTGATAAACACGCTGTTAAAGGAGAAGGTTGGTTTAAAATACACAGTGACGAATACAACTGAGACACTGCCAAGCACCAGTCCTGTTAACACTTCAAAGAATTTTGTATCGAAGACGGTTCACATGAGTACAAAAGCAGATCTGTCTTCCAGCACATTTTCCACAGAAATAAAGGAAGTTGTAAACGTGCTGTCGAAAATTACACAGGAACCAACAACAATATTTTCTGCAGGCATCTCAGAAGGTAGGTTAAAGTAGTCTCCCTTGCTTTGTTAAATTTAATCTTTACTGGAGGAGAAAGCCATTGTGGTTTATACGGGGTTCTTCCCCCAGAGTAACCATGTTTATTAATTTTTTTTTTTAACTGGTTCTCATTGTTTTATCAGCAATGAGTATTACAAGTAGTTTAATCCATTCGTTTACACTTTTATTTCTAGTGAAATTTTGTTGATATCATGAAGAGGAATTTTAATCTTTTCTATAGCTGAAATTGCTTCAATGTTTTTTGCAGGGGAGGTAATCAGCTTCACAACTGATAAAGCTGCTGAAACAAACAGATCTGATGGAGGCTCAGTGTTTAATGCAGCCAGTTGGGGCAGAAGCCACTGGGGACTTTCAGCAGCCTTAATAACTGCACTTTCAGTTGGAATACTTTTCTTCATTGCCATAGTAGGACTGGTTGTTAAGAGGGCGTTTGACAGATGGCAGAGACGCCATTACTCCAGGATTGACTATCTTGTGAATGGAATGTATGGATAAAAATACCAAGGTGCACACTTTAAATAGTTTCATTAAATCTAATGGATGTCAAAACAAGACTATCATCTTAAGTTTAGTTATAGCATGAAAAACTAGTTTAAAATTCATATTTTCTCTACATGTTTCTGGTTTATTCTTTTCTTTAAAGCATAACAAAGAATAATCCTGCAGGTAATGTTAGACAAATGAGATACAATGATTAACATTTGTGGGAAACTACCACTTTCCACTGCTCTCTATTGATTCAGATATTTGTAGAATGTCTTCCAGAACCTCTGTAATGAAAAACAATATTCTTAAAAATGTGGTACCCACAGCTTTACTAGTCAACTGTAATCATTGGTACTTTTATCCATCTGATTTTGAAACTCTGATTACTAACATTATGAAGTGATGAGACATTTAACCAGATTTTATGTTACCAGAAGAATCTTTGCAGTATGCTGGTGTTTATAGTTTGCTTCTTTTATTTTGTTCTTGTTTAAATAATATTTAAATTATTATGAAAGTTTTCAAAAGCTTTCCCACAGTAGCTTTATCCAGTTGTTTTCTGCACCTTTCTGGTTGGATCAAGGTCTACAAATTGTTTACCCCTGTCTGATGTGGTTTAACTTTACGGGCCTGAAGTCAAAATTTCATCTCTTGACATTTGTTGTTTTCTGTGCACCAAAAACACAATGATGAATACTTATTCTTGAAATTCAGTGGGCAACATCTGTGGAATAAATATATGTAGATATAAAATGAGACTTACTTCTTACCTACTGTCACAAGCCAATAAATGTTTGCAATAAGTCCGTCGACCTTTCACCCAGAGCATGCCGTCTATCAAAGGTAAATTTCATTTATGTGAAATGTGGAAAATATCCAATTAATGGTAACATTTAGCAGGATTATTAGAGAAGCCCATCATAGGGATCCCCTTCCTAAAGGTGGTACCCCTAAATACCAGCCACAAATAATTCTCTATTACTGGTCAGAGATTGGATCAGTGTCTCTGAGGACAGAGATTCTAACGAGTTGCACATAACTCTGGGTTCCATCCAATCAGATCCCTCCGGAAGTTAGAAGCATCAGACACTTTTTTGGTGCAGGATAGGCAGTGCCCTGTAGCAGATAACCATGGTGCTCCCTCACCGGAATTATCTCCAGTATAGAGAAGTTGTTGTAGAGACTGGTGTACGATGCTAACAGTAACATCCAGTAGTCAGATCAGATAGCTTTGTTAGTCATGAATGACTTACATGCCACCAGTTACATTATTATCTTTTGTAGCCTCAGAATACGGCTTGCAAAAATGGCTACAAATGGAGTGAATGAAGGGATATCATTACAAGCAGATCCTTTCATTTCATTTCATTTAATGTCTGGTTTGTTGGGAGAAAGAATTAAATTTTTTGTGATAAAAGAATTGCCATCAACTCATGCATACATCTTAAAAAATAATGTTCAGAATTATTCATTTTTTTTAGGTGCATTATCTTCCTGACACACGTGTCTTTTAAATTTAAACTATACAATAAAATACGAGAGAGAAATGGTGGAAGGGAGGCATGAGTATTGATTTTCCTCTGTTGTTGTCTTTGGTACAATGCAGTAACCTTAGGTGAATGAAAAAATGTCAGGTGTAATGAAGCAGCTCTTAGTACATGAAAATGAAACTTGTCTGGATATCGTTACTGTGATGCTATTTCGGTGTTTATTAAATAAATGTATTCAGCAGTAATTTGGATAAACTAACTAATTAGACTGAGTCAAAAGCATTGTTTTCTGGAGCTAGCTGATTGGAGAGATGGCTTTTGGTTATTTATTATACGGGCCTTTATTCAGAAATACTAGTCATTCAAATGGGACCCAGCTGAAAATATTATCACTGTATCCCAGCTAGGTTTCATTTGAAAAATCCTTGTATCACTTTTAGAATGTATAGTGATGAGAGATGCTTTGAGTGTTAATGTTGATGAGAAAGGTGATAAATACAGGGAAGTAAAAGAAAAAATTCAACCTTTATTTTGAGCCATACTAGAGGTCTGACGACAGCTATCTTAAGCGTATGGCTGGCAGAGGGCAAGAACACACTACTGATTGTTAGGCACTTACTGTATCATTTAATCTTAGTGTTTTTATAATGTATTATTTTTAAAGAAAGATTTGAATTTTATTAAAAGAAATGAAATATTTTGTTTTGGTTCAGTTGAGAAATTTACTGGCAGTGACTGGTAAAATTCAGTTCTGACTTTATAGCGCCAGTTGATTAACAAGACATCGTTATCTCTGAAATGTTGCAGAGAAACTTGCTTATTACATAACTAACTTCGGTTCTTATTCTAATTTTTAAATTTAACAACTATATTTATAATTATCAAGCTCACTTTATCATTGGAATAAAGATTGATAAAAAGATTTTGATTTTTCATTTTTGAAACATTTTCTTACTTTGAAATTGGTGGAAGTCATCCCTTTGATAGCTATGTATTATTATTATTATTGGTCCTGTGCATTTTGTTAGTTTAAACCTTATTTATATGAATCATATTTTTAGAATAAAAAGAAAAATAGGTACTTATATACTACCTACCACTAAGCTGGAGCAGTAGGCCTACTGAGATCCTTGGCTGCTGTAATTATCTGCCTCTACCTCCAGTGGTCCTACTGTGTGTGTCCATCTGCATCCACTCCCAAAGACTGAAACCCTGATCCTGCACATCTGTCATGCTTGTGGCCCTTGCATTTCCCTCTCATACACATTTTTTACCAGCAAAATGTTTCCAGCCCCTTATACTCTTGTTGACATGGTGATGTCGATCACTCCTGTCACACACCTCTTATAACTCCATTCCTGATCTGCATCCTGCACATGTGTGGTACCTAACTATAATTTAGAGTAACTAATGGTGTTTGCTAGTGGAGCTGAGATGTCACTAAAACAACACAGCTGGTTTTTGCAAGGTGAAATGATTGAGGATTATGTTTAATAACTCAGTAATTCACAAAAGAACTGTAGAATGAACTAAATGACATTTTTAAACACTGGTTTTTGATAGAACAGAACAGAAAAGTGTTTGATGCCATCATGAAACTTTAAAAGCATTATTAAGGAGCAGATAATTTTATTACTACTAAACTAAAATAACATTAATTTTGAAAGGACACTTCCCTACTGTTGTTAGTGTATTATTCTTTTTTTTTGTTTTCCTAAATAATAAGAAAATTGCTCTGAACTGAATAGGTTATTTACAAAAATGGTGACAAGAAAGCAGGAATTTTAAGTTGGACTTGGTTGGGAGAGAATTCATTTAATATTTTTTATACCTTTGAGAAGTAGGCAAGAGGATATATAACCACTGCCTTGTCAATTTCTAGGTAGTGGTTTCCATAGTGATGAGTTCTAGTTTTATTTAATGAGAATCTTTTTCAATTAATATTTTGTGCAAGAATACTCAACAAATGTAAATATTTAAACAGGGAAATGTCCCCTTATATTTCTTCTACAGGACTACACTTTGGAAAAAAGCAACATTAGTTTGTATCAGGCTTAAAGTAGGCATGTATAGCTACCTACTTTGGTAATTTATTCTGTTGTTTGTTAGAAAATACCTTTGTTTTTTTTCATGTCTCTTAATTTTATTTCCACACTCAACTTTCTCAGTAATGGTTAATGCAGCATTTGCTACTTTTGTTAGACTATTCGTTTGTTGAGAACATGCGCAATAAATTCAGCAGTGTCATTTTGAACCCTCTTCTTTGACACTTCCCTTTGTGGACAATTTAAAGTAGTTTTGGAAAAAAATCTGTGTTAATAGTTTATTTTCAGTTTTAATTTCTGGGAAATATATACTGCTTTTAACAGTAGAGTTTTTTTTGGCATATTATTAGTAATACTAGGGTTGTGCCAAAGTAATGACTTCTAATTAATTAAGATAAAAATGCTATTCTGACAAACCAATTTTATTCACAAAATATTATGTTGCCTTTACTTGCTAATATCAGTAGTACCACTGTTACTCTATAGGTGGCACCACAGTAGCCATAAATATAGTCTTACCATGAGTTGAAACAAGGTTTTTCAGAAAAGATATTTAAGCCCTAAAAAACATTGTGTGACTGGTGAGTCTGATCAGTTATGCAATTATGAAATAGTGGTCTTTACACTTCAGCAGTGACATTGAAGACAAGCCACATTCAGTCTACCAGGTGCTGTAACACCTGACAACAAAAACCAGTGCAGATGAAATGATTCAAACATTTTTTCTGTGCTTATTCTCGTATTCCCAAGACATTTTATATTTTGTGTGTAGATAAAATGACAGCTCTAATTGAATTGTGGTTTTTCTGTAAATAATTAGGGCTCATCACTTTTGGTGGTTTCCTTGCATTAATATTACACTACTTGTTTTCGTTAGTATTAATATTATTTTAACTTTCATTATTAATAGTAAAATGTATTATCAGTGAAATATTTTTACATCGTAAATATACTATAAAAATTAGCAGTAGCTGGATTCTGAACTACAGCTAATCTTTTTTATAATATTGTGTAAAACATGTTTCATTGATGTTAATTAGTAATTAGCTTTTATGAAATCTGAATGATTAAAAAACTATGCACAAATGTTTCTTTGATGAACATAAAATTATACCACAGTAAACAACTGAATTTTTGTCTACTCTATCAGTGGCAGTACAATGCCAGATAAATGAAATATGTTGACTACCGCCTGTTTTAAATTCTCAATATTTAAATGATTGTGTCTACATCAGCAACCCATTTTAAAGCGGTTATAATGCTCATGTATGTAAATAATGAAAAAAATCAATTTTAGAAGAATTTAAATTACTATAACATGGATCTCCCTGTAAATGTCTACTTTACAGTATTAAAAGTATGGATGAATTTGAAACAGCAAAATTTTATTGCATAAAGAGTCCCATGTTCCAGTAAGCAAATCTCTGCCATTCTCCAGTAAAATAGATTGTTGATCAAGCCAGGTAAACCTTTAATAATCAGATGTCTTTTGTCCTTTTCTAAGTCTAAGAAATCTATGTCAAGTACAGGTACTTCACTACCAATTCAGGTGTATCATCAAAAGTCAGAAGTTGGTTTCTCCAACATTTTTTGTACAAGTAGATGTAAATCTGATCCACATAGCAATCTGGAGATATCTAATTATTACCGACTCCAAGGATAAATTAATAAAATGTTTTATTAAAGTCTCTGATTATAAAGATGTCATGCATTTCATTTAGCAAATCAAATTCATGATCTCAGGATGCTGGAAAAAAAAAAGCAAAAAGTTATTTTCTTTTATTAAAGCTAGAATAATTCAGCAGCATTTTTGCTAAAAGTACAAATTAGAATTTTTTCACATGGTACTAACAGTACACACACACACACAATACAGCTAGAAACACTGAACTTTCACTCATCAAGAAAACTAAAGATGTTATCAGCCAAATTTTTCTCAAGTAATTAGAATTTATTATAATTTGTAATAAGTTCTTGAGACTCTCACTTTTGCATAATATTGGTTATAATCTTTAAATGGAAATAAAACTAAGTTAAGTTGTAAAATCTACAGTACACAATTTGTTAGCATAACTATTCAAAAGTAAAATTGGTTTAGAAACAATTTTTTTTTTAATCTGATGACAAAATAGTATAATTTATGTGAATAGTAATAGTGTAGAACTGTTAGAGATTTGTTACTAGGGGCATTATTGCTATGGTATTTTAGTCTCATTTCATTTGAAGGACCCTAGTAGTTTGTACAAAAGTAAAAGATATTTGAATAATAATAATAATTATTATTATTATTATTATTATTATTATTATTATTATTATTATTATATTATTATTATTATTATTGTGGTAAAGTTTAAAATAATTTTTCATATAAGAGAGGTAAGTCTGTAAAAAACTTTTTGTTATTGTCTCCCTTGTAAATGTTTTGCTAGAAATCTTATGACTAGTTTAATCATATTTCAAATAAATGCCATAAAAAGGAATAAATATAGTAAATAGTTTGAGGAATTACAGCTATCTTAATATGTATATAAATATTTAGTATTTTTCTATACTCAAATTTTAACCAGATTTTAAATAACCCTGTGCTTTACTGTAACAAATATCTCATTTAAAAATAATCAGAATTTTAATTTTTGTTTCTAGGTTTATATACCACCTTAAGAGTATCTACACGAGTGATGAATTATCCATTAATCGTTTTGTAAAAATTTTCTTAATTTTGACCCTTGAAGTAAAAAAAAATATCTATTAAACTCTGTGTGGTAGAATAATAGATTATAATTATGTTATTTTTGTTAAAGGGAGTAATTAATCTGTTTTTCAGCAAGGTGTTTTTTATTTGGGTGACTGCCATCTGCTGTGTAACGCTGTAGGAAATATCTGTTTACCTCGTCCATCCACAATTTTTCCTCATATACAAGAGTCACTGAAATAAATAAAATCTCCCTGGATATATCCAAGAAGTTTTTGTTTTTTACATATTTAATCTGTTTAATTAGTTGTATGGATAAAATGTCATTGGCAGCACTAAATTGGTTATATGTGGTCCAGCCGAATATTTTTGTGTAGAATTTTATTTTATCTTACATTTTTGCATGAAAATAAAGCTGTAAATTCTAGACAGAGGGAGGAGAATTGAAGAAAGAAAGAAAGTGAAGAAAATAAGGAGATGATGACATAAGAAAACTGATAGACTATAGAAATAGAAGAGCGAAGTGGGGTTGGAAAAAAAGATGAAAAGATAATCTGCTAAACTAGAAAAAAAAACTTGTTTTTTAATGAAATTAACAAAAATAATTGTAAAGTGTAAACTTGCTTACCTGGCCCATCAGTGACACCTTGAAAGCTACAGTTTTTATTGATGGACCAATTGCTATTTTTGTAGACTAGCCTTGAGAATCCTTCTCACTTTCAATCTGCTTAGGAACATTTGGTGATTTCTGTATGTGTTTGTTAATCATTGGAACCACTGCCATTCCATACGTACAGAATCCTTGTGGATTGTACTGCCACCAACCATTAATTCTATGAATAATAATAAAAATTATATTTAATTATTAATGTTACTTCATTTATTCTACTTAATAATATTCTTCATTTTTGATAATACCCTAGACATAATTCTTAGAGTAAATTTACTTATTGTAGTCCTTGCATCATACCAAATGTAAAACTACTAACTGAACTTTAGAAAGGTATTCTGTTAAAAGTTCTTCAAGGTTGGTTATCCTTGTAAGTTAATTTTGGACACAATAAACAACTTTACCAGAAACCATTATCCCACAAAACGGTTTGATAGCTATGTAGCGGTTAATATCTGCCTTCTGTTTTGCAAAGTAAATGATAAAACCTTAGCCTGATGTCTTAATATTTTACCTTCATGAGAAGATGTCACATATTTAAGAATGTAATAACTGATTTTTAAACATGAGGTCAGCTGATGACCTTGTACAGCAACAACTTTTCTTGAATTTCTCATGTTTTTTTCTAAATATATTTTATATTTATAAAATTAAGCAAATTTTGATATATCAAAATATTTAAAACAACATGACATAAGCTTGACAAATATTGAAGAAAACCACAAATATTTTAATTTAAAAAAAAAATTTGTTAACTATAGAGGGTTCCAAAACAATGTATACATGCTTGTGTACATTAGCACACAAAAAAGGCATTTGCTTTCTCAACTTTAAGACATTTAATTTGAAAACTGACAGTTGGCATACCTACCTCTGATGTCTTGCTTCAGTGTGTGGCAAAATTTTTTTTGGATGAAGGAAGGTGGATAGAATGACACATACTAGTCAAATACCTACCACAGTCTCTCCAGACCGTGCACCAGCAGACTTTTTTCTGTGGGGTGTGTTGAAGGACAAGGTGCATGCAATAAAACCAGTTACTATCCACAAACTCATTCCTGTGAAAATATGTGCCACTGATGTTGCTTTGTTGTCAGATGATTGGGATACTGATTGTGGGCATTTTGAAAACCTCTCGTAGGGTATTATGTTTGGTGTCTGATGCATAATGCAGAAATTCTATTTAGCAATATTGTTTTTACAAGGCTATAGCAAAAACTGTATACATTCTTTTGGGACACCCTGTATATTAGAAATTGGTATTTAATTACTGTAGTTTTTTCTGTTATTTGTTCAGCATAATGAAACTAACAACATAAATGAATACAGTTGTCCCCGGTATTCGCGGGGGTTACGTCCCTTGAGCACCCGCGAAGAGTGAAAAACTGCGAATATTGGACGTGGTCCATAAAAATGCCTATAAACGTCAAAATATAACGTAAAATATAATAAAAATATATAAGTAAATATATAATAATAATTTAATAAAAAATACAACACTCAGAGAAACACTGGGGATAGCTACACGCGGTAAACTGGAATGATGCAGGGCTGCTGGGCTACAACTGTCTGAGACAGCGCCTCGTGAGCAGCAGCCAATCAGCAGCGAGGAGAAATGAATACCGCTCTCGGATTGGCTACTTTCAAACCTCCAGCCAATAGCGTTTATTTTATATTGATATTTTGCTGAATTTACGTTAGTATTTATATTACAAAACTAGTAAATTATATTGTTACTAATAATTTAGCGTTAAAAAGTGTGAAAAAATATATACTGCCACGAAAAAAGCCATAAAAATCGCGGAAGATATTTGCGATTCCGCGAATATGCGGGGGGTTCCGCGAACAATTATTAGTTAGGTTCTAAGGAAAATTCCGCGAATAACCGGGGCCGCGAATGCCGAACCGCGATTAAGCGGGGGTCGAATGTATATATTTTTTTATGTCCACATGACACTAATAACGAAATTTTAAAAAATTAAATAAACTTCTGATATGAAGTAAGCAGAAGCTGTATTTCATTGGAAATAACTGAAAAATAAACAAACAAAAATATCTAAGGCTAGATAGAGTTTAGACAAATATTTTTCTAATGTGGTTTAGGGGAAATTTCACAGCTTTAAGAGCTTTTAAATATTCACCTACTATGAATTTATTCTGGAACAAAAAAGGGAGGAACTGTTTATTTAGTAAACAGTCCAGTTTAAATGAGCTATCATTTTACTTCAAGTATCTAGGTGGTTAATTTAAATCAGCTAAAGATGATCTATAATAGTCCTTTAATTTCACTAATCTTCAACAAATTATATTGATACAGTTTAGAAAATAAAAACAGAAGTGTTCAAATATCAGAGTGTTGTCAATTAATATCTATTTTTTTTACCAACTCCTATATAAACTAAACACATTGGGATTCTCATTTATTTACTAACCATAACTTTAATGAGAACACTCATTAATATTTATTTATTTATAAACCCTATTTCAAAAGGAAACACACAACAACTCAAATAGTTATTTAAAAACTTTAAAACTCTTACTTTTTTAACAGCCCTAACTGTAACTGCGACACTTTGGAATTCTTATTTATATATTCTAATTATCATTCTTCAAAATCAAGTATGCACTTTAACTTGAGCTTCTCCTCTTATTTAAGATCAGATCAACTGCTTCCCTCTTTCTGCAGCAGAGGAGAGAGATGTTAGGGAGAGGAAAAGATGCCAAACCTCTTATATTATTTAGCTAAGGAAAGGCTATGTCTGGAGTGCCTGTGAAAAGTTATATCAATATGTCAAGTGCTACTTACCCTAAAGAGTAACCTGGTCTCTTTGACGGCATTGCAATTGAGTAGCGCCCAGACACACAACTGTTGTTGTTTCCATGGACTGGATTTTGAGACATGATTGAAGAATACCCATATGGTGACTTAATATATAGCCGTGAGGTTAAAGTCAACCAGCTTGATGGGTGATCTAACAGCTGGTGACTCGTACCAAATGCACCTGAGAAAATGAGGCAGCGAAAATTCCTAATTATAAATCTCCTGCAATTTGCTTGATTTTGTTCGTTCTGTCTTTTTTTCAGAAATATCAAACTGCAATTAAGAGTTTTAAGTTACTTTACCACTATTGCAACAGTGTAAAAAATAACTAATCATTTTGTTTTCCTACTATTATTTGGTTTTGTTTAATTTTTTTTACAGAGTTATTAACTGAATAGCAATAAAATATACAGGACACATCAGTGAGGCCTGTAAGGTTATAGCTGGGGGAGGGGGGGATAACTCTGCACACCGATGACGAGCTGCATGAAATTCCTAAGTCACTTAGTGGAATTTCCAGAACTTACAAATCTTGATTAAGGAACAACTTGATGGGTTTCCTCCATTGTAGCATAAGCCAGACTGCTGTTTCTTTGTATGTCAGCCTCTGAACTTGTTGTGTCGAAATTCTGGGCCAGTTTCTATGTGGATCAGCACTAAAATGGAATCCCTTCCTTACCCCCCACTACACACTCACACACTCAGTCCTAGAGCTTGAAACTCCTTTGCTCTCTTTTGTAAATCATTCTGAGCCCTTTAAGAAGTCAATCGTTAATGTGCTCCAAAAAATAAACATCTACAATTATAAAATTAAAATAAGTGACAGTGATAAAGATGGGTGAGAACTAAGCAAGTTTTCTGAAAGCTAACAAATAACTTACTTATAGACAAACCTGCGCATTAACTATTCCGTCTCTGTCTACACGGTACCACAAATGATGTGGTTATCTTTTCCTTGCAAGTGGCTAGAAGATTATGGCAGATCTGGATTTTATGTATGACACCAGTTTGAGACTTTTTGAAAAAGATTAATGATGACCAGAAAATTATCAATCATTTCTCCTGAATTATGTAGTCACTCTGACTAGTAGATAACAAGACTTTTTTTTTTTTTTTTTTAGTTTACAAGAATACTAATATTATTTGAAAATTAAATAATTTACTTATCCTGGTGCTATTTCCGAACTCCTACTGTTGTCTTTGTGTCTGTGTATGAGCATCAAACACTGTATAGATGAAGTTTAACACTATAATGTCTCCTTGTAACTATGCTCTATTATGATATCTGCAGGCACTTTTCAAACATGGCCACCTCATATAAGATGTGATGGTTTCCTGCTTCCTTAAAACCACCATACTATCTATAGATCTCAAATGTGTGCATTTTGTAGAAGATGTGATGGCTTGTTGTAAACTATACTTTACTATCTATAGACAATTCTCACATCTGTGGAGCTCGTAATTACCATTATACCCTACTATCTACAGACATTTCTCAAACTTGGAGACGTTGTATGACTTGTGATACTTTTCTATTCACATGTAACTTTTATGATATATTTTCAAAGCCTTTAATTATTTTTTAATTTCTAGTTCAGGGTGCAGCACCCTCTCAAACAACTGTTAATCATAAAAACTATTAGATTAACTACAGAAAATTTTTGTATTGAATCATCAATCTAGTCTCTGTACACAAATGTTTATTAAATGGCTTTTGAGTAAAGGATTTATACTTTATCTCTCTCTTTTTTGTTGTTGTTTATCTGTCTGGCAAAAGATTATTCATGTTTTATAACCTATTTTCCAACTATAAACGGGTTTTATAAATGGTATAGTTAGAAAAAAAATAAATTATCATTGCAAATGTATTTGCTGTGTACTCTGTGACATATTGTAAATATGAATTTTAATGAGAACTTGACAGACACTCAGTCATTTTATATGTCTGTTTAATGGGTCATTCTTCATGAAGTCTTCAAAACAAAGACATTATTTTTTTGTTATTTCCAATGTCTTTAGTTTAATTCTCTCAAGAAAAGAATTCAACACTATTTGCATTCTCATGCATTATGCAAGTTATGTGGTAAATGAAAAGATAAGGTAGTTCACATATGAATAAATCATACATGTGAATAAAATAGTTTTATCATGCTCTGAGTGGAACGAGTATTTTAAAAAGGATCCCAGTCTAGTGACTAATAGTTACAACAACAAAACGGCTTTGGAGGACCAATAACGTAAAGCCAAATAATTTGTTATAAGAGTGTTTAGAGGTGCCATCCAAAGGAAGCAGGATATCATCTCAATCAGGGTCGTTCTGTAGGCCCACTTTAAGGCAGTCCAAAATCCTCTGGCTCTCACAGTGGATTCAATGAGCTATTATAATTCTTATTAACCCTCCACCAACTCCCTGCATCATGTTATTGCTGGAGTATATCTAAAATTAAGACAATGCCCACACTTACATGCCCTGAATTAATCTTACCGCATTTTCACAATGCAAACCATTTTTTTTTCCAGAAAAACAGCAAAAACATTTTAGTTAAAAAATATATATACTACAAGAAACTCTTAAATAAAGAGAAACATGACATTGTGTACATAACATCATGAATATCCTCTGTATGCCAGTAGTTAATTTACCCATTTACTGAATAGTGATGTTAGGAGAACTCTTTAAATTCAAATACTTATGTGATAGGTTATTTTTTTTTTAGACTTTGTTTGGAATTCTTTATGCATAACCAAATGGTTTGAAAACCAATTACAAAACTTTATTCTTTCATATTAAAAATAATTTTTCCATGTTGTCTGTACAGGGAGACAACGGATAAATTGTGCAGCACCAGTACGGTAATTTCTAATTGAACTCCAAGAAATATCGCCATGAGAAAATATGCATTATTTTATCTTCAGTAAAGTATAATGCCAGTTTTTTTAAGATTATGGTAAATAACTGCCAAAAATCGAAAAAAGTTTTCTTTCTTAATATCAAAATGTGTCCAGTTTATAGTTGCAGTTCCTAGCAGCTTTTGCTGTTGATAATCCAGAGATCTTCTGTCTGATCTCTCTTCAGTTGTACAGCCGGATCAAGTATTTCTAGCCATTCACCACATCTGAACTGTACAAAAGTTGGAACTATCATAGTAAATTTCCCATGAACTCTAATATTTTTCAATAAAATATAATTCCCAGTCTTGACCTTTAAACTTTCAGGCATCGTGCTGGCCTTGGATATCTGTTACCCTGGTGACTGCTGCTAGGCCTTAGATACTCTTCTTCTGATATTAAAACTGCAAAAGCTGCCGTTGCTCCTTTTTTTTATTAAACCTAAGCTGCTTTAATCCAATGTTTTCCTTTGTCACCATTATTGCCATCTTTCTTTTCAGGTGGGATATAGCAGATTCTTGTATGTTTCATTCACTTTCTTACTTATCCTTTCTTGTCCTGTCACTATCATTAGCATGTCATTTTTAATGAGTAATTTAATAAAATCAATGAGGTTCATTTAAAAAACCTTTATCTTATTTATACTCTTAAATAAATTGTAGTATAAAACTCTTATTTTCATATCTGCATCTAATACGTGATAAAATTATTGGTATAAACTCAAGATTAGACTCCCTGAGCTAGCCACTGGTTTAGGTGAATACTAATTACATTTATCTGTCTACAGCTGAGCTATACCACAAATACCCACAATGTCTTAAGAAACTTTTTCAGAAGCCTCGATGTTTGGAGTTTAGAAACCTGCTTAATTTTAGCATCAGTATAACACAAACATACAACACATCATTACACTTGTGACAAAAAGTACCAACCCAGTTATGAAAATTGTGGTTAATGAATAAACTAAGAAAGAAAGTTTCAACTGTTTTTCCGAAACATAAAATAAAAACTTTAACGAGAATTTGTATACCAACAGATGTACAGACCACCGATACAGTGTAATATTCTGTCAGTGTCCTGCTTTGTGCAGACTTCGTATATTCTTTCTGCTCAAGTAAACCACAGTTAAGAATCCGTGGTTTTCGAATAAACCACACTTTTTTTTTTTTTTTTTGCTTCTTTTCAGTGAAAATTTTGTACAAATAAAAAGAAAATATTCTATCAAAATGTCTCCTTCCGGTTTACTTAAATTACGAACTTTCTGGAGAATGAAAACTGGCCATCATATCTTCGTTATGTATGTAATTCTGTTTCGGAGCGTAGCCACCTCACGGTACGGATAATAAACAACATAAGTTACATATATTTTATTAAGGAAAGAGTTTCCTGCGCACGCGCAGGGCGTCTATTTAATATTTGTGGCGTTCCGGTTGTGCTTTTTGTTCTGAAACAAGGAGGTTATAATAGGGGAGGCGGCTTGGCCGCCTGACAGTGCACCAGTACGTGAAGCCAGTCTGGGTTATTTCCGCCATCTTGGTAAGCGCAGAAAGAAGCGACGTCTAAACGAAGGCCCATTACGACGGCAGAGATCGCGTTGGAAACTCGCCTTTGAGGTTAGGCCCTGGTGTTTCTTTCCTTTTGGCTGGTTTTGTATGTGGAGAGACTAAGATTAACCCTTTGAACCCGCGAGGCCGGTTTTCGTGCCTCCACGTGGTTCTGTTTGCAAACATTCAAACCCGGCAACACAGTTGAATATTGGAAATAAATTCAAGAAAAGATCCCCGTGTGACTTCCTTCATCATCATCCATCATTTATTCGTTTATTTCATGTTACATAAGTTTCGTAAAATGATAAACATGTTCTCTAGCTGCCACGTGACCGTCAGGGACTCGGGGTTCCAACAACATCAGTCTTTTGACAAACAAATAAAATCAGATTTCTTTATTTCAGATCTGTGTACAGTGAGAGGTGAACAAGGAACCTCTAGAGAACTAGAAAGTGTTGGACAGCGAAATGATACAAGTTCCACAAATAATCCATGTTTTCAACGTGAAAACTACAAAATCAACTATATAAACAACAAGGTCTTTTTTTTTACCATTCTAGAACTGAACCCGCAGTTTATACAGGTTGACCTTGAAAACTTTAGAGAAACAAAAAGTATCCATTCAAACATTTGTGAAAATTATTGGCCGACTTAGACACTGTAATTCACTTTTCAAACGAGCTGTGTACTGTCTACCTGCATAAAAATATGGAACCTGAGAATACTTTTCAGCGATAGCTCTTATTAAGAAGATAACATGATTATTGAGAGGTTCAGTGTCCAACACACGGTCGTGAAGAGAAGTAAAAGCTTGCTTACACGACTTCAACATAGACTGTATTAACTTATTGCAAAAATAATTGTTTGGTGTAAAATCACTATCAGATAATTTTGATACATACTTTCGAAATAACTTTTCACATGGAATATAGATGGCAATGACATCAGATGAAGGATTTATCAATGCTCCCTACTTTTCAAAGAAATTAAAGAATGCCTAGGATTTACATTTGTAGTGGATAGTGAATTGATACAAGTTTCACAAAGAATCGATGTTTTCAACTTGAAAACTACAAAACCAGCTATATAAACAACACTTTTCTCTGGACATTACATACTCTCAACACTAACATTGCACAAATAATCATGGTCATTTGTAATACACTCAAACAAATTATCATCTTCACTGACTAAGTCTATTACAACTTGATGAACTGTTAATAACAATGACAGATGTTTTATAAAGTCAGCATCCTTTTTAATGAGGTGTCGCTTTGACTGCTGCAGTAACTTTATTCGTTTTCTGGATGAGGCTAATTTCAGTTCAGCTTGTTCTAATTTCCTTTTCAGTGAGTGATGCATGGCACAGGTATTGCATCACCGACATCCTCCACATCACATTCAGGTTGTCGTGGAAATGGTCGCGTTCTAAGTTTGCTTTCATTTTGCAGATGCTTAGCAAAATCAAATATAGTAGGCACCCTGCCACTGCCAATTCGAACACAACTAACTGATGTCCTGTCAATATCTCTCCAAAGTGGCGTGAGCGAAAAACTGCTGATTTTGATGGGTTAAAGTTGGCTCTCTCTGTTGCTCTCATCCATTTTCTCTCAATTCTTCATTTTTTGTAGAACTGAAAAATATAAGCATTTTTAATGACAATTTTTTGAAAATCAATGATTTTATTTCATATAACTACTGTCATCAATTGTTTCGACAAAGGGACAGCTAAAGGGTGAATTATGTAAAAGTGTTTTACACAAACTGAATCACGGAAGTGGATTACACAGTTCTATGCAAAGAGGATTTTAAAAGTATATGAAAACAGAAGCAGACAGGATTACCATGTACAAATAGCACAAGTAATAGTAGAGATGGCACTAGATAAAAATCAAGAAACATATTAAGATATTTTGAAAATGATTCACTAATAGCTGAGAGATGCATGTACTTCTGTGTGTGTGTTTCCAATTCCGTGTAAATAAGCTGTTTGGGGGAACATAAAGTCTAGATCGAGGAGAGTTGCTTCCCTGACCATCATCAGGGTTGTCTTCTGAGAAAGGAGTCATAGCGGTTCACTCAGTGCATTATTATTATCAAGGTAATGTCATGATTGTATTAGATTCTAGTGGACAGCATGCGATATAATTATTTAAAAAGAGCATAGACAGAAGCCTGTAACATCACTGTGGTGGTGACATTAATTTGTTGCGCCGACTTGTCTGTCTGTGCTCCACCTGTTCTGCCAAAACTCCCTAAAAGATCTTTTTACAAAACATCTTTAATGTCTGTACAAAGTTTTAAAGTAAGCATTCACAATAAATACAATTCTTACCGATGAAAGGTAACGGAGGGGGTATTTATACGATTGGTACAGCCAAAAGCAGAACAGGACGGCATCTTCGTTCTAGTTCTCTGTTTATGAGCAGACCAAGATGGCGGAATTGGCTTCAAGTTTGTGACGTCATGCCGCCTCCCCTATTACAGTTGTTCCCCGGTATTCGCGGGGGTTACGTCCCCTGAGCACCCGCAAAGAGTGAAATACCGCGAATATTGGACTTGGTCCATAAAAATGCCTATAAATGCCTATAAACGTCAAAATATAACGTAAAATATAATAAAAAATATAAGCAAATATACAATAATAATTTAATTAAAAATACAGGTGCTTCTCGGCGGCTTCTTTGTCGGCAGATGCTGCCTCTCCATGTAGGGAAACACTTTATTTTCAAACATTTCTGGAAACGGTCAAACGATCCCTTGATGGCTTTCAAATTTTCAGGCTCCGGTGCTGTCGATGGTCCTGGTTGCGGTTCTTCGGTGCCTTCTGCTTCGTCTCCTGTAGCGAACTGCTGGTATAATTTTCGCGCTTTTTCGCGGATGATGTTACCGTCCAAGGGGATGTTTTTCTTCTTGCAGTCGCAGAACCACATTGCCAAGGTAGATTCCATCCTGACGATGTGCTTATTTCTCACTGTCGTTACCCTTTTGGCACCTTCACAGAAACTTACTGCTACGGTACTCCTGATCGCTGCCTCGTTCTTCTTTATGTATCGTATGGTGCTTTCGTTGACGCCATAATGGCGACCTACTGCAGCATAACTTTTGCCTTCCCAGAGCATATCCAGCAGTTGTACCTTCTCCTGGAGCGTCATAACCTTTTTCTGGCGCTTAGGTTCATTGCCAGAAGCCTTAGAAGGTGCAGGGCGTTTGGGCGGCATCTTAGGACTTTAAGAAACACGCTGCGAAAAAAACAACACTCAGCGAAACACTCCAGATGGCTACAAGTGGTAAACTGGGATGATGTAGGGCTGCTGGGCTGCAACTGTCTGAGACAGCGCCTCGTGGGAAGCAGCCAATCAGCAGCAAGGAGAAATGAATAACGCTCTCGGATTGGCTACTTTCAAACCTCCAGCCAATAGCGTTTATTTTATATTGGTATTTTGCTGAATTTACGTTAGTATTTATATTACAAAAGTAGTAAATTATATTGTTATTAATAATTTAGCGTTATAAAGCGTGAAAAAATATATATTGCCACGAAAAAAGCCATAAAAAAATCGCGGAAGATATTTGCGATTCCGCGAATATGCGGGAGTTTCCACGAACAATTATTAGTTAGGTTCTAAGGAAAATTCCGCGAATAACCGGGGCCGCGAATGCCGAACCGCGATTAAGCGGGGGTCGACTGTATAACCTTGTTCTGAAATACGAACTGAATATTCTCGCCCATCCGGTTCCGGTTCTGTTTCTGTTGGGGATGAAGAACGTTCCAAAAGTTTTGGATATCATCTGTATAAATGGGTTTCTTCTATTTCCCCCACTTTCCTTTACGGACCGGGTTAGCATTCGTCGTGGTTGCTAGAAAAGACCAGATTTAAAAATAAAATCTTTATGAATCACAAGAACAAGCAAACCGCTAGTCAACGCACAGTAAATGTGGTGCAGAGGCCATCGTTACCAGTAAATGTCACGCGTAAAGGACTTAACTTTAGGTTGTGCTAGGATGTCGGATGAACATCGATGGAAACTTTGAGATTCTGTGACAATTCATGGTTCCACATCTGGGAGAAGAAACCTTGCGGCTAAAGTCTTCTACCGGTAACAGATTTAATTCTCTTTTAACTTCTATAAGCTAATCTGGAGAGGAGTGGTAAAAAAATTCGATGGTAATATACGTGACAGCATGGAGTCACTGTTAATGAAAGACTGCTACTGATCTGCCTCTTCTCCACGACTCGTAAGGCGAAAACACGATCGTGTTCTGTTTCTGTAGCCAGCGGACATTTTACGAAGTCAGGTGATTGCTCTGTCTTAGCTCTTTCTCCGGTAACCTGACAGAGCAGCGGCCGATATATTATTTAGCTACTGAATTTTAAAAAAGTACGAATTGTAATTCATCTGACCATTGATTTGCGAATAATTATGAGTGGACTAATTGCGCGAGTCAACAGATACTGACATTCTTTTTTATTCCAACAATAAATGGTCTTACAAGTTATGCACAGCAAGACAGGAAATTCTATCGTCCCGCCAGTTGACTTCCCGCAAAGCTGCGAAGCCTGGAAACAACATTACCGCGTGACTAATTTATTCCGCGGAGGAACATCATCCACCTTCGCCTACAGGCCGCCTCTCACCCGTGTCGAAATGCGCGCTGGACAGGTTCGTACACTGACCAGCTTGTCAGAGAAAATGGCATCAAACCTACGATTCGTGCAAAGGCGATTTTGTTCCGCGCGATCGCGAACATTCCAGAACTGGACCGCGGTGGTCGGCCTGTGCGCATGCACGTGTGTGTGTGTGTGTGTGTGTGATCTCAAAGTAGTTCGATACTTCTGCGGGAAAAATCTCGTGTGGAAGTCGTTCTGCTGCGAGAGTTTAACCCGCGACTTTGCGTAAGAATCGTCTTCGGGACGAAAAAGCCTCCATTTTCTCCCCTGGCTGCTCCATCCGGAACAAAATAGGAGAATTAAGTTACAGCCAGAGGAGTTGTAATTATTTTCCGATCAAAAGCAGTTGTAAGACCTTTCCGACTTGGAATAATGGAGTCGGTAGTGAGAGAGATATTTATCTCCGTCGATCACCGTTCGCTCCTCCACAAAGCCCAATCACCCAGTCCAGTCCCGTCCCGCTCAGAACAGCAGCCGCTATTGAACGTCTTCCTGTCAGCTTGAGCCAGCTGGGGTAGAAGGGCCAACTTTCTGAAAAGAGCGAACAAGCAGCGCAAGACCTAAAGAAAGACAGATAGATTATCTTCTGCATCCTTGAAGGCCATAAAATAATGGTGGAGAAACCTCTAAGGAAAGATCTACACTGCAATAATAATAATAATAATAATAATAATAATAATAATAATAATAATAATAATAATAATAATAATAATAATAATATAATAATAATAATAATAATACTTACCAGTGGAAAAAGAATATGCAACAATGGAGAAAAAAGGGCTATTTTTATGAAATGAACCATAGAGTGACAGAGAGTAGCCAAAAATAAAGTCACAAGATCCTGGCAGTGGCGTATTTGGCCTATTCGGCGCCCCCTCCCAGGTCTGTTGCCAAAGAAGCGGTAGTTCCACCCCTCACCCGTCTCTAAAATATTTGCACCATAGCATCAGTGCTGCAATCTAAATCGCGTGTGTATATATAATTTCTTGTGACATTCGCAGGTTTTCGAGTAATCCTTACAAAATTGTAATTAACGTTTTGTCACTGTATATCATAATTGTATGCAACACGATTTATGTAGCAGTTACAGAATATGTGATTTATTATGTAAAAATACAAAAGTATGATAACTAAAATACGATTGTAATAATGCAATCATAAAGGCATCTTCGGGCTTTCAAAGCAGCAAAGGAAGAAATAACATCATCATAGTTCAACGTTTCAGCCTTCTCTCTCTCAATCGACAAAATAGGAAAGTTAGAAAGTCTCAAATCAGACATACTGCTACGCAAATACGATTTGATCAGTTTGAGCTTGAAAAAACTGCGTTCACATGCAGCAACAGACAAACAAACAGTAAAAAACAATCGCAAGGAAATAAACAAATTTGGAAGGCTCTCAGAAAGCTGCCATTTACAGATCCATTTGAGTATCTTGAACTGATCATCACCGGATGAACTGGAAGCAGGAGTGTTAGAGAGAAGCCTTCAGAGACGGACAATCTCTTCAACTAGCTAAAATGGTTGTACTTCATCATATGTTGAAGAGAGTCGCATCGCGACTGGTTGGAGGTCGGGTTCGGGAGTACGCAAGAGAAATGCTGGCTCCAGGATTGCGAAGACGGAGGACACCAGTGATGTTTGTTCACTGCGTCTGGCGATTTCTTGTTTCATTTGGTCGGTCACCTGGAAAACCAGTGAATGATGGTGTGTGCAAACTTCATATAAAATGCTACTACATTCTAAATAAAAGGTAATTTTATTTTGTCTGATGATAAATGTTTTTAGTCTAAATAGCATGAAAGACATTAAAAGACATGAAATACCTAGGCTGAAATAGACACATCTCACCTGGAACATCTTTCTTCGCAGACTTTCCGGTCCAGGTAGTACTACATCTTCAGCCTCCTCGCCTGCCATACGCTTCTTGCGCTGGATCCGCCTTTCCATCTGAATTCCATATTGCTGGCATATTGTGACAGTTTCCTGATGGCAACTTCAACGGACGCTTCTCTCTGATCTATGATGAACTGGAGTAGGGACTTGATGTTTGTTGAACATTGAGAGAGAGAGAGATAGACCGGGAGTTTGTAGGTATTGTTGAGAGTGGTTGATTTCGGGGAACAGACGCTTCCAAATGTTAAGGAATTCGATGAACTGGATGGTAGTCAGGCTGGCGTGTAGAGTCGAGACCTGACCACGCGTATCATTACTATGGTCAGCGCCCTCTAGTTTCTCCAACGCTTCGAGAACTTCACTGAAGTTTTTGGCCAGAACCTCGACAGCTTTGTGATTGGCGCTCCACCTCGTGGTCGACAACCTCTGCAAATGCACTGACAGGTGTTTCTTCAGGACATCCCATCGGACAGTTGAGGCGGCGAGAAAGTTGTAAACTTGTTCTACAGTTCCAAAAAATCGAACAGACCCAGTTGTCACCGATGCCGAGTGAACACCCACAAGGCTTTCGAGTTTACCTTCAAAAGGCGTTGCTGCAGGTCGCTCTTAACACCAGCCATTGTTGCGGCATTATTATAGCATTGACCACGGCAGTCCATAAAGTTCAGGCCATCCTGCTCCAACTTGGCTAAGACTTTCTCCTCGGAAGTCTTGCGCTCATGCACCGGCAGAAAATCGATGAAACCTTCAACAATTTCAACATTATCTTCACTGATCTTAACATACCTTCGTACCACACTCATCTAATCCGTGTGGTTGTTGTCAGGAGTGGTGTCAAGAATGATGGAAAAGTACTTAGCTTGCCGGACGTCTTCCAAGATTGAATTCCTCACTTGATTTCCAATGAGACTGATAAACTCATTTTGGATCTCAGGAGACAAGTAACTGGTGCGTGATTTATCGAGCAAAACAAAGTGCTCGCGAATCACAGGATCATACTTGGAGAGCAGCTTGAGAATTTCGAAAAAGTTAACAATGTTGCTTTTAGTATCAGTGTCCTCGCGATGCCCACAGAGTGGTAAATTCTGCTTGGTGAGTAAAAACAGAACATCTAATATGCGGTAGAGTATGTCTCTCCAGCGCTGCTTATCTTTCTGCATTTGGTCCTGTAGCTTCTTGTCAATTGTGTTTCTTGCGTTTAGAGACATGGTGAGTTCCTTCCATAAACAGACATTTTTAACATGCTCCTGGCTGCATTCATGGTCACGAACTTTGGGATTCAACTTCCACCAATTTTGGAAGCCATTCACCACGAATGAGCGCTGGCTAGATTGTTCTTTGGCAAATAAACAGCAACAGAAACAGAAGAGGCCTTCCTTCTTGGGCGAATAAACCAGCCAGGACCGCAGTAATTGTTCTCCATTCGGTAGGTTATAGTAAAACCATTTCCTGGTCAGGACGCGCTTCTGCGTTGCCTGGCCATCTAAGAAGAATCTGTCTTTCACAATGAACGGTCAATCCATATGTCGAAAAGAGGATGGCCCACTCGCAGCTAGTTCCATTCACAGAGCATCTGCGAGAGGTAGCTGCCAGTGTCCGATATCCTGGAACAGTGAGGCAGTAGTAGAACTGGTAGGAATTTCGGAGGTAGACTAGGATAGAGTTTCTGTAAGGACGAAAGAGGGAGATTCGATAGGAAGAGCTGTGACATCCTGGACATCGAAGGTGGTGATTGGAAGAGTGGCTGGCATATCGGATGCGATGCTTGTAGGGTCAGAGGTGCTGGTACTGGGCTTAACGATAGTTCGCAAATACTTTAAAAAAAGAGCCGGTCTGTTTCCTTACTTCCTTCTCCTGTTGTGCTTTTCTCTTTCTATTTCGCGCTCTAGATGGCTTTTCCAAACTCATCTGAAATTTTAAAATGTAGCGCTTGTTGAATTGACGAAGGAACACTGAACACGGCCAAATGTATTGATGGAGAAATAACAATTTGGAAGTACACAGTTGAACAGTAAGGCAGAATAATAAACAAAACTACGAATAGTTTATGTACATTAGGCTTAGAATAATTTCCCGAACAATCCATCAAAACTGACAGACGAGAACGATACTCACATCTGTTGCTGTATTTCCGAGTTTGTAGTGGTCAGCTACACAAGTTCGACGGAGGAGAGGTCGTGGTGCAGTGCACGTGGCAGATGTGTGTCCTCTCTCTGTCTCCTTTCTCTTTTTCCGTCCTTTTTGTGTGCATCAAGCCCGGATGCTCCCCATGTCCACTGGGCTCCTTGCCATGGAAACTGGCCGGCCATCCATTGTCCGTCGTGTCACTGCGCCAGCTGGTCAACGCGTGTCCACAAGTTCACTAGAGAGACGTATTACGCTGGATAGATAGAATTGCTACAAACATATTACCACTACCATAGAGATAAGACAGAAGTGGTGTCGGTATTACTGCATACCGATAACGTCAGAAATTGTCGCCAATATCACTTGGGAAATTGTGACAAATTAATTTGGCTTGTTGGTAGTGGAAATTACAAACATACCATCATTATAATTAGAAATTGTGTATAAAACGAATTTCGTATAGTTTCATATTTTGTTTTACTGACTGAGTTCGTGTCTAGTGGAATTATTCCACTATTATTATTTTTATAATGACTATAATGTATTACGATACATTTATTATTTGATTTATATTATTTGTATTAAATCAAATTGTATTATTATTTGATTTTGTGACTAGTAGAATTCTATATTGTTAAATTATTTGGTGAAAATAATAAAAACAGACGTGGTTGTCCAAAGAGTAGACCATGTGAAAGACCTGACAAATCGAATGTTTGTCCGTTATATCATTTAGTGGCTTGCGAAATCCCCTCACACTGATCAAATTTAGAGGAGAGGTGTTTTCCTTCATTATTGTCAGGGCTGAAACCTCTGAGCGTTTCGGCGCCCCCTTTCTCTGGCGCCCGGGGCCCAGGGACCCCCGCTCCCCCTAGCTACGACCCTGGATCCTGGAAATCACGAGGGACTCCCTATTATACCAAACCGCTGCGTGTCCAAAGCGTCAAGTCATGATATGAACTCATCTTTTTTGCTGTCTTAACAATGAATATATTATTTGTTAAATTACCATATTTCTTCCAGAATGATGTATTCATCACTCGAATTATGCAGACATATTACATTGCGCAAGGAATCAAAACACACGACACTGATTTGTCTCTCGCTGTTGCTGACTTTGCTTGTATTGTATCCTTAAAGTCTGCCTTTAGCACAGTTAATAACCGTATTAAATTATTTTTATACAACTGCGGCCAGTAGGTGAAACTGCTGACCAGATTTAATTTATCTGAAAGGCTCAGCAGCGGTATTACCTTGTTTTTAGAAAACAAACTTCGTTCTATGGTATCCATCGCACACTGAGTATTTTACTGTCGACTGTTGGTTACCAGGGTAATCGTGAGTCGTGGATTCCCAAAGACTGAGAACGTACACTTCGCGCTCTGAAGAGGGAGAGCAGAAATTAGTGCTACTATTTACAATTTCCCCACAGTACACTAGATTGAGAGTTAGCTGGAATTCAAAGTAGTAAACTAACACATATAGGTGATGTTAAACATACCATCAATCACAGGTTTACCACAAGAAATACCAGTAGTTAGTTCTCACTTTGACATGGTTGGTGAGTATAGCAGGTCTCTGGAAACCAGCAGAAATGGGACAAAACACGCGAGAACCGCTGAGCGTTTGTCATCTCTACAGCATAAATGCGAGCGAGACTCAGTTCATTCTTCACCCCACCCAATGCCAGTCGTCAACCACGACTGGCGACACAGATAGTAACCCGCCCTCTACGTTTTGGAACAGTTGTCATTTTTCCGGTAATTTCAGGTTTTCGCAGTTCTTAAGCAGTCGTCATCTACAGGTGTGGCGCCGTTTGGCACAGGAGTTCCTATGACCCACCTGTAAGCATGGAGAGTGGGAGGACTTGGGCCAGTGGACGGTGGCGCTGCTAGCGGTGTCTGAAGGAACCGTCCTGCCGAACCCCGGCCGGCTCAAAGAAGGCAGTATTTTGGAAAAGTCGTTGCCCAAGTTCACAAAGCCTGTGCAATGCAAAGGAGATCCAAAGAGAGTCTGGGCATCACAACTGTGCCACGGTATAGCCAATCACTGGCAATACTTGATCGATGTCTCTGTGAACCCACTTCCCGGAACTCTACGATTTTGTGCCATAAATTAGCTGCAAACCCGCCAGCAGGACTGTTGGTCTTGTCTACACGTGCGCGCATAAAGTGTCGGCGCGCTGCTGTTTTGCGAAGGATATAAAGAACTGCACCACAAACAACTGACCCCACTTAAGTTCCACTATGTATGGCTCCAGAGTGAACAAGGTTCTTTCCGATCCGGCTGTCTGTTTACTTGGTGGCCGTAAGTGTGGTCTCGCCAATACAAATGAATATATATTTTGATGGAAAAGCTTTTTTGCGATCAAAGTTCAAAGGTAAACTCCTAACATGTTTAGTTTTCTGGCAACCATTGCTGGAATACATGGAACTATTTTTACTGATATATTTTAGACACACATTCTCGACTCTAGCTGGAGCACGTGGTCAGCAGAAGATTTAATAAGCTTGTTTTCGGCCAGCCCAACGGAGATATGTCTGAAAGCCGCTGATGACTCTAATCGTTCAAAATCAAGTACAAATAAGGTCAGCTAGGATTTTAAAAAAAACGAATGATGTTATTTTAAATTGACACATTCCCTAACTAGAGAAAAAAAACTTCACTAACTTAAAATCTCACCTCTACTGATGTTGTCGGAACGGATTTGATGAGAAAGCTCCCTTCCATTTTTCTCATCGCGAAGTTTGTCTCTCTGCAGATGAATAGACGGGTCCTGCTGCAGAATTTTCCTACATGATGAGGCATGTTCCATCCAGGGCCAAGTGTATTTTTCCGAGTCGATGAACAAAACTTGTTACTGAATGGATATCGAGAACGTAAGGGTTTGCGGGATCTGTCTGAAGTAGAATTAGGAAAAAAGGGCTTAACATGAAGATGATTAGAAATGAAGAGAAACTGCACCAAGTTTCAGCCTTTATTTCACCTGTAGAAGTTCTAGATACCAAAAATGTATATTAAAGAATTCATTTCATAAATAAAGTAACAATTCACTCCATTGAAAAAAAAAATTTTTGTGATACCTTACCTCAAGAAATTTCAGGAGAGTAAGTTTAGAAGTCTGAATGCTTTTCAAATATGTATGAGCGATAGCGTAACTCTTCTGTAAAGAAGAGTACAAAACACTTTGTAAAGAGTTTGGCTGACCGTCACAGATGTGCAAGAGGCTTTTTGTGTTTTTTATGTGGCATTCTTGCGGGTTTTGCCGCGAATACTTCTACTTTAACTTTAAAAGAACTCAATAATATAAGATGGTAATCTCTGTACATCTTTATTAGAATATTTATTCAGCTGTTTCCCGTCTACATGTGTATTTAGTTATATATATATATGTGTGTGTGTTAAAACTATGGACTTCCTATTTACTTTAAATTTACCCTATGAATCCTGAACATCAAATCCATATTTTAAAAACCTATTATTATTCTTAATTTGTATGTGGCTGGATTTAAGTAATCTGATATTTTTATTGTACACCAGAATTTCGAATTTATCTTACGGACAGCTATGTTCTAGAAACCGATAAAAGAATTTTATAAGGATATTTCTTAAGGGTTTCTGACCGAATATTCATAAATTTAATCTAGCTGTATCAAATAATATTTCATTTAAAGAAAAGGAATCGTTTAAAAAAAAGAAATTACTGAGAACATTATGGAATTATGAGCTTTTATTTTCCAAATTTGTTAAAAACGATTATGACCTATTAGAGCCTACAAATTTTAGTGATATACGGTATTAATGTTTACTTGCTAAATGGATGTTGTTATTGTTATTATTATTATTATTATTATTATTATTATTATTATTATTATTATAGTAGTAGTAGTAGTAGTAGTAGTAGTAGCAAATAAAAACTGATAGTAGCAATAATAGATGCTAAGTAAGCTAAAAATTACTATCCAATTACTACAAAAACAGAAAGAATGTACCAAGGTAAGGTTAACTTATTTTACCTACTCAACTTACGGAAGTTTATTTTTCTTAAATATCTGTTTGTATATTTTCCGATAAATGCTTATCTCAAACACTTGTAGTTCAGTTTACAGCTGAGGTATCATGTCTGAGCCAGAAAAATTTGTTGTAGCTACTTAGCGTTGAGAAAGATGGCGGCTACGAATCAGTTAAAGTCGAATTGTATACAGGTTTGGGAAAAGTTTCCGTTCAGTGTCGAAGACAGAAAGAAATATATATATATATATATATATATATGTGTGTGTGTGTGTGTGTGTGTGTGTGTGTGTATTTGAAAAACGGGATTTAGGTAAACCTTTGCCATAATGATAGTCGTTAAACATTCTGGTATTTCACGTTTAGTTTAATCCGAATTCCATTGGACTAGTAAAGCATCAACTTAGATCTTAGCATCTCTCTAAGAATTTTACTGTAAAATAGTTCAGTAAGAAATGAGTAAAACTTTTTCAATCTAATTATTCACATCCTTAGTCTCGCGATTTTATTTATTTATATTAATTTCGATGCAACAAATAGAAAACTTTTATTAACAGAATTTCTGTATCATCGAAGGAAAAATCGTTTATTGAATATTTGACACAACGAATACTTGGTAAAACAATCGTACTGTCGTCATAACTACAGGCTCTAGATTCTAAAAGTAACCAATCTTCTTGGACATTCAATTTCCCCATATCTCCTTAAAATTTCAAAACTGGGAGTCGCCACAGGTCCTGCCGTTCGTTCTCCGCATTTTTTGAGAACTTTGCAGTGTCATAGAGAGATAAGCGAGATTAAATTAATTTCCTTTGCTGTCCATTATCGAAGTTTAGGGAAAATAAACAAAACATTCCTTTTCGTGATCGTAAACCAAAAGAAACCATTCCAAACTTTAAAATAATGCAAAACAGGATACATATTAAAATAAACGCCATACTTTTACAGTAACTGCCATAGTGATTGTCGTTAACTCCTTAAAGTGACTGAAACAGAGCTAGGACTTGAAAATGATTAAGATGATAATGATTCATCGAGATGTAAGGAGCTGCCCCTGATTGTTAGTTTTGCGATTTTACAGTAATACACGCGTAAAGTGATTGTGTGTGTGTGTGTTAATGTTTGTGTGTGTGGAACAACATGTGAGTTTTATAGCTGGCTTGGCGAATCCCTGACGTCTCTACTCTCGAGGAGGGTAGAGGGCGTCAAGGTCTCGCAAGTGCGAACTAGATGGCGGAATGTGTATGTATTAGTCTCAGTCACCAAGCGATTTGTCTGGATACGGATGAGATCTTTTGAGTGCTTGGACAAAGTGCAAGTCAGGCAGATGTTACTCACGAAACCTCTATCACAAGTCCCGAAAAACCTCCGCTAGAACTTCTCATTTTTAGATGTGAGTTGAAAAAGAGCGAAAAGAAAACGTGTCAAAGAGTTACGCCAAACCAAAACTGTCATGACCAAGATTCGAACTCGTCCAATCAATCATGGCAGTCTAATACTCTACCATTGGGCAAACGACGGCCATCATCATCATCATCATCATAAAACCAATTATTCGTTATTTATATTTCATATCTTAGGAGGATAATAAGAATTATCGGACACTTCCAACTCTCTCTCTCTCTCTCACTCTCTCTCTCAATAAAAATCTTGCATTACTTTAGTGCTCATTTATAATTTACTTCCCATCTTTTCTGTCTCCATTCAATATTGGTGACGAAAGTGCTTGGATGTAGGACTATTTAGCCTGGTTACGATTAATTAGCTCGGGGAAAGAACTAGGTCTGTAAGTATATAATTGATCAAGCTAGATCCATCCTTACTGGATTTCAGTGCATGGAATCGTGCTGGTCAACAATGCTAATTAAAATTACAATAAATAAAGGATTAAGCTTCAATGAATTAGGGTTGATCTAAACAACGTGCTTTCACTTTGCATCTTTATTATTGAAGAACAAAACTCACATTTTCATTTAAAACAAAATAGTTGCATATTTCATTGGGTTTCGGATTCTGTGCAGCCTCGAAACCAAGTGTAGTCTACTACGAGTCTTGCTTTACCTTCCTGCTGGATGTGGCGATTACGGGTCGAGAACCACTCGAGCAAAATCACACGAGAGGATATTGTTTCTGACAGTTAGAATTAAAGTGGGCAGAATCAGACGTTCCTGGATTATTGCAAGATCCGTTTCAGCCCAAACTGTATAACCGCTCACAGCATTTCTCCAGACTACTGTCACTTAACAGTATTAAACGTTTCCGATCACCAATCTTTCTTCAGACCTGTGCGCGTCTAGATGCTGTGAACTGGCACACCTCTTACTCCTCTCCGAACACTACAGATCCTTGTTACACAAAGTATGAAATCTGCAACTGATGACTTCGGCCGAGGAACACTGCCCCTGTGCTATATCCAAGTCTATGCAAAAATCGTTGCACGGTGTCAGCTTAGCGACTGATAGTGATGCTGCGACAGATGGACGTGATTACTAGTGGGTCACCTTAGATTTAACGAAGAACAGCCCATTCCGTGCGTGCAGTAACTGGGGCAGAGCACCCAGGGCGTGCAAGTAATGGTCAGGACTGCACCTTTGTCGCTAAATAGGCAAATTATTCGATGCACAAAACCTGCAGACAGCAAAAGATGGCTAGCAGCACGATTCTGGTGTGAGCGGGGAAATATCGTAGCTACGACGGATGGCCCATTTCATGGCGGTGACGGAAGTCGGGTAGATTGGTGTTCATGGTTTCGAGACCATGGCAGGGGTTTCGGGTATCTCCCACGGCCAGCAGCACAATGCACAAATCTCAATCTAGTCGGAAGTGAGGGATGACCTTGAAAGACGCATTCGCCATTACAATCCTCTGCCTACCTCGCTCCGTACATTGCGCACAATGTTAACGACAAGGGAAAACATCCCGCTAGACACCGATCTCTGTCACGCTGTCATGGCTGTTATTTGGGCAAAAGGTCACCCGGGCATAAATACCTGGCAGACCGTGTATTTGGTTTAGAAAAGGTGTGTGGCAATGGATAATTCCGTACATGATTTATAACCAGTTGCAGATGGTTGATTTTTACTGGTTAGTTAGTAAAATGTACAGGGTGCGGCAAAATGATCTGACACATTTGTATTTTTAATAAAAGCCAAAGAGAGTGAAGAACGAAAAATGTGTTTTTATTTTCGAAATGTACATAGAATGCCATTTTGTTTCATTTCGTTTACAGTTGCCGACATGAATTGGACGGACGAACATCGCGCTTTCATCGTGGAAACCTTTATCAAAAACAACGAATCCGTAATTGCAACACAAAGAGCATTCCGTGTACACTTCAGGCTTGGTTGGTAGACATGATCCTGTACCTACTCGAAACGCGATTTTGTTATGGGTTACCAACTTTAGAGCTAGTGGATCAGCATTGAAACGAAAATCAACCGGCCGACCTCAGACTGCCAGAACTCCGGAAAATGTGGCAGCGGTAAGAGGTTCAGTCTCCACGACGTTCGGCACGGAAACACGCCGCTGCTCTTAGCCTTTCCGATAGAAGTTTGCGAAGAATTCTTCACATGGAACTGCAAATGCATCCATACAAAATGATGTTGGCACAACAACTCAGCGAAAGAGACTTTAAAACTCACAGAGCATTGTGTTTGGAAATTCAACAACATGTCCCCCGTGCAGCTGTTGTGTTGTTCAGTGACGAGGCGCATTTTCACCTGTGTGGCAGCGTGAATAAGCAAAACTTCTGATACTGGGCCGAGAACAACCCTCGTGAGTTGCACCAACGCCCTTTGCATTGTCCTCGGGTAACCGTATGGTGTGCGGTAGCAGAATTTGGCATTTGGGGTCCTTACTTCTTCGAAGAAGATAATGTAACAGTGACTGTGAACTCTGGTCGATATTGTGTGATGCTAGAGACTTTTCTGAAACCCAAATTGAATGAACTTGACGATAAGGACAATGTTTGGTTTCAATAGGATGGGGCAACAGCCCGCACTTCTCGACGTGCGATGGGAATTTTGAGGGAGATGTTCCCCGGTCATTTGATTTCATTGCGTGGTGACATCGGTTGGCCTGCCCGATCACCTGATTTGAACCTGTGCGATTTTTTTCTGTGGGGATATCTGAAATCAAAGATATACACTCATCGCCCTCGATCTATTGAGCAATTAAAAGATGTCATTCGCCAAGAAATTGCTGCCATTCCACATGAAATGACCCGCCAGGCTATGGACAACTTTCGTGAACGCCTTCGACAGTGTGTGGACAATAATGGTACCCACTTGAGTGATTTAATTTTTAAAACCAAATGGAAAAAAATGGTATTCTATGTACATTTCGAAAATAAAAACAAATTTTTCGTTCTTTACTCCATTTGGCTTTTATTAAAAATACAAATGTGTCAGATCATTTTGCCGCACCCTGTATTTTGACTTTCCCATTGTTTTATTAAAGGTTAATAAAAGATTTTTAAAGTCTGCAGTAACATTTGAGTACAATCCCTTACGCGTCGATCTAAACCATGTGCCTCGATCCCACGTATCCGATGTATCTTTGACACTTTGAAAAATGGTAATTCTAATTTGATCCTAAGGAACATCTTTTCTCGACTTCAGAACTAATGCCAACAAAGTTCAGATCTCGCAGCATCCGCGATAATACTATAATGAACAGAGCGAAATCGTTAAGAGGTTAGCGGCGCGCGGGGCGGGTGTATCTTCACAGACATGGATGGAACAGATCGGCCATCCCCAGGAACACCTGGCAGTTGTTCTAGCGCTGCTGCTTATTTAGCTTCTACCGATATCAACGTCGCGACACAAGGAACCCCAGGTATAGCTCCATACACAGAACTCATCAGAGAAACAGGCTTCAGTCAACCCGCTGCAGCAATGCCGGAACTAGGCAGGATTAGCGCAAACAGCGCGCGCCATCTACAGGCCCGTGGGCACATTGCTGCTCTAACAGTCATCTGTAGAAGGAAGAGGACCGGTTGATACGCGTGAAGAAAGGAGCTACAAGTAAATAAAATAAATACATGCTTTTGTTTCACTAAATTCTTTCCACTCCAAATTTCTGGGTGAGAAATCACCTTTCTACTGGTCAGAGCCTTGGGACAATCCTACCTCCAGAGAGAGAGAGCGGGAGTCAGGGTTGGGTGGCCGGCTCGCAGTCTCAATGTAAACTAATTTTGGCTAAAATTCTTTAAGACCAAAAGTTTTCATTTAAAAATTTCTCAATTTTTGTTACTAATCGAAATTTAAAAAAAAAAAATAAAAAAAATAAAAATCGCCATACACCGTCATCAACACAGCTGTGCGGCACAGCCTCCATTAATTCTGAGCAAACACAGACGATATCTTCGAGCTATCGCACAATCTTTTTCGTTTTCAACAATCAAACAAATTTGTTCTACTCTATTAATTTGTTTTAGTTTTCTTTCAGCTGAACGGCTACTTTCTTCATTCACAGGGTACATGACGGAGTCATCACGTTCATCCTTATCGGTAAACTTGATATGCAGACTGTTTTTACTATGTCGTTCTATAACATTAAAAGTTCATTTCTATTAGTAAATACCAGCAACTTTTGCGCAAAGATCAACTTCATTTTGTAAGTATCTGATAAAGTTAAATTTTATCGGTTAATACAAGTAAATGTCATGCAAAGATGGGCTTTTATCATTCGGTAATTGTGGCGCAGAACTCATCTTTATTAAAAAATATAATTATTTTTTTTACAGTTGAGTAAAGATGAACTTTAATCAACTGCTAATAACTTCAGCAACAAAGATGGGTTTGAAGTCAACAACAACTTTAAGTCACTCATTAAGCTTAGTCACAACAAAGCGGGTACAATATTTAAGCAGTGAATAATTTGTTTTAAAATTTATTCAAAGTTTAAATGCGTTGAAAATCATATTATTTTACTGAATACTCGTCATTTTTAATAATAATTTTAATAACGGAAATCGAAGCTAGTGTTAGAGAAGTACAATAATTTCTAACTGAAACTAAACGAGCTATGATTGACGTCATGTATTTTGACCTTTAATCGACGTTCAAAACATATAAGGTCGATTATAGCCCATTTATAGTTTCAGTCATAAATTACTGTACTCCTGTAACAACTTATCTATAAAGAATCTACACATTGTAAAAGCAATGAAATTGATTTTTTTAAGAAAAGTAATAATAATTTTTTAAAAAGGTTTACGCGTCTATTTCAGTTCCTTTATCGCTGTTTGTTTAAAGTTTGAAAGAAACCTGGTTTGTTTGGTCAGGTAAGAAGAGCCAGCAGTAAATTAAGCCATAAAAATATGGCGATAAACTTACTCCAGGAAATGACATCTGTTGTCTTTTAGTGCAGATGTTTTAAAATATGGTCTCTGAAATATCACCACCCTCTGATTTAGTACGACAGGTTTCGATTACTTTGTCTAGTTCACTAGTCTGGTTTTTAGTAGTGACTCCAAAATGTAGCAGGGTATTCTGTTATAGCACGGCTAGAAAATGTCTAGTTTCCATTAAAGTCGGGCTTTGGAACATTCTCCGTATGGCGGAACTCGCGCTTTGCCAAGTTTTCAAATGAAATGATTCCCGTTAACGGGAACTTCTTGGTATTTAATGCAGTGTGTCCAGATTAAGTCTCTCTCTCTCTCTCTCTCTCTCTCTCTCTCGTCTCTCTCTCTCTCTCTCTCTCTCTCTCTCTCCTCTCTCTCTCTCTCTCTCTCTCTATCCGTGTGTGTGAAAAGAATGTTTTGACTGGCTGGACAGGATCGCATACGATCAGTCAGAACAACATCTCACAGGACATGATATAGGCCGAGAGACCGTTTATTTCTGGCTGTGGCAAGTGAGAGGTTTAAAATATACACCAGGAAACAGATAATTTACCATCTTTTGTCCTTTCAAAATGACCGTCTTGCTGTGAAAACAAAAGGCACCCATGAGTAAGATTCGTTTGTTATCTAGTAAAAGCGTAGTGTTGCGTACTTTGAAGTACGCTTGAAGAAATTTAGTGATGCTGTCTGTATTTATTCTTGTCTCTCTGGCAAGCGTCTGTTCCAATGACAGCTTCTGACATCTTTGCAAACTTGTTCCCTCTATCGAGTCATAAAGTCCTGGTGACTTTGTAAATACACAAAAATATAAAATATCTATAGTAAAAGAATCTTTTCTCACTTTGACAAACATTTTGTGCAAAGAAATAATAACAAACACAGAAACGGATAGAAAAATACTTATTTTAATAAATAATTTATTTGTATTTTTTAAATTTTCGAACCTTTATTTATCAGGAAATACAAAAAAAAAGAAGCTAATATTTTAAAGAACTATTAGACAAGCCCTTTTCTTCTTGTTTTACTATGTACAGTTATTTCATCGTGTTTCGAAGTCACGGAGAAGACACCTTGTCTCTCGAAGGGCGTCATTAATCTTATTGATGTAGGATAGACCAGAGCTAATTGACAAATATCACATTCCATCTCTCTTTTCTTGTATAGAGACTTTATATAAGGGCTTCTTCTAAATAAAACTGAAGTCTACCAGTTTTAAATATAAGCATCCATTTTCAATTTAGCATAGTCAAATTCTCAATACATTTTTTTTTATAATGCAAAGGTTTTCTTGAGACAACCAGCTCCAAACAAAGGGATGATAACCTCAGAGGATAAATAGGCCAGTTTGTCCAAGTTTTATTGCATGGTAATATATATATATATATATATAGCCCGCTGACACATTTCACAGTTGGTACAACTTATATGTTGTAAATTTGCTTTATTTGTGATAAAACGTTAATTTCGTTAGAAAGTAAATAAAAAGTTAAAAAGCAATTAGCTTGAAACAAGTAGGTAAACACTGACACACTTAACTATATTGTTGGATATGAACTATAAACCACATTTATATTTATATAATAAATAAGGTTATTTCTTTTTTTAAATCGTTGAATATTTAACTTATTCCCAACAGAACACGAAATAAGGGCCGGCTGGCTGTCAAGTTTCCAGCACCACGTGACCGCCTGCCCCAGCCAGCCGAGGTTTACGGGGGGAAAATGGACATGTGCGGCCATGAAACTTCGTATTCGAATAAAGTACTACTAATAACTTACATTTTGTTCAATCTAACGCATAAATTACTTGAAACAGAAGCAGAATGAAACTCCATAAATAAAACAATAAACAAAATACAAAAATCTTAAAGTTTTAAAGATTCGGGAATTGCTTCATTATTCAACCTACGGTTACGGCTATGTCGCCACTGTCATGGCGACAGACACGTTCGCCTACAGGTCCGCGGTAAATGTTCGTATTGTGTGATAGACAGAATGCACTCTTAATTAATAAGTTTAAGCAGTATGAAAACCAGCCGTAGTCTCTCTTAATTCCTATTTTGCAAGATAAACGTATCAATTTTAATATATTGCGCGTCCATGTGATGAGGCAACAAGCAAAAGCCCATATAAATCTTTCATACAGACTGGTAGACAAAGCTCGCTGTAAACAGGGATGGGTATCTGCATTACAATTTGTTTGTTACAAAATCCAGCTGTCGGTAATAAGTATCATTAAAATCAATTTGCTTAAAAAAATATTCTCTGGTTCTGTTTTGCAGCCATTCGTCCAAACACTGTAGTGTAAAGGGCTGGTAATCCTGGTAAAACTTGTTAGCAAACAGCTCTCTGCGGTTCGTTAACGACGGGAGATCTTTAACTCCGAAGACGCAAATTGATCTTACCCACTTCCCGTAACAGTCGTTTAGAAATGGGGAGTTGACGTCGTGCCAGATTTTGTGCCGGGCCAGAAAGGGCTTCGTAATTTTGCTCGTTTCTGGAACCCCTACAGACGAGACAGAAAAAAAATCTCCGAATTATGTGGGACAGTTTAGCTAAATTTTATTTATATCAGCGCAGAGAAAAAATCTTTATTCTCAGACACACACACACACTCACACGCACTCTCTCTCTCTCACACACATACACGCTCTCTCTCACTCTCCACCCTCTCTCACACTCTCTCTCTCTCTCTCACACACACACACACACACACAAAGTGTGCACGCACGAAAAATAAACATCAGTTTCTAAGAGAAGTGTTTTCTTTCAAATGTCTGCCAGCGTGAACATTATTTATATTATTTCACCTGGCCCACGTTACTGAATATTACAAGCTTAAATGTTCTCCTTAGAAGTCTCCAACAAACTGGAGGCGTTTTTCATCGAAATTTTTTTTTTTGTATTAGTTTTTTATTTAGATCATGAGAAATGTGCGCTCAGGTGAATTAGTTTACTTTAGCCCTGTCTCCTTGTTAACCGTACAAGCCGTCAATTATTACGTTGAACTACATAAACTGGCTCACAGCGCATGCGTGACGAATTGCCCACTGAGAAGGACAATGGCGTCTGTTCAGTTCACTAGCCAGCAAGATCAGCTTATTCGCGAACTCAGTTTCGGAGTTTGTATTTAATCAACAGAAACTGTTGCAAAACTTTGCTGTTTGATTTAAGTCGGCTGTCTTATGGGGGGGCAATGATGGTAGTGTTTTCAGTTTCTGGAGTTCTAGGGCTAGCTTACATTGAAAGACCACACCATATATCGGCCGGTCGTGTGCAGCCAGTGTGCTAAACCTAGAATGTAAATCGGCGATAATTCAGACAGATACAACGTCAAGTTTGATTTTAAAATTGAAAGCAAAAAAAGGGTATCCTCTTTAAAGGGGAACTTAGACAAAGATTTGATTCTAGAGCAAGTTTCTTTTATTTTAAGCATTCTTAGCACTTGCTCGGTTCCCCAACACCGTTGACAGTATTTCGGCGGCTCAGTGGCTAGCCCACCGGACGAGCGGTTGGGGCTCGAGTTCGAATTCCTGTCGCGACCGGATTCTTATATGTTTTCCACCACATCTAGCGATAAAGAATTCCGGTAGGGTTTTCGAGGGTACCGAGGATGGATTTGGTCGCCATTCGGAAACGCAAAACTAGCCAAGTGGTGAAAACGGAAACACTGGTCATCCCTAAGTACGTAGTTGTTAAGCTTAAATAAATCTCGGTTTTAATAATAGTAATAATAATGATAATAATAATAATAATGACAACTATACCTAAATAGGATCCGGGCACTTTCAAGTGTGGGTTGTGGTTTAACGTTGAAAAAAAGGTCTCGTCAGGGACGCTGGTCTTCTTCACCCAATCCAGAAAGTCTTGGGCTTTTGCATTATGCAAAACAAAATCTACGTAGCCCCGGGAAACAACCACGTGCACTGATCCTTTTGTGAGTCTGATCCCGTGAGGCACCTTCCCAGCGCCCCTCCATCTGTCTTTGTTCGCTCTGAAAGAGAAAACAAACCAGTGTGAGAATTAGCGATCTCTTTAACTTTCCGGAATGAAGACGCGAAGTCGCCATCGACTCACACGAATGGGCATCTAAAGGCGAAAGCCAACTCACCTTTTAATTGTCCCCTCTAAATCATTGGCCCCGTTGTAGGCTTTAAGAATGCGGACAAGTTCAAAGTTGGTTTTCAAGGGAAACTCCTGCCCCGTCAGATTGATGAAATATTTCCACTTTTTGTAGACCCACAGCTCTTCCAGACAATTCAGCTCCGGCTTCAGGACGGAGAACATTCCCCAGCGTACGTCCTCCGAGCGGGAGGACAAAAACACGTTCTGAAAACAGCCGGCAATGGCCACCATTGCCTGGCGCTCCTCTACTCTCGTTTTAGCGTCTACGTGGATGCAGTAGAAATTCTGAGGCCGGTAAATGGCACGGAGTAGTCTCTCCACCTGATCTATGTCCTTGAAGATAAGAATACTGTACGCGATGGGAAATTCCTTTTCTTCTTCGGTGAGAGGACTCGTCACATACAGTTTCTTTAAATCACTGCAATTCTGAGCAAGCTTCACGAAATGTTCCGGCCGTCGGGTTGGTCGTATTTTTCTTCCCTCTTCCAAAACCTTAGTTATCTCCGTTTCTTCTCCGGCAATCAAGGCTTTACAGTTAATCTCGCCCACGACTCTAGTCGCCAAAATCCCTTTGGGGACGATTCCAAAATCGAACCTCTCTAGCTCCCTTGGCGCGTACCTGGCTCGTCGTCTAAAATCGAATATTCGTAATAACTTTTTAGCTCCGACTGAAAACCCGTCTTCATCTCTAAAGTTAGTCAGTGGACGGAAATAAAACCAGTAAAAGGTTGTTGTCATGGTGAAAAGCAGCAGCAGCAGCATAAAGGATATCGAAGATGCAGTGTAATTAAGGAAGTGGTAAATGTTCTTCAGAAATTTTCTCTTCGCCATGGAAAACTTAAAACGTAAACGGGCTGAAATAAAAGAAAAAGTGGTATATATATATATGTATATACAGAGACAGAAATTTCAATAAATTTATTAGTAAAACGTAAATGTGAACAACATATTAATTTATGACAGAATTTTTCTTTTCATTTATTAGTTAATATTTTGAACTATTTTGTAACAGAATTTTTTTAATTGGCTAAAATTCATGTTCTATTTTAAAAATACACTATTTCTTCTTCTCTTTATTATTATTAATAATAATAATAATAATAATAATATAATAATAATAATAATAATATAATAATAATAATAATAATAATAATAATAATAATAATAATAATAATAATAATAATAATAATAATAATAATAATAATTTGTTTCTTTTGTTTTGCTTGTTCTGAGTGATATAAATAATTACTAAGATATAAATTTACCGAATCTTCCGTTTTCTAAAAAACATTTTCTTTGTTTTGAAACTACATGAGTGCCACGCCCTCTGGTGGATACTTTCAGTTTCCATCATTGTGAGGAACTCATCTGTTTCCGGACTTTGCTTATACAACGAAAAACTTGTTTGCGCTAGGCAACTACAGGCTCTAAGTTGGGTCTGTAAAATATCTGAAATGTAATATTTCACTTTTGTTTATGATTGTTCTTTTTTTTTTTACAATTCTTGCAATTGTGTATTGGTTACTTCACGTTAGCAGTATGTGGTACTCTTATTAGCAGTACAATTAGCATTAGTAGTAACAAATAGCGGGATGGGGTGGTTGAACTGCTGAGGATGAGAGCCTGGGTTCGAACCCCTCGGTTTGGTGTACCTCCAGATCATGGTTTCCTCTCGCACTTCGTCAACATCTGAAGTTGAAGAGTTCTGGTGGCCTCCCGGGCTGAGGCGTGATCGTGCACGTGTAAAAGTCAGTGGTAGCAAAAGTAAGCCGTGTGAAAAAAACAAACCGCTGCTATAATTACTGCTAATTTACGCACTAAAAGACAAATGGTAATGTGCGCTTCAAACAAGCCAGTATGTACAAACATTAAAGCGAGGTGAGTGACATAACCAAAAATGGCTATCGCCTAGGAAATAACTTTCAAAAACAGCCGTCGTTATGTCGTCGATACGAAATTATGCAACAGGTGACTTGTTTCTTTAAAAGAGTTATGCAACAAAAAATCTTATTTTCTTGTTAATTCTAATGAAAATAATAATATTGTTCTACTGTTGTCCCTCGTTCGCTAGCTGTATAGTTTGACAAATCCCCTTATCTGCTGCAAAGGTTCGATGGCCGACATAGCTTACGGCCCCAGAAATGGACGTCACGTGGACTGCATAATTGGCAGAGCGGGTGTTCTGGTAGAAGAGGAAACACCGGTCTTGTATCAGGTACACAGGTCTTGCAGCGCCATGTTGCCTTCTCCGTGAGGCCTGTGGTTTGGTGTTCCGACGCGCAATCTTGCACAACTAGAGTGTGCAGAGTTTGTTGCTCCCGACACAACATCTCTGCACCTAGACCTGGACCCAGGACCGCATTAAGGCTCACAGAGACCCAGACCTCCTATATAATGTACATGTTAGCCACGTGTGCATCTATCCAGAGAACGTTTGAGGCGGCCAGCGCTTCAGACACCAGGTGGGGGCTCGAAAAGGCAGCGCTGCGGTTTTACAGCTGAAACCGCCGGAAAATCATTAAGCGTATAAAAGAAAAATAATTTTAGCTTCTTAATATTCCAAGAAACGCGTCAACAGTAAAGACTCGCGAAAGCGTCTTTGGAGAACATGAACATAGGTAAAATCCGCGAGCTTTTATCAACGCTATTTTGTTCACTGTTACTCTCATCAGTGACTTCTACTGGGAATTTGCAAAACTTCTTTCCAGTGCGTGCGTGCGTGTGTGTGTGTGTCTGTGTGTGTGTGCGTGTGTGCGTATGTGCGTGTGTGTGTGTGTCTCTGTGTGTGTGTGCGTGTGTGCGTGTGTGCGTGCGTGTGCGTGTGTGTCTGTGTGTCTGTGTGTGTCTGTGTGTGTGTGTGTGCGTGTGTGTGTGTCTGTGTGTGTGCGCGTGTGTGTGTGCGTGTGTGTGTGTCTGTGTGTGTGTGTGTGTGTGTAGTTCATTTTGTGTTAGCTCCTTTGTGCTAAAATTAAGTATACATAAATATAGACTTAAAAGTAGGTAAAAGATGCAAATAAAATTGATAAAAAATGTAATTTAACTTTTTTTTCTGTTTTATTTTGAAGCTGAATACCAAAACAACAGATCTCTTCACAAGTATTTATGGGTCTAAAAACGTTGATACTATTTTGCTTTATGCTCTGCGCATTTCTGAACGTTCCAGTCTATTTATACAATAAATTTCGTTATTTTCGATGCTAATCGCAGATGCTCTTTCGTGTTTTTAAAAATGTTGTTTTATTAATTTGCTTTTAATCCATACGTCTAAAAGTATTCACGTGAATTTTCTCTTTGTTTGGTGATGATAAACTACCTGAATATTCAGGTATAAAGTAGTATGCCTAACTAATGAAGCATGAAATTTGTAGTTTTGGCGAGTCAGTTATCTACAATACTCCAAAACATCGCAAGTGCAGCAGGTATGTGTGTGGACAGTTTTGTGCTAGTTGTATATTTAAAGTAATCAATGTATTTCTCCATCAGCTTCATCTTTCAATTGTGCCGTGACACTAAGTTCAGAACTCGCGTCGATACAAGAGCCAGAAATATAGGTACAACGAAATTATAGTCATCTTAAGTGAGAATTATCTCCTCTTGGTCTTGTTTGTCTTCCACTATTTTTCCAAGAAGGAAAGTAAGCGGATATGTTGATGGACAAGAGGTTGAGGTCAACAACGGCGATGAAATGGCTTGGTGTTTCTAAGTTTATAAATATTACCCGCTGAAGAATCGTCAGCTTTTACCAATTTTTTCTTGTATGACGGTCAATTTCATACATATGTCACATACTTTTTGCTTATGTACTTTTGAATCTTGAGACAAAATCTATCGATACATCTTTTTCTTTCTTAAATCCTGCTCTCAGTCTGAAGAGGAAACATCTTCAAATAGTAAAATATGTAAACCTTTAAAATTAACTGCATCATTAGTTTTACTTACGATCAAAAAAAGGCTGACAAGTCGTATGAACTGTCATCCGATAGAAAAGCGTTACTCTGTGGCCAATAACTCGCGATGGTGTGCTGGAAAAGTTGCAAACTCTCGGGCCGATCTTCACCTTACAAATAATTTTAGTTGCATGTCGGTCTGTCTCCGAATATTTTATTTCCACGCAGACTGTCGGCGTCATAATGATAAAATGGGCCTTTGGGTTTTACCCACACAAAGCAAAGTTGGTTTCCCGATCTCGTGTCTTTATTCGTAGAGAGAATTTATAATTAAATCTTTTTGCATTAAAAAAAAGCAACAGTTCTACGAGTTTCCTGCCGGGTCGTAATCTAAAAATGTAAACGTCATGAAGTGTTTACATATCAGTTATTTCATAATTAGTTTGAATTATTAGCAAATTTACGAAACTTCCGATAGCAACGTGTAGTTGATGTCCGGGCAAGGAAGAGGTCGACACACCTTGGATATTAATAGATGCAGGAAGCTTAAGGATGTAGTTTAACTTTAGACCGTTTTGCGTAGAGTTGATGCTGTTTTAGATGTACCATTTTGTTCATTTATTTTCTTATAGAGTCGTAAACGAATGGAATCAAATCGCTGCCAGTGGTGATTAATAGTGTAAATGAATTTTATAAACTTATATTTTCCTAATATCTAAGATTTTTGCAGGAACCGCAAGAGTTTTCCCTGCCTCTTTGTAATAACTACCTTAGCTAGTCTAACCAAACTCGACCTAAGCGATTCAACCTCGTTTTGAAAACCTGGTGCGAACCGTGTCTACTCTGTAGTAGTGGCGATAGAGGAAGATATATTACAGCTTTGTTGCCATTGATTATCTATTTGTGTTTATTTAGGCTCATACATAATGTGTGTATATATATTAAAGATCGAAAATCCGATATGAAGCCTTTGTTCCCTGACATCTGGAGCTGGTATGTGAATTATATCGCGCCGCTGTTTTTGAAGCCGTAATTTTAATATTCTAATATGCAATGCAGCAAGACTCAGGTTTATTGAAAGTTCTTCACTATCTGCACGGATCTCCGAAAACTGAAATACGACTCTCATGCTGGTTTATTAACGGCAACGCCATCTAGCGTTTAGCGTTAAGAAATGTAAGAGATCAATCTTGTACACTAATTTACCATCTTTTCGATAAGTGAACTGATGAAACAACTTCTGCCAGACAATTTAAAAAAAATTAATAAATAAAATTCATTTCTGGCTTTAATAATTTAGAAGCAAATAGAAAAAAATTACCAAATTCGCCACGATGATTCTAGGTGAAATGTTTTTTTTTTAATCATTAAAAAACGTCATGGTTTCTGGCAATCTTTTTTTCTGTTTGTTCCTGTATTTTTTTTAATTTTGAAATGGTAAACGTCTTCACCAAAACTCCTTATTTTCAGATGTCGTCCAGTGGGGGGGGGGGGCCCTAAAGTAACCAACTGGGCTGGCTGGTAGAAAGCGAGAAGAAGCTATGCCAGTGAGGTACACTCCAAAATAATCTAACCAATGGACTACCGCGCCGCACATGAATTTAAAATGAATGAAATAAGCTATTACCCTGAAAACCCGTTTCTGCTCTTATGTCGGACCACCTGCCATCCTATAATAAGTAGAGAAGATATAAACCCCTCGCAATACGGTAAGTAAGATGCAGTCAAAAGTTTTATTCCGCTGCTTCTTTAAATTTTAAACAGGTGGGATTTACAGCAAGTCTGCGAATTTTCTTTGAAGTAAAATAACTCAAGTATGATAACAGACCAGGTAAGAAGATACTTGGTTTGTTCGCTCCTCTAATTTGAATTGATGCTCGTTAAGATATTTGTTAGGTCTGTTTATTCGCAATACGACAGAGACTGATCAGCTGGCTCAGATGACATAGAAGAGATCGGTGGACCGTTTAGGTGACGAAAGTGCTTCCACCCAAATTTAATTACTGAATCTGAGAAAAGAACCTCTTTTCTTGGTTTCCCGATGGTTGAGCGACTAAAAGGACATGTTAGGTAATTCCCACTACCAAGTTCCTGTTTACGCTGTGTGCTGAACTTCCTGTTGTCCTTGCCTATAGATTCTTGAAACACTTGAGTTCTATTAATACATAAAACATTGTTCTGTACTGGGAAGTAAACTCTTGATCGGAACACGGTAGGTACTGAACTCTGAGCTGCCTCTATGGTGAAAGTGAAAGAGAGATCGGAGTGAACATGTAAGACTACTTGATCACCTCGGGTAAGAATGTCGTAAAATACAACAAGTTCCTTAACGTGGTCCAATATGGATACTGCGTGTTTTAATATTTTAGGGCTCTCTAGCCCACAGAAACTTTGAGATTAATGGAATTTTCTATTTCCACGACCAAAACGAAAGCATTCGTTTTGTTCTTCGAACCAAAATTTGAAATTATTATTAATTAATTAATTAGTCTGAAACAAAGTTAGCAAGACAGGAGTTCGGAATTGATCCATTTACGTTTCCTTTAACAAAACCAGCTGTTGGAACCTTAAAATCGTATCAGCTTTAATGTTTAAATTGTAAAGTGTATTTACAAAATACTTCGCACATATTTCTGACTTGAAGAACGCCTTAGAATTGAACTGTGAGCTTCTCAGTTTTCAACAGCTGTTAATCACAGTGAAGGTGACATAAGACCAATCGAGGAACCTTTTTGGTAACGAGGAGACCCCAAGAATCAAATTGCCGTTGATCTGATTACCCTGCTTAACCAGGCAGCTTTCCGCGTCTACGTAAAGAAAATAAATTATTTTCGGAAATGCGGAGACGCACGGTGTTCCTGTTAACCCGACAGGCAGGTGACTAGTCAGGTATGGCACAGAGAGAGAGAGAGAGGGGAGCTACCCACCAGGTTAACCCGTCGCCCAAAATTTGGTGGGAACTCGATGGTGTTAGTTTTACCCTCATCCAGAGGACTCTAACGGAACAGCCGTGGAATACCTTAAGATAAAAAAGAACGAAGGCATTCAAATTGCTTACGACGAATGAGGCGATAACCAATTAGTGATTAATCTCTTGGAGAGGTTAACCAACCTGAAAAAGAGAAAAAAAAACTTATTGATTGATACTCACGCATCGAAGAGCCGATGGAAATCGAGGAGAGTTTCTAGGTGTGTAAGCCGTAACTGGCTAGGTGATGTCGCTGTACGGTGGTGATGGGAGCGTGCATCTCGACACGTCTGTACCTACAGCCAATCAGTCAGATTTCCAGGTCACATTTCATTAAAAGGCAGGTAGTGACTGACGTATGGTAACCGTGCTGAATGTAAACACTGGCAGGAAATCCTATTTGATCTTGATCCTCTTGTTTCTGAATATCCACGTTATTCGTTTGTAAAAAATAATAACAATAAAGGAAAGAATTCTCTGATACACGAGAAAGCGATTTCATAACAAGAACTAATTTTTTTTTTTCAATGTAGACAAACGTCAGAATTGAGGAAAGCTGATGCAATTTAATAAGTTTACCAGTCGCGCGAATAGTCGGAGAGGAATGCAGGAGACGGAAGCGTAGCTAATAATGCACGGTCGCTGTACATATTAACCGAGGAGAGCCACCACAAGTAGGATTCAGCCGTCTTAACGCGTATCTTCTGTCTCCACGCCACCTGTGTCCTATATCGAGGTTTATCATTATCATTATCCGCACCTGGCTCACCTGTCTTTCTGTTTTTGAAAGAGTCATTTCCACTATTATGATATTAGAACCAACCATTTTAAAGATTTCCACTACTGGTGCGAGTGCAAACAATGGATTTTAAGCGGTGACAGGTTCCATTTTAATGTCGAGAAAACCGAATAGTTCGCACAGGGTGATCAGCGTTATCCACTTGGAAAGTTCTTATTTATTTATTTATCTATTTTAACGTCATCACAGTAATTGGATACAAATAGAGGAGCTATATATCATTTTATGTCATCTCTGCGACGTCAGGCTCTGAAAAGCAAAGTCGTGGAGGACTGCTCTCCTTGGGAAAGACTCAAGCAAATGAGTGTTAAAAAAACGATTAAAGTATCGAAATTGCAGCTAAATCACAACAGTGGCATCAAATGAAGTTGAATGTTCTCTCTCTCTCTCCTCTCTCTCTCTCTCTCTCTCCTCTCTCTCTCTCTCTCTCTCTCTCTCTCTCTCTCTCTCTCCCATCTCTCCCCATCTCTCTCCATTTCTCTCTCTCTTTTCGTCTCCATCTCTCTCTCATCTTTCTCTCTCCATTTCTCTCTCTCTCTCTCTCTCTCTCTCTCTCTCTCTCTCTCTCTCTCTCTCTCTCTCTCTCTCTCTCCTCTCTCTCTCTCTCTCTCTCTCTCCATCTCTCTCTGTTCACAAACTATAAAGTGAGCGGAAAGTTAGGGGAGAAGCAGGAGACGACATATTGGCAGTGTTGTCTTTATTGACAGAACTGGATGGATGAATTCTAATTGCGTGTTCAATTTCGTACTTCTTCTCGACTCCGTCTCTCTTACTACGTGACTCGCGCTTCGATTTTTCGATTTGGTTCCATCCCTATTTTAGAAAAGCTGATGGGAATGGCGCAAGTTGGAGCAGATCGAAGTCGTTTGTCCGCCCCGACGAAAGTTTCCTACCAATGAATACGTTAATCGATAAATGCAAACGTGAAACAATGAAGACTGCTGGGAGAGGAAGCACCGAGGAAGACAGCTGTTGTGAGTTGCTTGTGTCAAGCTGCGAAGCTCGGGCTATGCCAACGGGGCCGGCCGTTCGTTTTCCTCGAGTGTTTTAGAGGTCTACTATCCCAGCTAAGGGCCGGCGGTGCGGTTCTCCGATCTAACTACTACCTAATTCGGCATCTATAATAAACCAGTGCCCAGACAAAGACGGCTTGGAGACACAATAATTCCCTCTTTTCAGGTAGTTCTCGCTCACAAATAACGTACATGACAGGGGTGTTGGGTTCCCTATTAGCCGTTTGAAAAGAACGTTTGGTTGTTTCCACGTATTAGACGAGAGTTCCAAGACCAATCGGTCTAGGTTCAAGTTGCCGACAGCCCTCTCGCGGCCACACCGGTGCGGCAGTCCAGAAACACCCTAGTGGGGCCAGTTAGGGACTTGCACGCGTTACACCTGTAAAGCCAGGAGAGCGGCGGCGGTTCTTCCCGCTCTGTGGAAATGCAAAATTGGTGAAGCTCTCGTAAGGGCCCCGGTAACAGCACTTCCGTCCTAACCGACCATGGACATTCGCGCAGAGCAGAGATGCTCTCAGAACGCCCCCTAGCGGTTAACGACGTAGTGTATGATTTCAGTAGCCCTAATCCATCGTTTGCGCTGGGCGAAAGGCCAAGGTCCTCCGCTTTCTGGTCACTTGATCGCGGTCCTGCGACGGGAATATGGCGGCAGGGTTCTAATGAGCTTTCAGTGAGATGTCTGACAGGGTTGCTACTGTTCCTTCCGGTCAGGCGATTATGGGAAGACGGGAATAACCAGGCCAATTCCCAGGAGACTGACAGGAGATCACCCTAACCCTAACCCTTCCCACTACTACTGAAGCTGCAGCGTAAAGGGACACACGCTGGAATCCCTACCGTCACCGTCCAATGTGAGCAGGCAGGAAAAGCTTAAGAAGACCTTCCTGGACCTGCCGCCGAAAAGGTCGGAGTCGCGCCGCAGGTGCCAATCGTCGACGACAGAAAATGGAGGCAGGTGATTTGTCTGGGCCAGCTAGTAACGGAAGTGGTTCTTCCACAGAAAACGTGTCAACCCAAGATCTCGGTCTGGAGGCTGCCGAAGCTTTTTCCAAAACCAGGTGAAAGGTGCAGTTCACACAAATCTAAAAGGACTGGTACCCACCCCTTTCATTTTTTTGGTTTTCTGCTAGACAGTAACGTAGACGTAGTTAAGGATAACCGACAGCAACTCAGAACAGGGGGCAGGCGTGCCTACTCGGGTGAGAAAACAGTCTGACTGCCGACCCTGGAGTGGAGAAGTAAAAGTGCTAGGAATGACGAGAATCTCGACTTCGTCTGGCGTGGGTGAGAAATACCCCTGGACTGGCGGCGCAGTACATCGAAATCAGGGCTCGACTAATCCACTTGGTTTTAAAGGTCTTAGCGAGGAAACAAAAAGGGGGGGAGGGGCAAATACACTTCTTAGAAAAGAGTTGAACTTCTAGTGGCAAAGTATCCAGATGATCTTTATTGGGAATTCGGTTAAACGTAAGAATGCCATTGCACCATTTACACGATTTCTATCGGCTAAGTTGTGCGTTGGCTTAGCGTTAAAACTCTCCTCAGGATTCCATTGAATAAGACTGTAATAACAACCATATTTCCGATATACATCAGAAGATCTTACGCGGAATGTCTTCTTCCCACGTGAGTACGAATGCAAAGTAAATACACAAACTGGGCATTCGATCTCCCCCGTCATTGCCATCTGTCCGCAGACACAACAGGTGCCCGGGTCTAGCTGTGATTGAGTAAGAGAATCCTGTTCTAATGCAGTTCTTATTACGAATGGTCGTACACTAGCTACACAATCTGTCCATGGAATTCCTGAAAACCACGGAGAGAGAAGCCAATATCTCCTAGTAATACGCTCCGTCGCCTTGGGCTTCTCGGAAAGAGGTTATAAACTGCCTCTTTTACAGCTCACTCCTGAGTCTGCTCCACATAAATTCAGTGAATGACAACCACATGGCGAGAACGGGCATCATTGGTTTAAAGCTAGGATATGTATCTGGGCACCATTGTACTCGCCAGCCATGTTTGCTGCATTATCATACCCTTGACCCAGGCAGTCAGCCATGTGGGATCTTAAATTCGCTCACTGTTTTTAGAATCACTACGGCAATTTTGGCACCTCTTTTTTTTCATGGCAATCAACAAATGCCATGAGCCGATGTTGGACAGTGAAAACATCTTTTTTCTAAAGTAAGATACCGGAAGATGAAGATTGCTTGCTCGGTTTAACTCGCATCTGGAACTGCGTCTTTCGCCTTCTCTATTTCAGTCGAAGTACGAACTCTGACGTATTCGGCGTAAAAGCCAATAAACTCATCTTTTGACTCTGCAAATAAATACGGGTTTTGACATTTGAACTTATTTGACATACCCTTGTATAAGTGGAGCGTACTTTGACAAGGTTCAAGTAATCCAAGGAAATTTCCATTGAGAACATCTCCAGCCCTGTGAGAACATTCGCCGATATCCAATCCCCTTTTTCGTCAAGAAAAGTAATGGCATCAGTGATTCTTGTTAGAAATTTTTTTTTTTCCATTTTTCAGTTTCGGATAAAATGCTTTTTCCACAAAGTAACATATTCTTAAATTTTCCTCTATCCGTCTCTTTAACTCCCACCATTCCAAATAGCACCTTTTATGTGCTACACCACTTCGCTCATGTTCAGGGATATTATTTATCAAAAGGATTTTTTTTTTCATTTAGCGTTCATTTTTCAGCCATTAGACGATGCTAACACAGACCAGTTTTAGTTATTGGTCAATGGTATGAGAAAGAGTCTGCATTGCAAGCAGGATAATGCATTCTTTGCAGATATGAAACAAGCCATCTTCTGTAATTCGGTACACCATTTAGTTCCTTAGAATGAAGAACAGGGATAGGAAAGCGTTTGTCGTCAACATCGCATGAAAACTGTTTTAGATGCTTCACATGTTCTTCGTTAAACGATTCTTCGATCTCCGCCGTAGAAAACTCAGGACACAGTCTGATATCAGAACCCGCGTGGCCGGTTCAAACGTCACATATCTATCTCCGTCTTGTTCTTGTATGTCCTGACCTTTAACAATGTTAGTTTGCGAAGACAAATGTTGCAAATTTTCATCATTTGGTGCCAGTGAACTACCAGCTTCACCATTCTGAGACACTGCCTCAGAAATATATTTTGTCAAACCCACGTCAAAAAAAGATGTACGAGTAGCTTTTCGTGACCTCTCGTCTCTCTGCTGCTTTAGAGCACCAGATTCGTGATGATGCTATGGCACTGCTCCAGAGGCTGGAATGAAGACCAAAAATTAAATCTGCGTTAGATCTTTTGTTTCCTGTGACCGGATAATTTTTTTTTTTCAACAAGGTGAGAGTCCGCCGGTGGACTTGCGCTGGTAAAAATATCAAATTAACTAATGAGAATTGGCTATCAACGTCTCGGGATTGCGTCCATCGTGCGCAAAATGTGCAAAGGAAGTCGATACGCGCAAACTGGAAGAGAGTTCAGAGAAGAATAATGTAAACGTGAGTTAAAAGCCTAGTACAGTACAAGAAAATACTTTTTCCAAGGGAGACAACCTAAAGTTTGAAATTAGGCCACTTTGAACGCTATCCTTACGTATTCTCGAAACAACCTACCATACGTAAAGTGAGGTATGTGTCAAGAAATGGTAAAAGAACAAAATTTTGCATTTTAGCATAAACAAAAAACTAAAAACAGGTAAGCAATCTGAAAATATTATACTGACGCTGTTTGTAAAATACAGCAGGAATGCTTACTGGAGGTCCTTTCAATAAATTCAGTATATAAAGATATTTCGAGACCACCCCTCATAGTGCCCGGGCAACTCGCTCTCTCGGCGGTACTACGAAGATTGACTATCGAAGCTTTAATCATAGTAGTAGGATAAAACTCAGACTGACGAAACTATTAACAGACTCGATTAGTATCTGCTCTGAGATTTCAGATGTATTCATGTGCGATTTTTTACCTGTTTTTAACGGAAGAAAGTTTACAATTTTTGTTATATTGTGAATCGTTTTATGGCAGTCTCGGAGATTACGCGTAAAAACAAATCGCAACGAAAAGAATTTTAAAAAATTATTTAATAAGTTTAGCTCGCAAATCTTGGGCTTTATTTTTTAGTTTCGTTGTTTAAAATATTGAGAAAATACAGGGCGGTCCGAAAGTCTTGTTACCCCCACATTGTTCTTTGAAGTAAAGTAGTATGTTAAGATATCGTCGATAAGAAGAGTAGACAATAATAAGCTGCATTTACACAAATCGGCACGGCTGTGCGGCGCAAAATATCTCATAGGACCTGGTTCCGGATCATTTTGTGTCAGGAAAATGATGGTCGTCATACTGACCTTCTGGATCCCAAGAGGCTCCCCCCTTGACTGGTGTGTAATAAACACGTGTATATACATCTTTTCCCCTTTTTACATGAAGCATTGCACCTTGCACCGCCCTTTATCCATGTTACGGTCCTTTTGAAGAGTGGTAACAAGACTTTCGGACCGCCCTGTAGAGCAAAAAAGGAATTTAAAAGCTAGGATAGTGATAAGTAGAAGGCCCTAACAAGTAATGTTAAATAAAAGCTAGTGTTTGTCGTATAGTAAATGGAGGATTTTTTAAAAGTCTGAGCTACTTGTTCTTTGGCAATCTTGGTTGTGTATCTAGTCTCTAAGACTTGAGGCACAGAAGATGAAGAAAAGAATGAAGATGGTGAAGGTAAAATTGAAGAAGAAGCAGCTAAACTGCGCGCATTGTAAAAAAAGTAGAATAAATGTAATTGTTAAGAGAGCATGAGTTAGATTTTTAAATAACTGCATCAAAAGACAAGTCTAAAAACTTATGGTCCTTTCAAACTACATAAAGACCGAAATTGGAAAAGATTATTTAAAATCTGTTGACAATACAACTATTGTTGAATTTAAAGACATTGAGCCTAATGTATTCAAATTCTCCATTCTGTCCTGATCATATGACGACTCCATTGCTGTTGGTGTCTCATTCTACTCAACTGTCTCTTTTATAAGACGGCGTCGCTGCTGTAGATTAGCAAGAATTAAGTCTGTACTTTTTCAGTTGGCTTAACAAACACATTGTCTTCATCACTTAGGAATTTAGTATAAAGGCTTTTATTAGTCTACGTTTTCAATGGATATCGGATATCTTTCTGATTAATCGAAGTGTATTTTTTATTGCAGGTCATTGATGTAGCAGGTTCCTGGATGGAAGCTTAATGACCCCATGAGGTTTTAACACAAGAAATAGGATGAAGATTGTCTTTTCTGAACGCAGTAGCGACAGTCCTCCACCGCTGATCAGATGTGCCGGCAGATACTTTTCCGAAGCCAGTAATAACGGTTGCATTAATTTCAACAATCAAAGATGGTTCATGAAAAAGTCACCAGGTTTTACCAAGTTGTATTAATATGAACTCCAGTCTCAGGGCATCGTCTATTTTTTTCCAAGCCATTCAGTCATTTCAGACTTTCGATGAAAAAAAAAAATGAAGAAGATAACGAAGCCATTACATGTATAATTCTTTTAATGTCGTTTGAGGATTCCGCAGCTCGTACTAGCGCTGATTGGAGTAAATGGTCTCCGCCGTGTCTACCAGAGAAGTTTGCAGTTCCAGGATCTAATTTACAAGCATTTCACTTTTATAAGATGAGGATTGTCACAGATGCAGGTGATGTGTCTTTTATAATCCGAACATCTATAAATGCATCGACTGGTCTACCACTGACATCAGGTTAGTCCATTTGCTCCGACCTGAATGACAACAGGTATGAATAAGTCAAATGTTTTGTTAGGACAATGCAAGTTTAACGTAAGGATAATGCAAATTACCCCAAAACACATATTTAAATTTCAAAATAAATATATATATAATGAATTTAATTTTAATTGACATAATATAATAATAAAAATGTTTAAGAATAATAATTTTTTTGAAAATCGCACAAACCTTTCCTAATTATTATTGGAACATTTTACTTCAGTAACTATAGTTACGGTAATGTTTTACTGAAAACAGGGTCAGATTCAGATGTCACGATATCATATGTCGATTGTTATGTTTGAAATGAGAAGTAATTTATATTTCTTTTATATATACAATTTTTTGTAAATCAAATTCATTTATATATGACGATTAATCAGTCTGAATGTATTTTGCACGACTTTATCTGCCAGAAAATATTCTGCAGCTGCTGGAATACATGACGATTTGCAGATTTTACGGTCGACTGCTGGGAGATGGTTGGGAAAATCTGAGCAGTGTCAACAACTCTCCTGGATTTCACTGTTTATCCTCATTCCTTGCAAAATGAAACAAATTTTCCCCGAAAATCGCTATTTTCAGAAATCCACTGTTTTTCGATTAATTTTATGTAAACAAAGCGGACTTGAATTAACTCTTATACTTCCGCTAACCCGATTTAGCACAGAAATTTCTGAAGATGCGTTTGTCGATTTGCAACTTTCCCATTTTTTTATCAGACTCCTATAAAACAATTCATTTTCGGTTATATATCATGGCTGACAAGCGTTTGGCGGAGAGAGGGGGGATATTCTGGGAAGAAGTATGAATACTGGTTTCTAAAATCATGGTGATGCCATTAACGAGCGATGTGAAGCGAAATAGTATAGAATCGGACAAGCGGAAAATGGAGTTACTTCGCGGAAGCAGACGACACCCACCCATCCCCTTTCCGGATGGTGCCGCACCGCCAGGGTCGTATGGCTGCATCAGCTGTTGGTTTCGGGACGTAACCAAGGTCCCTTCGGTTGGCCAGCTGACAAATGAAACGGAGGCAAGAACAAGGAGAAGTCACTAGAGGCAGCGTGAAGTCACGGCCATGCCAGGACATTTCTGTGATCGTATCTAATTTATATAATAACATATCCAGATCATTATTATATCCCTTAACATACGGATGATGCATGTCCACAACGTATTCACGAAGCGTTTCCAGTTTTTTTAGTTCTTGTAATTATATAAAGTAGAATAATGGTGAGTAAACAACGGGAATATCTAATGTACAGTCTTTGCAAATGGTTTTTATAACGTTATGTTAATTGAGCTCTGACAGAAATAAATTTCGAATTTTTTTTTGTTGTTGTTGTTCAGAAGTTTAATCTAGGGGTCCCTGACCCCCAATCGGCCCAGGAGCCTAGGATACTGCCAGTGCTGTGCGAATAGAAACCAGTTTCTACAAGAAATAATTATTTCGGCTTCCGCTGTCTTCTCGGAAAGATGAAGACGTTGGCAGGCAGGCTTTCACACAACGAAGATCAATAATAATACATGCTGGCTTTCATTATAGATTATCACGGCTACAGGTGTCGTTTTATATGTACACACGCAAAACCCCGGTAATGAACACATGAGGAGTCTTCAAGTTGTCCAGTGTTTGTTACCGGTGGTCTGCTACTGTTGACAGAAATATCATTTTTTTTAAAAAAATCATTAGGCTATACAAACATCCTGCGCAGTCTGGAAGATCGAAAGACTTAATAAGAATTTTTTTAGTTATAGAATCCGAGAAATTTGATATTTCGGGTACTGTGGGCTATTTTATTTTAAAATGCAGCTGTTTCCATTTAAGGATAAAAAAATATGTATGTAGGCTTGTGTAGGGTGTGAGGTAAGTAAGTATAAATTGGTCGGCTCTTAAGTGACAGTTCCTCGCTGTGGCTGTTTAATGAGGAAAACACCCAGCAAAGGCAGGAAGCAGAGAGAAAACATTAGGGTTCCGAGATGATGTGTCTTCTGTAAATCCAGATGAGACATGAATTGCTGGACCCCGAACTCACTACCCGACGGTCTCGAGACTAGGGCCGCTCATTAAATCACTAGGACTGCGCAGGTACAAAAAATTGCAATGTGATTAGAGTTTAAAATAAGAAAATTAATATTAAAATTGTTAATTCTTTATATTAATACAGTTTTTCTATATTTAAAGTCCGATTTTTGATCATTTCGATGGGCTAACAAATGCGACAAGAAAGGACAGGAACTGATTCAGTTGTGGAGTCAGGGGAAAGCAGAGGATCTTCCGGTTTGTAATTAGAATGTCTCGATGTTTTAATGGCAAAAAGCGAATCGATAGAGCAGTCGAAGTCTCGTTCATCCTGCCACGAAATCTCCAGCTGCCATCTTTGGCCCGTGAAATTTCGGTTGACGGGAAAGTGTTTCTGTTTAGCTGCGTAGTCTGTACGACAAAAGAAATTTAAATGAAAGCAAATAGTTTTAATTAAATTGATATTAATGAAACAACTCCGCTTTTCTGATCGACACTTTGACTCCGAAATGACGGCTCGTGGACGCGCCGATAACAGAATACTTGCCTCACATTGTTTTTTCTTTACTCAAACTTTTAGAATATTTTGGTTTTTACGTTTAAATCGATGGTAAGCAAATCTACACGAATGTGGCTCGAATTTTAAAAGTAGGAAACGTTGATTCATTATTTAAGATTTACTGCTTTCTCCCTATTCTTATAAATAAACACAATTTCTAGAGAAACATCTATTGGTACACACACACACACCACACACACACACACACACAATCGCTTATGTTTTTAAAAAAAATTGCGACGTGTTTAAAGTAAAATAATAAAATATCCGGGGATTTACTGCACAAGGAAATTCTTAGCACTGAAATATCTTCCCCTTTATATATAATCAAACTTATTATTGAATATACTTACAATTGCTATAAGAAAATGACTGTTAGAAAATATCTACCTGACAAAACATGTACAACTTTAATAACCAAAAACATTCATCATTAAAATAACTTGTTTTTATTTTTTAATATTTTACATTTTGTATACATCCTAGTAACTGAAATATACATTTAATTATTATAATTTTATGCATTCATTTTCTAACAATAAAAAACACTCGTTGTTTGTGGACAAATAAAATGAATCCATGACAAAAAATCACTCAAGCAAAATAGATTTGTATTATTATATTTAAGAAAGCCGCCCTTTGAGTGTTAACTCTTTTAACAAGGAAGGTTTTTCCTTCTGGAGTAAGCGAGACTATTGTTGAGAAAGCATCCATGGCTAGTCCACAATAAAAAGGAACATAGAAGGAAACAAAATGGCAGAGCAACTATTAACAATTTTAAACCAAACCGCTTTCTTTCCAGCCCACAATCAAGAGCTGACCGCAATTCTACTACACAAATCTCCATGACGAGCATCAAAAGGCGTTTGAGAGAGGATGGGTTGGTTGGTTTGGTAATTGTTTCAATGATTGAACACAAAGGAACATTAAGATTACATAATCCCAGGTATTATGGTCGGATGGTTAGCCAATTTGGAATCATTTTCAAAAAGTATGCCCAAAAGAAAGTCTGGGAAATAATTTAACCGTGAGAGTAAAGCATGGAGGATAATCTTTAAAGGTATGGGGTTTCTTTGGTGGTTCCCAGCTTAGACATATGATGGAGTTCTTACAGTGGAAAAGTACCGTACAATTTTGCATCACCCTGCTCCTCCTAGTAGCCACCGATTTCCTGGCTCAAGCTTTATCGTGTAGCAAGACAATGACTCGACACACACTGGAAAATAACAATATCTATTACGAAAAGAAGGCAGATTCCACAAACTGATGAATGGGCCGCTTTATTCTTCAAAATTCCACCGAACCCGTCTAGAGTAAAATAGATAAGTCAAAAACAGGGACCAATCAATGTCCTGCAGCTATGGAAAAGCATGGATTTCTTTGTCTTCTCAGTGCTTGAGGAAATTAATAGCGAAAAGCCACGCTAACATACGTGTTCTTTTGAGCGTTAATTGATTATGTATGAGTTATGGCGTATTTCACTGACAAATCTACAATTATGGCCTCTAGATAAATAAAATAGGCAAAATATGATAACTAGCGAAAAATCTTGGTACACAAAAGTTAGATGATTGCACTTTAAAAATACTTAAGTTTAAAGGGAGAACCGCCTAAAAAATAGACCTACTAAAAAAAAAATTGTTTGTGAATCGCAATGTTCCATAGTATCGGTGGATAAGAAGAGAGTACGAAATGTTCCTGAAAAATAGATTCGCAATAGCTTTACATTATGCGATAACCAACCTGTGCAGCGTCTCTAAGGCTGGCTCACGCGATTTACTTCGTCATTCAACATGGCGGGCAATGTGAGGAACTTTTTCTCTAATTTTTAGTCTGTGCTCGTTCATTTTACTCCTGTAAGAGGCAGTAGGCCAAACGTCTCTGTCAAATTTTGAACATCTCATCCAGCTGTTTCTAACAAAAAAACACAACCACCAACTGACCTATGCCGTCGCCTCCACAGATGAGAAAATCAAAACAGGGGAGATGGGGTGAACGAAGCAAAAAACACGCGAAATACTTTCGGTTACTTACAAGAAAATAGGTAACGAAACGATACTTCAAAGGTAATACCGGCCTTACATCCAAACATCTTTTTTGTTTTGCTTTTCATGGTATGCGACTGCTATGAAACCTACTGAGGAGTTAAATATCTTTCCTCTTTTTTTTCTTTCTATTAAAAATTTCGAGAAAGTAAATTGAATCACGTGGTTTTACTTACCACTATGGTTCATCTTCCCGTAGAGACGTTGGCGACCTCCGACCTCCGAGGTCCACTTCGAGTAATGGACTCTGTAAGGTAGAACAGAAAGTTCACATATCGCAGATTGACTTCCCGCAGACATTAATTATTTTGCAATAGCCAGCACTAATCGATAGTAGTCGATTATTTTTCGACATCGGTGCGATGCCATCAATCGTGTCGCCAGACTTTTTTTTTGTCTTGTTTTGCGTGCGCTTAACTTTATTCGGCAAACCTATCTGTGGTGTAAGGTTGGCACAGCTAGATCGGTTCCGCGTTCGACCGTCGTAGCTGTTTGTATAAGGCTTATCTACGCCTGTGAATGTGTAATGTATTTTCCTATTGTCTTCTAGCCGCCACGTGACCGTCGGGGACTCGGGGGTTCGAACAACATCAGTCTTTTGACAAACAAATAAAATCAGATTTCTTTATTTCAGATCTGTGTACAGTGAGAGGTGAACAAGGAACCTGTAGAGAACTAGAAAGTGTTGGACAGCGAATTGATACAAGTTCCACAAATAATCCATGTTTCCAACGTGAGAACTACAAAATCAACTATATAAACAACAAGGTCTTTTTTTTACCATTCTATAACTGAACCTGCAGTTTATACAGGTTGACCTTGAAAACTCCAGGGAAACAAAAAGTATTCATTCAAACATTTGCGAAAATTATTGGCCTGAAAATATTACTAACTTATTATGAACTGGCCGACTTAGACACTGTAATTCACTTTTCAAACGAGCTGTGTACCATCTCCGTGTGCTTGCGTATTGCCATCCCATCTAAGATTAGGGCGTGCACGCACCCAGGACCTTGGTTAGCACCAAACTTCTGTTTTAATGCAGAGAACGCAGCCTGGTGGAATCCCGGTTTGCCACTCACGGTCTGATACCATTTCTCAATGGTTCTGGGATGGGACAAACAAGTGTCAAACATCTTTCATACATATCTGTATGTCTTTGGTGAATAAAAATTTTAAGCCATTGCAAAGATTCTCAGCTTTGATGAATGTTTGGAGGGCAGTTGTTGATCAGTACAATCTGACGCTTCAACAAATCTGACACACCACCTGCACAATTTTAAAGCACCCTGACCCCTCACTACTTACAAGGTCATTACACCTCAACTCTCTGGTGATGTTTTTTTAAAGTCAGCATCCTTTTTAATGAGGTGTCGCTTTGACTGCTGCAGTAACTTTATTCGTTTTCTCGATGAGGCTAATTTCAGTTCAGCTTGTTCTAATTTCCTTTTCAGGAGGGATACATGGCACAGGTATTGCATCACCGACAACCTCCACATCACATTCAAGTTGTCGTGGAAATGGTCGCGTTCTAAGTTTGCTTTCATTTTGCAGATGCTTAGGAAAACCAAATATAGTAGGCACCCTGCCACTGCCAATTCGAACACAACTAACTGATGTCCTGTCAATATCTCTCCAAAGTGGCGAGAGCGCAAAACTGCTGATTTTGATGGGTTAAAGTTGGCTCTCTTTGTTGCTCTTATCCCTTTTTCTCTCAATTCTTTGTTTTTTGGAAAACTGAAAAATATAAGCATTTTTTGAGACAATTTTTTGAAAATCAATGATTTTATTTCATATAACTACTGTCATCAATTGTTTCGACAAAGGGACAGCTAAAGGGTGACAGGTTATGTAAAAGTGTTTTACACTAACTGAATCATGGGCAGTGGATTACACAGTTCTATGCAAAGAGGATTTTAAAAGTATATGAAAACAGAAGCAGACAGGATTACCATGTACAAATAGCACAAGTAATAGTAGAGATGGCACTAGATAAAAATCAAGAAACATATTAAGATATTTTGAAAATGATTCACCAATAGCTGAGAGATGCATGTACTGCTGTGTGTGTGTTTCCAATTCCGTGTAAATAAGCTGTTTGGGGGAACATAAAGTCTAGATCGAGGAGAGTTGCTTCCCTGACCATCATCAGGGTTGTCTTCTGAGAAAGGACTCATAGCGGTTCACTCAGTGCATTATTATTATTATCAAGGTAATGTCCAGATCAGCGTTACCCGACACAGGACAGTCTTCGTAGGCCGAATATTTACCGGACGTGATTGGTGGCGCTGCCGGTCGTCTATCTTCCCCGTCTGTTTGTAGTAGTTGTTCCGTGTTTATCGTGGGTTATCAGCGCACCCACAACACGGCATCGAATAAACTAGCAGCGAGTAGAGGTGAAAAGAGGAAGAGAGCGGTTCTAACAATACACCAGAAAATCCACATTCATGTGCAAAGAGTTGCGAAAGGCGAACATAAGAATGATTTAATGAGAGATTCCAGCGTCGACTCCTCTACTTTCTGTGACATCAAGAAGCAAATAAATAAGTTAATGGGGTCTATGCCAGTTCGGAATTTGAGAAATCGGTGTAACTACGCCAAACTCTGGCTCTGTTTTCCTATTTCAACCCTGGCAGCTGCTGGTGAAACAAGTGCTTCTGGATTTAAGCAAAACCAAAAACCCCGATTGACTGGGTAAGTGTAACTCTTGATTATCCGCCATCTCTCTGGACCGATGAATGCCGGATAACAAATGTTTCACTGCATACACTTGTCATAAACCAGTCTTAGAATGTAACAAACCTTCGGCTACATACAGAAATCTCGTCGTCGTCGTCGTTTTGAAATAACGAGAAAGTAATGCAACGAATTTTAATTTACTGGTTCTACAATCACCAGGTCTCTCTCATACCGACAGTGCTCACATCTCTCATTTAGTAAAGCCTAATCCCAGCGGTCTCTGGACGGTTAATCCCGACTGAGGTTTGTCGCTGTCTATTTTTAGAATTACTATTATAACTAATTTTATTAACTAGCTGCTGCAATAAGATTCCCGGTAAGCCTAGCGTAAATAAATCTGTTTTTAAGCTAACTGAACCCCGACATTAAGAGGCAATTGACTAAATAAACTCCACAAATAAATTAAGATAATCACAAGAATATAAGTATTTAGAACAATTTGACATAGCGTGCTGCATCTCCAACTCTCTTGTATATTGAATACTTCCTCCATCGTTGCCCATTCTGGTTCACCGACATTAGGCGTAACACACGCCACAGGTTTACATACCACGTGACCTCTAACCCCTGAGCAAGGGGCTTCACTGTTTCATGACTCGATGTGGTCCAATCGGGTTTAACAATACTAGAACCACCCGGGGTCATTACGCCGTGGGTAGAGGGAAACTAGTCAAAACATACGCCTAATTAGGATATCACAGTAAACTTTCGCCTTTGTAATATTAAGTATTTCTGAATCTAAATAGCATCATTTGTTTACCCCTCCCGGCCGTCAGAAAATTCTCAAGGAACTTTAATATTTAGATAATCAGCAAAATATTCAAGCCATTCTTCAACCATGAAACTCAACCGGGGTGAGCAAGTTCGACAATCGAGGACCCACGGCGCAACAGATTCTGCGACATCACCTTTGTTAGTTTGGCGATCGAAAGTAGATCGGTGACCGGTTTCCACCAAGGAATTAGAACATCTGCGCCATCTATAAACCGGGCTCCATTGTTAGGTGCGCAGCTTTGTCTGAATGACTTTCTCCCTTATATTTAACCAGCTCTATCTTCCAAATTAAAATCTTCCGAAAACGACTGTGTGAAGCAAGGGCGTCGCTTTATCTCGGCCGATATCTTATTCGGTAAACTTACGTGTAAGGTCCTTAACTAATTTTCCATCAACAAACTCAATCTGATGCCATCATATCAGAAATGGATGGCTTACAACAACATGAATCCTCACCAGACTCCAGATTTAACCCTTACATAAGATTTTAATCCTTGGAGGTATGATATTTGATTTTTAAAATGAACTGACAACAGATGGCGCTCGTATTTGTAAAACTGTGGTTGTTTATCTGGCTTATCAATTTATCAATAAATAAACGTTTCCGGTTGCAACAATGTAACATCTGTCCCACGACCATTTTCCAGTCAGAAATCAAACTGGTGTTTGTTGGAATTCAGACAGGTAACATGAGCATTTTAAATATTTGGTACAAAAAAGAAAAGTCACAAAGCTAAGCTATTAGTTAAAACGATGCCATGTTAGTTACCTATCATTAAACGTTGTAATTCAATAATATGAGTCGTATTTGCTATCTACTATAATCGAAAACACGACCCCCCAAAAACTGTAATCGTCACATACACAACTCAAATATGAGGAATTTGTGCTCTAGGGATGAACCTCTCTCCTGTGCAGCCCCTCACACGGGTAAATAAAGGTATGTTTTGTTCCCCTGGTTGAGGTGGATGGCAATGGATATGTCATCATATCCAGTTTACTATATTAGAATATAGAGAGCTGGAAAAAAAACCACATTAAAATGCAGACATCTGGGAAAAACAAAATAGCAGATAAATCAATTAAAAGACAGGAACTGATGACAGATTTATTATACCTGATCAAAGAAAAGTCTAGCAACATGTGGAGGAAATTCTGGACTTGGTGTAAGCCAGCTCCTGACCAGGTTTTCCATTAGCTGACTATCTGTGGGACTAAGTCTTGGTTTGACATCCAGCTATGCTGAGATTCTTTGCATTTGCTTTTTACACAAATACCTTTAATGAAGGTTATTAATTAAAGTGTTTCTAAAGAATAACTACTGTAAAGTATTTGTAAAAAACATTTGAAATTCCACAAAAAGGTCGCCTGCACTCGTGGTAAAAGTAGACTGTGCATGTATCACTATAACTACAATCCGGTCTACTTTCCGATGATGACCAGACCCATGCAGCTGAGAAAATGTTTAAAAAGCAACGAAACCAATGTACATCTGTGTATACTTTCCATTACATCAAACAAGAGAGCAATTACTTTTTTCTTCAGATTCAGTATTTCAAAATCTTGATGCTTTTACTTCTAACTTACTCTTCCCATAAAAAATATCTGCAGTAGTTTCAGCAGAGACCAGCAAAGGGGGGATGTTTGGGAAAAACTCATTCACCAAATATTGCTTATTTCTAACATGGTCCCCTTTTAAACCGAGTACTCATTCATTTCTATACAAAATCTGTAGATCATGACAGCCTTCCATAACCCAGAATGTGTGTTCATGTTGTAATCATTCACTAGTGTTACAGATTTCTCTCATCCAGTTAGACCAATATCCCTTTACAAAATCCTCTTTAGCTTTAGTCTTTTGTACACAACTGCCAGCACCAAGATAAAGCCATATTTCAGACAATGGTTTCAGTACATGTTGGTATAGGACCTTAACCATCAGGTGTGTTATATGGAGTTACTGAGGGCTTTTGTTATCAATCCTAGTCAGACTAGACTCTTCAGAAAGAAAAATAAATGAGTTTGAGATGTGAATGAAAGAATAAACCAAAGCTTACACCAGTTAAAATCTATCAGTCAAAGGATAAACCTCAACTTCTGAATATTATAGAAGCAATGCTTCCTCCACACTAGAATATTTCAAAGTTATTATTATCAAGGCTAAAAAATGTTCATAATGAATATTAAAACTGAAAAAGTGTGATTTTATGATAGCATATGTCAGCAATCCACCCTGTTTAAAAATCTGACAGAAATGTTCAAACCACAGTAAGGTACATAAATACTCTACCCTAAAAAGTGTAAAATATTCACAACACTTCTGTTCCTGTGTTATATCCAAAATATCAGGTGATGCATAATTTAAAAGTGTGTCCATATGAAGTTAAGATGAAAACTGAGACCACTTGTTTGAGCCTCCATACCACCACACAAGACCATATATGTTTTGTTTTTTTTACAATGAACAAAATTGGCATGGTAACAAATGCTGCTGTTCTGATGAAGTTCCATTCTTGTTTGTAGAACCGATGTGCCTGGCATATCGAAGCATTCTGATGAAATGTTCACTGACTGTACCCACTAATAAATAACTTGAAAGCTTTAAATATCTTTAAAAGATAACAACCAGCTGTCTTGTCTGTAGAACAAAAAATAGCATTCCCAATGAATTTGTCTCAATGAAAGTGCGTGTGTATATGCTTTCCACAAAAGTGAGGGAAGTTTGCTTACAAGTGGATATTTTTTTTTTAATGGTGTTTGCAAGCGTGGTGCAGTGAAAAGTTCGGGTGTGCATGTGTGTATCTCTGAAGAGAAGGGAGTTGGGTGAGGCCGAAGCCTCGTTTGGAGCGAGCTCTGGTGGTTTGGTCAAAACTCTTGGTTTATGAAGCCGATTCCAAGAGAAGGCTCCATATAAAACCCAAATGCCCTGACATCCTGTAGGGTGAGACAGCGTTTCAGGTGTTCACTTCCCCAGCCGAAACCTCCAGGAAGCCTTGGTGCTATTAGGTGATTTGGTCAAACTCATTACTCTATTAGCACAGCCTTTTAAAATTTCTACAATATATGTGAAAGCACACATGTGCAGTGGAATTGCTTAATGTCAAGTGTTTTCTTAACTGTGGATATTAAAATGTATATATTTAATTAGTAAATTCTCTACATTCACATATGATGCTAAGTTTTTTTTTAAATATAAGTTACAGAGCTACATCACATTACAGGCACAAAACTTTCATTTAATACAGTGTGGAACATTGAGAACAAGCAGTGAAAATTCAATACACTTTGATCCTCTGTAGGATGATTAGTTTTTAAATAAAACACAAAACCACTTTTTTAATGTAGGTATTTCTACGATCTTTATTTCAACAACAAGTGTTTATAATAAAAAAGCAAAATGAACCTTAACATATTTTTTGTTTCATATTTTAAAGAATTCACCTGCCTTGATAAACAGGTTTTTCAGAGGTTTTTTGTTTACAGACTCTCTTTAAAAAACCACATTTTGGCCCCTTTTCTGGCAGAATACGTGGTAGCTAATCATTAATCAGTGATAAATACTAGAAACAGACAGACCTCTACGTTAGATAATTTTAAAATTCTTTCCTCCACCTTGAAATTTCAAAGATAACCCACTACAATTGATTAATTCCAAATATTTAGTAGTTTAAGGTTGTGCTTCTTTCTAAGTGATATAAAAATTAAAACAATTTATGATAATAATCAATGTAGTTTATATTGTATTATTACATCTTTTTAACATTTTTTTAAAAAGTGGTAACTTTTCTAGGCTAAACAATGAAAATTAGCGAGAAATGCTATGTGACCCAACAAAAGCATTCTATTTTTCACAATATCAATAAACAGAGTGTATATTTTTTTTATAATGCATTACACAAATTGACTTAATTTATACACCAATCAAAATTTTTTTAACTGCTTTTCTGCCTTTTGGTCAATACTACACTCTCAGTTACTGTGAATCAAAGGCAATGTGACCATTAGTTGGCATGTTTTCTGGTTGAACGTTGCTCTAGCTTCTGTCACATGAATTTTCCTCTGGAAATCCAAATGAAACTTGTACTTGTAGCCAACTGCAAGATCTATTTCATCCTGGGAGACAAAGAAAGATTTGTATGTATTTTGTCTTATGGTTTCAACTCAAATCAAAGATGAAGACCTAAAAAACAGACCTGAATGAAGTATATGATCTTCAAATATGAAATAATTACTGACTATTTGCAATCTAAAAATTATTGACATTAAGCTATTGGTTATTTTTATTACTGTCATCACATTCCATAATAAAAAAGATTAAGTCGTATAGCTGATATCAGTTATTTATATAGTAAGCTAAGCTTTTTAGTGATAATTTGAATAAATGTCGGTATGTACAGTCTATATAAAAATGGTCTATAATGACAGGCAATAATGTAACTGTAGACATCACAATAATTTAAATTTGAAGGAACCAGTTAATACTAAGGATAAACGATAAAGTTTAGGTTTCAGGAACATTGCAAAGCTATTTTATTAATTACCTCTGCAACATCAAGTTCACATTCTTCTACTGATTCCACTCCAGGTAGATGGATTTTCAAGATCATTTCTTCCTCCAAGTTGAAATCTGTTCTTGGCAATATCTGCATCTCATACTCTGGCTTTAAGAGTTCATTCTGTCCCTCAATCTCTTCCACTAGCTTAGTCATCTGACAAGGGAGAATCAGTTTAGGCTGGTTTTCAGAAGATTCTTGGCTGGGAGAAATGGCATGTTGAGGTAAGGATTCTTTTATGTTCAGCTGGTTTAGCATTTCCTTAAGCTCACTAAACCCCATTCCCAAACATCTCTTCTTTGGCAAAATTTTGTCAAGAAATGAATTTTGTAGCTCCAAAAGTGTACCTTTGTGCTTTGCACTTTCTAATTTATACTTCCGTGATAGTTCCACCTTGCACTCTTGCTCTATATAGTTTAGTCCAAGGCTAATTAGTTCATCCTGTTCCACCAAGGAGCAATGTGGAGCCTTTGCATATTTCTCCAATACCTCAGGATTGAATGCTAAAGAAATTTGACCGTAAACACCTGAAAAGTAAAATATAATCAAACAGTATATTTACTGCCATAAAAAAGATGAGATATTATATCACAGATTAAACTATTCCAAATAAATAACATAATCTTCATTCCTCATCTTACTTTCAACATGCAAGGGTACCAATATTTAATTGGATTTACCTGTATCTTGCATGCATTAATTCTTGTTTATTTAACCAAAAGTCTTTAGCATTTTGTATCTGTAAGGCCATAAATGAATAAAGATTATTTAATATAATAATCCCCCTTTTCTCATCTTCACTAGCTGGCCATTTGCATTCCCTCCTACATCTAGAAACAAAAATGTCTAGTAAAGCCTTCTGGGTACATGCAATGAAGGTTCCACAAGTAACTTTTAACTGGCTTGCACTTTGATCACCAATAAGAGCCCCAACTGTAATTAGGTAACTTACTTGGACACAAAACCTAAAACCCCACACCTTTCTTCTATTTCGCTACTGTGAGATGTCCTCAGAACTTCAAATAGTTAAAAGAAGAGTTTGCCAAGAAGAAAAGAATACATATTCTTGTTATTTTGGGTAAATCTTAAGAATATGAACTGCTCTAAATATGACAGTCTAGTGCTAAGTGGTTATGAATGGGTATAAATGAGCTACTACTAAATACTAACAACTCTTCTTAAGGTTTTCTCTCTTTTTTATTTATTAGTAAGTTAGTTTTTTTATATTCCAACTTAATTTTTTCTTCCTTCCATTTCCTTTTTTTTTTTTTTTGGAAAAGATTAAACTTCCCTGATCAAATTTTACTGCCCAGTTATTTTGGTCTATGGAGCATTTACTGGAAAAACTAAAAAACCACAGAGAAATGAGAATTTGGGATGCAGGGTGTAGAATGATTTATTAAAGACAGTTTACAAAATCATCTAATTAAAATTGCTATTTTAAGAGATACTGGGACTAAAAAAATCTTCTAAAATTTTTCAAAGACACAACTGGTATAATAATAATAATAATAATAATAATAATAATAAACATGCTGATGTTGCTAAGTTAGTCTTTAATAAGGTTTTGTGAGGCAGCCAGTGGTCCAGTGGTAAACTGCTGGGATTGAGGATGTGCTTGATTCCCTCAAGAGACTGACTTATTCTGTACCTTCTTGCTATGGTTTCCTCTCGCACTTCTTTACCAGCTGGAAAAGTGGGCATCCTTCGGTTTAAATCTATAGCTAAAAACTAAGAGTTCTAGTAAGGCTTTCCATGCTGACAAACTGCAACACTATGCTTCTTCATCAGGGTTGTCTCCCTTGTAAACATTGGCATATAACACAGCAACAAGGCTTTTGTTAATGTTCCATACTAGGAATATTAAAAGTTAATAGACTGGGTGTTTGGAGGTACACTACACATTTCATTAAATGTAAAATCATGGTCATATCAACAAATTTCAGGTGGCATGCCACAGGTTTTGGTTTTGAATGCAGTATTGTTTTTAATTTGTAGAAATAATACTGGTGGTATAGGATGGTAAAATTAAAAGTTAGCAGATAATAATACTAAAATGTGTCAATACTGAAAATTATAGTCATACTTTTCAAATAGATTTGAATAATTTATTAGATTGATCATTTAAGTGTAAAATGTAATTTAATACTAAAATATGTTAAATTATCCAGAGAGGCAACAGAGACAATTATAATCATTAGTATATGGTTGACAATACAGCAAAATATGTAGTTTTAAAAAAAAAAGGTTCTAGCAGAAATTGCTAAATAAAATCTAAATTGTGAAGAGCAGTGTATTTCAGCTCCAAAGAAAGCAAACAGAATGTTAGGATAATCATCATTATGGTGATGCTATTTCAGCTGGCTTTCATTTGAATAACCCTAGTAAAAGTAAAGTTTTAATTCCATTGTATCTATTTTATTTCTTTTCAAAAGTTCACACCATTATTTTAATGTTTTCATTCAGTTTATAAACCTCTTTTTTGTTACTTTTCTTTCTTTATTTATTTTATATTTTGTAAATGTAACTCTCTATTTCTGCTATTTTATTGTTGGTTATTTTACTAATATTAATCAAACATCACATTTTTTAATTTAAAAAAAATTTAATTAAAGAACAAAAAATAAACAATAAATTCCATAAACTGAAGCCCACAAAACAAACAATACTTACCCAGTTGACTGTTTTTGTATTCCAAATCACTCTTAAACACAGAAATTGGACACTCTTCTGATTGTGGAGTGGGTATTTGATGCCAACTGACAAAGTTGATAAATAATGGGTAATTCTTAGGTTTCTAGATTTAAAAAGCCACAAAATAGGGAGTAAATATGTGAATTTAAAACTAAGTGTACAATAAGTCTACATTTATGTTGTTCAGTACTAGAGCCCACCAAAGTAAAAACTGTTATCTGCTTTTTAAATAGTTTATTGTTAATAAGATTGTATCATTCAACAAAAAACACAATCAGATGAACCATAATTAATTATGATATTGTTATTACCAAGATATTTTCATCAGCCACATTTCAAATAACTGTTGCACATAATTTTGCCATTCTGTTCAGTAGCTTTTCAAAATAATCCCAGGTAAGTAATCCCCCCATTCCTTCTGCAAGTAGTTCCATAGCTGATTGGCATCATTTGGATTGTTTTCCTTGACTCTTTTATCTGGTTCAACCAACACAAGTTAAATGAGGCTCAGATCTGGAGAGTGAAGGGTCAAAATGCATCACACTATTGTCTTGTGTAGTAAAAACCATCCCTATCAAATGATGCCTGGTAGAATTGCATGATATTGCATAATACAATGATATCAAGCTTTTGTGAGAATCTCATCAATTTTCCTCAAATCACCAGCTGAATAACCATTTGAACATAGATACAAAACTTTTATTTCTAGGAGTTACATCAGTAGATATAAAAAATAAGCATGTGACACAAAACTTTTACCTTTAATAGTTTTTTATAAAATTCCAATCTTTTATTGTTGCAATTTTAAAATTTACTTAGCTACAATCTATAATAGTCTTTTAGCCAGTGAAAAATTTAATATTGATAAATTGTTAGTTATTATTACAAATTCATCATCAGGCATATAAACTTATGAAATAAGTAACCCAGCAATGATAGATAGATAGATAGATAGTGGATAGATATTTAAATAGCATTGCATGATATCTGCATAAAGATGAATATCATTATCAAAATAAGATTATGTATCTACATTTTTTTTAAAAAAAAAGATACTTAATGTGATTTCTGACATTGCATTTCTGAAACAAGTTTCTTGGTGTTGGGAGCCAATTTGTAGTTGCCAAACATAAAACAAAGTGCAGACTATTGTCATTCGTTCAATTTCAAAGCTTTGTTGAGGCTCATTAGAGTAAATGTTTGTTCACAACTATAAATAGAGCCAAATAAGCATGCATAGATAGCAGCCTTCTTCATTAAGGGCACTGGTCTTGTGGTGGGCGCTTGTAAAAATAGAGTAAATCCCATAAATATGAAGCAAAGTATGTCACAATTTGCAAATTGATCAGTTTCAATTGTGCTTCTGATTCAATCTTAACAGGAAAGAACTGGAAAGGGTTGCTGAAGAGATATCAATTTGTTTTTCTTTCCAAAAGTCTTTTAATCAATTGTCAAATACATTTTGCTGATTTTTCCTCTACACTTTTCACTCAGGTTCCCAATTTTTTTTATATGTTAGGAAATGATCTAATTTGTCCCAAAAGATTTGCAAATGAAACAGTTCCAGCTTTTTTTGAAAAGCTTTGACATGGTTTCCAAGATGTGAAACAAGCTTTTTTCTGCTTGAAGTCTAGTATTCAATTTGTTTATAAGGCTGGTAAAGTCAATGAGAAATTACAGATTGCAGAGGCTTTTCATATCTTCAAATTCTGGAACTGCTCTCTTTTTTCCAGTAAGAAATATAATACTCTTGTACAATAAATTCAATAAATCACTGCATTTTATTTTCCTGACTCATCCACCCACCTGGCTTTGATGAAAAAACAAGATCCCCATATTTTACTTTAATCTCCTCGAGAACAACTTGAATTGGTGTCGGTTTAGACCTTGAAATTTTCTGAACTTTACATCTGTAATCACTTTCATAACATTTTCAAAGTCCAACTCTATGCTACACAAATTCTGCTGATGAATAATGCAATGAAATTGAACAAGCTCATTTTTTTAATTTACCTAGGTGTTTGAACATCAAGATTATTCCATTGTGTGCACCAATCATTGCAGGAGTACATTAATTGTTATACCTGCTAATTTTGTCTTGTCAAACTCATCAGTGTCACAGTTCTAAGAGCCCACTAAGTAAGTAAACACTTTTAGTTTGGCCTTTAAGTGAACTCAGGCCAACAAGTTCTTCGTAAATATTAAAGTCTCTAGTTACACTACATGCAATAATAACTTAGCTGTTGATGATGTATCAGTTGATTTATCAGGTGCTAGAAAAATAAAACAAATTCTTTCCTTTTCTTTCAAATGGACAAGCAAGCACATCACTTGACAAATTGAAAACTTGGCATTGTACTATTGTGCAATTTAACACTTTCAAACTTTTCACTGCATTGAAACAGAGTTTTTGGGTAATGCACTTTTTAACAAAGTAACCCTTGGTAAACTCAAGTTTTTGCTTTTTTGCTTTCAAATGTTCAATTTTGTAGCTCATCTGAGTTGCAATTTCAACTTCTTGCTGATCTTTAGTAAATTTAATTCAATAAATAGCAAGGGTATGCATAAGAAATGTAATTTTTTGCACTCTTAGTTCACCTTTCAACTCATCAAAATATTTGCACTTTGTAGTATAATACCTTTGTAAATTAAATTCCTTGGGTACTGCAATGTAACTATTGCAAATTAGACAAATAATCTTTGAATTGTCTTCATTTAGAAAATACTTATCTGTCCAACATTCCTAGAACTTTTGATTTTTGCTTCCAATTTTTCACTTCTGCAATGCTTCCCCCCCAACTGATGTAGTAGCTATGGCAAGGAGACAATGTCAAAGGTATGAAATACTGAAATTTGTACAAATTTATATGTATATTGATAAATAAATAATTTACAGCTGTATGGGAAATAGTGAGCAAGCAAGGAAACAACTTCTTAAAGCTTAAGTTTTGCCCATCCAATATTTTTCCACAAAGTATAAGTTTTTATTTAACTGTGACTGGTTTAGAGGGACTGAAATAAATATAATTTTTAAAATGTTGTTTTCCATAAAGTTGTTTCCCCTGTACAATATTTGAAAATTTAAAAATGATTTAATATTAATAGACTTCACTTTTGTTCCAACTTAAATATCATTCCTGTTCCCATATTTATTGAATAAAAATATAAAAAAATATATAATGATTGGCTGTGATTTTATAAGAGAGTTCACAAAAAGATAAGTTATTGGAAAGCTCAACCCAATAAACTTATATGTCATTAGTTCTTCATAAAATGTTACACTACCCATCAAATGGTTTTAAGGCTGTTAATTTCTTTGAGGTTCCAGTGGTGAATAGTAATAATAAAACAGTCAGGACGCATGTGAGCCACTGAAGTGGACAGTGGATGGATTCATTTGGCTTCAGCAGGTTTAAAAATTGCTAAAGCCTAGTGATCTCCAGCCTCTGAGAGAGTTGGAATTCAGTGATGATAGACCAAAGCTAGAATTGGTGCTATTCTTCCACACGCATCTGTTTCTCTCTCCACTGTAGCTCTCTCACCTCACTCTTTATACCTGGTGTTATACAACAGTCTGCCTAACATCTGCATGGCCCAGGGCCACTTGAAGAATGGCCGCCTCCACCTCCATTTTTCCTGCCTGACCAACCCCTTCACTGTTGTGCAGTTGCCTGCTGGTTCATTGTGATCCTAGAGATTTACAACAACACCAAATCATGAACTATCAAGTAGATTCAACCTTCCAAAATGCCAGGGTAATTAAGATTTTTATGAATTTATTGCATGACAGATGGTCATCAATCATGTGAAATAACTGGACAAAATTTTAAAATTTAACTAAAATCATTATGCAGAGCTTACAAATCAAGTAGTTTATTAAAATTTTGCTTAATTTTAAGCAAATAACCATGGATTGCACTTCTTGTATCCTCAAAACATGTGGTCCATGGACTACAGGTTGTGCATCCCCCCATTAGAATAACCTGCATACTTTCACATTTCCACTACCCACCATACTTAAATGTAGAGCAAGCACAGCCCTTATTATAATTTTCTCCAGCCTTTTTTCTAACAAAATATAGAACTAAACACTTCAAAACTGCTCTGATCCAACTGCAATATATTGCACCAGTGCTCCAAGGTCTAATCTGATGTTGTTTAGCCAATCAAGTTGCTCCTTTTATTACTACATCTAAGCAAGGGCTTTCTAGCTGCTACCTGGCCAATTAATACAATGTCTAGTTACTCTTTTAGTGGCAGAGATTCCAATGCTGATTGTTGCAAAAGAATTGTGGTCACTGATTAATTTGCTGCCTGCCAAAAATGGGTTTGTATTAGACTTTTGAACTAACATTTTGTCTTCCCTTTTGTTGTTTTTCTCTTTCTTTTTCAGCCTTTTAAGTTCATGGCCAAGCCAACAGACTTAAATATATTAATAGTTATTTGCACTCCATCCCATATAACTCTAATTTTCCCTACAATTATCCATTAAAAGTAACCATCTTTATGAAAGGTAGTAATAGATAATAGCCTTATTTTGTACAAAATTTCATTTTTAAGTGCCATTTTCATCTGCCAAACAATGCAATAGCAGTCATCAATAATAATGTTCATTAACATATATACAAAAGCATAGAATGAGTCAACAAAAAATTAAAATTAATAGTAAGAAATTATATCAAATGAATGTGATAATATCATGGTTTTAGTATAAACTAACTTTAACATTTATAGAAATAACTTAATGGATCCATAATTATACAAAATATACTTGAACCGATAAAAATAACACAATTAATGGTTTACATTCTGACATGTTTCATTTGATTTTTTGGTGGGATAGTACATTCTCATCAAGAATAAGTGTTGAAAAAAGCAGATCAGTGATTTTATATGATGAGCTTATAATTATGAACACTAGTGCATATAAAATTCTAGCCAACTGTGGAAGAAATAAAGATGAGAGAATTCTGCAAAAAATTTAGAATAAAAAACAATCATGTTCACAATACAAGTAATAAAAAATTGTATGCAAAGAAAAAAAATACATTTTATAGGGAAATATCATTTGATGCTATAAGTGAATACAGAAAGTTATGCACAAGTACACAAAATGGATATAATAACCTGAATACCATGATCATAAAAAGTTACCAGCTTCAAAAAAATTTTAAATGCCACATTTAACCAATGACTAAGTGTGTTTTACATACTTACACACATTGTGGTCTGCACACACATGTGTGGTTCAGGTGGAGCCATGCACTGCTCTCCTTCCTTCATACGTTTGTCAATGAATTTTCTGTATCCCTGTGGGTCATCAGCTGCCATGTCATCCAGCATGGACCAGATATGCTGGGCCTGTTGCAGGACGGACTCTTGGTTAAGCATATTAGTGCTAGCCATTTTACGACTACTGCTTCTGGATAGATTAACCTGAAAACAATAAATAAGTTCAAAAGAATCTGAAAGGATGAAAGTCTATTCGAAACAATAATAGATAAACAGTATTAATTGCGTCTGAATATGAGTTGAAAAGAAAACCTTTTGTGCATTAAATGTTCTTTATTTTTCGTTAGTGAGAAATTGTTTTGATTGGTGAGAAAAGTGTAAATTAAATAAACTTAGGAAGCCCAATATCTTAAATCGCTTACAAAAAAAAATATTTAAAATAATTTATGTTTCTCGATTTACAAAATGTATTCTTTAAAAAAATAAAATCCAATTATACAACAGAAATTTCTAGTCTTTCCTGGCTGCTCAGAGTCCACTTCGCTTGTTATTCTCGTGGAATTAACCCTTTACTGATCGATTACTTCCTTGAAAGATGTCCAGGTGTTTTTCTGATTAAAACCAGGCGGTCTCCCTGACGGTCGGACATCGGGCGAGCTGAGATGTAGATCTGTGGGACTGATGCCGAGCGTTTGTCCTTAAATAAGGGGAGGGGGGTCGTGGGGAAAGGATTAATCTTAACTGATTCGAACCAAATAGTGTAAGCATGTATAGCTAAGACTGATATTTTTAACGACCAGAGCTGGCGGCGGCTGCTGCCGTCGCTCGGTGCGTCACATATTTGTTGTTGTTGTCTAATTCTAAAGCAGAGCCTTACAGGGAGGTGCCACTGGGGCCTCAGAACAAGTAAAATAGAATAAAAGACAAAAAATCATAGCGAATGAAGACATTAATTTCCGTCCGTATTAGATAAAATTGCGATCAGAGAAGTCGAAATGCATTAAGATCGAATCTACCCCGAATTCCGCGGCGTCCCTAGCACCCGCAGGTTCCACAAACGTCACTTCCGCCGCCGACACGAAACCCCGTGACGTTTACTACACGGATACCGGAAATCGGGGTTCGGCTGGCTGGGCTCGGGGGCTTTGTTTATACTTCTCAGCTGTCCTGCTCACTGTTCCAACTTCATCAACGGATTGGCGAATTCCAGCACAGGGAGGAAAGATATCTGGTGAGTGTTCCCGTGGTGTGGAGACTCTGGGTGACCTCGCCAGCCGGCGCAGTGTCTGTCGGTGCACACCTGATCCGGCCCCGGCCACTTAACCATCTACTGACTGCTCTTCTCTCTCTCTTTAAGACGTGCATCGTTCGCTCGTAGGGCGAGGGCTGTGCTTTTACGGGGTAGATCGCCCGCTTTCTTGTATCGCTTATAGAATGTGTGTGTGTATACACAGCAAATTCACTTGGGAAATCCTTATCCTTCGATGAGATTCCGCTCCATGCTTGATCGATCAGACGTAAACATTACTGGTCCGGATCTTGCATTTTTGCATCGCAATGCGGAATTCGAGGGCAGTTTTCTAATTCATGGTATTTGAAGGATGATGTATATGTTTAATGTTGTTGTTTCGTTCGACAGACGGAATTTCCTCTAGTTTCGGAAGTGTGTAAAGTTGACATTCGTAAGGAATCAGATAGGGGAGATAACTGCCTTTTGAATCCTCTCAATGACCGATGGTAAGTTCCCATTAAGATTTGAGCAGTGTCACAAATGCAATAATCAGACATTTTACGTTTTCTTTTACAGGTAACAGAGTAGTGGATTTTAAAAAATGCTGAAGTCTTCAGCAAAGACTCTTTTGAAGAATGTTATCCGCCATACAGACACACACAACAGGGTAAGCGCAGCAGTTACAATCAAAGTGGAGACAGTTGTTCCTTTTCCCCTTTGATTCGATTTTTATTCTGGACGCCCTTCTAATACGTCACTTGGAAAAAGTATCAGCACTGCATGAGCTGTGGATGGAAGGTAGCAATTGAAGTTCTTTGACTTTACTCCCTCTTCCAAATCTGATCACATCCACCCCTACACACATGTAAAAACATATGCCACAATAATAATAATAAAATAATAATAATAATAATAAAATAATAATAATAATAATAATTCTTGTATTATACATTCTGATAGAATGCTTAGAGGCAGTAAAAAGTGATGTTTTTAAAGTGAATACAGATTTAAGATGGCTTTATTTGGTTAAACATTCTCAGTTAATTTAACTTGTGTTAGATAATTCCACCAGTTCTGTGTTTGTACAAGTCTTCAAAATTCATTGATACAAATAAACAGGTTTCCATTGCCACACTGGGGAAAAGAAAACAAGCATTGCGTTAGATCTGCAACTTTTGCAAGGGTCAGTTACTTATGGACCCTTAAAGTAGTTTGTACACTTTTTTTTTTAAAATGTTGTTGTGTTCCTACAGATTAACAACCTGCCAATCTTAAAATGGGGTCTATTTTCATTGAGAAGTTTTAGTTCTGGATTCATCAAATTCAGAAACATTTTTATTTTTTCTATCTCAACTATACTAATGATCAGAAGCAAATTTCTTGATACTTTCAACCCTAATTTTTTTACTGTTTTTAGAAGTTAATTTTATTTTTTGTGGAAATAAAGTTTTCAGTGTACACAGCAATTTTTAAAAACTCTCTTAAATGAAAATTTTTATTTATCCCTGTAGATGTTGGAAGAGGCTGATATGTGGAGGCAGAAAGTCTACTTAAAAAAGAGGGATGAGGAGAGTCTGTGTACAGAAGATTCCAGGCGATCCTACTTATATGATAACAGAAGTGATCTTTATTTTGATGATAGCAATCGATCAAAACGACATGCTCACATGGATGATGTCCCTCAGCCAATGCAGAGCACATTTTGGATGCGAAAGCTGGATAAAGCTGAATCTGCTGACCATGACAGGTGATTTTTCTTTTGCACATTATACTCTACCATCTAGTTAGTTGATAATGGTTGGCGCATAGCTGGGCTTTGTAATGTGCATTTGTTTTGTCAATAACACAAAGTCGAGGTAGAGCCATTTCCAATTGGGTTTTTCCTTGGAACAACTCTCTTAGCTCTAGTTATCTAATTTTTTCTCAAGCCTTATTATATCATCTCTTCTATATGAAGAGCAATATAACTGCTGCAAATAATGCCTTTGAAAGCAGCTAAGTTCATAAAAATCATTCAACTTTCAAGAATTTATACTTATTTCCTACATTTTCAGATGCCTAAATTACGTTGTGCTGTTTTTAAATTTCTTTTGAAAATGATTAATTTTTTCTATAGGTTATATATAAGGTAACTCACATTACTTCTGTGTTTCTTGGTCCCTTATTAATTATTGGTTAAAAACAATTGAAAGCATTTAAATCTGCATGTAATGATCTGGTAATATAATGTTGCTTTATTCATATATGAAAATTCACAATTAATATCATCATTCTGGTATTAGATGTTCACCTCTATTTAAATAATTTCAGAGTTTATTTTCAAGATATATTCAAAATTGTTGGATGTTTTATGAAATTTTAAGAGAATAGATAATCTGTTAAACAAACAAATTATGACTGGAGTTGGGGGATTGTGAGTAATTATAATATTGAATTGTTTTCATTTCAAAATTATCCTTTCATTTCAGATGGGGTCACAGTGGGTACAAAGAACTTTACCCTGAAGAGTTTAAACCTAACAGGTCCTGTTCTGAAAATGAAGAAAATGGAAATAAAAGCAGAAAATTAGAAAAGAGGAGGTATGGATAATATGTTCATAACTTCTCCACAAAAAATGTGTATATATATATATATATTGGAATAAGAGTAATTGCAACTGGATATGTATATAATACATACACATTGTATTATTACAGAAAACATACAAAAATAAAATGTTGTACAATGCATTAGTATTTGATGTATAAGTCCCTTGTTTTATATAGAGCATGACTCCTTATTTTTGTGCTTCCTTACTGGTTATCAATGTTCGATGTGGAATTTTGTTCCAAATATCACATAGCACTTTCCAAAATTCATCCATGGAGTGGTTGGATGCCACTTGACTTTCTCAGTAGCCACATAACATAATCCTATATAGATAGTCTCATTGTTTGTCAGAATTTTGTGCAGGACAAAGCATCTTTGTGACTGTTCCATCATCCTCTTTACATGCCAGATAATTTTTAAACACAATGGCTGTATGCCTTGGTTCAGTGTCATGTTGAGATAAATCTTCATCCATTGAAATGTCATGATAGATGAGAACCTACCTGTTTTTACCTGTTGGTAGTCAGCATACCCTTGATTTTTGCAAATCTCTGATACAGTGTACAACAGTTAGGTGAAGCTTGGGATGGATCAATACAAGTGTGGAGCTGACTGTTATACTACTCTCCAGTCTGCCTTCAAACAAACTGCCATTAATTAATGCCAAACAATTCAAACTTTGACTCATCTGTAAAGAGCACCTTCCAAGATTGGTCATCCCAGTTTCATTTTTGCTGCCCATTTCAGCCTTGCTGTTTGGTTGCCTCTCCCAACAAAGGTTTTCAAGCAGCTACACATCCACTGACACTACTTTTTGCTAATGTTTATCTTACTGTTCTTGCAGAAACATTAGCATCTGTACTTGTAGTAAGGTCATTTGCAAGATCTCTACTGGCTTGTCATCTGTCACATAGAGAAAACACCCTAAGGAACTTAGCATCACTTTTGGAAAGTTTGGGCTCTCTTGCCTGAAAATATATTGTCAATAGTACCAGTTTAGCATGTCTTCTAAGAGTATTTACAGCTTCTTCTGAAACATGAAGTTGTGCTGCAATTTTCTGCATAGAGTAGCCTTCATTAGATAGTTTTGATTTCTGTTTGTCTTCCTTCCCAATAGCCACAGTATTCACCACACTAATATCTTGTATAGTTCTGCATGTGTGGCACTTTCTGATTGCTTACATGATAACCAGTCAGTGCACTATATCAGCACATGACTTACTATGGAATATTTCATTTTTACACACAAGATCCAATTTTATCACCATTTATTTGCATTTTATACCCATTTTTCATATTTATTTCCAATACTGCAGTCTGTCTTTCACTAATTCTGTTTTGTTCTATTTGGGGGGAATTTAATATATATATACGAGGTCTGTTGAAAAAGTATCCGATCTTAGGCTGGGAAAAAAAAATTACGTACTTGGTGGGGTTCAATTGCTAATACCCATCAAAGTAGTCCCCTTGTGCCTCCACACACACAGCCCAGCGATCCTTCTACTGTTTGAAGCACATCTGGAATGGCTCTCAGCTACACCGTCGCATTCCACATGATGTCCTCTTGGCTCTCAAAGCAGGAGCCTTTCAGTGGCATCTTCATTTCTGGGAACAACCAGGAGTCAAAAGAAGCCGTGTCTGGAGATTAGGCAGCCTGCCGAATGAGCGAAATGCTTTGCCAAGAAACCTTGGATCAGCTGCTATGAATGAGCCAGGGCATTGTCATGATGCAGCTGCCAGTTTTGTGAGGCCCACAGATCCAGTCTCTTGCACCAAACTGCATCACGAAGACATTGGAGGACTTCCTGATAGCATTCCTATGTAACTGTTTGTCCTTCTGGTGCGTATTCGTGATGCACAACAACTCGGTAGTCAAAGAAAACAGTCGGCATCACCTTGATTTTGCTCTGGATCTGACGTTGGGTGCTTCCACTGTGATGACTGAGCTTTGGTTTCCGGGTCGTACCCATACACCCATGTCTCATCTCCAGTTATTACGATATTCTGGAACTCAGGATCCCTGTTGGCAGTATCCAGCAGGTCCCGTGCAACCTCAAGATGAAATTATTGTTGTTCCTGAGAAAGCAGTTTGGGCACAAATTTCGCTGCCACTCTGCACAAGCCCAAATTCTCCTTTAAAATTGCATGTGCAGAATCTTTACTGATCCCAACCGCTGCTTTCTCAGGAACAACAACTACTTCATCTTGAGGTTGCACAGGACCAGCTGGATACTGCCAACAGGGATCCTGAGTTCCAGAATACCGTAATAACTGGAGATGAGACATGGGTGTATGGGTACGACCCGGAAACCAAAGCTCAGTCATCACAGTGGAAGCACCCAACGTCAGATCCAGAGCAAAATCAAGGTGATGCCGACTGTTTTCTTTGACTACCGAGTTGTTGTGCATCACGAATACGCACCAGAAGGACAAACAGTTACATAGGAATGCTATCAGGAAGTCCTCCAATGTCTTAGTGATTCAGTTCGGTGCAAGAGACTGGATCTGTGGACCTCACAAAACTGGCAGCTGCATCATGACAATGCCCTGGCTCATTCATAGCAGCTGATCCAAGGTTTCTTGGCAAAGCATTTCGCTCATTCGGCAGGCTCCCTACTCTCCAGACACGGCTTCTTCTGACTTCTGGTTGTTCCCAAAAATGAAGATGCCACAGCGGAGCTGAAAGCCATTCCAGAAGAAGCATTCCAGACGTGCTTCAAATAGTGGAAGGATCGCTGGGCTGTGTGTGTGGAGGCACAAGGGGACTACTTTGATGGGGATTAGTAATTGAATCCCACCAAGTATGTAATTTTTTTTCCCAGCCTAAGGTCAGATACTTTTTCGACAGACCTTGTATATATGACATGATCAGAAAGTTCCCAGATTGTGTGACAACACTAATAGCTAAAATTTGATAAGTAATATCCAAATGCTCTCCTAGTTTTATTGATGCAATAGATATGATTGCATTTTCATTTCTTGCTGATCATGTGTTATAGTCTGAACAATGCAGTCATAACAGCAGTGATCAGTAGATTTAAAGATACTAAGTGTATAAAAGTAACAAGCATGCATCAAATATTTTTGGAAGTCAGAGAAAAATAGCCAGTGAAACACATCAAATGCTGCAAATAACATTTGGTGATATGACATTATTCTGCATTACATTTTAATGTTTTCTTGATATAGAGATGGTAGAACATCTGTTGATGATCCAGTCTGGACAGATAGCAAATTGACACAGATAATTTTGTTTGTGTTTTGATTTGTGCAAACCGATGAACAAAGAAGCTTCTGAAGAAGTTAATGTTTCTTTTGGCTTGTGTCAGTCAACTATAACAGGATACTTAGGGATGTGACATACCTCTGCCAAGTTTGATCTACATCTTATGTATAAGCAGAAAAAGAGCATCATATCCTTGTGTACCAGGATCTTGAAGAATAAGCAGCAAACAATCCAGAATTTCTACAGAACATAATAACAGGTGATGAAAAGGGTTTACAGCTATCATCCAGAAACCAAGTGCCAATAGTCATCCTGAAACCATTGCATCATGAGATTGAACCAGCTCTTGTACTTCATTCTTCACGTGTCAGCTTTTTGGCCAAACACTGCATTTAAGTTGTCGCACATCTGTCATATTCACCAAACTTGGCACCATGTGATTTTTTTTCTCTTCAAAATGAAGCAGGGAAAAGATTTGATTGTGTATCATTGCAAGTGTAAAAGTGACATTACACCAGATTCCAAAAGAAAAAAATCCTAAGTGCTTTAAGAAATTGCAGAACTGATAGAATAGGTGCATGTGCATAGAAGTTTACTACTCTGAAGGGGATACCTGTGAATAGTTAGTGTCATGGTATTATCACATAATCAGTCTGGAAATTTTTTGATCACACCTCATACATAAAAAATATATTGCAGTGATAACAAATTAAAACCAGTAATATAGCATATTCTATGTGTTGTATGTACAGTTTAGAATGAAAATAAAATGAATAAAGGTAATTTTCAACAAATTTAGTTTGCATTTTTATATACTTTACACACATTTCCAGATTTACAATGGCATACCATATGGAGATTTTATTTCTAAACATATTGTTATGGAGAAGTTTACTTATTAATTTTAATTTGCAGAAAAAAGGGGAAAAAGCAGAAGAGAAGAAAGATTAAATTTAGTGAGGATGATTCAGATCTAGAATCAAACAGAAAACGAAAAAGGAATTCAGGATGCAGCAAACATAGGAAGCATCGACGGTCTCGAGATATGTCTGCTGACCCAGAAGTTGCTAAGCATTCTCATAGAAGACCAAAAAGGGATAAAAGGAAGAGAAAACACAGATCAAAGAAATTTGAAGATCCTCTAGCTACAAAAGAAGCCAATATAAAGATGAGATACAGAGAAATGCATGAGCACAACTCTGCACAAAGGCGAAAACGAAACAAACTTGCAGTTGTAGGAAATGAAGATTCTGAACCAAAAAGACAGAAATTTCAACGAGAATATTCATTTTCTGAAACAGACAGCAGCATCTCTGTTAGCTAATCATGTGCTGTATATCTGCAATAAAGAAAGTTTTCCAAAAAGGCTTTAATTTAATTTTGTCTACATAACAGTCTACAATATACTTTAGTATAGATTATAAGAGCACAAAGTTTGGTATTAATGTTAATTTTTTCTAGACCAGAATTACCTTCATTGTTAACCTCCTAAGAAGAATGCATTTATTTTTTAAAATAAAATTTAAAAAATGTACAATATAGTAGTAGTGTGTCCATTTAGTCCTGAGGATTTTCTCCTGTTTCATCTGTTGGCTCTGGTGTTTTCTCATCCTGTTTCTCCATGGGTTCTTCTATGTCTTCTTCTGGATGGTCTGACACTAAAAATAAGATAGATTGGTTTTAGTATTTCCTTTCATGTGCAGCAGTACAAAGCATTGAAAACTTTATGATCATATTTTGATACAAAATAAAATATTGTAAACAAATGAAGCAAAATATCTGACAAACCACCCTTTTTGAGGTATAGCTCTACAGTGGAAAAGAAACTGCAGAATTAATCTAGCTGTCCTCTTCGAACAAACTAAATGCCTTCTCATTATATGTATTTCTTTTCTGTACAATTATGCTTTTTCTGGCTTTAATATATCCATGATGAAAATTAATGATGGTCAGTTTGGTGCTTATAAATTTTCTTTTTTTTAACTTTTGTACTTCCACATTTACTAATTAAATTTAAATGTGTGTGTGAATAGTTCAATTTTCTGTTAATAAAATTAGGGACACCAGAATGTAACTGCATCAACCCCTTTACTTGTAGGCCCCACTTTAGAGAAATCAACCAAAACTGACATCTGCTATAGCATCAGGCAAAGCACTTGTCATTATACCATGTTTTTTTTTAACTCGTAAAGATACAAATAATCCCTGAAGATGGTTACACACAGGTAAAAATGAAAACTTTACAAATATTATTTTAACTTAAATGTTTCTTACATCAGATTTTAAAACTTCATTTAAAAAGATTTTCTTTTACTTAGTTTCACCATTAAGATATTATGACTGCCATTATCAGATAAGCTGGACCTTTTTATTGGAGCAATATGTTCCACCGAAGCTTTACATTATCACTTTCAAAATGTTCTATAAATAGATTTCAAATGATAGCATTTCTGACAAATTGTGCTTTTTGTAGATATGACTACCATTGTCTTAAATGGTACACAATGGTATACAGTGGTGTGCAAGTCTTGCATAAAAATTACTAGACTTAGAAAATGAGTTCTTATTTTGTAGAAATTAGTAACTATTGTATGTTTTCTGTTTTAAACGATTTATAACACTAAGATCCATTTTGTAATTGCACAGTCAAAATATAAATATTAATAAAATAATTTGCATGAAATTGACGTGTGCAAAAGTGTTGCATAAACTACAAAAAATTAGAATATATATTTTGTGCTATAATAGTTTAGGAAAGTAGAATATAAATATGAAAAACTCATTTTCCACTATTCTGATTCATTTTTGTTCAATATAGTGATGCTGAGAGCCCGATATTTGACCCCCGAACAGTGGGCCACAATCGTTCACATGAAAGAAGATGGTGAAACTGAGTGGGTCATTCCGGATCAAATTGGTTGCAATCAGTCGACGATATCTCGCACCTTGAAATGTTGGAAAGCCAATGGGAGCCTAATTTCGAAACACAGCTGGCAGACCGCGGAAAATGATAGCACAACAAGATCGCCTGATCTCCCACATGTCGAACTCGGACCGATTCCATACTTCCACCGACATCCAGACCACCTTGTCAAGGCACCATGGGATCCAGTTGGCCTCGTGCATCATCAAATGGCATTTGATCCACATTGGACTGTTCGGGCAATCGGCACAGAAGAAGCCGTTCATCATTCTGGACAGTCGTCAAAAGCGACTGCAATGGGCTCGCGACCATCTCCACTAGACCGTGGAGCAGTGGTCCCGAGTGTTGTTTTCCAACGAAAGCAAATTCATGAAGGTCCACTTGGCGGGTCGGGTGCGTTTGGCAATTGGTGTCCAAGAAATACCATCCTAGTTGCACTGGACCAACTCTGCAGGCAGGGGAAGATTCGGCCATGGTTTGGGGCTGTTTTAAATCGTCCAGTGTCGGTCCATTGCATCACGTGAAGGGTCAAATGAATGCTCATGACCATGCTAAGATCGTCTCGAACATTGTCGAACCGTATATGTGTGACCACATGCCCCTGACACCCATTTATCAGCAGGACAACACCCCCATCCACACAGCTAGGAGTGTCAAGGCCTTGATGGCAGAGTTACAAATCCTTCTCCTTGACTGACCGGCTCAAACATTTGGCACTTGATTAAACTCAGCGTTAGTGTCAAAAAACTGAAAAATAAAACCAATTTGAAACAGAAAATCGAGGAAGCCTGGTCAGAGTTCAGTAGTGACAATTGTGTTTGGTAGCCAGCATGCCTTGTTGTTGTGAACAAGTTATCAAAAATTTTGGATATTCTACTCATTATTGATAGATCTGATCACTTTCTGCATAATTGGAATTGAATCTGAATTGATTAGATAGCTGTCTAGATTTTATGCAACACTTTTGCACATGTTGATTTGATGCAAATGATTTTCTAAAAATTATAACTTTTCTTACAATGAAACAATTTGCTTGATATTATTGGAATAGATGCACAACAGTAATATAGAAATACTTTAATGAACAAGATTTGATAACAACTGCTTTCGACAAAATGCAAGCTAATTTACAGGAAAAATTATTTTTATGCAAGACTTGCACACCGCTGTATCAAACACTTAAAAGTATACCACAAAAAAGTGACTGCTATATTATTAAGAATTTACTAACTAAAACAAACTATTCATCTACATATCAAAAATGCAAAATTTCAGCCTTTTTTCAAGTCTTAGATGTCAATTTCTTTTCAGAAAAGAAAATATTGCTTAAAAATTAGTTTAATAAAAACTAATGTAATCAGTCAGCAAATTCAAAGTTTAATTTTCTGTTCTAGCAAGAAATTTTAGTTCTAGAGAGGATAGTCAGACTGGCAAAGAAACAAGCAAAAAATTAGTGAAAAAATATTATAAATCTATGCACAAAACTCAACCAGTGTGTGAATTTTGATAATTTCAATTTCTGCTGCATCAGATTAATGTGTGAATGGATGTTAACAATATCCCATTAAAAAATTGCTGCTGTTTTAATAGCATCTAAAAATTTGTTAGAATATTTGTTCACACAAAATTAAAACATTGAATCATAAGAAAAGTGGTAGAGAAAAATAAATAATTGTAAAATTTATGTTTGTTATGTGCACAGAGCTGAGAGATGGAAACAAAATTAGTACTAGAATCAATAATACTATGTGTCTAATAAACATGATAAGTCAATAATTTATAAATTAATTCTGTACATAAAATTCTTTGCACTATATGATCACTGATGAATGGTTGTGATTATGTAAGTTAATATGATCTTACCAGGTGATTTAATGTCTGTTTCTTGAGCTTCTGGCTGTTCAACTTTTCTCTCCCTCTCCTCTTCTGTTTCTTCTTCTGGTGGCTTTTCCCCTTCTCCATAAGCAGCTCTTTCCAACTCCTCTTCATCAGCAGCTTTTTCCCCCCCTTCTCCATCAGCAGCTTTTTCCTCCCCTTCTCCATCAGCAGCTTTTTCCTCCCCTTCTCCATCAGCAGTTTTTTCCTCCTCTTCTCCATCAACAGCTTCTTCCTCCTCTTCTCTATCAACAGCTTTTTCCCCCTCTTCTCCATCAACAGCTTTTTCCTCCTCTTCTCCTGCTGTCTCCAGGTGAATATCTGTAATGGGACCAGCTTTCCACCGTGGAATGATTAATGTCTGCATTTCTTCCTCATCTACCAAGCCCTCTCGTTCCTGCTCAGGTAAATAAACAAACAGCACTGCTAAAACATTGAGATGCTCTTCAACATTTACATAAAATTGAAAATATAATTAGAAATTTAATTTATTCATAAAGAACTCAAAATAAAAGTTTGTTTTCTTTTATTTAAGACATCCCTCAATGGAATAAAGTTGAAAAAATCTATATCATTTCTTCAATCATGTGATTTCTAAAGAATACAGAATGGCAGGATTTCTATGAAAATGAAAACCATGAAATCATTCAATCGTCTGAAATTATAGCAAAGCGAGGTTAGAACCAACAAATGTAACTTCATTCTAAATCTCATGGTCTAAACTGCCAGCATGATCAACCAACAAACGGCAAAATAATGTTTGATGCACAAAGTTATCACTAGTTAACATATTAAAACATTTTTTCAAAAATGTTAGAGAGTAAACTTCATGAATATATTTAAGATTTACAATCAAAGGTACACTGTTTAGATATATGAGTCAATTTTACAGTATAAAAGAAAATTTTATGAACATGGAAAGCCTTACATAAGATGACAGCTTCCTTCTTCCTCCATATAAAAATAAAGTCAGTTCCAGCATTTCAATTAATTAAAGCACAGTTTATCATAATTAAAATTTCCCATACAGATTTTTCCCAAATGACCTGTAATTTTTCTTTTTTAGCACATACTCCCTGCTTCTTCGAATCTCCTAAACCAAGCAGACAACAGGTTGCAGAGGTTAGCTGCATGTGTACTGAAGAAAGTTCCTACTACTTTCCCTCATTTTTTTTGGCTGTAGGAAGAAACTCATGTGGCCAGCTGGTGAGGAAGAGCAAGAAGAAATCATGCTAGGGAGAAATGCCAAACTGAGTTGGTCCCAACTAGGTTTCAAACTCAGGTCCACAGCCATAGCAACAGCAGTATTGTAGACTTCCAGTGGACCTCAGTGCTACCGTTTTTACTATAAAACTTCTTATTAACATAATATTTTAACTCCTCCTCTCTCTCTATACACATTTGCACCCCTGTAGTTAGATGCTCCAGAAGGCTGAACTTACACAAGTCGTTGACCACCGTTCCCTTGTGCCACTTACTTCTGCAGGATTCTTTGACACACTCTCAGCCCTTTGTGTAGGCCTCTGCTCACTTCACGCAACAGTCTCTCCTCGCGTCTCGGTTTGATGTCTCTCGATCTGTCCCTGACCAAGACTGTCCTTGATCCCGGCAGAAAGCCCCAGCCACTCGCTTCTGGCTGCATGCGGCACTCTGCTGAGACCACACTCCCCCCTGATCTCTTGATCACAGCTACAGCATGGGGGTGGCCTTCTCTCTCTGGTGCTTCTTCGTGGGAGCGGCTTGACATGGGGTGCTTCTTCTGCCCCATCAAGCTCAGGCTCATCACTGGCTGCCTCACTCTCTTCCAGAGCTTCACAGAATGCAGACAGATCCAGCATTATGGCGTCTTCGCTTGCAAAGGATGTGTCACCAATGTCTTCCGATACTCTGACCAGGTTGGAGCAGGGTCAAATATCCCTAACGTGATATGGAATTCCATCGACTTCAATGGACTGTGGGCTCACGATTCCAGTGACAGTCCCCACCCCCAGCTCAGATGTGCAATCTTCACCCAGACAGTGTCTCCCACCTTGTACACGTCATGCTTCACCTCAGGTTCTGAGGAAGGCACTATGTCAATACCTTTCAGCTGAACCTCATACCTGTATATTTGAATAGTGGGTGCAGCTGAGGCAGAGTCGTCATCCTTTGGCATCATGTTGTACCAATACACTGCCTCAGGTATGGAGCACTGCTTCCTGGCAGCAATTCACTTGACACTCCTGTGAAACCTCTCCACGATTCCATTTCCCAATGGAGCATGTGCACACCGGAAACGTAGCAGAATACTTCACTTATCTGTGAAATCTCTGAACATTCTGCTGCAGAATGTGGTGTCATTGTCTGTGAGGAGCTCGATTGGTGGACCTCTTTCATAGAACACCGACTCAGGTCCTGCCGAAACAATGGTCGCCAAATTGAGAAACGTGCCGGACCAGTGTAGGACCACAATCTTCAAGGGTCAAGTAGTGCCCGCTACCATAGTGAGGTGATATCCATCCCCAGTCTGTACCAGGTGCTGCCCACTTCTAATTTTCCTTTTTGCTATTGTACAGGTGCTGGATCTATTGACTGACATGCTCTGCATTCCTTAACCACCGACTGAATAGTTGCCCGTGATTCGGAAGGGCTAACTTGCTTAGCAAAGTACAATGTTTGTTTCACCCCAGAATGTCCACTCTGTTGATGAATTTCCATTATCTGACTGTGGCTCAACTCCTTGACAGCAGCACACACAGGCATTATGGGCTCAGTCTCTCTTTTCACCAAACTAAACCACCTCTGCAGCACTCTAGTCAACTCATCTGCTAGGTTCCGTTCAGATCTCACCAGTGTCACGTCAACAGAAAGATTGTATTCCTTTATCAGCGCACTAAGAGTGTTAAGCTGTCTTCTTAATGAAATCTTGCTCGCAGCCTTAGTTTTCAGCCTCACTTTACCGGTCAAGGCACCAGATATCCAGTGATACACAGAGAGGGAATCAGTTCTCAAATGCAACACCCCTGCTTGCCATTGAAGAGCCAGGTTAACTCCATTCAACGTGGCATCAAGTTCTGCCATATTAATGTATTGCGTATTGTTCACTGGACGCAGCCGGCATGCATCCTCAATCACAGACCCCCTTGCCTCTAATACGACTCCAATCACCAAGGAGCTGGCATCAACCCACACATTCATCTCTTTGCCATTAACACACCAATCCCCCCAGGTGGGGTCATTTTGCCATACTCTAGTGATGGTCTCCTCTATCATTCTCTTGAGGGGATTATCATGCACTTCATTGTCCCAGCACTTTGTGATTGCAGTAGCTCTGTGCTTTATGAACCCTGCCGCCATGCGGAGCCACCCACAAACTGGGAAGTGCCCCACAAGTTTCTCACACATAGAAAAAACACTCCTTCTCATGATGGCATTGGGAAACTCTGCAATTTCACTTCCTCGCTTCCAACGCAGATCACCATGCTCCCCCCCCCCCAGACCTCCAATCCAAAAACCCGAGTACCGTCTTCCAGTCATTCTGGGTCCTTGCTGATCAGTCCAAAGTTGGACAAATGCTTCCAAACATCCGCAGCAGGCACTATATCCTCATTAAGATGTCATCAATGTATGCTGATGTTGCCCGTTGAATAGCCTCATCCTGCGACAAAACGGCACTCAGCACAGACCTCATTATCAACAGTGCTACATTGAGACTAAACCCTAACCTTGTCAGGCAGTATTGTTTTCCTTTGAACATGACTATCTGAAATGGCCACAATGACCTGTGAACATGCACTTGCAGGTATGCTTTCCTAAGGTTGATGATAGACACATTTCACCCCTGCTGTCGCCACTCCCTTAAATTTCCCGCACAGACATCTGTGTTGGCTGTGAATGCATCGACATGTTCATTCAGTTTTCTGTAATCCATTACAGGACGCACCTTCACCTTATTCTCCTGCACAACAACCATCAGCGGAATCAAGCCCTTGGGAGGTCCAAATCTCTCCTCAGAGTATGGTAGCAACTAGCCCTTGTCCATCCATGCCTGGAGCTCGCGCTCATACTTTTCCCTAACCTGTACAGACACAGGGTAACCAGAAACCTTATTCCATAGTCTCTCTGGCTCAAAATCACCTGACCATTTCCATGCCGCAGTCCAAGCTTTCTGTTCATCATCAAAACATACAGTGAAGTCAGGTTTGTTGATCCGAATGGCTGCACACACAGGCAATTCTTCCCTGGTGAAGCACACCGCACCTGTTTGGTCGATCCACATGCTACCCAGTGCCTTGATGCCATCAAATCCGAGGTCGTCGAATCCTAGTGGTTTCTCCCCTACTACCACAACTTCAACTTTGATGCAGTCCCCCTTTTGCATGCCAAGGTTGATACTCCAGACTCCGAGGCACTTATGGGCCTTCCCACTGAGTCAACACATCCACATCTTTTCTTCTCCATGACTTGTAGAATGACTGACTTACAATGGAGCAGGAACATCCAGAATCCACCACTGCTGTGCACTGCATTCCATCGATCTGGACCTTAATCACAGGTAGCACCACATTCACATTCGGTCTGGGGAGGAGACTGGCACTGACGTCTCTCCCCCCATTCCATTTCCTGGACAGTCTGAAGACGTGACCTAACTCATGACACTGAAAATACCAGACTCCTCTTCTGGACCCTCGTCCATGATCATTGCTCATTGATGCTTGTTGGAGCAAGCAATCTCTTGCCATGTGGTTAGGTCCATGACACCTGTAGCATGTGAGCTTGGCTGGCTCTCGACTCTGGGATTGTCGGCTCAGTCTTGTCTACTGGTAGAGTCGCTGCAGCAGCCAGTACCACAGTTCCCACTTCATCCTTTAGTATCGCCCTGGCTCAGACCAGCAGCTGGAATGCACAGGCCAGTGCACACTCTGACACCCCACCAAACAGCAGCAACAACCGGCCCGGTGGGGCAGGTGGTAGCGGGTTAGCTCCGTAAGGAGACCGTTGCTCCTGTACCGGGTTCGATCCCAGGCTGGGGTTGGAGGAGAGTTGTCGCTGATGATCGCCATAGTGTGAAACAGCTGTACGACATCTCCTTGGTGTCCGACGTGAGAGAGACCTCCCGGGTCCTTGGGGCCCACGGTGTCGGGGGACCGGGCCGTTTGTCGGCTCGACGAACATCTCTCAGTAACGAGGAGGACTCGACAGAGAACAGGCCACTTATCTTTACGGGATGCGATGCCATTGAAAGAACCTCGTTCGGAAGTCCAACTCGCTCAACAACAACAACAACAACAACAACAGCAGCAACAGTCTGCGCAGTTCCACCAAGAACATGTCTACTGACTCACCTGGGCGCAGCTGCCTCGCTATGAATTGTTCGTAGGCTACAAAGGAGTCAACCGCAAATGCGGTGTACAGTGTCTCCCTGATCTTTGTGACATCTCCTCTCAGCTTCACTTGGCTGCTAGTACATGGCAAAAGCACCATCCGACAGACGAAGTGGTATGACCCCCTTGACTTGCTTTATGCCACACAGATTACACACAAGCTCAACCTTTTCCATCCATTCCACCAAGGACTGGTTAGTGGTGGAACCGTCAAACTCTGGTATCAGTTTGAGATCAAACCTCATTTCAGACATTTTTCTTTTAAGTTGCCTGAATAGCTTGTAGTTAGATGCTCCAGAAGGTTGAACTTACAAGTTGTTGACTACCGTTCCCTTGCGCCACTTACTTCTGCAGGACTCTTTGACACACTCTTAGCCCTGTGTGTAGGCCTCTACTCACTTCACGCTACAGTCTCTTGCACTCAGTCCAATGTCGCTTGATCTGTCCCTCGCCACGCAGTTCTTGACCAACACTATCCTCGATCATGCCGGAAAGCCCCCCTACCACTTGCTTCCAGCTGTGCTTGCCAGGATCCTTCCCTTTTTTCAGTCCCCTGATGTGGCTGGCAGGCGGCACTCTGCTGAGACCACAACCCAATAATTTTTTTATTTTACAAATTTTGTAATGTTTTTAAATCATATTTAGTTTTCACTGTATAAATAAACCCTGACCAATATTTTAAAACTTCTATTGTACTTATAAAATTTATCAGATTCTATGAATGACTATGAGAGCAATTTCACTTTAGTGTAGATGCAATTTCACTTTAGTGTAGATGCCTTCTTCACTTTAAACTACTTTCTGATGTTTACCAAATGTGTAAAATCATTTGTAAAAATCTACTTGTAAAGACTGATTATAAAAAAAACATTTAAATTATTTAATCTAGCCTCCTTAATTTAATAAATTCAAAATCATTTTCAAGAATTTTATAAAATTATTACAGTTGATTATTTTAAAGTAAACTGCCTTTTGTTTTTTTTTGATTTAAAAAATTTTTTTAACTGATAAGTAAAATAGCATAATTAATTTTTAAAAATCAACAGATTTGGTTCACTAGATAGAATCACACAATACAACTAGAAACAACAATAAAGTCATGAAATTTGTTTTAAACAAAAATAGTTTTTATAGAACTTCAAAAATATCCAAAACATTAAATCTGTTGGAATTTTTATTAAAAATGTTACTATTTCTTCTTCACTACCTGTTTCTGTAAAGATTTCCATGGTTTATTATATTAATAAAACATTTATAACTATACCTATAAAATGATTCATACCTGTTCCTGTGGAATATATTCTCCATGTTGCTCACAGCCTATATGAAATACATATTTTCCAATACCTTCAGTCTAAAAAAAATATATATATATATATATGTATAATCCCACATTTTCAGTAGAGCGTGTGGAAGTCTAAAATTGTTAAATTGAATCCCAAATAATAATTATTTTAACATGAACTTCATTTTTGTTTAAGTATTTTGAAACAGAAAAAACAAACAAAAACATTCTAGCAAACATACAGGACAGCATTACCAAAAACCAATACTGTAGCATTTAGATAGACAACAATAAAATGAATTTATTTTAAAAAATAAAAAGATGCAATAACTTTTAAAATTTATATTTAGCTCCCTTATTTTCAGTTGTCTTTTTCCACCCTGCATATATAACCAATCACTTATGCTCAGGTATATACATACAGTTAAAGTATCAGTTAAATGAGAGATTTTAATATCATATTTTACAATCAGTGATTCAGTCAAGTGTTATAAAAATAAAACATTTTAAAAAATCAAGCCTGTGAATTTTGTATGAAGCATACTATATCCAACAAGAAGTCTCCCAACCATCTAACACGTGTAGCTATTTGCAATAAATTCCTATTCAAAAATATTCTATGAACAGAAACAGTTACCCGATCATCCTTAAAGGTTCCCATATACTTATGGTTGGTGTGAATCAGTTCTCCATGGCCTTCTCTCTTACCATTCATCCATAATCCAACATACTTTGATCCAGTTTCTGCATATATATATGTACCCTGACCCTGTCTCACATGGTTTTCCCATTCTCCTTCATAAATGTCACCATTAGCATAAAAATATTTACCAAACCCACATCTCTGATCATCAGCCCACTGCCCTAGAAAAATGAAAAAATTTTAAAAGAGAGAGAAAATATGAAATGTCTGCATGTTCCTCTGTTGGTTATATTATCTACAATTACAATCATACTATTTTGGTGCATACATTTCTATGTCTAATTAATTTTGTCTCAAATTGATTACATTCATTATAAGGCTACAGAAAAATGCTCTTACCCTCATACTTTGATCCATCTGGATAGATGAAAGTTCCCTGACCACTTTTTTTATTCTCAACATAATCTCCAATGTATCTCGCACCATTTTTAAATCTGAAATGTAAAAATATTAATTTATCAGTAAATGTCTGCCAGTAAAATTACAAGAATTTCCATGTTGATTATTTGGTGTTCTTATTGTCACTTTAAAATATATCATAATTCAGCAAAAGCAAAGTGTAATTCAGTAATTCCAAAATGGAAAAAAAAAAGGAACTATAATGTTAAAAATACTGATGTCATTAAAAATTATAAACAAAATCATTTTATAAATAAAACTCATTTTATACATATTCACTAAATGTTTTAGTTATTCAGCACCACTTCAGTAAAGCCTGTGTAGGTAGATCACTTATAAGAAAGCTAAAAACTAGTCTTTCAAGGTGGTTAGTCTTAGTAAAGATTTTGCTGGATTAGAAACCACTTTTGCATCAAAATTAAACAAATATATCCTAAAAATTTATTTATATATATACACACATACTTACATTTCCATGTGTACAGTTATATCTCAGAGGTTTTCTGTATTTCTATAAGAGTTGCTTGAATTTATACTAATATTTCAATAAAAAGTTTTGAAAAAATAATTTGTTTCTTAAAAATTAGAAGCAAAAAGATATTTGGAAACATAAAAATATATAATAATTATAAAAATGTTGTGCAATTTATAAAAACACTTCATAAAGCCAAGTTATCATCAAGTTCACAATACACCCAGAAATCCCTTAACAAGTTTAGCAGCATGGAATTTGTGTAACATAGTGAAAGTGTGCAAGAGTTCTGAAGAAGCTAAAAAGGCAGATTCTTGAAGCATAGTATTCCATAGGGCAGTAGTCTTTTTTGGAAGGCATCACCTCCCTTTATCTTGTCTTTCATGCCTTTCTTACCTCCTGCTGCCAATGGCTGTTTCTTAATCTGACTATGCTGCTCTTACACAAGTTTTCCTGGATATCCTTAGTAGTTTAGTTCCATTTATTTTAATTAATACCAGGCAAGAGGCTATTATGACTTACTTAAGGCTGCCAGATAAATATGTTAATGTAATTTTAAACCAGTTGTTAATGTTACTATTAAAGAATATTGCTGGTTAATTATTCCATTCAACCACAGTTGTTACCAAAGAAGTATATTCTAATATAAAACTGTGTACATTTTTTAGTTAATTTCTAACTACATACTCTAACATTTCCATGTGCTAATGATTTCAAACATAATTAAGTGGTCAAGGTCCCTCAGTAAATAGAAACCAGTAACTCAAATTTCTTCTGTAAAAAAAAAGTCCATTCTGTTTAATATGAATGCGAGATTCAACTAAGGCTTTATACAACAGTATCAATATCTATTTGGCTCTTTCATGGTTTAATTGATCATTCTTAGCTTGCTCTCTATTAACATCTAGAATACATTACTCTGTTTTTCTTAAGACCTATCCTTATATGCTACAGACCCAGGAAAAACAATTCAGAAAGCATCTGAATAAAATAACCTTTTTTCCTACCAATTATTTCTCATCTCATTAATATTAACCATATTTATTCTTTTAATCACTTAGATGTTTATCAGAATTCATATGTTTATGGAGTGGAAAGAGAAGATTATTTTAGAGGTTACTTAAAAGAAATTACCAAAAGTAATCAGAGTAACCTGAAATTTGGACATAATCATGAAAGACACTACATAAACTTTAACAAACATTTTGCAAAGAAAAATGTGGAACAAGCCATGAGAAAACTAATTAATGTTAATAATATAAAGTAACCCTAAATTTATTTGCATCAAAATTTATTTCTAAGTCTCTGGTTATTCTTTCGTGTTTCTGTGCTTTTCAACACAAGCAAACAGAAACTTAAAATTGATAGAAATTTATTTTTTAAAAAAGTTTGGTTTATGGCTCTAGAGAAATAAAAACTATTAAGAGAGAAAATGTAATAAATACAGTATATTGTAAAAAAAAATCAAAATGTAAAGCCAATGACATGTGAAACAAAAGTTATGCCAAAATATCAAGCATTTCAGCTTTAAATCCATTCACTTTGGTAAAAATAATTCAATATTTTTTGTATACTGTTCAATAAGTAAAAGATAAATCCCAAAGAAAGTCCAGTACCTATAGACACCACTTCCATGTCGTTTTCCATCTTCATACATCCCTACATAAGTGTCTCCATTAGGTAGAGTGGCTTTTCCTGGTCCATGTCTTTGGTCGTTTTCATTTCTGCCACCTTCATACTCCTGTTAATGTACAAAAAGTAAGAAACTAAAGGCTGTTGGCTAGAAAATAAATTATGAAAGAATTTCAAATAGATCAATTCTTATTATCGCCAATAAATATTTTCCCTCTAAATTATCCATATACTTAGCATTAGTATCCAAAAACAGTTTTCTGAACAACATTTACATGCAGACAACTGTTTGTTTTTTTTTTTAAAACCTATTTAAACCATGGAATAAACAAAAGAAAAGTTATTTGTAAAGTTGGAGTATTTATAGAAACCTTTTTCCAAATCTTTCCTGTGCATTTTTCAATAAATTAGTAACATAGTGAATAATTTTACCATTTTTTCAGCATTGTAATTGGCACTTATAGATGTTGAATCTACTAATGATGCTTATAAAGTTTCAAATCATGACCCATTGTAGCCTGAAAGCCCAAAATAAAATACTGGAGATATCTCACTTTTACATATCTCTCATGATTTAAAATGTTTGAATTAAATTTCCCTGTAATACAGATGTACGACTAGGAAGTTTTTTTGCTTTGTTTTGTTTCTTATTGCCATTGTTCGGAATAACGAAATTAAGAAGTCTAGAAGTTTTCAAATGAAACCCGGCTTAAATAGTGATCGCCGTAATGGTATTCGGGCCGGTCTCGTTTGAACGCTCAACAAAGTTTAAAATAGTGGCTGTGCCATCGTCATGCCACAGGGTTCGATTCTAGAATCTCTCTTGTTCTTCAATTGTACACATTACACAGCTAGTATAGAGATGTTTGCCTAAAATTTGTATTAATAAGCATATCCTCCTCTCCTAAGCCGTGTGTAAGAACGCGCGGGTTATAGATGTGAAAAAATAATGATAAATAAAGCCATCAGCAGTGATAAAATATAAACTCTCGATCAGAGGAGGAAGGTGAGACCGTATATTTGATTGCTGGAGTAGGAAGTTGAATTGATGACTACTAGCAGACAAAAAGAAGAAGAAAAAATAATAAAAATATGCGCCGCGGACGGAACACCATCAGATATTGTCAGGGAAACTTACGCCTAAATAAGGCCCCTGTTCTTCTTCCATCTCTTCGGATCCATATTCTGACATGCTGAAAAAGTGTGCTTACAAACTACAACTAAACTTTAAATAAGAAAAAAATCCGACATTAGCACCAGTCGCACCAACAGTTGGTTGCTATGGAAAAAAAAAAAAAAAACGCACTGCGCCATCTGTCGGCAATAATGTAGTTACTTCCCCTTTTATACCAGGTATTTAAAAACTGCTTATTCTGCTTTGGACCTCTAAAAAACAGAACACGGGTGAACTATTCGTAGTCCGGCCTGGCGTCTTCCAGAAAAAAAATTTTTTTTTTTTTCGGAATATTTATTACAAATATTGCTATTATTAACATTATATCAGAATCAGTATAGCAGCAGACAGACTCTTACTAATTCCTACGAGGAATTCACCCATATTCACATCCTTCATGACAGTACTATTAATTATTTTTTTTAACTACTTTGGTTTCCAAAATTGAGTTTTAAGTCTCGATTTAAAAAATAAAATAATTTTATTTGCAACATAAATTTACAAAAAATAAAATAAAGTAAAATGAACGAAAATAAAAAAAATTAATTCTTTATTTTTCATTCATTATATTTACGTTAATTCTTTCAAAAGGTTTATTCCCGGAACATGGGTAAAAAGGAGAACAGAAGCTTGTTGGAAAATAGACTGACAGAATTTCATAACGAGAAATCTGAATTCAAAAAACAAGTTACCAGCATTGTTAATTTATTTGAAAAATAAGTTTTGTTGTATGTAGTATATCCTTGCAGGAGGTACTGAGAAAATATTTCATCTGCAATTACTTCATTGAAATTTTCTGAGCTAAGCCAAGATTGTTTCTGTGAAAAAACAAAAATTTTGGATGTCAACCCTCTTCAAGTTTAAAAAGAATCGAGGTTTACACATTGTTTTTATTACATTTATATCAAGAGAAATTATAAAAGAAAATTATCCCTATTATATTTGATAGTGACATATTTCATCAAGAATTTTGTTGTTTTGAGACAATGCTAAATCAGCTGGCCAGATCTGACTCTCGTCACACAGCAATACTAATGAAGCCTGCTAGAAACTGATGATGATGATCATCATGTGGCATCCCTGAGTTAGGAGTCAACAGTTCTGGATAACATTTCTGACATAAGATAAACTAAGGAGAAGGGGAACTTGCATGGTGGGTTCCCATAATCCTTCCATGGGTGCTTATTATACTAAGTATAAAATTACAATCTAACAACCATTTTTATTACTGAATGCTTGTGTATAGATGGGATAATATGTAACCATTTCAAATTCCAGATATCAAGACTTATTTGGTTCTTTTGCTTTCCCTCATTTTTATCCTTTTCAATCTAATTCCATCCTGGTCTTAACCTAAGTTTCAACTTTAAACTCAGTATTCAAAATAAAGTACCACTCCTTAAACAAATGTTTTTATTAATTTAGTACAGAATAAACTTCAATAAATATTTCATGCATTTTTCACAATTGAATTATTTTTTAAAAAGTTTTTAAAAATCTGGTAACATTACAATAAAATTTAAAAGTTTGGCAGCCATCTTGAAATTTAAGAAGCAATCTTATTTGGGAATCTAGATATACAGTCCATTCCTTAAAGTGTTTCTCAACTGTAGGAAAATAAACTAACTACAAATAATAAGTTTCTAATTACCTTTTTCTTTTTAAGCACCAATCAGAAAAAAAAAGTTACATCTACCACATAACTAATGACCAAGCAAGATGGTGCGCACCAAATTTCTCCATTGCTCAAAACTGATTAAAGACAAATGACAAAACCTGAAAATGAAGTGCTGAGAATATAGAAAAAAATAAATAGAAGTGAATATGCATGGTTGCAGAAGCTCTGAACAAGAATAGGTATCTTTTAAAGCTCAACATCATAGACATAAATAGGAGGGACAAAGAAACACGAACATTATGTATAGATGATCTTCAGAAAGCAGTGTTGCTTGTGACAGCCAGGATTGTTTGGATTTAAAGACTACTCCCTAAGCCTTGGTAGAAGGTGAGAGCTGTATGTTGCAACAAGCCATCCATTTGGGTATGAGAGACTATAATATTAATAAAAATAATAAAATGCAAGATAAGATTCACACACTAAAGAGATGCTAAAACCTGATTTCTCAAATTATGTGAATGCAATGGTCTGTAGTGACTATCTACTATACTGAAGAACTGATTTCATAATTTTCAATTTCAGTAAGTTTAACTATGATTATCCATCATCAAAGACACATGCCAAGTTAGGAATTCAAGTTTTAAATAACTTTATTTCAGTTTACCCCAAGTTTCAAATCTCAGAAAATTTACATTTCAATGCTTAGCTGGGTTGGAAAAATACACCTTGAACTTGATTATTAAACTGATTTAGTCCCCATCTGCAACATGTGCTTAATAAAGGAGTTTTTAATAAATATTTTCTACAATTAATTCAAAGAAATCATACTTTGATGTATCTGGCCTTTTTTTTTTTTAATGCAAGTTCTACCACCACCTGAAAATTACTCTGTTGAGAGGTCCATCATTTGATCTTGAATGCCTGTACCTGTAAGTGTATGCATCCATTGTCTCTGTACAATACACATGCATTTATCATTTACAAATAATATAGTATGAGAATAAATCAGCCATTATTTATATATATATATATTTTTTTTTCTAACCAAAAGCTACCTATTTGTTTACTTAATTTTGAAATGGAGAATTTTCTAAAAAGAAAAATTACATATGTGCCGCCATTTAAAAGATGATATTTATGTAACATATTATGGGATGTGATAAAATAAGAAAATGTTTTTGCTTAAAGCAAAAAAAATCAAACAATTTACCTGGTCAATCTAATAAGTGATGATGCAAATGTCTGTTATAATGAGAAACAAAATGGTAGCTATTTATTCTTTAGTACTAGGAATATTGAAATGAAATCCAGACAGATATGATTATAGGAATTGTATTTTCAGCCAAGGTTCATTTGAATGTCCCTAGTTACATATAATTCATATAAAAAGGAAATATTAAGAAAAATAAAAAAACGGAAAACAATATAGCCAGACTTAATAAAACAAATACAGTTTAATGAAATTTTAAATTTAGTTTTAAAGCTTTTTAAAAATTTTTTGCATTTTTAGCTGTCAACATATGCTGAATAACTAATAAAGTTTTTTTCAAATAGTTTCCTGACAACAACAACAAAAGCAGTGCATTAGTTTTTAAGGTTGAGTTGTCTCTGATGAGTTTTGTCGATTCCATTTGTTCCATTAAGTTTCTTCCACATTATATTTTGGCTGCTAACTAAGTAGATATCTCTGTATCAAATATACCTCACTTACCAAATGAACAACAACAAATGTAGCAGAAACAATTTCACTTTGAAACATTCTGATAACATTTCATTTTAAGTTTAACTTCAGGAATCTATTCATGAAACTTAAGCCAACTAATATATTTAATTTACCTTTTGAATAGACAACTGACTTTTGTTCTAATTTTAAAGTAAGATTATCTACCATGGTGAAATTTTTTAATGGAAAAAACAAAACATCACTATAATATATGAGACATTGGCTTCTTATTCATTGTGGAAAATTATACTTCCAAACTATTTATTATTTTTATTAACTTAATAAATAAGTTTTTTTTTAAATGTATTCTAATTAATGAGTGTTTCCAATGCTACACTCTCAACATGAGAGAGTTATGGTCAAATGTTTGAGCCTACCACTGCCAAAATAAGCAAATTTATTTAAAGCCCACAAGAACAAAATGAATCATTCCTAGAACAACTAGTAAAAGTTCATTGATATTCTTCAAAAAAGCAGCTTCCTTCCCTCATAAACAAGGAATAATTATGCTGCATATTGATGAATTCTTCTCTTTACATGGTTTTTGTTTCATAAATGCCACACATCATATTGGCAGGAAGAGCCTTATCTGAAAAAAAAAAATTAATTGAATTAACAAACTGATAAACTTAGCTGTTTCTTGTACACATCTTCCTTTAAAACAAGAACTCTATCTGGCCTGACTCATAATTCCCAACATGTAATAGCCATCATGTGCTCTCTGGTCTTCAGCAGCAGTGTAATGTCTGTTATTGGAAAATCATTGATGTATTTTATAGGTCAAAATTCAAAGATAAAGTGAGCTTCCATTTGGAATGGAGAAAAAATAAATCAGTCCTTTTTGACAAAGCATTTCTTTTCAATGTATTTCTATTTTTAGTAGGATGTATACCATATTATAGGCATAAAGATGACATCACACCAGTCTTGTAGTTGAAAATCACAGCTGCTACAAATGAGGAAACAACTTTCTCATTTGATTCTTAAAATCACCATGTGCAGATAATTAGCCTATTTAAATAAAACTAAGATAACCAAAAATCATTTTCTATTTCATTTTAAAAGAATTTTTAAATAAATAAATGAAAATAATAATACAGAATTTTATGATTATTTTTAAAATTTTAGAAACAAAATTGTAAAAATCTCAATGTTCGAGGCTGGTCTCATTTATACAGCTTCCAAGTCTTAAATTTTTCTTCCAAGTATTAAATACCTTAGACATTTTCAAAACAGCGTCTAATGCTATTGCAATAATTATTTGTCATAATCTATACAAACTCTCATAACAGTTTGTTCACTAGTCTGATAGACTTAATTAGTCCATACCAAATAACTAGCCAAGTAAAGAATTGTGCTGGTCCTCAACCAGTTAACCTTTACTGGTCTTACAAAACCTTGGAAATGTATATTTATGAGATTATCCTGTCAGGATCGACACACACTTCCCTTAAACACATGCACATACTCCTCAAAGGGTTAATAGCAACAGTATTGATTGATTTAAGAACAAAACTGATGGCCATTTTTTTTCCCTTGCATAAGCCATGATGGCTTCCCGCCTTGCAACTTCTAAGTTGGCATCATGTTAACAAAAACAGAAAAAATTCCATTTGTCTGCATATCCTCCGGTGAAATGTGTAGCACATACCTATTTGCTTTGGATAAGGCAGCTGAAGTTGCTTCATGGTCTGAATAAATTCTTCTCTTGAATGTGTGAGTCGTGTATTGAACTTCTTCTCTTCTTCAACAGTTGTCACTGACTGACCTGGAGAAGTGGTGAGGGGTCGGGTTAGATTGTGATTGAAAAACACACCAATAGCCTGCTTATTGTTGAGGTTATACATTCTTTTTTAAAAAAACAAGATAAATACCATAATTTACAAGTATTAACATGAGAAAAAGATAAACATGCATAAAAATATTAAGTACAGTGCAATCTCACGTATCCGAACAAGCCTGGACACAAGCTATTTGTTTGGATACGTGAAAAAACCGAATGCAGGTGTTGCTGTGAGCATGCCGAGGGTCAAATTCGAACATCCAATTGACACCCTATCTGAACAATAGACGCTATGCATGTTAATTGTCACTTGTGTAAACTGTTTCGAAACAATGCCTTTCTAACCCAAAGTGAAGTACTGTATTACTTAATTACTGTAGATTTTCAATGTAATTTGAGTGAAAATGTTTGCATGTGCATCTTTGTTAACCTCCATTTTGTCTGGCTGCAGAAATTTTGGTCACATGATCAATGAGTCTTGCTTGTCATAATACTGTAAGGTTAATGATGTAATTTGATGAAGTGCAAGATGTTTAATAAAAACCCAATAAATGCTTAAAAATGATTTATTACGAAAACAAAATTAAAAAAATACATGTACAAAAATACAAATTATTACACAGGCTTAAAAAATGTCTTAATTGATTGTGGTTTAAGATTAGACAATCTTTTTCCTGCTGCCTTCTCGCATAGTGATCATAGAATGCTTAAGTGCATGGGCTCAGCGTCATTGTCTGCCTCTAACCAACACAATGCTTTGTCCATGATGTCTACAGCCTCGGCATTGGATGGTACGGGATTAGCGTTATCAGGAGATGGTTCATCATCAGAGTCTGATTCGGACGAAGGGTCACCTGTCACGCTGTGTATGATCTCCTGGTCAGTGAGCTGTTGGCAAGCGTCAAGGTCTCTGTCTATTTCACGCCATTCTTCGATGTCGGTGATAGTAGATCGCCCAACACCATATTCTTCAGCTAAACGTGCAGCTACTGCACCAGAGTCAAGTCTTTTCAAGATCTTCACTTTGTCGTCTAGAGACAGAACATTACATTTTCTTTTCAAACTTTTGTCAGACATTTCGAATGTGTGTGTCGTGAACAGTTCAGTCTAAAATGGTCTAAAATGCTATGTAGATTAAAACACTTCAAAGATGATTGAAAAACCAGATAAAATATTTCTTAGTAAATTATATTAAATTAAATTAATTACTTAAATTAAGTAATTATCATTTCCCCCTTGATTAAAAAATAAAAAATGTGATTGATTCAAATTTTCAAGTGAAAAGTATCGCAATAACAGTCTGACTATACGCGTAATAATAAAGATAAATGAGCAAAGGCGACCACACACACAAAAAATGAAGAAACAAACTCGCTTACTCGATAGCATAAAATGGGCTCAACCTACTCGCTCTCAACTTTTATTTTATTTTTTTTTATTCACTGACAATCAATCACCTGATCACTTTAATATACAGTAGTTATAAATATATATATAGTCAGACCTCGTTAAACTATATGAATCACTTATATAGGCATGCCCTCCCCCACTGTTCACTTTAAAAAAGGCCATGTTTTGTTCGGTTAAGATCTAAGAGAAATTACAATGGAACGTTGACAACCGAACCAAAAAGTGTGAAAGTTCGGTTACGTGAGATTTTGTTCAGGGGACATGTCGATTGTTCGGATACGCGAAAATTCGGATAAGTGAGGTCCGGATACATGAGGTTGTACTGTATATACATTCCAAAGGTAATCCAAGGTCAAATATTAAGCTTCATTGCCATGTCAGAATCTGCTTTGACTAAGAGTAAACTAAAGTAAATATAAACATTTGACTAGCTTTATATACATTGTTGTTTTGTTTTTGTTTTTTCTTTTTCAGAGATTTCTGTTTTGTTTATTATTAAAAAGATATTTTAAAACTTAAATCCATTTTAAATTTATGTTTTGATAAAATATTTTTAAAGGCAGGCTTACAAAGTAAATTTTAAAAATAAATTATATTAATTTGTCTGTTGCACATTTACAAGTACACGTACACGAACAGTATGTAATCTGTCAGAAGTGAAAATTAGAGGTTGTACATCCAGCAAATTTATCTGAAGTTAATCCAATGATAAACTACTTATGAAAGCATATTTAAAGATGTACTACAGATTGTTGGTTTAAAAAGTTCTAAATTTAACAACCAAATACATGTGCATGTTATTCATCCATAACTCACTGCATATTTACAGATGGACATAAAAATCTGTTCACTTCTTAATTTGCTGAGAGCTAAGTTTGATTCTCATGTGAAGACCAACTCAGTTTAGCATTTTTCCCTGGCATGGTTCCCTTTGTCTTCATCAGCAGGTCACATTAGTTTTCTCTAAGCATTCCAGTCCCTTCCCCAATCTAAAACATAACATTCTAGTAGGGAGTTCCTCAACAAAGCTGGAAGTAATGAGCCCCAGGTGGCAGACAAATGACAGCATTTCCCAATGAAAATTTGTGGCATTATGCTCCTTCCCCTAGGGTTATCTTTCATGTAGGCATCAGTGTATGAAAAAATAAACTATCACAACAAAAGACAAAAACTTAGACAAATATTGGTCATTCATTCATTCCAGAAGAAAAATTTAATGTTTTCATCACATCATGCAACTTATTTCCTCAAAAAAGATACTCAGATCTTCCAAACAAGAGCTGATTTCTTTATAAGCAAGAAATTATCTGGATTCTTTCTAGAGTTTGAGGTCCAAGCAACTAGCAACTGACACAACAGCAAGCATCTCCTCCTCTCAGCCAGTTTTTAGATGATGCAGTCATAAGGGTTACATATGGAGAAATTATTTTCCCAATCTATGTACTTGTGCAGAGAAATACAATTTAAAGATTTATCTAATGTTAGAAAATATAAAGAATTGAAAGCACATGTGATAATAAATAACATTTTAGCTTACCTGTATAATCATGGGCGGGATACAGTAAGTAGTGAGAAGGCAGTGTAAAAATCTTCTGGTGAACAGAATCATACAATGCTCCAGCATCTCCTGAAATAAAACAAAACATAAGTGCCACAAATTCTTCATTTGACAATACAAAATTTAGTAGTTTATCCGTATCAAAAGTAAATGCACACTTTTTGAATTGGGAAATGAGATGGGTAACTATACTATTTAAGTCATTGTAAGAAAATCTGAAAATCATCCTTTCACATACTTCAAACTTACATATCACATTATACTCAAAATAAAAATTTTAAAAAACAACAAAAAACATATTCACTAGCTTAAAAATCATACATATGGTTGTATTGGTTTCTATTATTTCATAATCTATTTTCTGTTCTTTCTATGACCATAGAGTTTTCACTAATGCATCAATGTGTCACTACTTATAAATCCCATTTTTCCTGTTTATTTCTACATTCTACAAAAATTACATAATAATAAAATTGTTCAAGTTATTATTTTATAGTACCAATAAAAGTTTAGTTATAACAAAAAGAATCAGTCAATACAAGATTCAAATGTTTCTCTGAAAGTCATATTTATGTCTGTCCTCAAAAAAGATGCACACACCTTTTTCTGTAGCCTAGGGAGCAAAGGCATATTGCTAGAATGATGTATCATCTCAAACATGATACACTTCAAGAAATGTTCAAAGTGTCCTTCATCGGCATTCGTGCAGGTACGACATCATCTGATAACAGAGCAACATGCAACAGTGCATGTTTACACTGGAATAGTAGCTGTTGTGGCATCAACAATTCTCTGATAGAGTTTATGGATGGTAACTGGTTTTGTCGCTTAAGCCTTGTTTGTCAACACGCCCCACCCCACAGAAAATCTGGAGATAAGCATGGTGGGTATTCAGCTAATCCACACCAAAGGTGTTTATCTAAAGACAACCATACATTTTTACTGCACAGCGAAAATGTGACATCAGGAGTACACTGATATGATATTGCACGATACGATATCTTCATTTGTGAGCTTCTGAATGAAATATCTTAAGATGAGACACAAAATTACTTTGTATGTTAGCATAGGAAAGTGTGTAACAGATCTTTTAAGGATAGTCTGAACATACAGAACAGCTTTAAAATAATTTTATTTAAAATGCCCAGCTTAAGCAACCATAGACTTTGATTATGTATTTTATTTCTACTAAAAAAGTATGGTAGTTTTAATATTTTCCAATTGGTTTCATTTTTTACATATCACCTTGTTGGAAATCTGTGCGTCCACATCCACGGATCAATAGTGCATCGCCTGTAAATCCCATGGATTTCTCATGCCAAACAAAAGTTAAGCAACCTAAGTTTAAAAAAAAACAACTTATTTTTAGCTTAAAACTTGCAAAATGTACAGTTAAATCAAAAGTGTCTTCACTACATCAAACTTTAATTTAAAAAGTAATCTGATAAACAAAATAACAAACAAAAGTTAGAGGTAGTTTGGGCTTTACTTAATAGTCACCATCCGTATTAATAGTAATACAACCAACCAATAAACCTACATTTCAACAACCTTTCACTGTCACAGGCATCAGGGTTTAGTCCAGAGGAGAGGACTGCTATTACAGGATGCAAGTGTTTCTGTATTTTAGAGGGTCCAAATGGCTTGACCTGTTGGCTGCTACAGATCTGGATGTGCTGATTTCACTGTTCACCACCAGGGTATGGCGGATTAAAGAATTAAATGTTACTATTCAAACCATCCTATCAGTTTACACAGGCAATGCTGATGTCAACAGTAGGTGTACTTGGTGTGGCGAATTCTAGAACATTTTTGATTGCTTCTTTCATTCCTCATGATCTATAACGGGCACCACTCCCTGCCCACTTGATTTGATAATCATGATCCACTAACTCTGACATTCTGTGCTCGTCTTCTCGTCTTCCCTGGCTGATAAGAGGGCCTTTTGTTTTCAGATCACAGATTTGTCAAGGATGCCCAAAATAAAAACGACAAGAAAAGATCATCTAAACATAGGTTCACCAGTCAGGGGTTTCCACCAATGATAAGGTGGCTGGAAAAGCCTGGACTAACCAACCAGCTTCTCATAAAAAAAACTGCTCTCAATTTTCAACGTGTTAAAAAAGAGAAAAACAAACTTCAACAAGAGAAAGATTACAAACTGATCAATTATTAATATTTACAGAACAGAAAAATTGTAAGTATTAACAAACAAAACTTAACTGATTTCATTACATACCATTTGTGTGACCTGGTGTACTCCTACATTCCAGCTGAAATTTACCAAATTTTATCAAATCCCCTTCTCTTAACTTTACATCTGCCTTGGCCTCAGAAACTTTGGCAATCATACTTTTACAAGATGAAATCCGCTTCTTAATTTCACCAGTGCCTGTGATATGATCTGCGTGGACATGGGTATTAACTATAATTTGAGAAATAAACAAATAAACCCACTAAAATTATCAGTAAAAATAAAAACTAAATCTTCAGACCATGAGAATTTATTTTCCAAATATTATCAACATTAAATCTTGTCAAGATAAAAATTGACATGCTCTTTGATTTATTAAAAAGATATAATCAGTTTTTAAAATATTAATGTAGTTACTGTCATTGTTTTATTCCCCATATTGTTTGTGTGTAAACCTTGCCAATTTCACATACAATTCTACCCTTTTTGTAGTAGCATTTAGAATACCATTTTAACTTCTACTCTTTAAAGTTCTAGGGATAATATCAAGGTAATGGTACCCTGCTGCTGAGTTTCATTTGAATGTATCTGGTATTTCTAGCTATAAAAAAATGAGGGAGAGAAGGTCACTAAACCGCTACCTTTCTAAACTTGAAGATTGGGTGCACACAATGTTTTAACTCTAAGCATATTCTCAACACTTCAGCTTTTTAATGAACAGATGGCACTGTTTTATGCCAACTTTGCAACACTATGTACTTTCTAACCAGAAACATTACCAAAAATTGGCTCTGACCTTTAAAAAGATTACAAAGTTCACAAATGATTTCATAAAAAAACCATGTAGTTATGGCCAAAAGTTTTGCATCATCCTAGAATTGCCTAATTTTGCTTGATAAAGTAAAATTAAACATGCAGAATTTGTATAATAATGTTACATTAATCTACCGAGGTGCACACCGCTGTAGTTTACCTCTGCATACTTAATGGCAGAATGACCAAATATCGAAAAACATGAGAAGTCTAGCATGCAGATAGACCTTATGGATCACGACAAGTCTCACTCATTTAGAAGTGGTCATGGGTAGCGTCAAGCTAGATTTGAAGATAGAATAACAAAATCTAAGGCGATGCAAAAATTTGATAGCTATAGATACTTTAAACCAAATGGGAGTTTAAAAAAAAGTATAAATATATTTCCTATCTCTGAAGCATAGGGGCATGGGTGAGTGTATGTGGATGATGTAATACATGTCATGAACAATTCATGGGTAAGTCCTGCCTTTGAACGAACATCCATGTCAGCAGCATCTTTGATCATGAAGAACATTATAAATACATAATTTAAACAACAACTTTATGGTAAAATTGATGCTTTAAGAGTAATTTTCACAGTGCATTAAAAGAAAAGTTCATGGCAATAAGATCTATCATCATTTAAGCTTCACTGAATCGTAGCAGCTGAAATGAGCCAGATGATTGAGGGAGCTCATTCCAGTACTGCAGTCATGTTCTGATTATGTGATGGAGTAAATATTTTTACAGTTATCAAAATAGTTTCCATTTCTTGAACTTACCTGCACCAACTAGATTCAAACCAAACTGCCAGACAAGATGTACATCTCTATCAACCAGTTCAATCACAGGATCAATAAGAATAGCTTCTTTTGTCTTTGTATCACTGAGCAAATATGTGAAGGTGTAGGATTTGTAATCAAACAGCTGAAATAATTTTAATTGTATTGAGAGTAGAGAATCTATTTGAAGTTTTCTGTACTTAATGATTCAGCATATAGATAAGCTGGTTTAAAATGAAGGAAAAACACGCAAAGTGCCTCCTAAAAACAAGTTTTTCACTGCTCAAAATCTTCAACATTAAATGTAAATATCCAATGTTCTCTAAGAGTCATTACTTGTTGTTAATACAAGCAGAATCAGAACCATGAATTTCACATTTGGCTCAAATTTTTGGAGGTAGTTGGTACCTGCATCAAATGAAAACCCTTAAAATATTTTATCAACTCATTAATGGAGTTCATGCCCACTTGAAAGTTTTTAACTATTAACTCAAAGTAATTAAAACATAGGCTTAAAATCTGGATTCTCTGATGAACTTCCTGTGTAGTCTAAAAATGGCATTAGAATTTATGTAGTTATGATACTTTATAAGTTATCATAGAAGGAAAAAAAATTAAAGCTGACTTTGTACCCTTGAAATTCCATTGGCAACAGTACTACAAAATGTAAACTCTGGTATTGTGTTTAGCAGTACCATAGATAATTCTAAATCAAAGATGCCAAGATGTTCAGCATAATAACAGATGGAAATTAGTAATATGTACATACATTACCTGTATATACCATAGCTGCTTACTGTAAATTTGAAGGATTTGTACTTGGAATTTAAAAGGCATTATAAGCATGTGAAAATTTGGTTTTCAAACTTAGACAATCTACTGGGTATGCATTTTATTTGTGCATGTGAAACTCATCAAAACTAAGTTCATGGCTGTCTTTCCAGAGCATATGAATTATAAGGATAAATTGTCTAATTTGATTTTTTAACTTAATTCTCAAGACAATACATTTCACAGATGTGGAGAATGTCTGAGGCAAATAGGCTTGCAGAATATCTGGTGACATTATGAAATATAAACAGTGGACTCATCAAAGGTCATACAAAACTACAGTATATTTCTGGAACAGTTAGGGGCTTTATCGAAACATTTTATGATACAGCAGCTAAAATGACAAAGCGTCATTATATTTCTAGAGTACAGGTTCAGTCTTTGAAGAACCTGAAAAACAGAAACAGAAGTTGGATCTGTAATAATATTAATAGATTTTTGTTGAAAGTTGTTTGTTTATATATCAAAATGCTATCCAGGGATTTCAATGGGATGCCACACAAGCAACACTACATCCATTTGCAGTGTTCTTTAGGAATAATCCAGAAGAACCATTAACTTGTATTAGTTTGCATGTAAAAAGTGATGATCATGAAAACAGTTCCATTACTGTGCACAAGTTTATTTGGTTTGTGCCTTAATATCTCAAAAAGGAAATAACCACCCAAACATGTTCATTACTTAGCTGATGCTGCTGGCTAGCCAGTAAAAAAACTGCAGAATTTTCCATTCGTTTCCATGAAAATAGACTTGATTGACTATTAAGGCTGAATGAAGCTTTTTCGTTAAGAGCCTTGGAAAAAAACCAATGCAAAAGGATCGGTGACACTTGCTAGCCTTCAAACATCTGGACAAATTCCAACATTATTTCAAGTCTTTTCTCTGTCTCTCCAAGAGGAAATAGGGGCACACAGTCTACTACTGGACCCGCAACTGTCTGCATCAAGAACTGTTCATGGTTCCCCATCATCAACATTAGGTCTCAACTAATACAAATGAGCTGAACATATACTGACTTTATGCAAATAACATGTACGCTATTTAGCATAAGATCAGAAAAACATCTTTTAGACATCAGATCCTATTCTAGATTCCTCCACCTATGACAGTATGTTATTGCAGTACAATGTGTGCGCAGTGTGATGTTTTTGTCAATTTTATACATGACCACGAAGGATCTACCAGTTTTGGTTGATCAACAGCACAAAAAGATAGTTGGGTTCTGTTTGATCTTGTTTTTTGTCATTGTCCAGTCCAAACAGCTCTTGGTGTTTGTGAATATAAACTGGATGAAGAGTTAAGCAGGAAGGTATGAACAAGCTTTGAACATTTTTAAGAACTTTTGGAATTAGTTAAGATAACTGAAGTAACACCATTGTCATATCACTATGCTGCTATGTGTGTGTTCGTTCAATTTAGAGTTATTAGATATAGTGAACATGACAGATTTTTTAATGTATGAAGACAAAATGCATATGTAAAAAATAATCATTTGACTAACTTCCAACTATAAATCCACTTCTCCTTTGTCAGGCTAAATAACTTCATTTTTGGTTCAGATTAATCTAATATTTTTGAACACAATACTAGAATTTGGATTATGTAGCATCTATGCCAATAGAATTCTGAGGGTGCAAAGTTTGGCTTCAATTTGTTTACTTCTAATGCCATACTGTATATAAAAAGAAAGACTAAAATTTGTTTAAAATTTAAAACTAAAACAAAAAATGAAAAACAGATTTTAGTAAGAATGACTGATTAAAGCCAAAATTTGTTAAATTTGTGGAAAAAATAAAAATGTTTTTTCCCTCAAGATTATAACTTGACTCTGGACGTGATATAAAGATTAGGAAAACTTCCTGGTTTTCTTTGGGCTAGACATCCTGGTGAAAATTTTTTTACTGGAATTTAACTATTGCAGTCTATTCTATTAATATAATTTTTAAAAAAAAGAATGTTATAAACATGATTTAAGATGATGATATTATAAACAGCTTTGCTGGTATTAGCAGGAGGAAAAATAGCTGATATAGATTTAATTCATGATCTTAATAATATCCAAAATCCTACTTTATGAGAAAATATTGATAGAGGTTTAGCTAAATATGCAATGAAGGGTAAAATAAGCGTTGTGTTTTCTAGTTCAAATAAAAAAGGCAAGACACCTGCGTTGTACTAACTAAAGAACTACATAAAACTGATTTTAAAAATTATCCTAGGTGGGCAGGTGTTTGTTCATTCAATAGATGACACATGGTTGGTTAGATTTAGTTTAACAAAGGATATAAATATACATTAAATGTAATAGATGAATTTCCTATATATGCATGGACAATTGCCTTTAAAAAAATTTTAAAAATTGGAAAATCTTTATAAGCATTTAAATATTTATTTAAACAATCAAGTAAGTATAAAGCCAAATAAATTATGGACTAATATGGCAAGGAATTTGTTAACAGAAAAGTTAGTGCAGCATATTATTGTTAGGAGACAAGTAATTGAGTAGCTTTCTAAATTCAATGTCTGCTACAACTGTATAAAGTTGTAATTCAACAGCAATCATCTCTATTATTCTTTAGTGTATGGCTATGGCTTGATATCCCACAATTTTCTCTAGTCATTTGTTTACTACAGCCAGGCCTCAGTTTTTCAAGTTTCCCTTTTGCAGCAGGTCAGCCTTTTCTTTCTACTGAAGCATTTATGTATTGTATTTTGCAGAATGTTTCAACTTGAAATTGTTTATCATTTTGGTAGTTGTAAGTGTCTGCAGTTTTTCCACCAAAAAAATATTTATTGCAAAGATTCCATTTAATTGATGGAATCTTTTTGAATCACAAAATAATTCAAAAAAAACTTTTTTTGAAGACATCTCTATGTTTAAAATATCTATGCCAAGGGACTTATTGGAAATAATTTGCCATTGGTCAGTTTGTTACAGTTCTAATCCCTCAGATAAACAGCACCAGAGAAGGCTGATCAGTCAAGTCGCAGTATTCAATTTCTTAAATAATGAACAATCATAATATAGATTCATTAACACCCATGATTAAGTTAATATTGTAGTTTCACCATAAAAACGCTAATGGTCACCAACTTCAACTACTACTAGGAAGAAGCCATGTGGTCATTATCACAATAGACACCCAACAATTATTCCTTTTTCCTAATCCTGGAATTGTGTATTATTTGTTCATAAGAGCAACAGGGTCACAATGACAGCTTGATCAGTCCTTGTTAATATTTAATAGAATTATTATTACCTGAATCAGCAATTCTTCATTAGCCTAATTCTTCTTAAATAATATTGTGTTGACTTTCTATATCATGAAAATCAAACTTATACTGGAAATAATGCATAATCAAAACAAAGTTGTAATCTATTTTTGTAAATTAAAAAGATTAAATGAATAACTTCATATAATGTAAGAGGGAAAGCACACTTTCCATTGATCTGATTTTTAATCATTTTAAAAATATTTTTCAATGTCTATAAAACAATATATTGGCAGAATCTTGCAATATATCACAAGTCAAAGTTTACATTACTCAGCAATTATTCATGGTGGTTTTATTTATAATCTTTATTTGTAAATAAATTTTTAAGATTTTGAAAAACTGAATAAAATTTAGACAAATCAAGTTTCATATATACATCTGTCCCAGAGGGAAACAGGGTCAGTTTATTTTCTTGCTTGTGGTGATATTCTGTACAGGAATCAATTTCTGGCAGCCCTGCAGGATCAGGCAAAAAAATTGTTACAAATTTTACTAATCAGCGGATCAGTCGGTAATTTGGCCCTTTTTGATAATCGGCACATCCCTGGTTTGTATGATTTATCCACGGAAAACTTATTTCTGAATAATGGAAATTAGTTAATGACAGACCAATCTTGAAATGGTAAATAAGTGACCTCGCTGTCAGTTGAAGGATGAATTGAAAGGATTGCATCATAAAATCTGCACTGCTGATTGAACATGGATTCTAAGTTGTTGAATAAGACGTAGAATTCTACAAGAATGAACAATGGCGCGATCGCTGATGCGGAGAGAGAGAGAGAGAGAGACCCCCCACCAAAAAAAAAAGAAGAAAAACCGTACAAGTTGGATATTTAAAAAATACTTTAGCAATTAACACAAAAGATTTCTTTACTTCCGTCGGAATAATAAAGGTGACATGGAAAGAGCTACCACAGCATAATTGATTTTTATACTATCGTTCCCTGGGGTGCAGATTAGATCTTGCGCCTTCGACTCCGAAAGGGGCCGAGGTCGTGAAGAATAAATAAAGTTATGGAATTATAGATTTAAAAAAAAAAAAGAAATTCTAGGGAAACACGTCATACTTTCTTTCCTTCGGAATTCTTGAAGAGCCCCCCCCTCTCTTCCGAATCAAAAGCTATTTCCCCTGCAGATCCGTCCAAATTGCGACAACTGCCGGAAGTATCTACCAAAAACTTCGCAATTCAAGAACGTTTATGAACGTCCGGCTAGCCATCCTGCTTCGAGGTCACTCGGTGTTACCTCCTGGCGGCTAGATTGGTAAGCTGTAGCCAGAGTCCCAGTCGAAAAGCTTTAGCAGATGTAATATCGGTCGTGACTGGAAGACGGCTGGGAAGCCCCCGAGCACTTCGTCCCTGACTGAACTTATTCATTCTTGGTCGCAGAATATAGGCATTTTACCGCAAGGGGAGATAATCTTGCAGGAACTTTTATCTCGTTAACTACACGGACTAGTCCGGTCCCATGTAATAAACCCTTTAAAGATTTATATTTGTCCCCAATCGAGGGGAGGGGGTCTAGGAGGGCTGGGCGGCCAGCGAGTCCAGGTTTTAAAGGTAAGATTAGAAAACCAGTGCCACGGCAAGTTATCACTGGTCTCTTGGTAACTACATGAAACAAACAGATTGAACAGGTAAACAGTTAAGGTTAACTAAACAAGCCAGAGGGGTGGGTGTGTGAGAAAGCCTAGTTTACCTGTCGGAAAAGGAAGTCGTCGTTAGCAGTGTAAGAAACAGGAGAGCGGTGCATCTTTTGTCGTCTCCTGCCGGCGATGACAGCGTCAGCCCGCGAGACGGAGCGCGCGGACTGCAGTTGCAAACGCGAACCTAAAAGTCTCCTTCCATAACAAGGCGCCAGACGAAGCATGGCTACCGGTGTTCGACCCGAATCAATGACGAACGCATGGTCAACAATTTATATGCTTCGCTCCTACCCCCACCCCCACCACCTCTAACAACAACAACAACTAAAAACGTGTGGCGGGTAGCTTAGTGCGCATGCGCATCACTGTAACTGCCCCCTCCCCCAGTAAAGGTCGCGTGCATTTTCCATTGTTTACGCGGCCTCTTTTTTTGGATGGGAGAAGCCGGCAGGTCAGTAATGTCAATTTGAGATTTCCTCCTACTGTGGGCCCTTAGCGTCCGCGGTAATATTGTTTAGCTACAGTGGATTTTATTATTGTTACTGTTCTCTCACGGGCGAGGCTACGGTACTGGTTGCTCTGAGGATGATCTTCTCGTCTGTTCGCGTTCCTTCGTCACTGCCTCTGAGGAAGGCCCTTACCACTGACTGACCCCCAGATCTTGGTACTTTAGTATCTTGTTCTCCCTCATCTCGCGTCTGCTTCCTTCCAGGGATATTAACTATGTCGTATTTCTTTATCTCTCCCGAGACCAGCCTCGTGAGATCTCCACTCTTGTCATCTCTCCCACCCCCCTGGGGTCGATGTTTCCACCAACGATTGGTTACCTTCACATTAGCCTTTTACAGCTGTGCTCAGCGCATACTACTAATTATTCTGGCTCATCTGTAGCAACTCAGTGTCGTACTAATACTACTAGCTCTTTAAATTAAAGAAGAAATAACGTTAATTCATAAATTTAAATTTAATCAGTAAACCCACCGTTCTTTTTGCCTGTCTTTTCCACTTTCGTTGTTGTTGCTTTTCTGAAATAGCCTCACTGTCGCAGTCGAACCTTTGTGTCGGCTTCGTTCAATTACTAATTTGTTGACTAGTAACATGGAACTGAACAAATCTGCCGTTTAACAAACTCAGTCGAATTACTACAGGCGAAGGTGAAAATTAGGGAACATCGGATTCAAGCTCTTTAAAAAATTTCTAGATTATGTTAATTACTAATCATATTATTAAAAATCCTTTGAAATTTCTCTAAAGCATCTAAAGCCATTGCACAATATGATTTCCACACAATATCTAAAAGGAGATTTAACTGATGGTTTGTGCAGAAAATTAGAATTGCTGAAGTTTTACTCTTTTGACTTTGCATACCTGAGTTTGAGAGAGACTTTCATGATGAGAAAGGAAAATTATTGGTAATCTGTTTTTTATAAAAAAAATAGATGGTTGGTTTTAGCATTTCCAAATACTATTTAGCAGAACTAAAGAACCTACATGTCAGCAATCTATCCCTGTTGCCATCATCAGGCTCTTATCTTAAGGACTTGTGTAGATGTACGATGATGTTAATTTGTAGTAGGTTTATATTTCTTGGATAATTCAATTGGCTGGAGTTGGTCTCGAACTCTAGTCTTTTTTTACCAATACTTTACACTACCGAAGCAATACAGTGATGGCAGGAGGAAAAGATTTTTTTTTTTTACTCAAAATGTGAGTTATCTATTTAGTTCTACTAATGAGGTGCTGGGAAATGCCTGAACTAACAATCTAGTCATCTTACACTTTATGTTGCTCTTTTCTTTTTAATTGATATTTTGTTATAATTCTTAAATACCTTTCTTTTAACAGATCATGTGAGTGTCCATTTTGTTAGAGGTTAAGACAGACACACTTGGAAGCATTAAATTTCGTGTTGTCGTCTTTTTTGTTTTTACCTGCTTAATGGACTTTTTTAAAATTCATCTGTGTATTCTGTTACTGTTACCAACAAGAACAAGTGAAGATCAGGACGTTTGGTTGTTTTTCCAGGAATGGATAGCCAAGTAGTGATAGAAGGCAGGCTGATTGACCTGATTGACAGTAAGTGGAAAGAAGACAAGATGCCAATGGAAGATGTGGCTGTACCTCAGCTGGAACTTCCTGAACTTGAGCCAGACAATGGACCTACCACAGAAACTTTGCGGGAACAAGAGCAGAAGTGGTCTGACCTAGGCCTCTCAGCTCTACATGACCAACCATCCACAGGTGGCACCACCTGACAGTTTTTCTTTTCCATGTAATCCCCCAGTAATGCACTGTCAAACACCAAATTTGTCAAAAAACTTCAATTTTGGTTTGCCTCATACAAAGCAAACCTGCAATAAATTTAGTCAAAATATGATTTTTGTATTTTATTTTAATATATTCTTATCTTATTTATTTACAAATGTTAGGTAATGCAGAAACATGCTATTGTTAGTTTTAGAACAAGACTGTCATTGTAATATTTCCAAGGTACAAGTTTACTCCGCTATTGTCTAAAATGTCCATCCATCCATCCATTCATCCAATGGTATTTCTCTTTTAAGATTTACTTGACAGTAAAATGCTCCATTAAATTCTGCACAAATTGAAAAAGCTTGGATGAATTTGTCAACTTTCAGTAGATGAAACATTACTTAAAACTTTTTAAAATTTTACTCATGACATTCCTTGTTTATGCTATGTATTTTCGTTAAATCACTAAATTGTACACTCAGATATACAGAGCTGTTTCCAAAATAATTTCATGAGAACCGTGTTGGATGGAATGTCATTGTGGAAGAGAGAAATTAAAGCAGAACTTGTCTGCATACTGCTGGATAATCTCATTCTGCTTCAGAACTGCTGGTTAACTCTAAACATTGTATTTGCTATTTCTCATATAACAAAGCTGAGCTATCTGATACAGTTGTCTGTTAACTGTTCATATGGATAGTGGTATACCTGAATTTTGTCATCTGCAAACATCAAATTGAATCAAGCCTTGTCTGACAAAATGATATTAGTTAAAAAAAAAGTGGTGAATGCCATTTAGTTAGCTTTCCATTGTCAGTCTACAAGCCATGGTGATGGATGTATTGGTACTGTCCACCTTATGCTTATTATTTGGCACTCTGTTAGTGATTTCGTAGGTAATTTAACTCTATCTCTTGGTACTCATGCTACACTGTAACATTGGAATAGCTGTTGGCCTATATCTGGTGCTGCCTGTAGTTTTGATATGGCAGGCATGAATGGATTAGTCAATGGAAATTATCTGTCAGAATTTTAGATTTGTTTACAGTTTAAAGATCAACATTTATAAAAGGAAATGCAATGGACAATGGATTAAAGTCATGAATATTCACCATGATGGGTTTTTTTATTGAATAATGCAAGCCTTGTTTTAAAAAAAAAGAATTGGGCAACAGAATTTTCACAAAAGGGAACCACTAAACCTCTTAATTTTTTTTAAAAATTTGCATGACATCCTATCCAGTTTATCTTGAATCAGTCACAATTAAAATGATATGATGATAAAATGATTATTATATCTGTATATTCTTTGGTATTTCATCAAATGATTTGTCTATTCATTGGTCTGGTTATTCAAGAAGTTTACTTCAGACTCCATCAATAATGCATCACTATATAAACTTTGATACTTATGTAACCTGTATGCACTGTTTTCTGCAATTTAGTTGTCTGAGCAATAAGGCAAAACAATTCATCACACCAACACTTGTTATTACTAGGGTTTGTAGGCACTGTTTATAGGGAGAAAGAATCAAATTTCTAGTAGCTGGGCTTTGTGTTTAGATCTAAAACTCTTAGCAGCCGTGGCAACATTTTTAACAAAAATGTCTTCAATTTTTTTCTTTTAATCATGTACCATAGATAAATTCCATTCATAGAACAGTATACATCCTTGAATGAATTTTTTTTTCTCATAATGCCACCTATAAAAGGATATAAATTAAAAGCATAAATTTTTTACCTTTTCTCTTTCTGTTCATTAGTTCTCCATTAAAATTTTTCTTAAACAAAATCTCATTAAAATAATAGTCATCAAATTTTGTTTGATAGCAACTATAAATCTGAGAAAATAAGTACTATAAATGGTTATCATGATAGAAAATACAAATTTGTCAAATTAATAAAATTAACCAACTGTTATGAAAGTAAAAATAGTAATCATGGAATTTTTATGTAATTAGCATTCGCCTTAATTTTATTTTTCGGTTTCACTCAATAGAATTTTCGTTACCTTAATTACTTTAAATTACTTTTAAAAAATATATTACATTTCATTTATCACATTTTTCACTTTCTAAATCTTTAAGGTTTGATAGAAGTTAATAGTAAATGGCCAAAATTAACAGATTAAGTAGGAAAAACAGTATATCTAAACAATAGTGTCATTTAGGGATAAAGAAAATGAAGTACATTATTCCATTTCATTATGAAAAAGTAGGGACCAATTAATACTGATTGCTTAAAGATTGTTGTTTTGGTTTGGTTTTTATGGAGCAGTTATTTTTTTATATTTGAGTATCTGAAAATAACCTGTCAGAAAATCTGTGATATAGTTTTGGTTTATATATGGTAGCCAGTATAATTTGTTGAAAGCATTCTTTTTTGGCATGCAGACTCAGGTTGTCTAAATATGTTTTCTAAAAGCTAGAGAATGATTTTGCTATTGCATCAAGATTTTCTGGTTATTTCTTGTTTCAAATATATTAAAATATCACATTTAAAAATTAACACATTTCTTTTGATATATATACAGGCTGAATGCCATTATGATGATGCTATTTCAGCTGGATTTCATTTGAATGCCCTTAGTAGATATAATATATATGCTATACACATTATTGTAAGGAATTTTCTGTTTATTTGGTAGACAAGCTGATAAACGATATACATAATTAAAGATATTGAAATAATCTAAGGTACATGCCAAAGTAAAACTTTTTTTGTTTTTGTGAAAGCCCTTGTAAGTAATTTAAAATGAAATCAAAGGAAAAAAATCCTTTAGATGCATACTTAATATGAACAAAATAAAAACAAAACTACTTAATGCTGATAAAGATTTTGCTAATTATTTTTATTTATTTGACATGTACGCGTATGTAATGCTTCTCTCTTTTAATTTAAAATGCTTTAAGACTTGATTAATTCAAAGGTGTGAAAGATTCGTTTATTATCTCAACTCATGTTATCTTTTTGATAAAATTTGCTTTAAAACAAGCTACAAACTTTGTCCAAAAGCCTGTTTATTTTACATTTTTGTTAAGTTTCTTTGAACGACTAGTAGTACTAATTTATTTCTAAAACGATAATAAAACAGTAAAACTATATTTATAATTACACTAACTGTTGCTTGTGTATCACAACTTTGGTAAGGGAGGGCGTGTCCTTAAAAATAATATACATTGTAACTAAGTATTCTCAAACAGTTATTATTAATTGAACTGTAAGTAAACTATTGATGATCATTTTTATCTGAGTGTGAAACAAATTATTTCGCATAACACGAGGATAAAATTGGTTATCTCCCTTTGTTGATGCAGCTTGGGGAAACACTCTTCTAAACAATAATGTTAATACCGATAAACAAGCAAGTTTTTGTATGTACGATTATAAAATATGCATATAAAAAGATGTATATCAAAATAATTACATCATCATTTTAGCTACCGTCAAATTATTATTAGTAGAAATAATATTGTTGATATTATAATCAGTAGATTATTGCTAATTTATTTAATTTGAGGATTATACCAAAAAGGTTCTGTAATAAAGTACCATGGACGCTGATGTGAACCGTAAACAGGAACAAACAAAGGGGCAGCTAAGATACAAAGATTACTTCCCTACACAGATGTCAAATCTAGAGGATTAAAGGTCACCATAATGTCACTGTCGGTGGTGCCATTTGCTGCAGAAAAAATCACAAACGAAATTTTGTTTTGCGATTAATTTTTTTTTCTTTTAACTAACCACCTTTGCAGTTAGGGAATAAGGCGCAATGATATTATTTTAAATAATTTTTGTACCATGATTCATTAACAAAAAAAAAAAAAGAAAAAGCGTTATTTGCATAACGAAGGTGGCCATATTTGATATTTACTTGGTAGGTAACGCTAAATTACAATTAAAATCTTCTTTCATCCTGACTGAGGTTTTAGCTGACGAGGAATGCGGACGTGAATACGAATTGTTTATATATTCTTGTTATTATCTGTGGTATTTTTCTGAAAGTGGAATTTTACTGAAAGGCGACTGGAGGAGATTTTTCGGATAGACAAAGATAACAATATTCGAACGGAGGTTATATCGAAGAAGCTGTACGCAGACAGCGGCGCCGCGGTCGGTAAGCTATGTTGACTTCTTTCTACTCCCATTGCTTCTTTCCTTGTCAGTATTCGAAACTGTCGAATTATCTAGAAAGGAATCTTTTTTATATTTATTTATTTTTGTTTGTATTATTATTATTTTAACATCCCTCCCCTATGAATTTCTGATTCACTGCACTAGACAATGTCAAACTTTTTGGGAGGTTCTTCACTCACTTTTTAAATTTCATAGCAAAAATGACACTAAAGATAAAAATTGTATGAAATTGTAATTATCTCTTGGCTCAGCCCTGTATCAAGTGTGTCGGAGCTGTCAGAGGGTTTTGATAATTCAGGATACGTGACTTGCAATGGCTAGTCGTCGTCTCGTATAACGTCGAGCGAACTGACAGCCATCGTTATTCGAGTTCGTATTAATTAGTTCTTCCCTCCTTCTATCCCCCTTCTGGGGTTCTAACGATAATTCTTGCTATCATCCGCCCGAAGATGTTAGTGACGGAGAAGGGGGTGGTGGAGTGGAATAATTTAAGAGAAATTATTAAACGGTAGAAACCAAGAGACAGGTGAAACGGAATAAGAAAATTCCATGTATTTGCATGGAGCCGGTTTCTAACTTGAGAAATTGTCATGAGATTAGAAGACAACGACAAAATAAAACTAATATAAAATTTGTGTTGGTGACCCATCTGTTTTTCAACACCTGTCGGCGTGTTTATATCCGAATAATTGGATAGCTTTCTACAGAAACACTTCTGGCTTTCTAATTTGCATTTTGCTTTAGATTTAAAAAAAAAAAAAAAAATCTAATCTTGCTGGTCGAAGTAGTGTCTGCGAGGTGAGGAAATATCTAGCGGGTGAGTTTCTGGTGAAAGTATACGTGCGAATTCTAGTTACCTACCGCATGATTCAAGTGTGGTGGGAGACTATTTTCCATCTACTTTTATAGTTTAACCCTACTACGACATAAGCCTTATGTCTAACAAATGTATCTAAACAAGAATATTTTTTACTAATTGAAGTATAGAACTGAAATTGTAAAAGACCAGATAAGTACACTTCTAGCTTGTCACAAGTTCCTTGTGCATAATATTACTCTTTAGAATGATTTTTACTTTTTTTTTTTAATGTAGTGTTTAGTTCTAAAATCGTAATTTTAACGGATCACTGTATTTCTAATTTATTTGTGATGAAAATTTCAACACTGCATTTGATTAAAATGCAGTTACTCTTGTGTACAATAGCCTTCTAGATTAAGGTTTTTAACCCTAGCTCATTCCTAAACAGGAATTTTAAAATGAAATTCCTAAGCAGAAGTTAGTAATAAATTATATTAAATTGAAATAAAGAAAATCTAGAGAAACTAGTTAATTTATAGTTTAAACTAATGATATGCTTACTACCACTTACATTTAATAAGCTTATCAAAAACATTCCATGTTAGTGGAAAAATTATTTTGATTAGACCTAATAAAAGGTGAAATTAGCAAGCTGTTGTACTAAAAATTCTGAATACTTAATTCAGTTGGAGGATGCAGGAAGTATGGCATAGTTTAAACTTTTTTTTTTTTTTTGAGAAAACTTTGAAAGAATGATTAGTAAATCTAATATAGGAATGTGGGAAAATTTTTAAAATTAGAATTTTGCATGTGGACACATGAAATTAATGGTATGTGACTAAAATGCGTTAACATAAATATACAAGAAATACTAAGTCTTTAGTATAGGTCTGTTTTGCCTGATCAAATCAAAATTGAAAGTAAATCTAAGTACTTTCCTGTGTTCAAATTTAAATTGTTTAATCACTGGGGACAATACACTTTTCAAAAAATTTATGCTGCGGAATGACTAGACATTAGAATGGCCCTTAAAAGTAGGTAAGTTTTATCCACGTTGAACAGTATTTAGTGGTTGCTCAATGAAATTAAAGTTCAAAGGTTAAGTGGTCAGATCACACATGAGATAGCCTAATTGCTTTGCAACCTGTTGCATTATTTAAGAATAATTTTGAATATATGATAGTATAACTAAATACTTGAATATTGATGTGATTAGAAATCTTGTTGGTATAGTTAATCACTTTGAGTTTTATTTAGGGAAACTAATCTTGAACAACTTGAAGCAGGAATTTTTTATTCATTCTTGGTTATGAAATTATGCTACTCAAATTTTTTTATAGCATTATCAGTAACTGCCTTCATATTCTCAATCTTTGGTGCCTCCTTGTAGCCCTGAGTTTTGACTTGAGATCAGAAAAAAAAAACTGGAATTTTGAGGTACTTGAAGACTTGGTGGTTTTGGGACAAAATCTTCAATTAGCCTGTATTCATACTTCGTGATATTAAGCTAGATCTGCATTCATTTAGTGCTTTTATCATTGCTTGTTTTGTTTAGCATTCTTCAACTCTAGTGTATCCCCTAAAGCAATAAGTTCATTCAGGTACCACAAATGTCCAGCAGATTTATTGACAAATCTTGAAATGGCTAAATTTACTTTCTCATACAAGAGTAGATTTTGAAGGAAGATCAGGTTGGTTTGCTTCTCGTTCCATTTCTGCTTTTCAGTGAACTATACCTAGAGATACTCTAACAACAAATATGCAAATGTCAAATTCCTTCATGAGCTTGAACTCTGTGGGACATGAAGATTTTGAGGACATAATACCTTGGCCATCCATCTAGCATTGATGCAGAACTTCAGGTACTATGACTCTCATCTGATCAGAAATGGAGTAATGTTGCTTGCTATTGTGTCAAAGTGCACTGCCTTCATATGATCGGTGACTTTCCACACACTTTGAAAATGAGCTACAGCAGAAGCTTGAGCTTCATCAGTACTAGAAATCAACTTTGGAACATCTAAGAGTTGGTTGCTTTGCACTTCAGATGGAATTACTGGTAGATGATCCACTTCTTTTTCTGTGTGATCAAGAAGCTTGTAATTCCAGTGAACTACCAATGAGACTTTTGGCATGAACTATTAAAATTTTTGGCAAGTTCTTCATTGAAGTTATGACTTGCTCTTCTGATTGACTAATGGTTAGTTGTCATGTACAAGAATCATGAGGCTTTGAGTTGAGGCAGTAAGAACAAATGTTGCTGTCCTGCCATTCAGCTGGACTTTGTCCATACTGAGGATATTTTTCTTACCCTCCTAGGTCTGTCTTTGTGATCTTGTCCTCATTGCTGGTAATTGAACTTCATTTGTTTCATTCACTCTGCTCTTCTTGCTCTACAGTTTTATTACCATAACTGCCTCTTCTATTCATGGTCTTTGATTCCTTTGAAGTACTTATCTGCTGATCCCATACATTCATGACTACTATTGTGTAAGAAATTTTCTTGATCAGTGCATACAAGACTGCTCTGAATGTCAAAGATAAAGGTGTTTGAATTGTTTCTTTAGCTTTTTCAAAAAGTGTGAAGTTTATTGATGTTCATGTTTTGAACAGATTGGAGTTAGCCTTGCTTCAAAATGCAGTTTATTCGATTACAACTATCTGATCTTTCATGAAAGGTCTTCAGCGTTCGATAGAACAGACCATTTTTTAATTTAAAAAATAATTTAATTTTAAATTCATTTTCTTCAGAAGTAGCCACTGTTTTTCTGTTGCAGTAGCTATTTGCAAGCCTGAGGCAAATAGTAATGCAGATTGTAAAATATTTGTACTGTCTGTAATATATTAAAACTTCATTATGCAACCTCTAAATATTCATCAGTATTGAAATTTAGTGGAAATTTATTTGTACAGTGGATCAAAATGAGGGTGTGGTCAAATCTAAATTTCTAAAATAAGGATACTATCAATATCAAGTAGGGGTAAGTAAATATTAATTCCTCATCAAAAATGTTAAAGTATTGGATTTGACACATGGGCAGATATTTAGTGGCTGTACTATTTATATTAAGTAATTCCATTATCTTGATTTTTTTTTAAATTTAACTATTTATTACTAATAACACTTGAAGTTTGAGAAGAGGAGAATCCGAACTATTACTTTAGTCTAAATATATTAAGTTTATATATTGCAAAAAAATTAAGTTTCAAATTTTAAAATTCATTTGAATCGATTATGAAAAATGCTAATGTTTAACAATTCAAAATTTTACTTTTTGTTTTTGAATGCATAAGTTTTTTCTGAATATCACTAATTCTATTAGTCACGATTTAATTTATGCTTAACAATTTACATTTCTTTATGGGTTTGTGTATTTACTACATAATTTAGTTTTTTAAAACACTTCAATATAGGGATTGAGCTTAAAGCAGTTGTCAGTATGTGAATAAATTACTTATGACTTGCAAATTGTTAGTGACTTCACAAATTTAAGGCTCTTGACATAAAGACCAAAATGTAATAAATTTTTAAGTTTTGGCTTTTAAATTGTATTAGTGTCTCTTAAATGTTCTGATTTTGTAAATTCATGATTGCTTTTATTTTTGTAGGTCTTGTAAAATAAAAAAAATTTAAAAAAAAAATTGATCTAAGTAACACAAATTGCCATCAATGGCAACAACTGTGGAACAGAACTCCATCAATCATACAGCAAATGAGTCAGAACAAAAGGCAGCAAATTCTGCTGTGGCAAGTTCTGTTACAGCAGTTACTAACAAGTAAGTATCACGTTTGCAGCTTATTTAGATGCCTTCACGTTATTAGAAAGTTACCAACTTGTTCTGATGTCACTTTAACATTTAGTGGAAAACTTGCATAACTAGGTGATGGCCAAAATACAAGTAATTATCTGACTTGAATAGAATTAACCCTTGGATAAATGGAATGTCAATTTGGACATTGTCCAGTTTACACTTCTAAACTTTAGATTAGGTAAGTCTGTGGTAATATTTTTAAAATCTAAACATTAAAAAAAAAGTACAGTAAACTGCTGTACTGCATGATCTGTTCATCAGTGTAAAAAGTGAATTTTTTTGTGATGCACTTCTCTTGTAAGTGCTTCAGTTATGAGTGTCAGAGCTTGGGTGGTGAGGAGTTGCATAGCTTGCTTCGCGTGTAACTCATCTTGAGGAATTCTCTTAATCCTGTTGATATTCATTATCTAGTAGAACAATTGAAATGACTTCAGCCAAAACTCGCTGAATGTTTTTTTTTTTTTAAACCACTCGTATTGACTGCAACCTGTAATTTGATGGAAAAATTCAAATATCTCATTTGGTGTCTTCGGTTCTTTCAATATCAACTGACTAAATGTATTTGTAAAGTTAGACTACTTTGACATCTTTGTTCACTATTACATTCTGGTGTATAATATGAACTGTTCCAGTAGAATGGGTTGGTGTTTTGGGACATTTCTTGATTGAAAAGCTTGTACTGAGCATTTAAATATTTTTAATTGCACAAAATTCCAAACAACATTTTGAAGACCTACCTAGGTACTTATTGGAAATACTGACCAATAGCAAACTATTACAGTTCTAATCCCTCAGATAAACAGCACCAGAGAAGGCTGATCAGTCAAGTCCCAGTATTCAATTTCTTAAATAATGAACAATCATAATATAGATTCATTAACACCCATGATTAAGTTAATATTGTAGCTTCACCATAAAAACACCCATGGTCACCAACTTCAACTACTACTAGGAAGAAGCCATGTGGTCATTATCACAATAGACACCCAACAATTATTCCTTTTTCCTAATCCTGGAATTGTGTATTATTTGTTCATAAGAGCAACAGGGTCACAATGACAGCTTGATCAGTCCTTGTTAATATTTAATAGAATTATTATTACCTGAATCAGCAATTCTTCATTAGCCTAATTCTTCTTAAATAATATTGTGTTGACTTTCTATATCATGAAAATCAAACTTATACTGGAAATAATGCATAATCAAAACAAAGTTGTAATCTATTTTTGTAAATTAAAAAGATTAAATGAATAACTTCATATAATGTAAGAGGGAAAGCACACTTTCCATTGATCTGATTTTTAATCATTTTAAAAATATTTTTCAATGTCTATAAAACAATATATTGGCAGAATCTTGCAATATATCACAAGTCAAAGTTTACATTACTCAGCAATTATTCATGGTGGTTTTATTTATAATCTTTATTTGTAAATAAATTTTTAAGATTTTGAAAAACTGAATAAAATTTAGACAAATCAAGTTTCATATATACATCTGTCCCAGAGGGAAACAGGGTCAGTTTATTTTCTTGCTTGTGGTGATATTCTGTACAGGAATCAATTTCTGGCAGCCCTGCAGGATCAGGCAAAAAAATTGTTACAAATTTTACTAATCAGCAGATTATCTCAGCATAATTGACACACAATAATTCTACATTATTCAGAACAAGCAAAACAAATTGATGTACAAAATAATTGGTTTTATCAGAAATGTTTATTAAGTTATATTTAGTTTTTTAGTATTCATGCAAACTTTACACATGAGAAACACTACAATTTGTGGAGATGACTAGTGTTTTAATTTTTAAAAACCCATAAACAACTTTCCACAAGTTCAGCAGCAAACAAAATTCGAAAATGGTCTTATTCTCCCAAATATTTGATAACGTGTGTAACAAATCTTATTGAAGAAATGTACAGGAGTTCTATTAGAAACATGAAACTTATCTTTGGTATAAAAACTAGCTTATTTTCACATTGAATTAGCTCTTGTCAGATGTTTTCAAAGGCAACATTACAGGGGGTAGTTATATTCTTTTAGCAAATTCTCTAGATTGGAGAGCTATTGCGAGGATAAAGGCTGGACAGTCTTACCCAGGTGGCTAATTGTGAACAAGTATTTTCTTGGCTATGGAGGCCATTTCAAGTGTATGGAAATATTGTCTAATGCCTGTAGATGATTGCTGTTGCTTGGTTTGGCAAAGCAGAATGTCAATACTGACTAAACTTGCTTCTGATCTCTCTGCTGCCACAGGGAGGTTGGTGTTAGCCATGATCAAATGCAGGAGGCTACATGAAAGATAGTTCTATACAGGACAATCAGTATTGTGTATCTCGACCCTGCTGCTATAAACAAGTGGTTGAACTAGTGTTGTGAATATTTCACTATTCCAATACATTGAGTAGAACCATGTACTCCTCTTGAGGAAACATGAAAAGGGATCACTACTGGTCAGTAATTTCTATGGTGAGTGCAGTAGACCTTTGTTTCAGTGGGTCTTTGACTGCAATGAAGTATAGAGGATGTGATTTGATATTTCCAGTAGACCATGTACAGGTGCAATTGAAGATAACTTCAATGGATGATGATGCTCTTCCACGCAATGTATAATCCAGCAATATCTTCAAGACCAAGCCAGTTTTTGTATGCTGTGGCCAACAACATTCCTTTAGCTAAAGCTTATTAATCTTTTAGGAAGATGTTGCTTCATTCCAGGAACAGCATGTCTCATTAGACCAGTTTATTTCTCCTTACTTATTGACAGGGTTGTAAGCAACATGCAAAGCTAGTGACTGTTGTAGTTGAGGGACTAGCAATTTCGAAATTTGTTTGGTTTTTTGTTGTATTAAAATTTTGAAATCTGTGTAGTTTTATATCATGTCTAAGTTTAGTTTCTTTATTTGCTGCTAATAGGAAACTATGGATGTCTATTATATATCTGAAGGCGGTACTGATAGTGTCGGAGTTGGATTATTCATAAATGTGAAAGGTTTATTCTGTTCATAATGATAGGAAAGATTGCCAATTTCTATGTATTAAATCTAAGACTGACACACACACACACACACACATGGCCAATTTTGTTTTCATGTATCTAGTTTACTAAAAGTTTGTTACTTTGAATTTAAAATAATCAAATGTAACTTGTTATGCAAGATGGTTTGGCATTTTTTTTGTTAGAAATTACTGCACACTTATACCACTTTGTTAATTATAGTAGCAGTCTGTAATTTACATATGCAGTAATTTTGTAGGAAATTCCATAATTTCTTTCTTACAATTTAACTAGCATTCATTATTATTCTTCTAGGATTATTTTACAAATGAACTGAGGGATCCTTGGAATAGCTTAAGAATAAAATGGAGCTGCTAAACTAATTTAACTCAATGGTACCTGGATTTTTTACCATAAGATTACTGTCTTCATTTCTTTACTGGTTTGGTAAAACTTTATTAGGTTTACTTGTATAGCAAAGTTTCTATTTTCCAAAAGAGGCTTCTCTCAATTACTTGATTTCACATCTTAAATGCTTAAAGATAAAGTGTAAACTCTAAAAACAAGTGATTTTAATGCTTTACCATTGTGAACCAATCAGATTTCTGTTTCCTAGATACCATGAAGTCCTCTTTAAATAGTTTCTAGGTACTAATATGCATTTTGATTTGAATAGGGGTGTCTGAGAGAATCTGATAATGCAGGATCTGATCTTATAGTATATTTTGACTATAATTATTTAGTTACTGAAACCTTAAAACCCTTAATTTTTTTCTACAACCACTTCTGGTTTATATTTATATCAGTGTGATATTTCAGCTATATCAAACTTCAATTGTTCTAGTTGGTTACTTTTCAGATTGTGTTGGCAAAGTAGTAGTTAGGTCAAGATTTATTCTAATCTGCTCTTGATAGCAATGCTTATTGGCTTCTAAGCAGATGCTTCTGTATTTAAGCAGAAATGCATGCTTGCATCACTTTTAGTGAAAATTGACAGTCTAGACTTGTTTCTGATTGCTTTGATAACCTCTATTTCATTTGTTAAATTGTAGTTTTACACCTTGTAATCTTGCTTGGTAGTTAAAGTAGTCTTTCACTCCACTTGAAAGCTTTGCTTTGTAAGGTAGCTTTTATATGTAAAAAATATGTTCAATATGCATTTTGTTCTAGCATGACTGATACATTCTTAGTAAATATTTAACTGTTTTGCTTGTATACCAAATCTATCTTTCAGTGACTCTGGCTGGAAAGCTAAGTTGAATATCCCACCAAAAGATCGTAGAATGAAAACTTCAGTGAGTATTGTTAACTTATTCAGTGAGGCCTTTCAGAAAAGTACTTAACATTACAATTTACATTATGACATTAGGTCTGTTTTTCATAATCAGCTAAAATAACTTTAACAACTAAGTTCTTCAGACAGTTTTTCCATAACTTAACTCTTTTTCATTTGCATTATTATGCAAAACAGCTTATCAACTGTTTTAAATCTAAATGTAATGTGATATAAGAAAGCTTTTTGCTGACTTAATATATCCTGTTTTATTCTGGTTAAAGTTTATACATGTATTACTAGTAATACAATGTTAAGAACTGTTTAGTTTTTGGTTCTAAAATTCCATACCTTCAATAATCAAAACAGCAGTCTACTTATACATTTTAATTAAAAAAAAAAGAATAGCAGCATGGTTAAGTATAAAATGTTCGTTTTAATAAAAACACCAAAACACAGTGAAAAATAAGAACATTTCTGGCAAGTTTATCAGACTGCCTCTTGGTAAATCAAAAACTCTTCATTTTCTACATCTTTAACATTGATTGTTAAATATTAAATTACAATGATGGCTACACTAAGGTGCATCAAACGCCTCTTCCGTCAGATTTTTTTCTGTCCCTACTCTAAAAGTTTTCCATTAGTGAAGAAAACACTAACAGTAAAATCTTAGGCAGTTTGAAGCTGGTTTAGGTGGGTCACCGTGCGTTTGGAAATTTTGACTGCAAAATTGCCGAATTTGGCAGGCTTAAAAGGTAATATGCAAATCCATACCATAAAAGTCAATTAAAGGTTACTGAATTGTCAAACTATGATTTCTACATCTGATATTGATAGCCCTAATTGAAACGAATATGATCATTCAAAACAATATTTTTGCAGAAAAATGACTCAAATTCCAGATGTATAACATTGGCAGCAACACAGTATTCAAACTGACGTCCTATAATGACATTGTTATTGCATTCATACATAATTTTAATATACAATTTGCCATTTACAATAATAAGACTCAAATGAAACAATCTTACAATTGAATTCTCCTTTTTGGTTTTGTTTCCCATTAACAGCACATCAAAACATTTTCAGTCTTATAAATATTAAGGAGAAATTTTTAGAAATTGGGATTTCCTATTATAAACATTACTAAAATTAGAGCCTATTGCGCAACATACATGCAATCTAAGGAAGTGGGAATTTCCATTGCATAATTGTTGCTAAAATTAGTCCATGGTCAAGGCAGGGTTGCCAACTGGTATATTTATATACCAAAAATAAAAAAAATTGGTATATTTTCAAAATGTTTGGTAGGCATTTTTTTGATTTGGTATATTTAAAAAAAAACTGGTATATTTTTTATATATTTTAACTTAGGTTTCAATTTATATTATTTACATCCTTTTGCACATCGGTGTTTTTTCTTGATCTCAACCATGGCTGATAAAGCAGAACCTGGACCTTCATCAACTCCAGAGTCAAACTCTAAAGCAAGACCAACTAATACATCAAATCAACTCCTGGAACACTTAAAGCAAAAACCATATTTTGGCATGTGAAAGGCATTACTGATGATGATTCACAAATAAATGGCTTACGACTCCCACCATGTAGACTGTATGATGTACCATCTTCAAAAGGGTGCATCGAAGAACCAAACAAAGTGGGAGTGTGCAAAAATTGTGCTTCTCAAAGTTGTGCCATTCTATGGGAAAGCCAATATTCCCATGATCACAGAGCACAAGGCATGTGAAAAAATAAAGCTTCTGGATATAATAACAAACTCAGAAGCATAACTGTTAATCGTCGTTCTTCACCAGCTACCCCCTCTAAATTAGAACAAGTTGAAACTAAACTTGATCAAACTTTTCAGCTGTGCCCAGCTAATGCAGAGAAACTGATTTAAAAAAATCCTGAAGACTTGTAGTTTCTGCAATCAATGAAGACAGACCATATTGCTACATCTGGACCCAGTGATAAGGTGTTGGCTCAAAGAATTCAGCAGTGAAGAACATGCTAAAGCAGAATTAAGGAGACATGAGAAAAACGAAGAGATATCAAGGGCATCTACTACTTTCCAGAGCTTTAGTGAAACTGATACAGACACAATTGATGTTGATGTGCGCTACTGCATCTGGTGATGTTACTGCACCTTCCTCCAGTAGTAATACGATGCATGCATCCACAAGTGTCACAAGAAGTCATCATCACTGCACAGTTCACACTGGAACTGAAGCATTCATTCTCCACAACATTCTTCAGTCTACAAAACTTGTATCCATAGCTACACGAATGAACATCTCCCCAACACAGCAAGATTCTTTTACAGCTGCTTTAATTGAAGAATCTGGAGGTGATGTGTCAAAAGTGGCAATGTCATATTCTACTGCAGACAGATCAAGGAGAAAGGTTGAAGGTGTAGTAAGTTCCATCAAAGCACAGTGGACTCCCCCTAAACTAGCATCACTACATTGGGATTATAAACTTCTTCCATCTCTTGTAACTAAGTATGTGAACCAGGAGTGATTAACAGTTGCTGTAGGAACTAAGCAGGACATCAAATTGTCAGATGTACCATCTTATGAACCAGGAACAGATCACAAATCTGGTGACATAATTTCTCAATTGACTTAATTTATTTGAGTCGTGGAATTGCAAAGAAAGCATTGTAAACATGGTTTTTGATACTACATCATCTAATACAGGAGAGTCTTCAAAGAGCATTATGGTCTGGATGCAGACACCACATTGGTGAAGTAATCCTAACACGTCTTCAAAGACTTGCAGATTGAAGTGTCGACATCACCAGAAATTAGTTTTCTCGCGATTTTGCAAGAACTTTGACTTGCTGGCACATAATGATGATCAGGTACTTTCTCAATTGAATCTATCTCAATACAGTGAGGAAGTCCAAGCAATGATAAAACAATGGGTAACTGATCTTTTAAAGCTCTTGCGATCTGAGCTGAATTTCAACCGGGATGACTATCGCGAGTTTGTGGAATTGTGCTTAGCATTTTTTGGAGCTGAACAGACTGTGAAATTCAAGCAGCCTGGGGCACTACACAAAGCTAGGTGGATGACTAAGCAGTTGTACTCCTTAAAGACATGCTTACTTGAGTCTGAAATTCAAAAACTCCCAGCAGGAACCATCACTACAAAGCACCAATTGCCAGAGTTGGGAAACTTTGTTAACTTTGTAACTCTGGTGTATAGTTCTTGGTGGCTGGCAGCTGGTTCAGCCATTGATGCTCCATATAATGACCTGCTTCTGTATCAACAAATACTGAAGTACAAGGATGTTAATCCAACCATTTCAGACAGTGCACTTTCAGCATTCACTCGTCATCTGTGGTACCTGAGTTCTGAAATGGTACGCATTGCTCTGTTCAGTAACAAAGTACCAACAGAACAGCAACATGCACTCACTCTTAGTCTCCTTGCCACAAAGCCAGATGGTGACTTTGTCACGCCAGAAGACCGTTATGGAACTGGCTTTAGAAAGCCAAAATTTCCTTCAGACATCTCAGAATCTACAACATTTGCTGACATAGTATCGATGAACTCACGGTTCACAATAAACATTCTTGAGATAAATCATGAATTCCTAGCACAGCCTGTTGAAGCATGGCCAGAGTCAGGGAGGCTTGATAGGCAGCAATCTCACATTGATGCACTTAATGTCATCAATGACTGTGCTGAGCGGGGAGTGAAGTTAAGTTCTGATTTTCTCTCTGCATCAAGAAGTGAGGATCACTAGCAAAATGTTCAAGTTGTGGAAAAAGATAGATGGTCTCTTCCAAATCTGCAAAAAGGCAAGGCAAAGACTGACAGCTAAATAAACAATCTGAACATTGTAAATAAGCAGAACAGAACTTTTCCACATGGATTATTTATGCATATCTGCAGATCTGACAACATCGATGTTGTCTTTATGTAGTGTACCGTACATGTAAGTTGACGTAATGTTAATGTAATATAGATAAAAATTGCATAAAAATGTTGGTAAAGTGGTCAAAAATCATGTCAGTTGGGCTAAAATATTGCCATTTGTTGTTTATTTACTTCATTTTATTTTTAAAAAATGCCTATATCTGGCAAGTAGCTATGAAAAATTTAAATATTTAAAAATTGGGTCTCTGAACCTGCCGAATTTGGTAGCTTTGAAGCTCAAATTTTCAAACATCAGGTGGCCCACATAAACAAATGTGAATTTTGCTTAAATTTTGCAGGAGTTATTTTTTTTACATAATGGAAAAAAAATTAATCTAGGAACAAGTCAAAAACAAACTCTTTCAAAAATCACGGGGCGTTTGATGCACCCTACTACACGCTTTATAAGAATTTCAATTTTTTGAATGAATTTTTAGATTTTCTTTTGCAATGAATGTGCTTGCAAGTAAATTTCATTTCTAATTTTGGTTAGCAAATGGCGATACATCTTTAGTTGTATGAAAACTTTCTTCATTAAATGCCAGTTGTTTTTCTTGGAGACTATACTTTTGCAATATGCTGTTGTGTGCTGTGCATCTAAGTCATTGGGAAGTTAACTAGTTACATATTTTTCTTTTTTTTTTTTGCTTAAGCTTGAAAATGGATTTAAATTATATCATGTGCTTGTTTATTTTTTAAAATTTGACTTTTAATGAAAATCAAATTGTTTAGTTTATCAACTCTTTATTGCAATTGATATATTTTGCTAATTCCAAATTTAGAAGCTTGTTTGTTTCTAAGTCAAATTTCTTTTTACTTGAAGTAATAGATGAATACAGAAAATTATAGTTTTCCATGCTTTAAGAAAAATTCTATTGTAATTGCTTGTTTTGAAAAATGATAGCATTTGATCATGACTTTATTTTATACCAGAAATTTAAGGAATTCAATGCTTGGATCACTGTATAAAGCTATTTGACAACTGGTCTAAAGACATCTTGTGTATTTTCTGGGGCCCTTAAATTTTGAGCAAAATTTAAAGAAATGAGATAAATTAATCAGATTTGATTTTGATGAAACTAGCCTTCTCGTCAAATTGCCAGTATGTTTTTTTAAATTTGTATATCTGCTATACTTCAAAATAAACTATGAAATGTTTGATTTAGCAGTCAGTTTCTTGTGTGTCTGAAATGTGGATATTAGTTACACTGTAGGAGATGGTAATCTTGTATTTTGTTGATCTATTATGCATTAACAAAGTAGACTTTATAATTTTTAGTGCAATGGATTGTGAAATAATTTGAGTATATCAGGTTCTACCTAAAGAATCTCTACATAAAATTTAAAGTTTGCCACAGTATTACTAATAATTCAGAATTAACTTATGTAAAGTAACCAGGTGAGAGAATTCTGTTAAAACATGCAAAACTTGACCATCTATCTAAAGATATTAAAAAAGTTATGGAAACAACTACAGATTTTGTACCACCTGTTGAATAGTTTTCCTTACTATGACTGATTAAACTGTTTAAGTATAGCATGCAGAACAAAAGAAATATCAAATTTAGTATTTTACATGCAATAGTACTTAGTTACAAAGTGGATTTTAAGTTTTATGACCATTTTTTTTTCTTTCTTTGGTATTGTCTTTTTTTTTTTTTTTTAAAGTTACATTTTGCTAACCAGGAATTCCTAAATAGCATATCTTTTCAAACTTATTCTACAACTAAATTAAAATTGTCTACTGATTGCACTACATCTAAAAGTTAACTTAATTATAGCATCAGTGGTAATAATCCTGTAAAGTTTTTGTTGCTTACACTTTGAATTACAACTTTAAAATTTCTAGAAATGTTTGTTGTAGTTCTCATACTAGTTTCTTTCTCTCTCAGGATGTTACAAATACAAAGGGTAATGAATTTGAAGATTTCTGTTTGAAGAGGGAACTTTTAATGGGAATATTTGAAAAGGGCTGGGAAAAGCCATCTCCGATTCAGGAAGCTAGCATTCCAATTGCCCTTACTGGAAGAGATATTATTGCTCGTGCAAAGAATGGAACTGGAAAGACTGGAGCTTATGCAATTCCTATATTGGAACGTTGTGATGCGACAAAAGATGTGGTACAAGGCAAGTTTTGATATGAACTACTTATGCTAAATAAACAAGTAGAAATAAATGGAACATTTGTTTTAAAATTACATTGATTCTTTTTATTAGTTTGACAATTTGAATTGGAAATTTTCTTATGGAAAAATATTTTTACAAAAACTGGTATGTGCCTAATTTGTCATAAACACAGATTAAATGGTTTAACAAGATTAAATAGTTAATTTTCAGTACTTAACCCGCACCCCCCCCTAGCATATTTCAAGTATGTTAACAATTAATATCTAAACTAATGCTGTAAGAAAATTTAAGTTTTTGGAAACTATAATAAACCTAGCACAAAATATAGCAGGTACATTAAATAAAGGCTAACAAAGGATATACTACAAAAACAAGTTAATGTTTTTATTTCGCATCCATTAATTGTATGCAACTAATTTGTGTGGCATAGTGCAAGACAAAAATTATACATAAATGTACATCTGGAAACCAATAAATCCTCTTAAAAACTGAAATGAAAGTTTAACCTATGGATTCCAAAAGAAAAAAAGTAAAAATGATATTGTGAGAACTTGCTATACTAATTCTAGTTTGAACACTTGATAACTTCTAAAAAGAAAAGTAATAAATGGCAGCATCCCTCTAAAGAACCATGGATTGACATTTAATGCAAATGAAGTACTCTTGTTTTAATGTAAACAAAACTGCTGTTGTCAGGGGGTCATGGCATAACTTAAAAATAGCTTACTAAATAGATAGTTTGACAGGAATTGGTACAGGCCTAGAACTAAGCTGTCTCCTTAAAGGCTTAAATACTAACAACAAATGTGTGAAATATTAATTTGAAATGACCCAGTGACTGCATAAAAAGTTGAAAGTTTAACCATTGCATACAAGGTAATTTGAGTACTTGAGGTGTGGAAAAGAAAAACAGTGCTTGCAAACTCATTAAATTCCAGAAGTGGATGATTGGTGAAAGAAATACTCTACAGTTATTTAACCAAGAAGGAATTTATTCTCTACTTTGTATACCTCCTTGAGAATTTATAATATAAATAATGCTAATAAACTCCAGAATGTGACTGACTGATTAGTATTATTATTGTTCACAAACTAAATAAATGCTTGTTAAATTATATTTTAAATTGGGCAGCAAAAAATTTGAACAAAAATAGGTTATATTGTGACAAGCACTCATATTTTTACCAAAAAAAAAAAAAAAAATAATGACTGGACATTAAACTTCTCACTTGCAGCTCTTGTTGTAGTCCCCACAAGAGAACTTGCTCTCCAAACTAGTCAGATTTGTAGAGAACTCAGCAAACATGTTGGATGTCAAGTGATGGTTACTACAGGAGGCACAAATTTAAAAGATGATATAATGAGGTTATATGAACAAGGTAAAGTAGCCAAAGATTTTACATTTTCAATCTTACAACTACTTAGCAACATTTAAGTTTAGAAACCTTTAGCATTACTTTCAGGGATGTTCTAAGTTAATAATTTCTACTGTTATATTTTTAAAATTTTCCAATTTGTTTAAATTTGGAAAGGTCTTGAAAGTTCATATGCAGAACATGTAAACTATTGCATTACTGCACATTATAGAATTTCTGTAGTCTTATTCAGAAGTGTTACTGGGCCAGTTATGTAGCACTTTAATGTTTATGCTTCAGATATTCTAATAGAAATAGTGCTTCAAGTCTCCTGCTCTGTTTAAAATTGAAGTTGATCTAAATACTTCAGTACTGCAGATGATTAACTATGTACAACACTGATTTTCAAAAAGCATCAAACAAGGAAAATTTCTGGAATAATTCTATTCATCAAATGTCCAGCACAAACTGCTATTTGTGTAGCCAATTTTATCAAAAATGTTTTAATGAGTTCCAGTAGAAAGGTATACATTGTCTTACTGCTTGTTCACACAGTTTGGCTCATTGAATGTTTTCAAAGGCAACATTACAGGGGGTAGTTATATTCGTTTAGCAGATTCTCTAGATTGGAGAGCTATTGCGAGGATAAAGGCTGGACAGTCTTACCCAGGTGGCTAATTGTGAACAAGTATTTTCTTGGCTATGGAGGCCATTTCAAGTGTATGGAAATATTGTCTAATGCCTGTAGATGATTGCTGTTGCTTGGTTTGGCAAAGCAGAATGTCAATACTGACTAAACTTGCTTCTGATCTCTCTGCTGCCACAGGGAGGTTGGTGTTAGCCATGATCAAATGCAGGAGGCTACATGAAAGATTGTCCTGTATAGAACTATCAGTATTGTGTATCCCCTTGACCCTGCTGCTATAAACAAGTGGTTGAACTAGTGTTGTGAATATTTCACTATTCCAATACATTGAGTAGAACCATGTACTCCTCTTGAGGAAACATGAAAAGGGATCACTACTGGTGAGTGCAGTAGACCTTTGTTTCAGTGGGTCTGACTGCAATGAAGTATAGAGGATGTGATTTGATATTTCCAGTAGACCATGTACAGGTGCAATTGAAGATAACTTCAATGGATGATGATGCTCTTCCACGCAATGTATAATCTAGCAATATCTTCCAGACCAAGCCAGTTCTTGTATGCTGTGGCCAACAACATTCCTTTAGCTAAAGCTTATTAATCTTTTAGGAAGATGTTGCTTCACTCCAGGAATACCGCACATTTCTAATTGTATACTTTGCCTACTGTGCATCATGTATTAGAGTCAGGGACTACTTTTCTGATTGAATACCTAATTTGTTTTGTTAGATTTCCTTGTTTCCTGATTTGGTGGTGGTCTTGTCTTTTACATCCCCATAAATGTAATTTACAAATTTCATTTGTTAAATAAAACTGTTACTATTCTGTAAATTAACTTTTGAAAAGTATTGTGAACGGGGCTGTGGTTTTCAAGTAACTGCAACGATTAATTAAAATGAAGAGACTGTAGGTAACTAAGTTATTGGATATTTGCTCTTGAGTTTGACTTACAGGAAGATTAGTAGATAGTATTCTAAAACTAATCAAAAGTACCCATGCCAATTGCTTTTAAAACATTTCAGAATTGGTATGGCTTTACTTAACCATATTTTATTTCATGCTGTATCTTCCTTCACTTGATTTTCAATTTAAGTCACTATTTTTAAGCTATCTAATTCTCTTTTGCAGTTAATGTGATAGTAGCAACTCCTGGCAGGATATTGGATTTACTTAATAAAAATGTAGTGAAGAGCAGTAAGTGCAGCATGCTTGTCTTAGATGAGGTGAGTTTAACTTATTCTTGAGACTGAAGTTTAAATCAGCAGAACTAGTCTTAGTTAATGAAATTTTATGTAAGAAGAGGATTGGATTGGTTTTTCATATTCAGATAGTTTGATCATATCTAAATATTGTCTTTAGAGTAAAATGCATATTTCAAATTAAACTGATTTTGTTAAATTGCATTTGGTAAATCAAGTGATTTTAAAGGATACAAATCAAAGAAATAATTTGCCTAAAATTGTTTTTTTTTTTTAATTTATTAAAATTAGGGAGACAAATTGTTATCCCAAGATTTCAAAGATATGTTGGATTCAATCATCAACCATTTGCCAAATGATCGTCAGATTCTTCTCTATTCCGCTACGTTTCCAGTTACAGTACAGCATTTCATGGTAAGTACAAATTTTTTTAACATTATAATAAGCCAAACTGATTACAATATGTAAGTTGTTTTAAAATTATTTCTGTATTGTTCCATTTAAAGCATAAGTTTAGAGCGTTTGAGTAATGAAATGAAAAAATCAGTATCATTTGATATCACTGAATTAAACTATGCATTTGTGAAGTTACTTCTATCAGGGATAGGTACAATATGTTCTGTAGTTAATTTCAAATTAAAATTTTTCTAGTTGTAAATAACATTTTCTGTTAAATAACCACTCATAAAGTGTATTTAAAGGCAAATCTTAATTTCTAAAAGTTACCTATAGTATATTGATTTGAAGTACTGCTGAAGATAAATTTTTATGCAAAGCTTTTAACTTAGATTTGTTTGCCAGATCTAAATATTGATTAGGGCTAGAAGATTGAAAACTGTTGGAAAGTTATGACAAAACTAGAATTTTGAAAAATTGTGAAAAGTATTGTGCTATCCAAATCTTCCTTTTTTTTTAATCATTAACATTAAGTTTTAAGTCACATTTAATCAAGTCATGTTCTTACTTTGAGAAAAGGTAATGAAACTAGTTGGATACTGCAATGTTGAATTTGCAAGTTTATGGAATTAAGAATTCCAATATTTTCATAATTGGATTTAGGTAGATTAATCTGATTAGTGAACTAGTTGGATAACAGGCTAGGACATCTGAGTTTATAAGCAAAAGATAAAGCTATAGATGACTGAAACAGTTGAAAGGATCCCAATCTTGAGTGGAAGAGAACTGGTGTAGAGAAGGCCACAAAAGAAACTTGCCTCCAATAAATATGCTTGCACTGATTTACAGATGTTGTTCAATAGGCAGGATAACTGAAATAAAACATTTTAAAAATATTGAACTGCTGAGTGTTTTTTGCTTTGCTTTCTCAATTGAAAGCATGGTTACTTGTTCCAGTATTAGTAAATCACTGGAATTTGTATTTTCTTTCTTTCAGAAAAAGCATCTGAACAACCCTTATGAGATTAACTTGATGGATGAGCTAACGTTAAAAGGAGTTACTCAGTATTATGCTTATGTAAGAGAGAAACAAAAAGTACATTGCTTAAATACTTTATTTTCAAAGGTATGTTGATTAATTTTCAAAGCAGATATAGCACTGACTAGATGAGTGCTGTAGTTAAACTGAAGTTTTACTAGTTCTGTTTTTTAAATTGAATGTTTTATAGTATATCTTCAGATTTTGCTGAAGATTAATTTCTACTTTAATTTTAACTATCATTAGTCCTAAATTTGTTGCATTTAAAACATTTTCCATTTTGAAAGTCATGAAATAAAATTATTACTAGAACAATAAGGCTCTAAGAGTACAGATTTATGGTTGATGCTAGGTTTTAAAACTTTAACAAAACTGAGAATTTAGGTATGTAAAAGAGTAATTCCTGCAACTTTTAGCCAATGTAATGCATGTCAGCAATATAATTTTTGTTCTTGGATAGTACAAAATAAACTTATTCAAAGTTCAGGCATGACTGTCAGGAGAACAGATGGATATCTTGCATTGTTAGTAATCTTTCAAAAAAGATTGAATTAAATAAGCTAAACACTTACTACATTGATATACTTTTCTGAATTTTTTAGTTGCAAATCAATCAATCTATAATTTTCTGCAACACTGCGCAGAGAGTGGAGCTCTTGGCAAAGAAAATAACAGAATTAGGATATTCATGTTTCTACATTCATTCAAGAATGAATCAACAACACAGGAATCGGGTTTTTCATGACTTCAGGCAGGGTCTCTGCAGAAATCTAGTATGTTCAGGTAAGTGAAGAAGAAAATTCTACATAAGAGTATACAGTATTTTTATCATCTAAATTAGATAAATTTTTTTTATGTAAGTCAATTATTCACTCAGCAACTTCAAACCTTTGATGGTGCATCTTAAGGGTTTCCTCTGGTGGATACCTGTAACTTGTTACAAAACTGACACTAAAGAAACTACCTAAACAAATAATTCAGAATTTTCTGAAGACCATCTTTTGTGAGGTGCTTCAATTTATTTTTATAAAGGTTTGTAATTGTAAAAAAAACTGAACTAAACATTGTAAATTAACTGATCTGGGTAAACAGGTTAGAAATGTAACTAGAAGCATAATCTAAAACTTGTGCTCTATTTTTATTATATGAAGGTAGCATGCATCAAAATCTGTATACAAAAGACTGCATACCAGTGAAAGTATTGTAAATATTTGCAAGTGGTTGAAAAAGTAGTTTTTCGTTGAATGACTAGATTGAGAAGAATTAGTACAAAACTTGGAAAGCAAGGGTAGGCATTAATGTAAATAATATAAAACTACCTGCTGTTTGGAAACTTTCATGAAACTGATAGATTTGCATTGTAGGTGGTTGATTTTCTTTGTAGGAAATGCCAGGTTCCTTTGTCTTTAAGTTCTACTTAGTACTGGTTCTCTAAGAACAAAGTTGAGAACACTTGCTCTGGCATGACTAGCCATCCTTTTTTTTTTTCATTGTAAGTTGATGGCAAGGAGTTTAGGATGCAGTGTTAATCCAGATTTTTCACAATAGACCCATCAGTTTGAGATTAGCATCGAAATTGGCAATATTTCTTGTAGCTGTACCAAGTCTTTTGGAACTGTTAGTGGAAAGGGATATTTGTAATTTAACTTTGAAGTTTTAAATAGCGGACAGGATGTTAAGTATCTATGGCAGTGTGCTAATACTAAGGTTTTATTTGCTGGAAATTTTTGGGGAATTGTTCACATGAATTTTGCAGGATCTAATTTTTTTCATTTGATAAAGCTAAAAGAAAATTAACTTGAACTTAGTTTGAGTGCTACATTCACAGTACAGATTTAATCCTCTTTTGGTGGGTGCTGTTAATCTTTAATAAAGTTTGATCTGCAGTTAAAGACTAAGGGTTTTTCCTACACCATGAAAATAGTTTAAAGTGAAGAAAAAAAGATACCAAGCTATGAGTATTTCAATTATATAAGTTCATGAAGTTCACAAAAACAGTCAGTCTGTTCAAAAATAGTTTGTTTGCTACCACCAAAAAGTCTGGAGATTGATAACTATGAAGCTTCCAACCTCACCTGGTCTACCTAACCCACAACTATGATACATTGGAGGAGGCTGGAACTACACAAGTGGCAAACAATACTGTAGAGTTAAGTAATTGCTTTGTAAAAGAGAATGTGGGGAATGCTACTAAGACTAGGGCTAAAATAACAAAGACAGTAAAAAAAAAAAAAAAATCTAAATAGCGCAAGTGGTCAAATTCTCCAACTAGGGTATCAAATCAATAAGCAGTCCAGAGAATAAAGGCTGCCTACTTGTGAAATCCAACCCACAAATCAGTTTAGTCTCTCCAAACAATCACCTGGCCTCCCCTTCTAGGTGAAATGTACTACCTCATGGTGAAAAGTTGGGTAGATAGTCTGGTATAGTAAAGGTGTTATAAACCGAAAAATAGTGATGGCTATCACAAAGCAATTTTTTGAAAAATGACAACCAAATAGTGAGAATCTGATCAGATTCTTAGGAGAAATCTGAGCTACATAAAAAGGAAGAGGTACTAAAGACATGAAGCAACCTACTGGAAGACTTTGACACCATTAAGGTAGCTTTTGTCCAGTCAACATTTGGAATGTTGTCATTGATCCCAATCAACTGGGAGCAAACTGCTGTTAGCATGTCCCTGGTGAAGAGTGGACAATGGAGAAATGAGGAGCCTGCCAAGTCACCATCACTGGGATTAATAATAAGACATCCAACAGTACAGTAGTTTGTCAGCATGGCAGGTTAGTTTTCTTCGCTCAGCTATTGTACAATGGAAAATCCGACTGCTGTCATACTTTCATAGAGCTGGGATGTTACCCATACCTCAGCATCTCATCTGTACTCCAGTGAGATTCAGTATGTCATTGAGGTACTACTGTCCTACATACAAAGAGGCACTGAAACTTGGTCCACACTAAGTTGTTAGCCATCTTTGACCAAACTAAAGAGAAACTGGCACAAACACATAGGATGTTGTATGGTGTACTGACAAATTTTAGCTCTTAAACTTATTGGTTAACAAAGAATTCAAGGAGTAATTAGGTGCTTTCAGACATGGCATGCAAAGTTGCATGAAAAAATTGGTAAGCAACAAGACCTGATCAAATCTGGATTTACTAATAAAGTTGGACTGTGACTACATAAAAAAAACTTTCTAAAATAGCCTCTTTAACAAATAATGGCATTTTTTAGAATTGATGTTGCAAATATGACTTCCTAAACTAGCATCCAAATACATAATTTTTGTGAAAAGTTTACTGCAAAATGTGCAAAAAAATCTGTAGTTTATGTACTTCAGTAATTAGTCATGGATTTTTATACTGAACTGAGATTAGTAGTCTACATTTTAAAAATTTTGTTTTATAGATTTATTTACAAGAGGAATTGATATTCAAGCAGTGAATGTGGTAATCAATTTTGATTTTCCAAGAAACTCTGAAACCTACCTCCATAGAATTGGCAGATCTGGCCGATATGGTCATCTTGGAATAGCTATCAATTTAATAACTTTTGATGACAGGTAGGCTATACTATTTTTCAACTTGACTTTTGTTATCTTCAGAATGGTGTTCCTAATTAAAATCAAACTTGCTCTAACTTCATATTAGACTGGCAAACCAGATTTTAGTATTCAATTAGATCATTTTAATTTTTTCAACATTTTATTTTGATAAAGAATGAATATAAATTTGCAGTAGCATATTTTGTTTTAGCTGTCCAAATTTAATGCCTTTTTAAAATTGGAAACTTTGAAATGGCTGATTTAAATATTACCTTTCATTATTTTCTGAAGGAAAGTTTTAGCTCAAATTTTAAATAACATGATTGATTTAGGCATAGTTGGATTTCTGAAAGTTCAATACCTTAAAGTTCAAACATTTTCATAAATGTTTGCATGGTAGCGATTTTATAAATTTGACTATTACTTAAATTCTTGTTTAATCCAATAATCCCTAGTTCTGAGGTCCAATGTCAATGATGTAGCCTTACCTGTTAATAATTTTGTACAAACCATAACACCATTACTAGTATTTATCTGCAAGTTAGTACTTATAGTGCATCAGGCACTACCTTTGACTTAGTCTTCTCAAAGTTCAGTACTGCTGGCATATCTGCTAAAATTTACATTCCAAGCTGCTTGGAACAGCAGTGTTTTGAAAATTGATATTAGTTTTCCCCTAATATAGGCTTTAAAAAGTTTTGCATTATTTTTATGCCTGTGCTTAATCTAGTTGCATCAATTTCCTAACACGAAATCTGTGCTAATCATCTAGGCTGCAGATATTTCAAATTTATCCTGTTTGAAGGCCTGCTGGATTTATCACTACATGGAACTTTTAAAATTAAAATGCTTTAGTGAAGACTCCATCCAAGATGGATAGAAATCAAGCATAAGGAAAGTTTCTCTTGCTCATAGCAAAATCTGATTTAGATAATGTCTTTTCAGGTTCAACTTGTTCAAAGTGGAAGAAGAACTAGGCACAGAAATAAAGCCAATTCCAAAAATCATTGACAGAGCTTTGTATGTAGCAGAGTTTCACATGGAAAAGGAAATGGAGGAAGAAATTCAAAAATCAATGAATCAAATAGCAAATTAGACTAACAGGTTGAGAATGACAAACACTTCCCAGACCTTTTTGAAAATTAGACTGGTTTGTATTACTTTGCAGTGCTATGCTGGCAGTCCACAAGGCAAGGGAGGAGTTGGTCATTCCTTCAACTTTTGGTGCTAGTTTTCAGACCTGCACGTGTCCCTGGTTTACTGTTAGATCTGGTGGCATGCCTGATGATAAAGGAGTGTTTCAGCCCCAAAATATTTTCTGATTTCTATATTGACAAAAAAAAAACAAAAAAACAAAAAAAAATCCAGTTACCATTAAGGATGTTTCTAGGATGTGAGTTCGGTAACTAAATTCTTTTCGAAATTTGAAAAATGAAAATTTACATGGTACTAAAATTTTCCTGTTGGAAGAAATGATTTGCAAGATTTTCCTTAAAATAGTTTGCTGCAAATTAACCCATTTGAATCTGGTCATTGATGCAGTACTAACTTAGATTTTTTAAAAATTAACTATGGCTGTCAGCTCCTTGGAGATTCCTAGTAATTAACAGCATCGAGGTTGTGATACTACACTAGAGCTGTGCATGAAAGAAACATTTCTGTGGATCTCTGCATAGGGTTCATACCAAATCATGACGCTGTTATTTGCTCTGCCAACTATTACTATGCAAGTTGCCATAATGGGGGAAAACATTTTATCAACTAACTTTGACAAGCTATTCTCCCTTTTCAGTGTCATTTTACTTGCTTCCAAAAATCAAGATTTAGAATTTGGGAGACTTTCATGTGGATGGAAACATTTTTTCCTCATTTTTGCCTGCACACAGGTGGACCTTTGTACATACGTTCGTACAGCTTTGAAGAAGTTGAATCTACATGCACATTGTGCAAGCTGCACAAAAAACTGACAGGGTTGAACTCTTGTGGGCTTGCCTAATCTGCATGTTGAAGCAGGTAACAGCATATTTTGTACATTTCTATATTTTTGTATCATGCTCATGGACTGCATCGAGGACAGACAGCCTTTTTGGATCTCATTGAGCATGACCGGTTGGGAACCAACCACTGTATATTGTAAATAAGGACAGGTGTTATGTACAGTAGCAATTGTGTGTGCGCATGGGTAATCCTGCCAGTTTAACTTTTTATTTTAAAACATTTTAAAATGAAGATTGCTGCTGAACTGCAGACCAAAAATGTGACAGTTTTAAGCAATTTTTGGAATAACTTTAAGGAATAAGTTATCAGAACTTTTTGATTAAAGAATTTCATACTGCAGCAGGGTGCACAAGTTGTGGCAGTTGACAAAGTCCCTCATCTTGAGATGCAGTGTTGCCACTGAAGAAGAAAAAGCCTGGTGAAAATAAGTTCAGCATCCTATCCAGTTTTCGTAATTTTGTTTTGTTTCTTTAATTACATCATTAAACCAGGTTTGTCATCGAGGGACCTAATTTAAAATTCTGATAATTTTCCAGAATTTTTCAGCCAAGAATTAATTTTAGGGAGTACTGTAACCACCAGAGAGAATTCTTGGTTGTATTTAAAAAAAAAAAAAAAAAAAAAAAAAAACTTCCTACATTTTTGTTTTTGTGGTGGAGATAGTGGCTTTTTTTTTTTTTTTTTTTTTAAATTTTTTAAATTTTTTTTGTCTTTGCTCCAGGACTATCTCTGATTCTTTATTTATAAATCTGGAGTGAAGTCACCTACAAAATCTGAATTTTAAAATTCTTTTTGGTGCTGTTCATATTAGTTATGCTAAAATGAATGGCACTAAGATTTTATGAAACACCAGTATTGACAGATTTCAATCACTTGTCATGAACTTGAAAGTTTACTGGGACCAATTAGAGTCAGTGGTCATAACTTCTGGGAAGGAAGCCAGTGGGAGGGATTTTAAGAGTTAAGCACAAATTAAAATGTTTACAGCTAAGTATTTTTCACTTAATGAGGTACAATAAAAATCTAATTTTATTAGTGAATTTTTTTCCTCAATTTGTTATTCAATATCTACAAGGTTCAAAGGATAACTCTTCGGAATTTAAAATTAGTCTTAAGTAATGTCTAAAATTAGATGGGTTGGGATAAATGAATTTTATGGCTTCCATTTAAACTTAGTTTTGTTATTCTCTGAATCTTGGTGGGTGCAAACCATGCCATTGTTGTCATCCATGTTCTCTAATAAATTCAGTTTTTTTTTTTTTTTTTGGCCAAGTGACAAGTTGCCATGAAAATTATTTTGGACAAAATCTAGCAAATGAATTCCATGCATTGGTAAAGCTAATGGATGTATGTTTTTTTTTCTTTTAGAAGTATTCGGTGTATAAGGGTTGTAATAAAATCATACGGTTCTGCAGCAAGATAACTCTGAACATGCACGAAGAGCTCCATGCTACAATATAATTCATACAATGCTTGGAAAAAATGAAATAAAAACTCTGGTACTTCATGTAGCTGAAAAGTTAATATATTAATAAATGGCATTTGCAATTCTAGTTTGTTTTAAGATATAATTTAAAACACTTGTAGAGTTGTGCTTCCATTTGTATTAATTCTATAAGAATAAAGGTTCATGAATTTAAAACTTCAAATGCAATCATAGTAGTCATGGTACACTTAACTTGAGCCACTTCTCTCTCCTTAAATTCAGTGGAAGACTCAATGGCTTCTATAAGAACGTTGTAACATATCTTGATGAAGGATTTTCTACCATTTAGAAGAGCTTGGCTATTTGAAAATTCTTTTAAAACTTTCCTATTAGTTTCTTAACCAGTTTTCTTCAAACAATTTAATCTTAAAAATTGGCTTGCTGAAACCAATTCATTGAACAAAAGAAATACTACTTTTTCTGAAAATTGATTTTTCGTATAATAAAACAGCTTGTTGCATGTTCATACAAGGAGGTAAAGAGTGGAGATGTCCAGATTTATTTTGTCAGATCAAATGTGATTTGTCAGGATGTTAGTTTCCAAGTAAGTAAAGAAATCCCAGCAAACTATTGCAAAAAGTCTAATCATGAGCTTGTCTAAAGTTAATCAAAAGCCAGATTGCAAAATTTCATGCTAATAAAGCTGGTTTTAATGTGAAAATGTTAGCTTATACAGTCAGTACTACCCTCAATGTTGTTGTTTAGTTTAATAATTGGTATCAGTCTTTAAAATGTAATTGGAAGATTCTCATGGAAGTAGACTGGCATTTGATTTGGATAATAATAATTAATGTGGTAGCTAGCCTTGCAGGTTCCTACTGTTGCTTTACAAGTTCAATGGATTAACATCTGGTATTATAAATTTAGGAACAGGAACCTAACTTGCTTACTAAATTCCTGATGAATGCTTTATATATTTCTGAATGTGTAAAGGAGTGAAAAAATAGTTTCTTTATGGAAAGGTGTATAGATTTTCTATTTAACTTTGTAGCTTCTGTTTTCATTGGGGTATCAATAATGTAACCAAGGCTAACACATCAATAAAATAGGACTATCAGTAGCAAATTTCGTCTAAAAATGTAACTATGAAAGCTTAGAACATTTAACATTTTTCAAAATGGTGAATGTATGATAATTTTTAAAACACTTACATCTTGTCATCTTGTACAACCAATGCAATTTTTTTTTTTTTTTTTTTTTTTTTGGTTGGGGATGTCTTTTCTCTGGCATCTTATCAGGAACAACAACATGAATCCTGGGTTACCATGGTGTTTTTTTTTTTTTTTACTATTATATGTAATAAGCTGTTGCTTTGTTTGAGGCTAGTTGGGTTTAGAATGGACTACAGTGCCTTTTAGCTATGGTGGATAGGAAAGATTACTTTGAAACAAGTATCTGCAGTCTAAGAAAACTGTTCCCATTTCTAGTGGGAGTTTTTAAAATTCATAGATGGTTTGGTTTTTTTTTTTTTTTTTTAAATAAAGAAGTAATTAGTGCAAACTGGTTAGCTGCTATAATTACCAGACTCTCACTTTGTGGCTTTATTAATTTTAAATTGCTTAAGTGGATCTGCTTAGTTTGAGAAATGAAAGGTGTGTGCATGTTTGTTCCTTAATGACTACACTGTTATACCACCAGTAAAGTAAGCCTTTTGGTTTGCTTCACTTAAATTGTGCAAGAATTTACTTCTTTAGCAAGATTACTTTTTTAAAAAAATGCTCCTATCCCATCGTCTATGGCTACTTATAGCAATTATCAATAAACTAGTGTCTTTTTTTTGGAAGGGGGAGCTTAGAAACAACTTTCAGGGCCTATATCTGTAACCTCTTTACCACAGCTGGTGGGTGGGTTAATATTTTGTTTGGTGCCATTATGCTTTGTCTATAGTATAATTGCTTATTTATTAAGTACTGTCTAAGGTAATCTTTGTTAAAATAGTCTAAATACCTACAAAAGCCATACTAAAGCACTTATTAGTCTTGTTGCTTTTATAAATAGAAATGCCACATTTATAAATAAGTTGCAGTTTGTATGAATAATAAAAACAACTATACATAAATACCTCAACTTAAGTACAAGTGATCTGGGTTATGTGGCATATGTCTAAGCTAACAAAACTTTAAAAATTATAAATTTGCCTTTAAATTCACTCTTGTACTTGCAGTTGACAAGAAGACCAGTGGTAATTTAAATAAGCTTATAAAATTCACTTCAAATATTTGTAACTGGGAGCCTGCCTGGCTTGTAATTGTTTCCTTCATCAAGATATGAATCATCCTGTTCATTAATAAATAAATAAAAACTGCTTTTGTTTTGTTGTTTTTGTATTACAGATCAATCTTCATTGAATTATGCTTTTTGCAGAGATTCCTTATCAGTAGTTTTGACCTTTATCTAGAACTGGATACTTGATCCATTAGTTTATATAGAGAAAATTCCACAAGCAAATATTTGGTCTAATTTGACTGGCTAAAGCTTGTCTGCTACCATTACTATTGCTGTGTTAGCAACTTTTTTTCAAACTGAAATGAAAAAAAAAAATTGCATCTATTCAGATATACAACAAAGTTGTTTTCAATACAAATAATCTTTTGATAACCAAAAGTGAGAGAGAGATATATATATATATATTTTTTTTTAATATGCAATCTGAGTATTAAAATTAGTGGCAAGGGTTACTGTTTCTATAGTTTTTTGTAAAGTAAGGCCAAAGCTGAAGAATATGGTATATAGCCTACCCCTTATATCTAATGCCTAGAACATTTAACAATTTTTAAAATTATTTTTTACCGGTGATAGTAGTGTTAATGACAGCTACTTCAGCGATTTAAAGGAAAATAACTGATTCTACTACATACAAATGTGAGTGAAAGTTGGAAATTCTCGTTTCTAAAGCTCTTACATCCTATGTGTGCAGCAAGGATTTTAATCATGAAAAGCAGACAATATTTTGAAATTTTATTTTAGATGTTCATTTGGTAGGGCTACTCGTCCCTATCTTCACTGTAAGAGCCAGTTCGAGAAAGGAGTAAATGTCTGGTACACTGGCCTCTACTCTACCTGCAGGGGCGGACTGGCCATGGAGGCATTTGGGCAATGCCCGGTAGGCGGGATAAAAAAAATTGTCACGGAAAACTCCTTTCACCACCTACCCCGCTAAATATCAAAAGGTCGCCCCTGATGCGTCGTCGCAATTATTGAGCAGTGGAAGTATAGCATTTTGTGTATTTTCGCAGATAAGCAACATTAATGAATAATGGGCCGACCTAGTAGGTGAAGGATGCCCAGGTTGGTTTTAAGACCCAGTCCGCTGCTGTCTACCTGATATGAAAGAAAAGACAGACTGGTTCAAATTGGGGAACTTTCGAAATGCCTTCAGCTTACCGTGTTCACTGAGTAGGATGTTATCGGGAAAGGAGGATAATGCCCGTAGTAATAGACACGTGCCTCCATCCGAAAGGGAAGAGTACGGTTATACAGAGCTGATCGAAATTTGGCTGCTTTTAAGCTTCTAATGATCTTTAGATCACAAGTGGTTTTCTCGACATCCAAACTCTAGCGATATAGGCTGCAGCTGGCTTTGTGTTTACATTGTCACTTTTGTAGCGTACAATGTCTCAGGTTTTTTACTAATAATTTTTTTAGATGGTGAAAGTAAATGACCCAATCGCGGTGGGCGATTCGATGGAAAGGGGGGGGGGTTGTCTCCCTTGCTACGCTATCCGCGCGTGGCCGCGCGCGCCGGAAAGGCAGAAACTGTCCCGTCTCCTTGGCAATTAGCGACTGACTGAGAGGATGTATGTACTTTCTATCCGCAAAGCTCATCTCAAACAGTGGATTTTCCTGTTCTGTGCCGTCGTCCTCGTCAGCTTCTGGCTGCTGAAGAGCTCGCTCTTTGTGAAGAAGAGCTTCCGCGACCTGGCGAAGGCCAACATGGTGGACATAAAGGAGCTGGCCGAGAAGATGGAGGCCCGGCTGGCCGAGAAAATGCAAAGCGGGCGGAACAAGTCGCTCACCTACGAGAACCAGCAGTTTGTTATGGGCGGCCTTCCGCTGCGCATCCTGAGTGGGGCCGTGCATTACTTTCGAGTGGTGCCAGAGTACTGGAAGGACCGGATGCTGAAGTTGAAAGCTTGCGGGCTGAACACCGTGGAAACGTAGGTCGCCCACCTACCTTCATTCATTCTGCTTTTGCAGCATTCACCTGAACGCTGAACGGCCCAACTCCTCCTCGTATTCCCGATAGGAATTCGCGAATTAGTTACCAAGGCAAAAAAACCTTTTTAGTCTCTTCCAACCTCAGTCAAATGCTTTCCTAATAATTTTTTTTTTAAACGAACAAACACGAATTCGGTTGTTGGCATGGTCACGTATGTCAGAAGGGAGGGAGGGACCCTTACGTTGCAGACTGACTCCCTCTGTTGTATTGGCTCCACTCTGACCTGTTCCAATAAAGGCTGGTGTTCGAAAAATCCAAACAGATGATATTAGGAAGTTGCTAACTTATAAGAAAACTAACTGGCGCAAATATTTGTTTTATTGTTTATTTTTTTGGAGAAGACAGTAGATAACGAGTAAGTAAAGTGATCTTTTACTGTTTTAATGTTAATCATATTGAAAAAAATGGCTAAAAAAAGTAATCTGTACTTTACTATTTGAAATTCTGTAAACAGCAGCCAGTATTAATTGCTTAATGGATTGAGCACAGTGCTCATTTGGAAATAAAATGCAGCTATAGAAAGCTTAATGGTTTACTTAGTTATGGCGATGTAGAAATTTTACTCCAACATGTGAATGCTGAAGAAAGATGAAATGCAAGTATAATTAGGAGTTCTGGGAAAATAACCTGCAAACAACAGCCAAATTTTGTTTGATAGATAGGATGTGCTCATCCATTTAAATAAGCATTAACTTTAAAACTAGTAACTAAAATGGCCAACCTTTGTGGAGATGCTAATTAAAGTTCAATTTATTATGAGTTTATTCCAACAGTATTTTAAATAATTTTTTTAACATCTTTGTTCAGGTCTAGAGTATTCTGACTAAAGTAAGAGTTGAATGAATTAAAAGAACATTTGCTATTTTCCAGCAATCTTATACATAAAGATAACATTAATAAGGAAGTAGTTTAATCTAGAAAAAGATTTTGTAGCTTGTGTTTGGTCAAAAATTTCATTTCAGAAATTACAATATCCTTTGCTAGAGATCAGCTACTTCTAGTCTCAGGTTAAACACATGCAAACCTTTAAGTTTTTATGGAGGGAAGTGAGCAGCAGAGAATAATGAATCAATACAAAAACTTTCTCCATATGCATTCTTGTTCTGAAATCTGAATATTCTCCCTCGTGTGTTTATAACATTGATAACTTTTTTTTTTTTTTTAAATGTCGGGAATGTTTAGTTTAGTACCATATGCTCCCCGTAGTTAACTATTAAGAAGCCAACAAGTTCATATCTTGTAGAAGCTCTGGTTTAGCAACACCATGAAACCAAATTTGACTGGATACAAATCAGATACATTGCATTACATACAATGTGGAACAGCAGTGTTATTGGATGGAATTCGTGTTTGTTTGACTCCTTATCATGGAGTCAGCTGCCGAATCAAAATTAATTAACATATTAGTGATTAATAGTACTGCTTAGCTTTAAATGGAGACCCTAGTTAACGTGTGACAGTGCTTACCTGTTTTAAATCTCATCCTGCGTCAAATTGGTAGGAAGGCAATAAAAGAGCTTTTCAATTTCATTTCATTTTTTGTGATGATATTAGCTTAACTATAAATTCTTTATAGGAAACCTGGCCCATGTATTATAGATTTTAATATTCTGGGGTATGACACAGGATATAAGCTTTCTTGAATACATACAAATTAAATTCTTAGTTTATTTGAACTAATTTTTTTAATGAAAAAAAAAATTATTTTTAGATATGTTCCCTGGAATCTTCATGAACCAGAACCAGGTGTTTTTAATTTTGAGGGTATGCTTGATATCAGGTAAGCTATGGAATTATTATTTTTGGTTTTATGGATTATAGAAATTTTGACTGATTTGAAGATGATATGCTGATGCACTTTTTCTTTAAAGTAATCAATTTATTGATTCTCATTAAAATAATTTTGTAGAATAGTTGCCAGTTTGTTTTTTTTTTTTTTTTTTGTCTATTTAACTGTTTCACTGCTGCAGGCTGCATATTGTGACTGGGATAGCATGATTGAAAACTAGTAGGACCCAGCATCGTGGCCTGCTGAACTTGTAAAACAGCCACTTTGATTTGTTAATAGAAACTTTTTGTTACATAACTTGACCCATACCAAAATTTGATAAAAGAGTTTTTGATTAGTTTACTGCTAAACTAAAATCATGGGGAAAAACTTAGCAGTGAAACAGTTGAGGATTTAAAACAATTTTGTGATAACATCTTTATCATTTCAAGAAGATTCAGTTCAAATGTTAAACTTTCATGTGGGTTTGACTTTTCTCAAGAATGCTGTAAACAATTTCATGTATATCTGAGTAGTGAATTATGGCATTCAGTTACATGTCATAGTTGTGCTGTTTCTGTTCTGACAGTCTTTATACTTGCATTTCAAAATATATAAAAAATTGCAAGTTAGTGTTCTCATTACATAAGAGAGTATTTAATTCTTGTAAAACATTTGATAAGTTGTGATTATAAACCCCATTCCAAAAGGCTATTTGTCCATTTTTGTTTGATTTGAGATAATTGCATTTTACTGTTTAGAACTGTAACTGTTATGGGAACTGCTGTCATGTAATTTAGTGCAGTGGGCACAACATTTAATGGACAAGGGGCTTTTGGATTGTAGTGTTTATTTTAGCCTTTAGCATCGGATTACATAATAGGTGGACATTCTCAATCTGCTGTGTTGAAACTTGGACTTCACTGGTCCTTGAAGCAGTACTAAATAATTCTAGAGAGCATTCGTGAACTGGAAAATGAAGAAGGGAATGTTTTCTGAATTTTTATTATTGGTATCTCTCTTTAATCTTGCAGATTAAAATTTTATTTGCACATTTAGAAAAGCAGGCACCACATGTATTTGTTGAATTCCTATTATATATATATATATTTTAATTAACAGACATTTCTTGAAGCTGGCCCATTCACTGGAACTTTTAGTCATCCTTCGTCCTGGTCCCTACATTTGTTCTGAATGGGACTTTGGTGGTCTGCCAAGGTAAGTCAGCAAAAATTGTGAGTGTATTTAGAGCTTTATCAGCATAACCTGTGTCTGTACAGCTGAGCAAGATATCTGACTGCCTAGGTAAAGTTTTTAAATGATGCTGGTAGTCATTAATTAAAAACTAAAAGCTAAGCTATACAAGAGTCTAAATTACAGTAGAAGCCATTTCCTTTAGTATACAAAAATGGTTTCTTGATAAAATAGGTATCTTTGATGTTTATTATTATCATTATTATTTGTAACACTACCTTCACAGCAGTTTCTATAACTTGACAAGGATTGATTGATTGTTACAAATGCCGGTGATCTCCTGATTATAGCACTTTTATTAAAGATTGCTGGACAAGGTGCAGCAAGCATGCTTCAACAATAAGAAACCATATTATCCTAGTTCTAGGGAAAACACACACTTCAGACATCTTTTGGATTTATAGATGACCAAATGACTAAGTGATGATGGTGATAGAGGGATGTGGAAAAACTCCAATAATTTTCAAAATATCTGTCTGTCTGGCTGTCTGTAGAATAAAGACTAATAACTGAATTTATCATAGCTGCCTAGTTTTGGGTTTTTGAATTTGAAAACAAATGTATTATCGGCCTTTGTCATTTTTAGAATTTCTCTTTTCTGAATTGGTTGTAAATGTAATTTTCTTTCATTTATGTGTGAGTTTATAAATAAAATGTATATTTTAGAGATTAGAGAGTAGTGTTTTTGTTTTTATAATCACAATTAATAGATGAAAAAAAAGCATGGAGTTAAAAGTTAGGAGGGTAGATTCCATGAGAACCTTATTCACAATGAAACAAACGTCTTCAGAAACTTTAACTATTTAGTTAGTGCAACTGAAGCGATTCCAGTATGGCATTGCACTGGAAGGACCAATGTTGACAGGCAGTTTGCCATGCTAAAAGAAATATTTTGGTTCGCAATGTCTAAACAGTTTAGGCCAAAGTAACCAGATTTTTTGAAGGTTGGTTGGTTGGAGAAAAACAACACCTGGCAGTGGTTGGTCAGACTTTTTTTTTTTTTAGGATTCATTCTTTAGGTAAATTAGATTTGTTACAAAATTTGCAGATTAACTAAATGGATAAAAAAAAATGATCATAGAATTCTTTCTTATCCAAATGATAATAAAATTCCAACTTTTTTAAAATAGCAGTGTTCATGTTTTTGTTTAGAAAATAGATTTTGAGGTTTGATGAGAATTGTTGCTTAAAAGTAAAGTTCTCTTTCCTCAGCTGGCTACTGCGTGATCCTGAAATGAAGGTGAGGTCAGATTACGCAGGCTATACTTATGCTGTGGAAAATTACTTTAAAAAGTTGATTCCTCTGGTGGCTGATTTTCAGGTGAGTTAAGCTTTTTGCTGTATTATTGAAAACATTTGTCCTTCCTCAGTAGTTGTAGATGGTTGAAGAAGAGAATTTTCTGACTAGTTTGGCAAGTTAAACACTCACTTTCCGTCTCAGGAACTGGCTGATGTTGACATCATCAGACAGAGTTTTGTAGCACTGATTAATTCTGAGGCAATGCCAGAGAGCAAGAATTTAGTGAGAATGAATCTTGCCATAGCCTACCTTGGATGTTTAGCTATAACTTATAGACTTATAGAAATGACATATTGAGACATCCACTAGTGGCAGTGTTTTTAAATTATTTAATGAAAACAGTTGTAGGGAGATATATTTGCACGTTTGTAATTTACTGCTGTTAATATACAGAAAATCTTTTTTGAGGGAATACTATGAACCAGTATGATTGTCCTACTGCTGCATCTGCGAAGGAGCTCTCTTTTTCTCTCTGGTTAATAAACTTCCTTTTTTTGTTGCTGACTGTAGGAAAATATTTGTATTCTTTTCTTTTACTTTGGGGATTTACATTACTGTTTTAGTGTTGAATGTTTTTACAATGTCTCCACTTGCCCTAACAAACATTATCAGTTTAGAGTCCAGCGATTAGCAGTTATCTCTATTGCTGCAACAGAACCTGCTAGCTTTCTTGTTTATTAGTTCTGATAACAACACTGGTTTTATTGATAGATGACAGTAGAAATTTCTGAACATGGCTGATGCTTGCCTATCATTTGTCACCACCTTGCTAGCTACAATCTATCTGGTACTTTAAGAAACTAAGCAGAACAGCTTTTGTTCTATCTGCATTAATGTGTTTTATTTTATGACTTTCAGATAAGTAAAGGTGGTCCGATCATTGCTGTCCAGGTAGAGAATGAATTTGGCTCCTACAGTGATCAAATAGGTCATCTAGTGTTTCTGAGAAAAGTAAGTTTTTCATATACTGTCACAGATGCCTTTAGATTCTGTTGAGTCAGCATCAAATAGCTAATAATCTCATGACTTCAGATAAAAAATATTCTAACTACTGCTATGCTACAAACATAAAATGATTATCAAAAATGCTTTTTGTCCTATCTGTTTGTCAGACATATGCATTTTTCTAAGTTAGGCTAGGTAAGTTAAGGTGGTGGTATGATTTTATTAGAATTGATTTTGTTGGAAAATATCAACAATGAAATTAAATTATTTTATATTATACATAGTAGTGGAAATGAATATGGACATATCAAAAGAGTATGAAAAATACATAAGAATTATTTATATTTTATAAATAAACTTAAAAATGAAAACTACTGTTTATTAAGAACAAAAATGTGTAAGGATATATTTATAGATCACATATGTGAATAATATTTGGTGACTTTCTTTAGCTGAAGACAGAGCTTGAACTCATGCTTCCATGCTTTCATAAAGCATGTGAATGACCTCTAATTAGGTGTTTCATTCCAGATTTCTTCTGGCATTGTCATAGTTTCTGTACCCAGTAATAGTCTTCATTGAACTTCCCACAGCTTTTCTGTTAGTGCTCTGAGTGAGCCATGGAGTTTGCATATTCTTTAAAAGCATTTGATTTTGAAATGAAATAATTTTAACTACTTGTATTAAGAAACAAGACAGAAATATTTATTCTTTCTGAATATTGTATTTTTCAGCGTATAAGTCGATACTTTTTTCTGCAAGGGCCTGACATCGACTTATAATATGTAGATGAAATCATGATACTGGAAACATGGGACCATTAAGTACCATGGGGAAATTTATGTATGATTGTTCGTGCATGTGTGGGTGCATGCTGACTCAGATTCAGTTACCTCCCTTTTATTTAGTGCTTAGGGGCACACACATTGTGTTAGGGGGAGCTTCAATCGCCAAAGTTGAAACAAATATCAACCCTTACCTGAAAATGCCTGCTGTGAAGAAAAGGAAAGCGTATACTTTAAGCTGGAATGGTGAATTTTGCTGAAAACGATGGTGGAAATACGACAGCAGAACAGTAGTATGGCATTAGTGAGAAATGTGTTCGCAATTGGGGAAAAGTGAAGGATTCATTACGACCGACTGAAGAAAGCCAACTGGGTCACAAAGCTGGATAGATCAATGCTGAAGATTGGCTCAAGGACTTTGTTTTGACACAATGGGCTGCGTACTGTGGATTAAATACAATCCAGTTATGGATGAAAGCCCAACAAATTGCCGAAGAACTTGGAATACTAAATTTTAAAGGGGATCCATCATTATGGAAAAAAAGGACTTAGCATTTGATGGCATGCAATCATCGCACAAAAACTACCAGCAGATTTTGAGGAAAAATTTGAACATTTTCGTAAGTTCATACAAAATGAGATTGAAGAGGGTGCCATTAACATAATCAATATGAACGAAGTTTGTTTAACATTTGATATACACCACTGTTTTATAACCCTGACAGAAATTCTATACTGTTATTACTGAACAAAAGTACAATTGTACTATCGATTTATATACATGTGAATGGTAAACAGGAAAATTGACCTCTTTGACTTATAACTTTGCATCGACTTATAACCCAAAAAACACACTATATATATACTTTACTGACTGAAAATCAAAACACATTTGAGGAAATTGGAGCTTTGTATTACTTCTGGGTCAAGTCTTGTCCCTGTGCATTTAATATCATTTTTGGTGGGATCTCATGCATTTAATGAAAGTCAATTGTGTTTTGGAGCCATCTTCAGTGATAGGGAAAAATCTAGTAACTTTTGTATAATTTCCAATGAATTTTTTAAGTGGTATTATTTGATCTGATCTATACTTTCTATTAATCAAGCTTTTTGAAAAAAAAAGTACACTTGGCTGAAAGAGACGAATGCTAAATACAAAGCTGTGTCTTAAAGAAACTGACATCAGAAAGATGTGAGAAAGGTGCTTTGAAGTCAACTTTAAGAGGAGAGAGCCTCACAAGAAATATGAATGAGATTAGGAGGCTTTCTTTAAGTTTGGCAGGCATGACCTCTTCTCTACCTGTAGCATCTTCTGAACTGAACATTTTTCAGGAATATTTCTGTTTTTTATTAAAAAAGAAATGTTCTGAAAATGGAAATTTTTTGGACCCTGTGGACAGTTTCCAAAGGTGGCTTATGTAAACAAATTAATACATAGGCACATTTGTATGTGGTACATGCCTAGACAATAGCACTGCTGCAAAATTCTCCTGTGGAGAAAGAAAAACTTTGTGTGTGTGTTTTTTTTTGGAATAGCTGAACATTTTAAAGATTCACTACTTTCAAGAACTAATGATGCTTTTGTAGTTCTTTTTGATAAAGAATCTTTGAATGAGAAAATGCAGGAAAAACAAATATGCCAGTAACTCACATGGAGGTCCATTGAAATGGAGAAAGTTATTACTAGTTATTGTGGATTAGAATTTCTTGGTAAATAACTGGGGCAAATCTAAATTCAGGATATACATCCCAGTGGTGCTTTGAAGGGGCCGAGGGAGGTCTAGGAGCATGTATGTTAGGGTGCATCAAACGCCCCATGATTTTTGAAAGAGTTTGTTTTTGACTTGTTCCTAGATTAATTTTTTTTCCATTATGTAAAAAAAATAACTCCTGCAAAATTTAAGCAAAATTCACATTTGTTTATGTGGGCCACCTGATGTTTGAAAATTTGAGCTTCAAAGCTACCAAATTCGGCAGGTTCAGAGACCCAATTTTTAAATATTTAAATTTTTCATAGCTACTTGCCAGATATAGGCATTTTTTAAAAATAAAATGAAGTAAATAAACAACAAATGGCAATATTTTAGCCCAACTGACATGATTTTTGACCACTTTACCAACATTTTTATGCAATTTTTATCTATATTACATTAACATTACGTCAACTTACATGTACGGTACACTACATAAAGACAACATCGATGTTGTCAGATCTGCAGATATGCATAAATAATCCATGTGGAAAAGTTCTGTTCTGCTTATTTACAATGTTCAGATTGTTTATTTAGCTGTCAGTCTTTGCCTTGCCTTTTTGCAGATTTGGAAGAGACCATCTATCTTTTTCCACAACTTGAACATTTTGCTAGTGATCCTCACTTCTTGATGCAGAGAGAAAATCAGAACTTAACTTCACTCCCCGCTCAGCACAGTCATTGATGACATTAAGTGCATCAATGTGAGATTGCTGCCTATCAAGCCTCCCTGACTCTGGCCATGCTTCAACAGGCTGTGCTAGGAATTCATGATTTATCTCAAGAATGTTTATTGTGAACCGTGAGTTCATCGATACTATGTCAGCAAATGTTGTAGATTCTGAGATGTCTGAAGGAAATTTTGGCTTTCTAAAGCCAGTTCCATAACGGTCTTCTGGCGTGACAAAGTCACCATCTGGCTTTGTGGCAAGGAGACTAAGAGTGAGTGCATGTTGCTGTTCTGTTGGTACTTTGTTACTGAACAGAGCAATGCGTACCATTTCAGAACTCAGGTACCACAGATGACGAGTGAATGCTGAAAGTGCACTGTCTGAAATGGTTGGATTAACATCCTTGTACTTCAGTATTTGTTGATACAGAAGCAGGTCATTATATGGAGCATCAATGGCTGAACCAGCTGCCAGCCACCAAGAACTATACACCAGAGTTACAAAGTTAACAAAGTTTCCCAACTCTGGCAATTGGTGCTTTGTAGTGATGGTTCCTGCTGGGAGTTTTTGAATTTCAGACTCAAGTAAGCATGTCTTTAAGGAGTACAACTGCTTAGTCATCCACCTAGCTTTGTGTAGTGCCCCAGGCTGCTTGAATTTCACAGTCTGTTCAGCTCCAAAAAATGCTAAGCACAATTCCACAAACTCGCGATAGTCATCCCGGTTGAAATTCAGCTCAGATCGCAAGAGCTTTAAAAGATCAGTTACCCATTGTTTTATCATTGCTTGGACTTCCTCACTGTATTGAGATAGATTCAATTGAGAAAGTACCTGATCATCATTATGTGCCAGCAAGTCAAAGTTCTTGCAAAATCGCGAGAAAACTAATTTCTGGTGATGTCGACACTTCAATCTGCAAGTCTTTGAAGACGTGTTAGGATTACTTCACCAATGTGGTGTCTGCATCCAGACCATAATGCTCTTTGAAGACTCTCCTGTATTAGATGATGTAGTATCAAAAACCATGTTTACAATGCTTTCTTTGCAATTCCACGACTCAAATAAATTAAGTCAATTGAGAAATTATGTCACCAGATTTGTGATCTGTTCCTGGTTCATAAGATGGTACATCTGACAATTTGATGTCCTGCTTAGTTCCTACAGCAACTGTTAATCACTCCTGGTTCACATACTTAGTTACAAGAGATGGAAGAAGTTTATAATCCCAATGTAGTGATGCTAGTTTAGGGGGAGTCCACTGTGCTTTGATGGAACTTACTACACCTTCAACCTTTCTCCTTGATCTGTCTGCAGTAGAATATGACATTGCCACTTTTGACACATCACCTCCAGATTCTTCAATTAAAGCAGCTGTAAAAGAATCTTGCTGTGTTGGGGAGATGTTCATTCGTGTAGCTATGGATACAAGTTTTGTAGACTGAAGAATGTTGTGGAGAATGAATGCTTCAGTTCCAGTGTGAACTGTGCAGTGATGATGACTTCTTGTGACACTTGTGGATGCATGCATCGTATTACTACTGGAGGAAGGTGCAGTAACATCACCAGATGCAGTAGCGCACATCAACATCAATTGTGTCTGTATCAGTTTCACTAAAGCTCTGGAAAGTAGTAGATGCCCTTGATATCTCTTCGTTTTTCTCATGTCTCCTTAATTCTGCTTTAGCATGTTCTTCACTGCTGAATTCTTTGAGCCAACACCTTATCACTGGGTCCAGATGTAGCAATATGGTCTGTCTTCATTGATTGCAGAAACTACAAGTCTTCAGGATTTTTTTAAATCAGTTTCTCTGCATTAGCTGGGCACAGCTGAAAAGTTTGATCAAGTTTAGTTTCAACTTGTTCTAATTTAGAGGGGGTAGCTGGTGAAGAACGACGATTAACAGTTATGCTTCTGAGTTTGTTATTATATCCAGAAGCTTTATTTTTTCACATGCCTTGTGCTCTGTGATCATGGGAATATTGGCTTTCCCATAGAATGGCACAACTTTGAGAAGCACAATTTTTGCACACTCCCACTTTGTTTGGTTCTTCGATGCACCCTTTTGAAGATGGTACATCATACAGTCTACATGGTGGGAGTCGTAAGCCATTTATTTGTGAATCATCATCAGTAATGCCTTTCACATGCCAAAATATGGTTTTTGCTTTAAGTGTTCCAGGAGTTGATTTGATGTATTAGTTGGTCTTGCTTTAGAGTTTGACTCTGGAGTTGATGAAGGTCCAGGTTCTGCTTTATCAGCCATGGTTGAGATCAAGAAAAAACACCGATGTGCAAAAGGATGTAAATAATATAAATTGAAACCTAAGTTAAAATATATAAAAAATATACCAGTTTTTTTTTAAATATACCAAATCAAAAAAATGCCTACCAAACATTTTGAAAATATACCAATTTTTTTTATTTTTGGTATATAAATATACCAGTTGGCAACCCTGCCTTGACCATGGACTAATTTTAGCAACAATTATGCAATGGAAATTCCCACTTCCTTAGATTGCATGTATGTTGCGCAATAGGCTCTAATTTTAGTAATGTTTATAATAGGAAATCCCAATTTCTAAAAATTTCTCCTTAATATTTATAAGACTGAAAATGTTTTGATGTGCTGTTAATGGGAAACAAAACCAAAAAGGAGAATTCAATTGTAAGATTGTTTCATTTGAGTCTTATTATTGTAAATGGCAAATTGTATATTAAAATTATGTATGAATGCAATAACAATGTCATTATAGGACGTCAGTTTGAATACTGTGTTGCTGCCAATGTTATACATCTGGAATTTGAGTCATTTTTCTGCAAAAATATTGTTTTGAATGATCATATTCGTTTCAATTAGGGCTATCAATATCAGATGTAGAAATCATAGTTTGACAATTCAGTAACCTTTAATTGACTTTTATGGTATGGATTTGCATATTACCTTTTAAGCCTGCCAAATTCGGCAATTTTGCAGTCAAAATTTCCAAACGCACGGTGACCCACCTAAACCAGCTTCAAACTGCCTAAGATTTTACTGTTAGTGTTTTCTTCACTAATGGAAAACTTTTAGAGTAGGGACAGAAAAAAATCTGACGGAAGGGGCGTTTGATGCATGTTGGTGTATGTGTTTGTGCGCGCGCTCACACGCACTACATTAAAAATTGTAAGGGCCTTTTTCCCCTCTTATTTAAAAGGTCTAGCAGTGTGTTGTTGGCAGGCCTTTCTCCTGTGTTAGAAAAATATCAAAGCACCACAGGATATAAATGAAAAGAATTTTTGTTTTAGATTTTTAATAGAAAAAAAGGTGAGGAGCAATTTTATAAGATTAACATAACCTCAACAAGAAAACTGTTGCAGACCAGTTAAAGTATAAAAGGTGATTTAAATAAGGGACCAGCAGTGAACTTCAGATTTTATGATCTCATGCAAAGCCAAATTCAGCAAGGTTCAGATCAACCATTGCTAGATACAGGATCGCATGGATTTACCAGAGACGGGGGATTTTCATCTGTTGTCACTAGTTTGTGCTATTTGTTTAAAAACTGTCCAGTTTGAAAGGAAGACTACTTAAAAGTTACAGGATTCTCACTAATGCTACCAAAATTTGTCAATGATAGATGGTCAGAAAAAGTACCAATGTGCAAACAAACCTTTAACAAGTGGGGAATTTGTTGAAGTTTATTTGAAACAGGTTGAGTCAGAGTATTTGTCAAAGTTGTATAGTAGTGAAAGATAAGATCATGTGTGTCAAATTAGTTCTTTTGTTCAGTGGCCTTAATACTGAGCTAAAAAAGGAATATCGTTTGCAGAGCAGGGAATTTCTCTCAGCAATTTTGAAAAAAGTTATCATTAAATGTCCTATCACATTCATTGTTAAGAATTAGTGATTCATTAGATCTTAAATGTTTCAAGATGAGAATTGTTACAGAGAAAGATTCAAGAGAGTCTTCAAAGTATTGAATGCTGTAAAATGGACACAGGAAACTGAGTATCAAATTATATTATGCATTTTAAGACAATATTATAGTTATTAAATCAGATTATTTTTTAGGGTTTGTTTGTTAAAGACTTGATGAAATTTTTGTTCAACATTTCTCGAACTCTAGATATGAAAAATTGCTTGAAACTTGAATTATTCTTCATTCACCATGACCAAACTTTTGTTGAGATTTTCTATCAACAAAGAAATAGAGTGCATGTATTTGCACTCAATATCCATTCAAAGAATCCTGTGATCATTTAGGAGGAATAGTGAATGTTCCCATCTTAAATCAGTCAGTGGTTTAGCATCAGCTAGACAAAATCTGATACAATATTAATATCTAGGATAACAGGCAAGATTGAACTGAATCAGAGCAAAGGAGAATAAAAGGGGCAGAATTAATCACAACACTATTGAAAAATGCAGATGATTTGTATGTTATAGCAGAGAACTCTTTGGAAGCTTGAAATTCTAGCACAGGCTCTTTTCAAACAAGAGAAAAGTAAAAGAGAAGTTGGGTTTTTTTGAAAAATTTAGCAGAAAATGAAGAAAAAACTAAAGTAAAGGTTTAAATTTTTAAATTATAACTCAATGTTATTAAAATAACTATGTAGAAACAGGAAGGAAAAAAGATTTGTTCATAGAAATTGGATTCGTAGTTTAGCTGTAAATAACTTAAGGATAGATTCAACCCATGCTAAGCCAACCAGTCTTTTACTGCTAAAATATGTTTCAATATTAAGTTAGGTCATTTGTAATAGTCCTTGAAAAGTCTTTAATTTTGTAGTTGGATATCTGCATGAACCATGTTTCAGTTATGTAAGTGCTTCATTTTTTTGCTACAGAACTCACTGCAGTATCTGTAACTGAGTTGGTACTTTTTGTCACAAGTAGAATGATGTGTTGTGTATGTTTTTTTTTCAGTATCTCTGGTTTGATACTGTAGACAGCTAATGCTGGAATTTACAAGACATGGTGCTGTTATGTTGTAAAACAAAATTTCTACTTCTCGATCTTGTTCCATATGGAACAGTTGTGCCTGATATAAATTTGTTTGTAATCGCGGTTCTCAATCTGTTGTGAATTCTAACAAGATTTCCAACTCCATTTGGTTTGGTGAACCCAAAACTTGCACAGATCTACCTCTATACCTGACTGTTGCTGTGATTAAGATAAATTTTCAACTCTCTTTGCTCCAATTATCATATGTCCATGTTTTGAATTTTATAGTAAAAGCTTAGCTTAACTCTTCCTTTAATACCACATTCACTTAGCCTCAGCTGGACCAACTTGAACTAACATCGGTTTTTGTTCTTTCTTCAGGCTTCCTTCTGTTTCATCTTTAAATATCACTCACTTTTATTTCTCCTGCTTCCCTTTCTATTGTTGTACTACCATCTTCTGCCTAGTTTTAGATACACTACTTGGAGAAATAATATGCTACATGGAAATACTTTCATTGTGCAAGTCTAATGTTTAAAAACTATTGCTTATGTGTGTGTGAAATAAACTGGTCTATTTTTCAGGCCAATATAAACATCAACAGTGTGTCATCTGTGCTGTAGCACATTCCATCCATAGTTGATAGAATTCTGAAGTAAACAGTAGTTTTCACTTATGTCTATTTAAAAGAAAAAAACATATTCTAAATACATTTTTCAAAAGCAACAAACAAAAAATTTACAAAATGGTGAAAGTTTTGTTTATCAAATGTTTAATGCACCTTTTCAATCAACACAGATTTTATCAAAAGAATATATAAATGTGCTCCAGTAGAAATGTAAAGACATGAAGAAAAAAAAAAAGCTGGCATGTGCTCATATCCGTTTTGTCTCTGTTTTAAAGGGTATTAGTTGGTTGCACTTGTTTGGCAGATTCTCTAAAGTAGAAAGCTATTGGTACGATACAGGCTGGTTAGTTACAGGTGCAATGGCTAAATGTGAACAGGAATGTGGTTTCTCAACTATGGAGAATTGTTCAAAGACCAGTTAACCTTGTAGATGATTGCTCTATGTTACTTTGGCTTAGGGAAGCAGAATTTTGACATTGACCTAACTTCTGATCTCTCTGCTGCCACAGGGAGTTCTATGCAAGACAAACCATGGTGTTCGTACAAATCTATCTATCAGCACATGACTCAGATAATCCATATATATAAAACAGTTTTATTTTTGAACTTTTGTTGCTCAAAATATTATTTGAAATATTACCAACCCTTATGCTTCATGAAATACTCTGGTAAGTTCATAATTATAGCTATCAGTCTGTGTGTGTGTGTGTGTGTTGGTATATAAATGTCGTTGGACTAGGTTAACATAGTGTTCTTTAACTGGCTTATTGCTTTCACATGTTAGCACAAGATGCTTTTAACTTAGAATAATACAAGAGTGGTCATTTTGTTTTGGATTAAATGATGGCATAGGGTTTCAAAATTAGTTTTATGTGAAGCATCATGGGACTGAGGTACATACTAATAGATGTATTCTTGTTTGTTATTTAAAAAAAAAAATGAATTTGTTTTATCCCTGTGGTTCCTAAGGGTTTGACTGATGGAATCACATTGCACTGGTGCTCTGGGTCCCTGACAATCTCCTGTATATTTTTACAACAGGAAACATCAATAACTAGGGGCTTATTAGAGCCACCATTGAAGAATCTGAAACTTTACAGGAATGACTACTTTAGCATACACAAATTGATGGTTAGACAAATAATAGCACACTTCAGTTCTAAACAGTTAATGATAATTTGGCTTTGCAATTTGTTTGGATTTCTTTTTACTGTCACTCAATGGTGGTCCCTTATTTACTTCGATACCAACACTCATGTAGCATTAATGTTAACCAAAGTTCTCATTCTTTTCAAAAATATCTGAACTCACTTTGCTATATGCAATTTCCCCAGACTTATCCTTTGTACTTTATTGCTCTAGAACTGCCTTGGATTATTCTGCATGAAGTGCACCTTCCCAACTTTTGTGCAAAACTAAATTAAAAAGCATTCTCTGAAAGAGTGGCTGGCTGTAACTATCCCTATTGTTTTGAAAGCATGCAAAGTTAGCTTAAGAAATCAAGGTAGATTTTGTATAAACAAACTTGGAACACTTAAGCATTGTTTACTTCCCTTCTGTATTGTTTTGTCTTTTTTTTAGCTGCTACTGCAGTATGGCATACAAGAAATGTTGATGACATCAGATGGTCTGGAAGGAACATTGAGAGCCAAGCTTGTTAATGGTGATTAAAGTTCTGTTATAGTTTAGTAAATGTCTGTTGTGTAAAAGTAACAGCCCGCACCTGCTGGTTGCTCTTGTATTAAAAGATGATGTTTTGTTTGGTTTCTAATAGTTTGGCCAAAGTATGTTAATAAACAACACAAGGAAACATGAACATTTTTGAATATTAATATCCCTCCTTTCCAAAAAAACAAGTAACAAATCAGACTGTGTATTGTTTTTTTTTTCAGCAGATAATTTAAATGAAAAGGCTTATCCATTTAACTTAAACATTAAACTACTTTTGAAATGGGATATTCTACATTATAAACTGAAACTTTAGCATATTATTTTGAATGAATTTATACCATATCTTTACAACGTAATTAAGAAATTTGTCTTAACAAGTAAGTAAATATTTTTCTCTTGTGATTGGTTTCTGCTCATATTCATTTCTCAGCACTTGGAATGTTCTTAAGGAACCATGGCTGTGACCCTTGAATTACTTTTAACAAGACTTTTCTGTTGTGTGTCAAGTTGATATGTCATTTTGACAGCTCTACCAACAGCAAACTTTAACAAGATTTTCAAAGGAGAGAAGATATTTAAAATGATTAAAGACAGGAATACAGACTACCCACTGATGGTGATGGAGTTATGGAGTGGCTGGTTTGACCACTGGGGAAACAAGTTTCGAAAAGTCCCCACCTTAAATGGTAAATACTATTGTTGGAACTAAATTATGTCTGATTGTGCTAATCACGATATACTGGTCATAGAAAAATAATTGTCTATAGTTTTTTGATCACATGGTTTTGCAGGCAGTTCATAGGTGTTATTGCCTTGAGTTCATGTTCCTGTACCTCACTGTTATACAGGATGACAACACTGATGGATTGAGTGCAGCAATAGCCAACGTCTTCCATCATCTTGGGTGTACAGTGTGCAAGAACAATTCAGCAGGTTCTGCTGTATTTATACATCTGCTATTCTTGTGCATGCCCCATGTAAGATGCAATATATGCAGTTAAATTTACATTCTTGAAAATGTACATTATAAAATTGAATTGTGAAAAATCTTTGTTAAAATTACATATAATGGTAGCTGAAAAGCTGAATTGTGTGGATGGATGAATTGTGGAAAATGGATAATATATCTTTAAAATACTAAATGTATTAAAAAGTAAATAATTTTAATTTACAGTGTGCTGTTGTGAAAATGAAATGTTTTGAATTATATATAATAGCAATAATAATAAAAGAAACAAACTAGAATATGACACTTAAATGTGTCACACTTGTCAAAGTGTCTTGTTTAATATGATTCAGTTCATTTGTTGTTACAGCTGTTCATAAGCTACTGTGTCAGACAGCGAGACAGATTTGGTGATGATAAAGTGAAAATGTGGGCTGCATTTAATGCTAATGTTTGCAATTAGCTAGCAGTCCTAAAGCAGAATTTGACAGACAATCTGTTTGTGGACAATGTGCTGCTTTGAGTTCTCTCTCCTGGTCTGCAGCAGATTGGACTATACCTGATGTTGTAGGACTATATCTGCTGCTTTTTAGCAAAGCTGATATAAGTTTGCTTGTTATTGTTGGCATAGCATCATATGACCACAGAGCAGCTCTCCCTCAACATTATAATGGGACTAGTAACATTTCTGTGGCCAGAATACAATGCAGATTTAGTCTATGAACCAGAAACTTTATACTTGTGCCACAGCAAAAGGTTGGCCATGATAGGTTAGGTATTGACTCACTTGAACTCTGGCATCACATCACATCACATGTAGAGGTGCAAATATCGGAAGATGAACTGCATTGCCATATTCAGTAATGTTTGCTTCCTGACAATTTTCACATGTCTGTTCAGTTATATCAAAGTTCACACAGTTGAGTGTTGCATTTTTTTAGTATCTAAGAATAGTTTAAAAGTTGGACCTTTTTTGGATACTTTCTGAAAATATTAAAACTGAAAAATGACATTTTTCATTTATTTAGAGTTTTCTAAACTTTTGGAATTTGTTCTGAAGAAAAAAGCTTCATTGAACTTTTACATGTTTCATGGTGGAACCAATTTTGGTTTCATGGCTGGTGCAAATCATTTTGAGGTCTACAAACCTGATGTCACCAGTTATGGTGAGTAAATTTGTGCTCTTGACTTAACAATCCTCATTACGGTAAAATGTAGAAACTTTTCATCTGAGGTGATCATTCACCAAAACAGCAGGGTTTTCATCCAATCTCTGTTCATCATTCTACAGAGTTGGTTTTTCTTGGTAATTTTTTTTAAATTAAATTTTTTAATACTTGCTAGAGCTTTTAATCTAATCTTTTTGGGGGGGTTGATGTGTTGCAATTGTTTGAGGGTGTGTGTGTAAGGTTGCATTTGTGTGTTTGGAGCTGGCTCGGTTCCACGTTCAGCCACCACAGCTGAGGTCTTATTTTGACCTATGTTTGTATTCGTGTGCCTATCATTAAGAGAGCAGCGGGATACCCAAACTCCTTTGTAAATACAGCAGGAGAGGTAGGATTTTTCCAGGCTGAACTCTCGAAATAGAGCTTTCTCTCTATGTCCTTAACGTTCTATTAGCGTTGTTTGGGCTCTTTTTATTCCTTATTGAAATCCAACTGGAGAAAAGGAGGGGGATAGGGCTGATTTTTGTTTTGGTGGTAAAAATGGATGGAGACATGTTTTGTCTCTGTTTTCTTGATTGGAGGTGGATTTATTGTTGTCTTTATTTCTTTTCATTTCTTATTGGATTCCTCGTAGGGGAACCAGAGGTTTCCCTGTATAGATGGTAAAACAGGAAGTAATCCGACCAATGCAGTGTTTGTTCATCGCATTCGTCAATACCCAATTCCACATTTGGAAATTGTTCCTTCTGGTCAGAGTTGTAAGCAGATGTTGTTGCTTTTCCTCACTCCAAAAAAAAAAAAATGAAAACAAAAGCCTGGTTAGTCCATTTTCAGGGGGATATAAATATTATGGGGAGGGGGGGGATAAGTTATGAATAAAGAGAGTCTTTTTGAGTGGGGGTGGTATGAAAATAAGTAAGGATTAAAATCTGTCTTCAAATAAAGGTTAAAATCTGGCTGAAAAGTAAAGTGTTAAAAAAAAAAAAAATCAGGGAGTGGGGTTGACTCAAGGGGTTGACCTAGAGTGATAATCCAAATGGCAGTTGATGTTGACAGGTGGTTGTTGATTGACGATAGAGTGGTTGAAGTTGAAAGTTTAGAGATGATTGGGCAATTGTTGAGTTATCTGATGTGTAGCTGTAGTCTGTTGTTAGGGTTGATGTGTCCATGGACGTTGTTGATCAACCAAATGGATAAATATGTCGCTCTGTCACTAATGCTGTAATTCATAACTGCATAATTTTTGTGTAACAAAAACGTTACATATTTTTGAAATGGTTTTTTGGTTGAGGTGAGCTGACTGCTCTCTAAAGCCTTACGACTACCCCAAGCTATCTGCTGTGCGGTGAAGACCAAGAAGTTCGAAAGGCAGTCCTTTTTACTTTTTGCAGGGAATCCAAAGATGAGCCAGTACGAATTAAGTTTGTCCTGGGGACTTTTAATTTTGAAGATGAAATCTCAGACTAGGTACCACAGTTTTATATTCATTGAACATGAAAATATACAGTGGATTACTGTTTCGTCGTCGGTACAAGCAAGGCATTTTGGTGATTTAACAAGTTTCCATTTATGTTTATTTTCCTTTGTGGGGAGTACATTTCTTAGGATCTTCCAGTGAATGTCAGAAGAGTATCCATCCATGAGGTGATTTATTGAGCTGTTTCAGATTCTATCCCACGGTAGTGGACCTGAATTTAAAATGGCTTCCCACTTCCCCCTGTAGTCCGGTTCCAAGATAGGTCGTGACGCGAGGAAGAAGTAGATGTCATGTTGGGATAGTTTGTCTAGATCAACTATGTTAGTCCCTAAGCTTACTTTGTTGTTTGTACTTATATTAATATTAGACTTGATCCAGTTGGTTAGTGCTGTTACATGATAGTTGGTTAATAGTTTTCTTTTGGCTCTGTGTAATTTTAATTTATTAGTTAAAGCATGCAGACCATTTGGAATATTAAATGCCTTAGCTTATTTTTTATTTATAGTAAATTTTGGGGGTGATGTAGGTATTGATAAGGCAGGTTTTGGTGAAAAAGGAAAAAAGGTTAGAGGATGACCAGCCTGTTGGGATTTTATTTTTTTAATAGTGGAGATCCAGTTTTATTTTTGTGTGTTAATACAGTTGTTAGTAGGGAAGAGGATACTGAGGATTTTAATTTTGTCCTCCACCCATCTAATGTCGAAATCCCGTAGAGGCGCTCGGGCAGCCCCCTAGCCATGCAGCTTTGGTTTTTCTTAGATTGATCTTTGCCCCTGAGGCCTTTTGGTAGACCTCAAGGGTCTTGAATGTTTCCTTCAGGCTAACTGCTTCCTTTAGCAGGAGTGTGGTGTCATCCGCATACTGTACAATTTTTGTTCCATGTAGACACATTATTTGTTGGTTCTTGTGGATTGCAGCTGCCAAGGGTTCCATTGTGATTATGTACAGCATGGTGCTTGGGGGGCACCCTTGCCTTATGCCTCGTGATGGGTGGAAGGGCATCGAAACGAAACCATTCTGAAGAATTTGTGTTTGGGTGCTACTGTACAGTAGTTTAATGTAGTTTATGAAATACTCCCCAAAGCCGAGGTTGTTAAGTGTCTTTATCAATAAATTCCAGTCTACCTTACCAAAGGCTTTTTGTTGGTCGACGGCTAGCATTATTCCTATGGAATTTTCCGTGTCTAGCCTACTTAGCCTCAACTCTAAACAGACTGATGCATACACATTTGACATAGCTATGTTTATGCTGAGATATGACATTGATTTTTAAAATTTTAAAGTTCTTAAGGAACAGAATTACCATTGTTGAGGGATTAGTGGGGTAGTCTAGGTCTGAAAATATTCCTTTACCATAAAGTCCACATGCTCAACAATATGGGATAAAAACAACAATTTTTACTATTTTCTTCTGCAGGGATTAAGTTTTAATGAATTCAACAATATTTAGAATGTATGTGCTGTAACTCTCCCAGAGTTTCTAGTATGCATGCATGCATGCACATAGCTGATGGTGTGATTGCCTAGAATTATTTTGATCAGAGGTAACTTAAAAATTGTTGCATAGTTCTTTTAAACCCTTATGGAAATATTGACAGAAACCTTGTAAAGGGATTGTTTATTTTTTCCAGATTATGATGCACCAGTGAGTGAGGCTGGAGACATCACACCCAAATACCTGAAAATCAGAGACATGATTAGAGAGATGGTTTTGGTACCAAGGGGTAAGCAGGTTGGACATAAATCACATTAGTGGAGGAGTTGTGTTTTTTTTTTTTTTTTTAATGTGTACAGTGCTGATGAAACTGGTCAGAAATAAATGTTTTTTTTTTTTGTATTTTTAAACCAAAAAATAAACTACACTAAATAAATTTTGTGTAACAAAAATTTGCATATTTGTCTTTTTTTCCTAAACATGCAAGAATGCAACTATTGTAGTATATCAGCAGCTACCTGTGTGTGTCCATTTAGTTTTGTTGAAAATAATTTCTTTGAGTTAACATTATGGTTGCATGTAATTGTTGTGTTGACATGTTGGTCTAGTTACAGATGGTGGTATTATGATTATATATATATATATATATATATTTTTTTTTTTTTTTTTAAGGGGATTCCTTGTATTCAATTCCTCCTAATCTGCCCAAGATAGCTTATGGTGAGTATTGGTAGTTTTCATTTTGGAAGTTGTAATTTTTGGTTTTGCTAACTACTTGAAAAATACCAGCAAAGTTCACAGGTGGATTCAAATAAAACTGGTTTTAGTTACTGTGACTGGGTATCTGCAGTTTAAATCAGAAGCTGAATAAAGTTATGAATGGGCAAGTAGGTCATTAGAATTTTTTGGAGAGAGTTACAAAATGAAAAGAAATAGTTGAATTTAGTGATTAGCTTCACTTTAAAACAATAAATGACAAATTCATTTACCTGGCTGACTTTTGGAGGGAGTACTCTCCTTTGAAAGACTAGAAAATGAAACAAACTTACATATATATATGTGTGTGTGTGTGTGTGTGAAAGGCGTATGCATTGAAAATGTCTTCTAACAGTTTTCTAATTCTTTTTTGATGGTATAGTTAAGAAACACTTCTTTCATTTTAGCATTTAAAGAAATATTATATAGAAATTAGGTTGGGTGCTGGTCTGTTTGATGAAGTTCTGTATTGTTTTTCAGGTACAGTAAAGATACAGAGCTATCTTCCTTTGAAAGACATACTTTCAATAGTTTCCATTACAATAAAAAACATTGTGAGTATTATTTTCACCCTGGACCAGTGCTAGCTGCTGTGGTTGGTTCTGTGCTAGAATCTTGTGTATGCTGCACTCATTGAAAGTGATGGAAAAATTGGGTTTACCAAAGCTTTTGTTTCTCTGTGAAAAAAGGCACAGAAGCAAGTAAAGTTAACGTGTCTTTACATTTCAAATAAATATGAATAAAATAGGGCAACAAAAAATCTAATAGCATTGCATAATGAATAGAAGCAAAAGAATAATAAAGTTTTCAACTCTAACTTAATGAAAGTTTGATATTATTAGACTTGAAAAAAGTTTACTGTATCAAGGACTAGTAGCATGAATTATATCTATTTCCTTCTCCAGTATCATACCTAAGTCACAAGTCACTCCCAGTATTGTGTGTTATGTTATTTCTGTTAATGGAGTCTTTCTTTAAACTAGTAGTTTATCTTTTGGGTTATATATTGTCATTATTTCACATTGTTGAAAAATTGCTTATATTCAGGGGGTGTGTGTTTGAAAAATTTTGGTACGAGAAAACTATGAAGTAGATGTTAACAGAGTAGGGGCTTTATTTTAGTTGTTTGGAATAGGAGATACTTATTTAAATGATATGAAAGTTTGCCTGTGTTGTGGATTTAAGAATGTTCTAAACTGAAGAGATCAAGGATTTCTGCTGAACATTGTTTTTGTTTTTTGTCTTATTTAGCCGCTAAAGTCCAAAACAGTTATGCCAATGGAAAATTTAGACATCAACAACAAAGCAGGGCAAAGTTATGGTTACATTTTGTATCAGACCACCCTCAAGATGGGCAGAGCTCTGAAGATTGAAGGACATGTTCGTGACCGAGCACATGTGAGTATTTTTTCCAGCTGGTGACTAATTTTCGGTTACAACAGTGTGAGATGGTGGCTAGCCTTTTTTTTTTTTTTGAAAAGTGATTTCACTATGCTGTTTGTTCCAGATTCTGGTGGACTCTCTGATTGTGAGGACTGTTGACTCTGCAACAACTGACCAGCTGGTTGTATTGCCCTTGACTCGGGTAAGCAATAGCTTTCATTCTTCTAGCATTTCAACAAAATTTGACAGGACTGGGTTAAAATAATTATTTATCACCAATTTTTACCAGTTGATTTTCTGTAAACTTGTTTATACTTTATTTGGACTTTATAAAACAACATTTTTTTGCTGATTTCATAATATCTTCAACAGGTCGATTTGTGTATCAGTTTATTTTATTGTGTAGAGTTGACAAGTAGCTTATTGAAGAAATTGAATACACAAGGAATGTTTTCTCTTGACAACATATTGGACATTTTGTAGCAGAAGTAAAATGTGCCACTGCTTAGTGGCTCTCTTAACATTTTGAGGAGTGTGCACATACATTTACAGTCTGAAAAACCTTGGAAATGTGTAAATATACTCAAAGGGTTAACTAATGTTCTCGTAAAGATGGTATCAAAATTTCAAAGATTTCCTGTAACAGCAGAATTCAAATGGTTCTTCTTTGAGTACCAAGCTTGCTGCGTGCACTACACAGACCCACCCTGGTTAGTAACATGGCAGGGGTTTTACCTACCTCTCCTTTAAACAAAATTTAGAATTTGGAAGAAATTGTATATAATTGCTTATCTCACCTTTTTCAGAAATTAGGAAAATAATTGTTGTGTATATAATTTTGTTTGTCTAACTTGTGCGAACTAACATGCATGAAGAATGGCCTTCATCTAGTGGTAGTAATGGAATTATGTATTGGTGAGCTGAATACTTTGCTGTCTCTCTCAGGCCGGTCAGAAGCTGGAAATTCTCGTGGAGAACCAGGGGCGGGTTAACTTTGTGATCTATCCAGGCACCTTGCTGAACGACCAAAGGAAAGGTGAGCCACTACATTGGTCAAATTTAAAATACTGAGTTTAATTAGGTTTAGAATGTGTGATATGTGTCTCTGTGATAAATGGTTATTTCCTGGTGTTTTGGGTTGGAGGAGTGGGGTCTGCTGATTTACCAAACTAATGGTTTCCTGTCCTGTAACTGATTCCAGGTATTTCATGAAGAACCAAAGATTTTAGAAAGTTGAATTTTGGGTTGAGGGTTATTTTCTGAATATTGCCCAGATTTATCATGTTGATGACAGCTGGGGGGAGGTGCTTAGATTCTTGTTCATAAAACCTTACTTAGTACTCCATCTACTATGGAAGTAGTGTTTAATCTGCAGTATTGTGGAGCATGGACAATTAAGTATGTCAGGGTCGTCTGGAGTTCACTGTCGCCAGTTTTCTTGGTATAGCTAGTTTATTTACATTACCTTCACAGAGAACCAAAGAATCTCCAGGGAACATACCTTTCTGTAACCTTGTTTCATGGGCTTATATACAAGCTTGTAAATCTGAGTGTTTCTTTTTCTTTTAGGTCTTTCCAGTGGCATCACTCTTGATGGACAGCCAGTGGAGAACTGGGATATCTACCCACTGGAGTTCAAAACCAGTTTCTTGATAAGGTACTCATAAATTTACCACATCTGCCATCCTGTTTTATGCATACATGAACAGAATTTTAAAAAGTAATTTCTTCCAAATAATTGGTGAAGATTAGCAACTCTAAAAACTTTCTTACCCATAAACAAGATGAAAAAACAAATTTTATTCTCAATTATTTGACTATAAATTGTTTAAATTCTGTTCAAAAGTTGGAGTAAATTTGTAGGCTGTTGATTGGCTGAACTTGTAATTTATACTGCTCAAAAGCTTTGTCTATTACTATAAGAATATGTTCTCCAGATGCCCATGCTGTGTTTTGCATTCAAATTGTGAGATGGAACAGAAGCATTTCATTATTGTGGGACTGTTTCAATCTGGGAAGATGGATCAAAATCTCATTGGCTCATAAATGAAATCTATGAGAGGAAATTCGTTGTCAAAGCTGCTCTATCAAAGACAGACCAAGATCAATTACTGCCTCAACAAAGAAATATTAGAAAGTCAAAGCCAGTTGGATTTTTCAGAACTGGTTGCAGTCCACAAGAAAATGGCTAAAGATCTCATGGTCATGAATTGCCAACAGTCTAGGAAATGGTCAGAAAAAAAAATTCTTACAGATTCTGGAAAGGCTGCTTTCCAATGGTGTTCTTTTTTTTTTGGATGAAAAATTGTTAATGATTCAATAGTTTAATAACCAAAATGACTGCATTTTGTCCTCCAGATCTTCCATGAGACCAAAATACCATCTCTTGAATGCAAAAGGTTCCCTCTGTGATGGTCTGGGCTGTCTTTGTCACAGTGGACAAACCCAATTGGTTTTTGTTCTTTAAGACATAAAAATCAATGCCAAAATCTGAAAAAGATGACACACACGAGGCTGGTGTAGAGTTGTGAGCACAAGGATGCTGGAAATAAGCCCTGGTCATTGAGTGCTGGCCCAAACAACACAGATGTGGTTCTCCTTGAATTATCTGGACTCGGTGGGTGACAACAGCAACCAATCTGAATCTACTAGAATTCTCTTTTTGGGGGATTTTGGAGATGAATGCTTAAAGCTCCCCAAAATTTTCAGTGTTCAGACAATCATTTAGAAAGTATTTGGACAGAATTCTTTGAGGACATCTCTGTAATGCTGTTGAAGACTCTCCTTGCTGTCTCTAGGTTTGCATGAAAGCCGGAGACGCTCGGTGAATGATTTTAATGTCATTGTAAACTAAAGAATTTGATCTTTTGATCAACTCACAATTTGTCCATCTGGTTTTTGCTGTGGTAAAAAATAAACTGTTTGAGACAACTTAAAATGCACCCTGTAGCTTATCCCAATATTTTATAACCCAACCAGTATGTGTAAACACAGCTATCTTCTACTTCATAACAAAGCAGAGTTCATTAGAAAAAGGAAAGAAGTGACTACGAAAGACACATAAATTGAAGAAAACAGAATATAAGTTTTTTTTTCATTTTTAGTGCAACATCTTACATGAAGTGGTCGATGTACAGTCCACAGATATTGATGCCTGCTCTTTACAAGGCTGTCCTTGACATTCAGGGTGAGCCCAAAGATACTTTCCTCTACATGAAGGTAAGTTATCCTCTTTTAAGTGTCTGTGTTGCTGTTATGACATCTGAAAGTGATGGTTTAATCAACACAGTGGGTTGGTGGTATTTTTATGTGGCTGAATAATAAACTTTGCGTACATCAGTCTGTAACCTTTGTTATGTCAGATTAAGTGTTCTGGAGCCTGAAAAAAGAAAGAAGCTTTTGTTATGAGCTAAATTGGGAATGTAAAGATTAGTTATGAATTTTTTTTTTTTCATTAAATATAAATTTTATTTAATACTTGGAGGTAGCATAAGCTCTCCCCCCCCTCCAACAAAAAAAAAACAACTTTTGTAGAGAGATAGCTTCTAAGCAGCAGCAACCATTGAAGGACAAATTATTTCTTAGTCTTCAAAGAAAGAAAGTGGCCTAGACCTTAATACTACTGTTATAGATGATCTGTAGGGGGAGAAATGCTGTGACTCAACTGGATTTTAAAAAATAATAGTAACATAACTGGACAGATTGGGTGGGTTTCAATCAGAAATGTCTTGTTACAGAACCTTGAAAAAGTAATACTTAATTACTGTACTGGAATAATGTTTTGGATTTCTGATTATTTAAATATGTATCAGTTGTTTTTTATGGCATTATGCATGAAGGTAAAAATGCTACTAGTGGAGTACCCTAGAGCTTAGTAATTGGACCAATGTGAAATGTGAGTCATATTTAAGTAGTTTAACAGATTGGTCATCATCGTGGAAAATGCATTTAGATCTAAATGTTTGTAAGTTGTTTAGACTTAACCCTTCCTTGCACCAAAAATGCGATTTTTAATATGCACAAACATTGACAATTTCCAAGATGACTGCACAAAATCCATTTACCTAATTTAAAATGACTTTAAAAAACATTAAGAAGTCATGGAATGACCCAAGTAGCACAAATGAATGTTCAGCAATCCAAAATGAAAAGGAAATATGTCCAGAAAATGAAAGAAAACATTTAATTTATAGTGCAGAAAGTTAAAAAAATTATAAAGTAAAATATTCCAGATGTTACAGATGCGAATGCTGATTCAATTTCTTGAATCTCCTCACTGTCATTACTTTTGACATTAAATCTGTTGTCTTCACTTAAAAAATACTAAGTGGCTGCCACAAAATGGAGACCCATGCTAATATTTACTGCCAAGAAAGCTTTCATCTTAGTAGCGGTGTCTATCCAGATATTGTCAGCTTGGCCTGTGCTGCACAGCAGTTAGTCTCCTTGGAAGAAACCCACTGGGCTGGCTGGCTACTTAAACACTGACATGTTGATTGGCCGTAGATGGTTTGAATTCCATTTGACGACCTTGCTCTCTCTCCCCACATCCAATGTGTGTCCATCACTGTCCAACCAACTAAATTATGAGAAATCTGAGATCTCAAAGGATTCATTGTCAGATTCCATCATGTAGATAATAACACAGGTGATAGATAACACACTAGGTAATCCAACTTGGTCATGCATGCAGCTTGACCAGTAAAGTCACTTTCATGTGTAGACAGAGTGATATAAATGCTAGTGATCATTAAATGACTTGTCAAGTTTGGCTGTCCTCAACGAGAAGGGATTAAGGAAGTAAAGTTTTCTAATTCTGGTCAGTAATTTTATTACCAATAAGGTATGAAGATTTAGGGCAAGTTACTGTCTATATCTTAAAATCAATAGCATTGTGAACTTAGATGTGGTAAAGTGAAAATTGGAGGAAACCCATTTGACTGGCTAATGGAGAACACTGGATGCTAGTTTAAACCTGTCTTGAAGATGTGGCCAAGATGTAGAAATCTGTTTGGTGAAAAACTGATTTACTGGAATGATTAGAGGTGCGAGAAATTATAGCAAGAATGGCTACAATTACTAGTTATGATTTGATTTAAGTTTTCCAAAAAATATTTTTTAATGCAAGAAAAAAGTAGCTATAAGCTATAGACATCTTTTGATAGGAATGATGAAACCTCCAGTACTTAACAGTTAATCATACAAAATTAATCAACGTCAGACTAGATTAGCTTTTAGAAAATATTATTTTAGCAGTCAGATTGTTATTTGGAATGACCAAGTAAAGTGGCAGATGCTGAATTTATTTGGGGCCAATTAATTACAAGTGTTAAAACTCCCTGGCATCTGATTATCCAGAGTAAATGTTGTTTTGATGGTGACAGTAGGACCTCTTCTCTCACTTCCCATATTATGGCAGGACAAGAGCTGGTGTCCAAAGAAGCTACTGTCAAAATCTAAACGGAGCAGTTGTAGTAAGAGAGTGTTTAGAGCTGCTAAAAGTATGTTCTTTTTGCAGGGTTGGAAAAAAGGCATAGTCTTCATCAACAAATTCAATCTTGGCCGTTACTGGGATGTTGGTCCTCAGGTTAGTTTGTATGTTCCAGCACCAATCCTTAAAGAAGGAGCAAATCAGGTAACAGAAATATTCTTCTATAGTTCTCTTCATTACACCCATTTCTTTTGTTGGGATCGGCACTGGTACTTTTCCATAGTGTATTTGCTTTAGTTCAGATCAGTGATTAGGATGCTCTCAATTTCTGAAGAATGGTTTTAAAGAATCTTAATCCAGTATTTCTTAGAACAGAAAAACCAGTGTGGCTACACATCCATTTGACACTGCAGCTAGTTTTGTGTTTAAATGGCTTTCTGCTGGTCAGAAGCTTTTCTCTGGATTTCTTTTAAATTTGATGATGATTTATTTTTAGACTTTGCATTTCCTGATTTTATTTATTACATTAAATGAAACTTATGGCTGTGATATAGGATGTGGCTCCTATTGTGAATTTTTAATTGAAAGTTCCAAGCAAAGAAACTTTAGTAACTGATTAAAACGTTTTAAAGCATACAGTTTAAAATGATTGGCTTAGGTTGTTGATGGTTTCAGCTAGAGTGAGATTAAACCTGCTGGATATCTGGAGGAAACCTTTACCTGTTGACAATTGTTGAAGTTAGATGAAAAATATATTAAACTGCTTGCATTTTGGGGGCGGTTTGTATACTTTGGCAGTAACAGAGGTGGATCTTTTATGAAGGAAACAGTTGTATTTTAGGAGGTAAGTTATTAATGGCAAAATGATTTGGTTTTTTTCTTTTTTTTCTTCCAGATCTTAATATTTGAAGAACTACAATCACAGGGGGAAATTAATTTCTATGATAAACCAAATCTTGGACAGTTTTCTTTACCAGTGGAGGCATGAGTGTTTACTAGGTGATCTGTTTGAATCCTATCCATGCTCTATATTATCTCATTCCAAGAGGTGATCTAATCTAATGGGTGTAATTACTGTTTTTTTAAGATGATTTGTATATTTTAATAACTTATATGGTCTATTGGTGCTTGAACATTCAATTTGTGTGTATATATTCATCAATGAGTCAGTTTCTAGATAGATATATTGAAAAAACCAGTATGTAGATGAGCAGTGTAGCATTGTCTTTTTCTTTTATTGTATTAGTTGTGGTTATAAGGATGCAAAGTTATTGGTGGGGTGCTGTTTACTGGAGTTTAGACAGACAAGCCATTTTGTTGGGTGGACATTTCTTATCTTAGTGGTGGTAGTAGTAGTACAACTAAATTATGAACCAGTTTTGCAATCTCTTGTCATCAGGGTTTTGTTTGTCAGTAATTTTGCTGTGTTAAAACAAGTATAATTTCTAAACAGGAACAAAACAACAAAAAAAGAATGGGAAAGTCTCCAGATCTTGCTGGTGTTAAAGCATTCGTTAAACTATAGCATCCAAAAGCTTAGGTCGCAGGTATGCTGCTGAGTTCAGACGGAGCCACTGGACTCCGGCCTAGGACTAAGCCCTGATGATAGTGATGGGCAATAAGACCAGTGGAACCTTGCCTTCGTCAGTTAGCCGTCCTCTACAGTGGTGACTAATGCCCCACAAGTTGACCATAAAATTGGGCAAATTATCTTGGTATTGAATATGTTATAACATTGGGATAGAAAATATTTTAGGTTTATTGGTAAAGATATGATTCAGATGTTAACTTCTTTTATTCATGTCACTTCCAGAGAATTCATATCTGCATTTAAAGAACATTCAAATACTTAAAAAGGTCAGGGAACTTGTAGGTTATTTTCTTAGTCATTTTTTAATTAATCTTTTTATAATTATTAACTGACTTTTTAAAGTAAGTTTACTGAGGTTAAACACTAGGACACTTGTCACAATTCCACTAAATCTTTCTAATAACTGAAAAATTAGGGAAGGTGAAATGTTAACAAATCTTTCTGTAGATAAAACTATTTCAGATATGTGTAGTTTGCAGATACAAGCCTTTTAGATCCAGGTACACATTTATAAATTCTAAAGTATATACTTCTACCAAAAAAACTTAATACTTTGAAGATGGTAAAATTCTAATTCACCAACTCTTTTTTTTTTGATTTTATTGATGATGATAAACTGTTTTTTAACAGTGACACTGAAACAAAGTATGTAAAATACTAGAGATGATATCTAGATTATTTTTTTAGAAAAAAAAAGCTAATGGAACAAAATTGACACATGAAAACAGATTTTGCTAAATGGCAAACTGCTGTCTTATATAAAATTGTGTATATTTTATCATTTGTTTGAGAGAACACGATATAACCAATCCATAGATGTTACTGTTGATAATGAATTTCTTCCTTTATTTCTCTGCTAGCAGGCAGGTTCAACATAAAATTCCATTCAAAATGGAGAATCTTCATTAAGTTGGCTGGTCCACTAAATCTTTGTTTACCCCAACATTAATCTGTGTAGTTTGTACTGGTGTGAGCCTGTTGGCTTGGATCATATTGTTCATCAAATGTTACTTGACCTCTTTGGAGTTAAATCTATTGTTTTTGTAAGCTTGCTCATTTGTTGGTCTTGGAAAAAGTGGTGGTGATGCTAAAGTGGCAGCTGTTACCATATACAGTGCCTGGGTCTTCTAAATTACAATACTGAAGATAATTGAAATGCCTTTTTGAATCATTGACAATGCTGTGATAAAAAGAAAAAAACTGTTCATCATTAATTATTTGGAACATTAATATGTATATATTTAGCTGATTTTGTACTGTTTATAGAAAGAGGTCATAATTTAGCAGAAGGGTTCCAGAAGATGGTTGTGTAAACAATATGCATGAAGTTATGGTGTCATATACAGGTACATCTACACACATTGAGAACCTCCAGTATTTTCCAAATCTTCTGGTTTAGTTTTGTGCAAACTTCTAGATGAATCGTTAAAATTCTTTAAGTGGTGGTTGTAATAATAACAGCCAAGTTAGTAACAGTTGTGAAAAATGATGTAAAAGAGTTGTCTGAAAAGTTAACCAGTTGTACTGTGGCGGTCATTATTTGGAAAAGATTTAGTTGTGCATCAAAAATCTGTTTTACTGATATCTTAAAAACAAGCAATACATTTCACAAGAGCTGTGAATATCTAAGTCAAAGCCTTAGATGCTGCTGAAGATTAGAGCGAGTGGAAACAACTTTGTAGCAGCACTTAGCAAAGGAACTTGCCATTGATGTGTATATGGATCTGGCTGAAAATTTACTTGAAACATTTGTAGAATGATTGATTTCTTACTGACCAGCCCTTGAAATTGGAGCATTTGCCCCTTTTCAGATGTACTAGTTGCCCTCCAATATATGTTATCCCAGTTGTTTGTTTATGAAGAGGCAAAAATCGTTTAAGATTATATTCCACATGCAAATGTAAAATAAACTGAACAAAAATTATTTTAAAATTGATCGCCTGATAATCAGACTGCCACCACTTCTGTGGTTCATCATGGTGGTAAGATAGTCATATCAACTTACAAATTTCATTTTCACTCCATTGCTTTTTGAAGAGTTACAACTTAAGGAAATCTCCAGGTAAAGAACATTTTAAAATGTATGGATTGTGATTCACTTAATTTCACTATTGTCCTTATGCAATTGTCAAGCTCTGCAGATTCTTTAAAGTTTGTATTGTTATGGAAATAAAGTGTTTTCTAAGGTTCACTTACTACTGTTTTATAGATATCAGAAGTGAAAATGGTGGGTCAAGTCAGTCATCAGAAGCCATAGTTAATTCAACAAAGTTCGTTTTGATAGCCATTAGTTTTCTCAGTGTAGATTGCACATTTCTGAAGCAGACCTTCCAATGTCACTATGTTCTAGGTAGTTTGTTACCTTTAATCACCCCCATCATTAACTGCATGTTAAATCCCCCCTGTTTTAGTGAGAGTATGAAGATAACGAATTCAATACACAAACAGTTTGTATTTTATTGCACCCAGCAAGAAGATAAAAAGAAAGAAAATCTTAAAAACAAATCTTGATACATCCTTTAAATAGGTGATGATTTATGCAGGCAGGTAAATAGTGATCACTATTTTAGCTTTAAGAATAATTACATAATAAGCATTTCACAGAACTAAATTTTATCTTGTAGCTTCCTGTTGTTGCCCTTTAGTTAAAAGGACACATGTGTTTGCACAATCTTTTAAGCTGCTTGGATTCTTATATTTGTGATGATAATCAGGCTGTCATGTGAACATTAACAAAAGTTCTGTTTGTTCATTGATCTTCAACAGCCAACCTGATCAGAAAGAACTGTACCTTGATAAGAACAGTGCAGATGCAACTTTAATTCAAATGATAGTAGATGGTATTTCTATTAAACCACTTGTAAGGTGGTTCTACCCCTTTGTCAAGTGAGGTTCCATCTGTATTTTTCAATTTGCACATTTTACTTTTATTTTGTCGATGAAAGCAAAATATTAATTAAAAGTTAATGTAACATTTAGGTTACCTTGGTTAGGAAAAGGGGTTCTAAAAGACTTGACATTTTCTTCTGACAGATTGTCAGCTTCATACAGAACTCTGGGAAACGAAGAAATAAAAACATCTTCTCCTATGAAATACTTAATTATTGAAAAGTTACCAGCGTAAAAAAAATAATTTAAACTGATGGCTCAACCCTAATACTATCTAGTCTGCAGCAAATATTGTCTCTGTTTTAATACACTAATCCTAGCTAGGGCTAACGAAAATTTCACTGGAATAACTAACATTTGTATGCTGATTAAATTAACCAAGATTAATCAGTATGATTTAATGTTAACTAGCAACTTAAGTTTTTTGTTGCTGTGATGACAACTGTTCTAAATGCTTTAGGCAAAAAAAAAAAAAAAATGAGATATCTAAGTGGGTTGGTGTCTCGATCTTTGCTGCAACCTTTGTCAGAGGCAGTGGCAGACTGGCCCACCAGGATACCGGGAAATTTCCTGGTGGGATCCAAAGTGATGGTCCATCGCTTTGGAAATAACGGAAAAGAAAGAAAAATATTGCGTAGATTCTGAGATTTAAATAAGGCTTCTTTGATGGTATAATTTCTTTCAGTAGATAATAGATACCGCAATTCCTTGTTTGAGAAGCGTCTTTTTTTTGTTGCATTTTTAAGGATTTTAAAATTTTGTTTTGGTTTATGAGATATTAAGCATTATAAGAAATGTTTCTTTGGTAATTTGGACACAATTTCAGCTAGCGTAATTTCAAATTTTCTGGGTTGTCGCACCAACCTGCTGCTACTGTATTGGCAACCAACTGTTGCCGGGTCCGGGAACTTGTAAACACAGGCTAAACCATTCCTATTCGTTTTTCTGCATTTTTTAGCCCCAGCCATGTGTCAACCTTTTGAGTGGGCCCTTTTACAAGTTTTCCCAGTACAAATTTTAGACCCAGTCTGCCACTGGTTAGAGGTGATGGGTTGCAGTTATCTAAGGTTGTGTGGGAACATAATTCTGGAGAATGGTGCATTTAGCTTATCATAGTTTAAAACAATTATTAGACTGAATATGTTTAGCTAGAACACACCCCACCCTCCCATACCTACATATTAAGTGACATTCTTATTGGACAATCTTAAAAGAAATTTTCATGTAGCAGTATTTAAAATATAATGGTAATCAAGATTGGTAGGTTAAATAAAGATTTACTTTTTTCATAGTATAAACAAAAATTCTATTTTTGAATGGTAATTCCTGCCTAAAAAAATGTCATGTTCAGAAATCAACTACATGCAATGTTACCTCCCCCTAGACTGGCCCATTGATCTTTTTATTTAGTGTCTGGTCTCTTTTTTAGATGAGTGTATGATTAGAAATTTGTTGTTATGATAACAAAAGCTGCAGATGTTAAAGCTAATTGTTAAACCTGTTAGCTACTTTTGTTTCTTACAATTACTAAGCATCCAGCTTGAGAAAATTTTACTCTAAGAGAAAAAGAAAAAAGAGAGGCAGCAATGGATTACATGAGTTTACACCAACATTTTCCTCATCAGCTCCAACAGTTTGGTTCAAATAAATAAGTTGTATAACATATCCATGGTGAATTTACAGAATCCAATCCCTATACATACAGGGCAAATACTGCCCTTGACAGGTCAATGTGGGTAAATATTTATAATATATTATTTATATATGGAGAGCGAGAGTCGGATGAACATTGATATCTACATATATACAAGTGTCAATGTATCTCTCCAGAATTTTCTAAGGGTCACATAAATAACAAATCCAAACAAGTATGTTACAAGTTTCTGACTCCAATAATGCAGCCACTGAACAATTAAAGACTAAAGCATAATTGGATGAGTGAACCGGATCGTGGTAGAACTAACGTGTGCCTGCCAACTCTGACAAAACAATGCCGATCACGATGGTATTTACAATGAAGAATGAACTGGTGAAATCTGTACATTTTTTTTTTTCTTCCAATATTTGGCTTGCAAATCCAGTTTTTTTAAAAAAAAAGCCTATTGGTTTCGGTTTTTTGTTTTCTTTTGGTTTAGTATTTGTTTTTTTTTTGCTCATTTTGTTCTAGCTGCATATTGTTGTTTTTTTTCTTCTAAGGGCAGCCTCATATCAGTCACTAAAACGCACCATGCTGGGATGTGATTCATTCTCTGTGTACCATGATGCGTATACTTCCTTCCTATCTCGAAAATCGTTTACTTCATCTGTGCTGAACTTGGCCAGCACAAGCATCAGTGGTGGGCGCCGGACCCTCCCATTCTACCGCCAGACTGACTGACCAAGGCACCTTTTACCAAGCCCACTGGTCTTTACCATCTCTGTGTAGGGCAGGAGTTGTAGGTTTTCTCTCAGAGGGATCATTTTTCATGGAAGTCCCCTATGAAAGGCTTGACGCCCATGCACACTTAGTTTTTTTTGTTTTTTCCAGCAGTTACTCGAAGCCCAAGGTCAAAAGCATATTGTGTGTGTGTGTGTGTGTGTATGTGTGTGTGTGCGTGCGCGGCTACAAAGCCATGGATTAGATAGGATTGATTGCGTGCCAGTCCCAGACACTGCGGATGCTGTGAAGCTTCACTCAGCCGCCCATCATTACTGTGCAGGTGCCGAGGTCATGCCCATCTAGTCACTCTCGGTGCTGAAAACTCGTTGTCACAGCAGCGAGCCAAATGCCGCACTTAAGCAGTAACAATTACATCAACTCCAAAGCTATAACACATAACACCTGGATACACTAACTGCTCGCCTGCAAGATTCTGGAATGAATGTTTCTGTGATGAATCCTCCTAAGAAATCTTATGCCAACGTTAATGGCTGGCCACAGGACTCTGTTGAACACAGACTCCCACCATAGGTGAATCCTCTCCTCTCTCTGCAGCCCCTCGAGAATGCTGAGCAGTCCCTTCATGGTTGGCACTGGTCGTCAATGAGAATGGTAACCCATTGCTGGACCAGCCTTGTTGTCCGTATTGGGCCTGGTAACCGGACAGCTGTAAATGTCCGTAGCCCGGATGATCATGCAGACCTACTTCCACTGAGGAGGACATACTTGAAGCATTGTAATTTCGGGAGCCATATGTGGCAGCTGCTGGCTCTGTGTAAGTCCCCAGGATGAAGTTCTGAGAACTCTGGTGCGAGCCAGCAGAAAGATGAGAAGATGACGACGACGAGGATGGATGATGTCTGTGGGAATGTGTGCCGTTGCTGTGCCGGCCCTGATAGGAGGTATGATGGTGAACACGAGGTGGCTGGCGAGATGGTGGGCTTTCACATTCCATAACGCTGTATTGTGTCCCCCCATGGAGTGCTGAGTGAGAGTGGATATGATGGTGGGAATGTTGCTGATGTGTGGGATCAGATCTTGCTCGTCCACTTGACTGGGAAGGATTCACTGAAAACAGAAAAATATATTTATAATAAATATCGTCAGTTGTCATGTCTGACTTGTCAAGCCACTTTGTTCATTAAAGATATATACCCATTGAATAATTAGTACAACATTGTTAATAAAATGTCTGAAATTCCTTGGGATGGTGCAGATTATTTACATCTTTATGGGATTTTATAAAAACTCGAATTATTTTTTTTGTGTTGATGAGACTTCAATAAATCTTTACTATTTGTAGTTTGAACATCAAACATTTTTATAAGCCAAGAAAAAAAATTAACCAAAGTCTTGATAAATCTGTCTAAACTGAAGGATGTTTAATTATTTAGGCAGCATTGGTTTTTCATCATCATCATCATTTTCTAATTTTCGTAGATTGAGGGAAAATGACGCCCCCTTCCTCACCAACATTGCTTAATTCTGGTGAACGTCAGCACAACAATGAAAAAAAGGATCCCAACCCTGATAACTCTCATAGACTTGCAAATCAAGAATATAGTGTGGGAGAATAATTAAGAAAAGATGGAAAATGCTTAAAATAAAAACGCTGCTGCTATTTACTGTCAAGCAAATGAAAGATCAATTTTTTGGAATTTTGTTTTTTAAGAAATAACCAAATATATATTGTATGACATTTCACATTAATATTCAAGAGCCCCATAGTTAAACAACAAATATATGTAGTAGGGAATCTTATTTAAATCAGCTGTCCTCGTGAGAAGCTAGTGGTGTGATAACCTAACCCCAGCCGAACCAGGTGAGACCCCCATCAAGCATGGTTACAGTCCCTACACATGATTATTATGATACACTAGATCTTGTGAAATGATCGTGCTGACTCTATACCAGTTCAGGCCTAGATAAATGAGTGTGGCCTTCATTTTTTTCCACATTATCTAGATGTTTTAATGACAGTTTTCCATCCAAAAAGGACTTCAATATGGTAAGATTGCCACAACATAGGTTCATTAGTTAGTTAAATGATGACGACTAATGTCATGGGTAAAGCCTGAACTAACCCTTTAACTTGTGTTCTGTTGGGTTTATATCTGTGGATTCCAAGGAAGAGTCTCTGTTATCTCTTTTCCCTCACATCATAAATCAAAGATCTAGGTGAAACATGGTAGTAGGTTGTTTTAAATAGTTATTGTACCTCCACTGATTATACCCTTAAAAAAGTTACTACAACATCTTGCTGTTTTACATCATGGCCATCGTATTTTCTCCATAATGTCTAAATTGGTGTAAAATCCAGAAATTTTGGAAAAATGGTCCACCAATAATATTGCAGAGGTTATTTAACCATCTTCTGTACCTGTGCCATTCTATGACCCTTTTTGAAATTTGTGACAAGGGAAGTTTTCTTTGAGCCATTTGCTTCATTGCAGCCAAATTTATAAAGCAATTCTTTTACATTAGCCATGATGAAAATGGTGAATAACTACATATTTGTAGTAGTGAATGATTATCTTCCAGGTTGATGGTGTGTAGTAACTAAGCAAAACCATGCAAAGACTCAATGGTCACAATCATTTGATGACAAGGTCCTCGGTAATTTTCCTCTTCCCTTATTCTGAATGGCCAATCAGATAGCCATTAATGTGGCTGCAGCGTCAAATAGGGTTCTTTTGTTGGCTATGAATGGTTACAAGAACTAACTTAGATTACGTTATGCCTGAAGTTATTTAAAACAGACAGTATCCATCAAATAATTCTGCTTGAAAATAGGATTCCCATTCAAACTGCCTCTCTTAATAGTTCAGTAATCACAGCACAGCAGTGGAGATCACCAGATGCAAGAAACTACTTTCTGAAAAACAAACATTTGTAGAAAATCTGCAACTCTGATGGATTTCCTTCGTTCTCATAGAACCTGGTAGGCAATAAATTAGAAAAATCATGTTCTGTAGTAAAGCAAAATTATAGTTAAAAAGTACTATTATCTCTGAACAATGCCTGTGGTGCTTTAAATTAACAAGCACTAGTTGTCTACAGTGGAGACATCAGAACTGTTTCTTCCTAGTTCCCTTTTGATTTGTCAGTTTACAGTAATCATTGTACCAGCAGCTCAGAGCTTCTGCTGCTTTTAATCCACTGTGTACATGCTAAACAAGTGTCACTGTCACACTCATAGAAAACAACATACATGTTTTGAAGAGATGTGGTCAGACAATTTATAGTGTTAAATAATAAAAATATACAGGAAGTTACTAGATGATAGCAGAAAACAGATTCCAACAAAACCTGCCTGTAATTTTACAATCTGATCTAAACAACTGTTAGTACACAACAGTACCTGCATTCCAGTAGCACCCCCACCCCTTCTTCCTTGTGATTTTAACTCATCACATACAGAGCAGCTTTGGCGAGATAACTTGGTAAATTTCATAAAAGATTTTAAAGATAACTTTTTTACAAAAATCAAAAACCTTATTTAAAGGTTCTCAATTTAGAACTTAAAATTTCCTTCTCATCCCAAATGAGTTTTAAGGGATAAAGGACGATACAAATATTTGTAATTAATAAGCCAACTATTAAAGAAAACAGCTGTATCAAATGACAAAAAGGAAAGCATTCGTTGTCTGGCATATTTTACTTTACTATGCATGTATCTTAACAATCAAACTAGAATCTTATGCAAGTTATCCACCCCAGATCTTGAATGAAGTCATATTTTTTGATTGAAAAACATCAGCTGAAAAGATAATTTACTATGTACTAAGAAACATTTGTTTTTTTTTTTGGGTATGTAACAAACTGCATGAACTACTACTAAAACAAACAAGTTATACGTGTGAAAAATATGTAACTAACATCACATCATAATCATCTTTTAGCTCTTCCAGAAACCACTTTCTGACTACTCTGTATTGCGACAAAGTTTTCATTATTACCGTGGCTGCGGATGGTTTTTGCTGTTTACATTGATTCTTATCTGATACTTTGCATTGTATCTTCTCTCAGAGTTAGAGATTGTACCTTTTTAAATGTTACATGCACACACTAGATGTCCTCTCAGAAAACATTGCTGGATTCCATGGATTTAATCTGATTGACATGTTAGTAAAACAACTTGCAGCTTTTCTAATAATAGGAGTCATCTTTTTTACATTTACATAATAGGTAAGAATGTGAAAAGAAATATACTTACCGAGGTTAAAATGATTATAATCAAAATATTCACAAACAAACTGATCTTAAATTCAGCAGGTGACCTATCAGACCTGGAAGTCAAGTTACTAACACATCTTCAGCACAGTCCAGTGGTATAAAGAATGTTATATGAATAAAAACAAAACAATTATCTATATGATTTAGAAATCTGATTTAAAAAGTAATTTTTAAAACATTATTAAGAGGGGGATCTCTGAAATATTCAATACACGCTAAACATTTTTCTCCTAGTGTTTGATGGTTAGAATACAACACCAAGATTGGTAAATGATCTCCTGTATTGTGAATACTGTTTACATAAGGCCACGTTCAGATAAACAGCAGTTTTGTGCAACTTCCTGCCTCCCTGTAGCTAAAATATTATCTAACACAGGTTAAAAAAAAAAAAGAGCATTTAAAGACTGAGGTAAAATGATAACAAATGGTATAATTTAACCTTCAAAGTCAAAGAGATGTCTTAGTATTAAAAGATAAAAGAGTTAAACTAGTCCTGAAAACCACTCTCTACTAGCAAAAATGTTTGAAACTATTTTAAAGATTTTCTCACTGTTGTTCTACATTTTTGGCAAGTAGGATAATTATACATACGACAAATGTTTACAATGTCTATTGAAAAAAAAAATCACTTTGTTTACATTTTTAAGCAAATTAATGAACAAAAACATGGTGTTTTTCAAATCAGTAAATTCTTTCTAACACCAAATTAGTGGCTAAGTCTGACACGCAGCAGACATTTCATTGCTAGACCTTACATACCTGGCTGCCATTGTGTACTTCAGGTGGTGCTTGAAGCATTCACAGTTATATCCACCAAAACCACAAAGACTCAAGAGTAATAAAACATTCCCACCCCCCAGAAAAAAAGAGCATAAAACAAGAGTTGTGTAGTTCCCAGTTTTCTAGTTTCCTTTAGGACTTTCAAATTGTGTTGTTCCTATGTCAGTCTGCTTGAGAATTATGAAAGATTTTTGGAAAAGTATTAAGAGAAAAAAGAAAGAGAGAGAGAGATTCTTCCCAAATTTGGCTTTAACGGTTATTATTATTTTTTTACCTGATTTAGTTAAAAACACACAAAAACACTATTAGTGGCCCATGCTAGCCCCCCCTAATATACAAGCTGTGCTGTTATCGTCTCTACCATGCAATACCAATGACTTCTCAGATTAACCAACGTAGTACTCAGCAATTCTTTCCTGTTGACTATGTGGCTGATGCCCAGCTAAAGTGATATATATCTCCTACAGCCCCCCCCAACAACACAGGATTTATGTGTTTACAGAAAATCTCACACTGAGGTTATTTTAGCTAATGATGCTGGCACACAACCAAAACTGTTCTTTCCCTTCCCATTATTGTATTTTATTCAGATTTGGCCTTAAAACAGATTTAATATTATTCCTTATTATTAACTTCTGATAGTTTACTCATGTCAGGATATACTGGCAATCAACCTAACCAACAAGAATAAATAAACCATGTAATTTTGCACAAGAAAAATATACAATAATAAAAATAAATCAGTAAAGAACAATGAAAAAGAAGTGTTAAAACATATAACAGCCAGAGATAGAAATGGGTATGCCACCACAGGAGGGAGAAGTACAAAAATGAGCAAAGGTCATGACATTGCTACAGGTGTGCACAAAAACAGTGCAATTAATGCAAAATAAAATGTTGACAAGCTACATAAATGGAGTAAATTGGACTCCTTGGTTCTACATACTGGAAACAACAAATTGCATCAATTAGAGTTTTATGAAGAAGTCTGTAATTGGAAAATGCAAAGATAATTAGTGATTCTAAAATGAACCTTAAACAAGACAATCCAGCCTGTAATAGATGGACTGTGATGGCGATGACCAACACATCTGTTTTGTCAGGAATTTGCAGATATTTCAGGGCTTCTATTGAGATGTGTTTTCAATAATAAACTAAACTACCACACAAGTACACTTCTCCATTAATCTGTATACATTCAGATTAATTAACCTTTCCAGAATTTCCTGTTTTCTTTATTTTGATAATTACATAATTTTATTCTAACAACATTAAAAGAAAATGGAAGAGGAAAAAAACGTTTGTAGAAACGCAGAGTTAAAAGAAACTAAATGAACTGTTGCAATACTTTATAAAAAAGTGGAATTCTGCTGATTATAATCATTTAAAGACTATCATATCATTACAAGATTGTATTGTTAATAAAAGCTGCCATCTCTGTAACTGATGGGGCAACTTCACTATATATATATATATATATATATATTGAGAGAGAAAGAGAGAGAGAGGAAGATTCTGCTGTATTACTTATTGCCTAGGTCACCTGAAAAAAATTTCACAAATTTTAAATGCATTACAGAAAAAAGTTTCTTTTCCCATCCATCCAACCTGACTAAAGACAACAACCAAACATTCAATTACTAAAATATGTTTGCAATGTGAAAGAAACTGTAAAATGTTTTTTTTAAATTCTCCCCTCCTCGCAAATCAATGAGAAAGTTTTTCCAAATTAAACGTGTGAAACAACATTTGGGAAAGCACCACCATCTTTTTGTAGAAACTGGCTGGACACTGAAGAATCACCCGAATTTAAAGATGAAGAACCCTGGACATGCTGACAGAACGAACATTCCAGAAACAAAGGCTAAAGCAGCAAAACATGGCCTGAAATAACAGCGAACAAGAAACTGGAATTCAAATTCAAATGTGTAAATGCAGGCCAGCCAGCAGGTCTTAGAAAGAAAGCTAGCTCAGGAAGCTTTTGATAAATAAATTAAAATAAAATAAATCTTAAAAATGATATGGCACACATCATTTGCTTGTCAAAGAAAGTGATTGGCTTTTAGATTGAATTAAAAACAATTTTCATCAAGGTAGGTTGTTTTTGCTTGTTTCTTTAATTTCACCTCGGATGCTGAAATAATTTGAAAAAATGTTTCCCTTTTTTAAAATTGTAACAATAAACCTAGAGCACAGAATGATAGTTTGTATCTTGTAAAATAACTTGATAAACCCATTCATTACCAGGGTTGCAGTAAAAAAGGCTGGTAGTAGACGTCAACATTGCAAGTCCCTTTTGACTGACCCTCCTTGCACTGTTAAAGATTTCTATTCAACCAATATTATAGCTCTTCATAGAACTATGGAGGTTGAACCACTCTGTGCGTACACAGAAAAGTGGGTGATGTTAATTTTAAAGTTGCATGTTCAATGATGATTAGTAAACAAATGAAAACCAAACCCATTTAAATGAAGCACTTATTTTTACATAAAAAAGAACTGAAAAAAAAATGTTGCAACGATGCTTAAGTTATCATCACAAACTATACATGCAGACTTCAACATGGATGTCTCTACATTGCTAAGAAATGAGATGGTTCACAAGGGAGAATTCCTTATTCTTTCTGTCCTAAGTGATCACAGACTAGAAGCTGCTATCTATGTGGAATTTGTAATGAGGTGATGGAGAAGAAGGCTAGAAATTTGTCTTTTTTTTTTAAAGAGAAAACTATCGACTTACCTAACAATAACTGTCACAAACTTTTGCAGTGGTAAATGACTTACTTAACCAAGAACCTATTTCATGTAGCTCTTTTTTTTAAAAATTAACTTTCTAAAAATTCAATGTGCCAATAAGATTTTGACAAAATGTTACAAGAAAAGATCCAGCCCTGACTCCCTCCCTCGAGGTTGGTGATACGAGACTGTACTGGCTGCACAGAAAGAATAACCAACTCAACTACTGAACTAATTACTGCAAGATGGATGAAGACTTCAAATTCTTTCATAGGAACAAGGGTTTAAGAAAAACAATATTAAATTGGCAGTATTTATTATTATTTGTATAAATTAACTAACTAAATACATATAAAGCATTGAAGGAGAATTGGTAAACAGATATGTTACCTGTCTATGGAAGGATACATTGGCACAGGGGCAAGTCAGGTAGTTTAATTCAATGACCAGTGCAATTAAACAGAGTAAAAATTACTGGAATGAATTTTTTCTAAAATATTTTGGTTCTTTTGTTAGGTCTAAAAATCACTAAAATCTAATTCTAGATTTCAAAATTATCAAAAAAAACAAAAAAAAACAAAATGTTAATAAAAATAAGTTTTATTCATTTTTTTTAAAGTACTTCAATGAAAATAACTATTTGGTGAATGTACTGTGTCCTGCCTTGTTATATAGGGTCCATTTAATGCAATATTTCATGTTTTTTTTTCCTATTGCTGTTTCTTTACAGTTAAAAATAAATACATACATCTACAGTATTCTTTGACCCCAGATGGCAAAAACAACTTCCAGCTATAAAAATGCATAAATGAACAGTTACAAATTTTTCTTTGTAACATCAGAAATTCACATCACTTCCAGCCATTTTCATTATGAAAGTATATAAAATATAAGACACTAGAGAGAATTTTCAGAAAGTTCGAACTTTTTAATATCATTTAAAATTTTCTTTTAAAAAAAAATCACTTCTATACAATTTTTATAAACAAAGCCACACCACTGTTTAATTAGTTACTCCTTATGATTAACAACTAATAATTTTAAAAAAAAAAACAAAACACTTTTTGATCAGCACCAACCTTTTGCTGATACTGAAATAATCTCATTTTTCTCCATCAGCCACAGGAATGCAAAATTTCTTTCAAAAACAAACCAAGACGAAATATCCAGAACTCGTGTGTGTCATGTTTTCAAATGAGAAATCAGCAACTGATGTCAGTGAGACAAGTTAAAAATCTCCAAAGAAAACTGGCTTTTAAATCTGAAACTGAGTTATGTGACTAGTGAAGGTTAACACAGGTAATAAATCATCTGATCAGGATTTAAATTAGATAGGTGGTCCAAATTTATCAGCGCTTTGGTATTGCATGGGTACAGACCAACAGTCAAGCTCCACACCCAACATCTATGAAACAAAAACATCAAAGCTTTGCTAGAAACAGCGTTACATGCTTGGGTCATGTTTTCGTCTAAAGCAGAAAGATTCTGTCCAGAAACAAGAATTTGCTAAATCTAATTGTGCAAATAAAACAAAGAACTTAACTTTTCAAATTTTGTAGCTGCTGTTCTTTTTAATATTGTTTCATATTAATGCTGTTTCCCCACCAACCATAACTACCACTCTTGCTTTTTTTAAAGTGACCTTCCAAACTACAAACACAAAAGCCTATTTCAAAAAAAATGAACAAATGAAGGAGGAAAACAAGTGTTTGAGTGTGTATGTTTGTCAATAAACGAGGAGGAATGAAAGAATTTGGCTAATGAAGTTAGCATTTCTCTTCCTCCTTTCTCAGGTTACTGTCTTTGTGTGGTAAATAACAACAATAAAAAGATATTGACAAGCAAATGATACGTGTGGAGAGCAGTAAGTCCGAAGGGAGGAACGTTGAGTTCAGACCTGATTTTAGCTTGTTCTGGACAATTGGATGAGTGACTTATCCCGTCGTGATGACACTACAAGTGAAGGAAGAAAAACAGAGATTTTAGACAACTTTCACACATTCATTCATCGACAATTCAGGAATAATATTAATTTTTTTTAAAAATTAAAAAACAAAACAGATTTAATTTTATTTTTCAATTTGGCAGTGTAATTAAAGAGAACTAGTGCCTCAAGAAGTTTGACAAGAATGACTGTCACTTTCATTAATGTAAACTTGACTTCTAGTTTACAGCTGATTTTCTTTTGTTTTTTTAAGAAGAAAAAGAATAACAAAAACAACTCAATAAGAGTAAAGAAACTGGAGCTTACATTTGCTTTGCTTTGAAAGAGTATTGGGCCAATCTACAAAATTAGATTTCTGCCAACTTGAAAGGTGAAATTCTCGTAAAATCTATTTTAAAAACTTTTAACTTTTGTTTTGTTTTTTAAATACAAACATAATCTTAGTTAAAAGAAATTAATTATTTTAAAACAATAATCTTAGGCACCTTTTAAATTAAGCTTAATTTGTCACCTAATGTTGCCAAAGGAAGATAATTTCTGGTTTTAAGAAAAAAATATTAGCAGGTTATCTCCCTTGTGACATTCAAATGGGTAGTAGTTAACTAATTTATAAAAGTGGCAATCATACAATCAGCTATTTCACCACTTCAGCCTAGTCAGGTTATGAAAGATTTCTTTTCTTATGCACTAAATCTTATTGGATTAGCCAAACTATACAACAGTTGATATAGTTTTAGTATGTTACAGAGACATGACTATGCAGCATGCTGCAGATTAATTATGAAGTTTGTCTGTCCCTCTTAGGAACATTTTTTTCTCACAATAAAACTGACTGACACAAACAATTTAAAGAGAAAAAAAATGCTTAAAAACTAAATTATTATTATTTTTAAACCTTAAGTGACAGCCTTTTCAAAGAAGCTAGCTAGTTTTATATATATATTAAAAATTATTATAAACATGCATAAAGCTCATTGAACTGAATAAATGCAAAATAAATTTAGAGCAAGACTTTTGAGAAAATGCTATAAGGACATCTATTTAAGAGAATTATATCATTCAATGTAACGTTGATCTCTGTTAAACACCAGAGAGCTCTCTAATGGAATGGGAGGGAGATGTAAATGTACACATGCACGCACACACACGCATGCACACACACGCGCGTGCACCCGCGCGCATATACAAACTCAACTAGTTCATCTGAATTGGACAGTTAAGAGTTTCATATATATATTTTAGATGTTTTTGCCCTTTATAGGATATTTCCCACAAACACACCAAAGTTTGTTCTTCACAGTGAAGGGTTAATCGCTTTCCACAAGACACTAATAAACAAGTTAGGTGCCAGTGTCAAAGCCTTACAACAAATAGAGTTGGCCAGGTTGCTGCGTACAGTGGTCTTCACAACACTAACAGAGAAACTGGTTATTTCCCCTGAGTGCAGCTAGGTCATGGCACATATAGGCCTCTCTGGTAAAGGAAGGTTTACTCATGCACTTTTCAGCAGGTTTTACCTTTCCAACCAAGATCTGTATGTACTCTTGATAATAAAATACGTAAGTAGCAATAGCAGCAAACAAACAAACAAATTTCTAATTTAAACAGAATAAAAGTAGCGATACACAGTCACTTAAAAGAAAATAAACAATCAAGCAAGTAAAGCCTACAGGAAAAAATGACATGAAACACCACTGTTACAGATTGGACTTCATTGTGCCAATCAACTATGAGTTAAAACCACGTGTAAAGAAGAAGAATGACTGAAAATTTCTGGTTTAAGTACACACATACAATAATGAACAAAGCAAGAGTATAAATCGTTAATGTCTAAGCAACGCAGGTAATAAATAATGGGATAGGAATTTGCACGAATAAGACAGCTATTGAAGATCCCAGATAAAAATAAACAAATATAAGATGGCAAATATGTAAAGGAAGATGAACAGGTAAGTAATATAGAATTTTAAAAAGTTCATGCAAAAATAACTGAAAAATCAATATCATCCCTATAATAAAGATTTGTTATAAATCTAGACATCAGTTATAGGCACAAACCTCTCCCTCCACAAAAGAAAGGAAAAAAAGAAGAAAAATTGTAAAACTCAAAAGATAACTGAATATCACAATGGCAAACTATATACAACTGAGTTGTTTTACTTCAGGATTACTGGGTTTTCCTTTATTGGCCTAAGCTGGTTGGTTAATAACATCAAAATCACGTAGGAACAAGCTAGATCAAACCATTTAAAACGAAATGCATTAAATCCGTGACAGTTTTTGGTTTGGTATTAAAATTGGGGCATTATCTACAAAAGGGAGGAAAACCCCAACCAGACAGTCAGTGTCACTCGGTCTGTCTACACAAGCAGAAAATGAAAACCTTATAGAAGTTACAATACACTCAAATTGTTAAACGAGATTTCACTATTATTTCTCACTGATTGTAGATAAAGTTTAAGAAACTAAGCAAACATATGAGATTTTAAAAAAAATATATTCAATAATGGCCATTCAGTAATCACAGTGGCAATTTGAAGTTTGAAGGCTGACCTTATTCTTTCTTCTAAGGTTTTTTTTTTTAATTAGTTTTTCAGAAATCTAGGGATTTTTTTCATTTTTTGCACGTTATTTGTGCTATCTTACAAGATGTCCACAGTAACACCCTTTTGTTAATGGACCTCTTAAATGTTTCCTTATTTCCCCCCATTTTGAAGATGTTGCCAAGCAAATCTAACATGACATATGCCAAACTCTGTAAAAATGTTTAAAGTTAATATCTTTACAAAGTTGGAAAAAAAGAGAAAAAGATTAGTATTACAAACAGAAGATAATTAAAGTGAATATCAAGCATGCCAAAATTTTGTACCTATCAGCTAAACATTGTTCTTCTTTTTCAGTTAAGAGTAAGCAGCAATTTATAAATAGAAAACTTTCAAAATTAGGTGGTTTGAGTTAAAAGCAACATGGGACTTTGGGGAGCATCATCATTATATAAGATGTCACACAAAGAAGGAAGCAACCAGGGGAGCAAAGGCAGCAACATTTCTAATCAGGTACATAAATTCATGTTGCCCACCTACAATACAGTTGGCTGTCTTCCCTAGATGAATTACCAAGTAACATGTTTTTCATGATAATGCCCTTTGAAATGATGCCAGTACAGAAGAGATAAGAGTTGGGAACATTTAATCTTGTGTTCCTCGGATTAATGGCATTTCAGATGTTCTTGGCTCTGTTAATTTTACACTAGGCAAGAAAAAATTCAACAGCACACAAATGTAATCTGCTGCCACTGAAGAACTAGCCTGTTTTCCAAGCTGACACTTTGTTTATCCCACGCTATGAGCAAATACAAACAAGACGACAGCTTTAAAAGAACGAAATGACATCAAGCTTCTATATACATGAAAAGCATCTTCCATGAATAAGCCGTGGTGTAGAACTAGACACTGCTGCTTCAATGAGAACTTTCCAACCAGGACTTTTATTTCACGCTCTTTATACATTTTATTTAATTGTTGACCAGCATGTTTAATTTCACAATACCACTAGTTTCAACCAATTTCCCCCCCCCCAAAAAAACATAACTAATTTCAAACAAAAAAGATTTGGAAAATAAAAAATCTATTCAAAGAGATCCAGAATGCGTGTGCATGTATGACATACAAATTACTTCCCTTTACCTATCATTTAATACGGGCAATCTTCTTCCCTTTTATTTATAAATCAATTTTTATTTTAGAAATTTAACCCAACCAGTTACATTTTTTTTAACTTCCTGAGAAATTAAATATCTTTACAGTTAAGTACACAAAACAGAGCATGGAAATTTTGATAAATTTGTACTACTAGATTATTTACTTTTGTTATAATAGAGAGATCATCGCCACCATCATATAAGCAAAATAACAAAAATTCTGAGGACCAACATGTGACGTACTGTGAGCAATGCCATCCCAACATAGGTCTTTGGATCCAGACATGTTAAGCACTATGCAGGTAAAACCAGCAGTGTCACATCTCAGTCCATGGCTATACCAAAATTATATGGCTTTGTACAAAGTAGCAGGTTTCTATACTGGCGACGGTAACCCTTAACCAGCAGTATAAGGTCGAAAGTCCCATCAATGTGTGCACAAAAAAGTCACAATTTTTTTTTTTCCTTTATGAAATGGCAGATTTGCATGCAAAATTAAAACAAATATACAAAAAAAAGAGCATAAAAATACCCCAAACATAGTATGACTATCTTTTTTTGGCCTAGTGGAGTACAGAGTAAGATATTGTAGAGGATGGCATGGAGGTCTTGTTTGTTTGTTTACCCCTATCAAAATCAGGCAAAGTTGGTATGAAACCATCGATGTCTGACCATACAGAGGCTGGACACATGGGTGGAGGGGATGCGGTTGGCAGCACTACCCTCCTCGTGGCCACTCTCTAAGTCAGTCAAATCATTTCTCCTCAATTGATATATTCCTCACCAGATAATGTATCTGATGATGAGGATTCCTTCTCATCACAGATCATCTAACATTCTCAAAATTTTCTGTAGAGTCAGCAGTACAATTTCACAACCATGATGATTAGTGAGGTACAGAAAACCAGGAAATTTTCCCCACACTTGGCAGGTGATGGTAGTGACTTCCACAGACCTCTACTGCTACCACAAATTAGCTTGGAAATTAAACAGAGGCAGGAAAAGTTAAACTGTCATGTCACAACAACTGCGGGTTCCCCTGTCAAATCATCCAATGACAATGGCCAGCATTTAAGGGTTAACACAGTAAATAGTTTTCCATTGCTATGATATTATCGGATGATCTCGTCAAGAGCTACAGTAAGGGTTAAAGAACTGAGCTAAATGTTTAGAAAAAGGAAATGAGTATTTTGAAATAACTTAATTCAATCTCAAGCACCTCTAGCTTCAGATCCAGTGTCCATTTCAGTATAAGATGTCATGTTCAGTTAACTAAACAAATAAATGGTTAAGTGCACCATTGTCACGGCAGTCAGTACACACACCAACTTGAAAAGAGCTAATTAAATGCAGCATCTTTAAGCTAGTAGACTTAAAACTGAGTACTGGTGCTAAGAATGCTTGTACCATTATAGATTGTACCAAAAGTAAATAAATTAAATGTATGCATTCTCTATGTAAAGGTCTTAAAAATGCACTTGGATTCTTTGAGATCAATTAGTATATCAAGTGATACAATACATACTCTTTATTTACCAGTTCTTCTAGACACAAACATTTTTCGTCATCTAGCATATCGTGTATAATTAACTAATCTCCTCATAAAAGTGGCAGAGGGCTTATAATTAGAAATGCAACATCTGGATGCAATACAAGTTCAAAGATCTTTTTTAATAGTGTAAGTAAAATTGAAACCTTTAAATTATCTGTGAATAAATTCCCAGAATGTTATGCACGCTAAATCAACGGATCTCAATAGTTGGCCTGGAGACAGCACAGAAACTGTAATTCACCCAGTTATCAGTGCACTAGCCAGCCTCATGCTGATTCGCACACCGTTAGTTGGTTGACTTCTGACCACACATCATTATGTAACCAGTGTGTGTACACATGCCAAGAAGCACGGATTTGGATCACTAAATAAAAATGTTGCAGATTATATGCATATTTTCATTCAGTTTCTCACATGGTTTAAAAATATGCAATTAAACTATGCAAAAGAAAAGAGATTTTTCTAAGAATGCAGAGTTGGTTTTAGACCATAGCAAGCAAAATCAAACTTTTATGAAATCCTAAACTTTCAGTGGTACAAATCTCAGCACAATTTAAAAAAATAAAATGTTGGATGTGCATGGGCATTATCATTATCAAACCTAATATGGAAATATAATCAGAAAAATGTCAATTTCTATTTGTACTAGGCTGTATTTGCTGACATTGACTATAAAATTGAAATTTAATAATAAAAATTTAAAGGAACAAATGAGAAATAAAGATTACTGTAGAAGAATGATATAACACCAACCAACCAAAATGTTGGCACATCATAACTGTTTCAAAATTATATAAATTTATTAAACATGTTTAAATATTACAATTTTTATGCCACATATCTGCAATGTGGTAACCTAAATGTCTTACATGATTTTGGTAAGACAGATTATCCTAGAGGAAGTTATCAATAAAATAGAGAGAAAATTTCTTTTGCCTTAAATTCTGTGCACAAGAAGAAGAAACAAGTTATTCTATCATCAGCAAACATAAGTAGACATAAAAACAGCTAACAAGTAAAAATAACAGATACTATACAGCAGTCAATTATTTTATGGATTACATTCCATAACAAATCCCAGTGGAGACTGACTTGGTTTGGCATACCTTCCTAGCAGGGTTCTAGTTGAGACTTTTGTTAGGGCATCCAAAGTGAGAGCATGCTAGGTGGCCATGGTTTCTGGTGCCTCACCTCTTCTCACCCTACCTGCACTTTAGCATTCTAGTTAATAAGTTAGACTTTCAATAGAAAGGCAAAGGAGAGTCCATAATTAAGGAGCTAGTGTGCAATAATTTAACTGAACTAAGCATTGTGACTTCCCTAATTCAGCAATGAATTTTATTTCATCATTCTTGTAATGCTTCACAAAGTTCAAAAGAAGGTAGCACTAGATGCGCTAAAAGACCTAATATTAAAGGACACAAGCATAACTCTCCCTCCCATTTCTAAGGAAACACAAGTCTAAAGTGATCACAATTTCTACCTACAATGAGAGAGGTGGGGGGGGGGTGAAAGTGAAAGAAATAAAGATAAAAGAAAAAAGATTGATAGACAGTGAAAGAGAGAGAAAGAGAGAGAGAGAGAGAGAGAGAGAGAGAGAGACTATTGTGTTGGTCATGAACCTCTCTCCCATCCACACTTTGATCTCTACTGGTCTTGCTGATGGGCTAATGGGATTACTTTGTTTTCAGTACTGATTTAACTAACTGTTGTGCGTTTACAAATAAATAAATATAATGTATAAATAAACTGCTCTCTGCAACCAAACTAAATCAAATTAAGCAATTGCAAGCTGGACTAAAAATTCATGCATAAACTTGGTATCATAAATCAGCTGTAGCTCCAGTGATTTATTTACAAATATGTTTCAATATAAAAGCATTAGCTTTAAAAGGCTAAACTTTTTTTTGTTCTTTGATTAATACACTAAACATATACGTTAAAAATCAGGTTAGTTACAGAAATTTCAAAGTTTAATAATACTTTTTTAAAAAGTGAAACACAAGCTGTTTCCCTTATAATTTTTGAAAATTGCAGTATTTTGCTAGTTACCTAATTTTTTCTTTTTTTTCCTTTCAGTCCACACAGTAATAGGAAAATAATGTAGGTAGCCTGTAAATAATAAAATATTCCATTTCTCAGGAGAGATTTCACAAAAATGCAAAAATTATAGTTTTAATCCATTCTGAAATTTTTCTCTCTCTCTTGGTGTGTTCAGGTACAGTGTTTGTGAATGAGTAGAAAACGAAGGAAGAAAGCAAATACACACCCTTCTTACCTGGGGGACTGGACACAGACTGCTGCTCCATTGCTGGACTGGCTGATGCACTATTTGAAGTATTTGTACTTTCGTCTGTGGTCTTTTTGAAGAAGTTGTGCTGGAGGGCATAGTATGGCGTGATCCGTGTCTTTGGATCATAATCGAGCATCCTGAGGATGAGGTCCTTGAACTTAAGGTAGTCTGCCAAGCTGTGACCTGGTTCCCCAGCTCGCCGACCCCCTGGGCCCCCGCTCTCTGCACCAATCACATCGTGCAGTTTTCTCGACCCTGCCAGCTTGTACTAGGAAAATCAAAAACGAAACAGCAGGCAAAGAGACTGTAAAAACTTTATAGCAACATTTTTACCACTAAAATCGTGACCTCTTTGGGATATCGGGGTAAAATTTGTTCTTATAAGTAGTCCAAAATGTTTTATAAAGTCAATGATATAGTGAAAGCAGCGTGGCAGTGTCTAATCCTGTAAGCCATTTTAAACAACCGTACGAAAGTTCTTTTTATACAAATAAAGAAAGAAAAAGACCTACAGATGCCACCCAGAGCCAAACTAAATGTTTTGTTTAACAGAAGCTCACACAACCACCAGAAAAAAAGGTAAAACATAGGGGGGGGCTTCATTTTACAGAATTCTATTTATTATTAAATCATTGCAGCATGAATAGTGGAGAAACAAATTCTTTAGTTGGGCTAAAACCCTGCAGATATAAATGTTTAAAATTAAATTAAAATAATTCTAATAATTCTTAAGCCTGATCTCCAAGTTTTTGTGTTGGCTTCCTGCTTGTTTGTAAAAATTAAAATATGAAAAGGTTTGTTTTTTGTTTCTCTGTTGAAAAATCTCTCCACTTGAAATATCTTTATAATGTATTCAGGCGGAAGAGAAGAATAAACTGGCCTTGAATATAAAGAAAATACTTCAATTAAATTAAGTGGACAGTGTATTCAGGAAAGAAAAGTAAATTATTATGATGGCATTTGGCTTGTATATATTTTTTTGTTTTACTTTTAGATATAATCAGTGACTAAACAAGGAAATAATATCCTCATAAGAGGTAAGTATACGTGTAGCCGGAACAGTTTGGTGTTGAGAAGTAGAGGCATGTCACAGTGCCAAGATATTGATGTCTGTAGTCAAAGAGAAAAAGTGAAGTTCAAAGATATGCTTGATAGAGAAACAATTCCAGGGTTTGTTTACATTTAAGAGTCCATATATGTATGAAATGTCACCAAGTTAGCCACTAACCAGCACAAAAATAACAGCACGTGTTTGGTTTATTAATACAGATTAATTCAATGTAAGAAGTAGAAACTTCATTCAGACTTTTCAGTCTTTGGAAAGTTGGATTTATCCTCTAGATCAAATACCTTCAGTAATCTTCTCTTTCAGATTTACACAAGATGTGGATTCACTCTTATTCTAATGACTCTACACATTACTTCTTTTTAAAAGTAAGAGAACACTCATCCAGCTGATGGGGCTACTCACCTTTTTGCCATCCTTCGGCCTTTTGCATGCATAATTTCCATCAGAAAGCTGGTCAAAATACTTCCTTGCTTTCGGTGCTTGGTCAAGTAGATGTTTGGGTGGCATTCCAAGGACTTCAACAATTTTCATCATCTGATCAAACTAAAATTAGTTAAAAGCACAAAGTTTAAAAATCAGACTAAAACAACTTACGTAAAAATATGTCAAGGATAAATGAATTTTGCAGTGTCAACAGGAGTTCAGTATTAATAATCAGTAAATTTTTACCCACAAACAGCAATTTAACCATGTACTGATACACAGTAGATATGTTTTAATATCAATTCTAAACTGGTTAAGTAAATGTTTCTGTAACCTTGGTTTTACTCTTAATTTCTATCAATCCAGGTGCCAAGGAATTCAAGAAGTCTCAATCTTTCATATGAAGCAGACTCCAAAAATGCATAACTCAAAATTCTAATATTTAGTCCAATTTCCCAGCCAATCCAACAGAACTTATAGTCTAAATATTGAGTAACTACAATAATGAGTCTTCCTAGTTTTTTCTGAATCATCACTGTAGATGTTGTCTTAGCAAAAGTTGAAAAAAGTTTCCAAAGATTTTATGTTTGAAAGTTGAGATATGCTAAAGTGTTGAGAAAACAACTCATTCATTACTGTCTATCAAGACAGTCTTCTAGTGATTATTAATTTATAACTACTACTGATAATGGTCGGCATGATAAGAGAATCAAGAATTATTATAAGGACAAGCTTTTTATCCTACAGATTGTAACAATGACATTACTAAAGAACATCTTTCTAAGTACTGGATTTAGCCTGCTGTGGAACAAGAGCCAAGTCTGATTGATCCCCAACAGGAACCATGACTTGGTTTGGTGAACCTCCACTCTCACAACATGGCCTTTCCTTTGAGTGTTCAGGTTTTTTCCTTTCCATTGGCACTTTTATGTTATTGTTTCCAGTGCTGTGCGATCTCATGGTCCCCCATCCAACTAGCATTTATAAGAGAATCTTGCAGCTTCTCTAACATCATTAATATACCAACAACAACAAAAATTTTTAATTTGCCTATTTATTTAAAATTTATTCATTTAAATAACTAATCAATGAAATGCTTCAACTCTTTTCTTAAGAAAACGCACTCCAAGTCTAACCATACTTATGTCAATTGTAAAACGTGGACTTAGAAAGAGCGGCTTGTATTGTGACAGTAAGAGACTGGCCATACAGAAATGACAATTTGACTGCAGCTACGGTTAAAAAAAAAAAGCTGGGGCCAGTGAAAATCCAATAACAGCTCAAATACTGGCAAAATATTAATTTTCATTAAGAGAACTCATAAATGACCCATAAAAATGATTTCTTATTATAAACAGAGCAGGCACACTCATGAATGGCTATTTTACTCACATGTACACCTGGAGGGAAGGAAAGCTGGGTTGAAAAAAACTATTTCAACAATGCTATACCAGGCAGAGTCTAACACAAACAAATTATGTAACATTTTACAGAATTAGATTAAATGCATTCCTTATTTAATTTGGAAGAAAAAACCAACCAACTAAAAAGTAAACCGAGTCACAAATAAACTTTGAACTCATCCAGAATCTTAAAATACAGTTTCACTCAGGCTCTGTTGCATAAATGATCCTTGGTCCAGTTGTTAGGCTAATGGAATGCCAAGGTTGACAGCTCAAGTTCAATCCCTGAATGGAAACACCTCAGTTTAGCATACCCCCCTTTCTCACTCTTCTTCAGCAGATAGGTCATGTAAGTTTCCTCCCATGTCTAAAAATGAAAAGCTCTAGTAGGAATTTCTCTGCAGATTTTTGGAGAGACATGCAAGTAGACAATGCTCTCTAGCAGATAACCACAGAACTACACTCCCTCGCCAAGCTAAATCCAATGTAGGACCTTATCTTCATTGTTGTGACTGGTGCACAATACAACTCAAGCTCTGGTTCAGCAGAAAAAAAGTTCCTTTTTTTTTGTAGTGGAAATTAGTTTGAATAAATTTTATCAAGTCAAAGAAAGAATATTCTTCTGGTCCAATTTTGTAATATATCCTAGAATTAACTTACCTAATTAAAAAAAAAAATCATCATAGCTAGTCAGTTCTGCAGCTCTACTTTTGAACCATATTAAAAAATGACATGACTGATCCAATTATGTTATCACTGTCAGAAGATGCATTATGTGAACAATTAGATTATGTATCTCACTGAATATTTGAGAAGCTTAAGGAAACTCTCCATAAAGCAGCTTCTTTTAACTGTCATATTTCACCTTACCTCATTTGAGCCAGCAAATAAGGGCTCTCCTGTGTGCATCTCGACCAATATACATCCAAGGCTCCACATGTCGATGGCCAAGTCATATGGAATGCCAAGTAAAACTTCAGGTGATCGATAAAATCGGCTTTGTATATACTGGTAAATCTACAAGCACACACACAATCAGTTGGTACTGTTAATAGTTAGTATTTAAAAATTCAATTTACTCTAACATTTACCCAAGAAATCCAATCCAAAATAATTCAAATGAAACACTATGTTCTTAAATTTTAAATCTTGATGGGGCAGTCAGTCCCAATGCAGTTTTTCCTCAAATTGTTTTGTTGTACAAGTGTATAGATGACACCATAATTATGCAAGAAGAGTATCATTCAATTTGCTGTCAGACCAGCACATTTAATGTATTACAAATAACTTCTGATTACTGTTTCTCACTTAAAAACAAACAAACAACTTTGCTAAAAACTTATTATGCTAAATTATTGCCCCATTGGCAGAAGCTACTTACTCGTTTCCCAAGTTGGCATGAACTACCAAAGTCAACAATTTTGATGGCACTTCTCTTGGGGTTGCACAGTAAGATGTTCTCTGGTTTTAAGTCGCAGTGGATTATGTTTAACTCGGGTGTTGCTAGGAAGAGGAGTGCCGTACACAGTTGCTGGGCAAACTTTCGGGTGAGGTTTAACGACACACCGCGAAAGTTTGTGTTTCGTAACAAGTCATAGAGGTTATAGGATAACAGTTCAAACACTAGGCACAAATGGTTTCGAAACATAAAATGCCTTTTGAGTTTCACTGAAAATAAAGCAAAAAAAAGGGGGGTCCTATAACATTACTTAGAAACTTTGTGCACATCAGAAAAAAAGAATTTTAAGAGAAATTGCATAACATTAATGAAATAAGAAAACTTTAGTAAAACTAATTCCATTATAAATGTAGCAGGTATAAATTTAATCAAATAATTACAATTTCTTATGGTGCATATACAACAGCTAGCAATGTGGCTATAATATGTACACAAAAATAAACATTCAGGTACAAAATCAATCACTGTCATTTTTCTTTAATATAAATATAATTCAAGGTAATATTTTAAAGTTAATTCCCCTAATATGGTAACTACTGTGAAGAGACATGCAAACAAAAGTACATGGATCCTAAATTTCACAATCTCAAAGATAGAGATTTGATTTGCTGAAGGCAAACAAAGTACAAATTAAATCCTGCTTCTTTTTTCCCTTTTCATACACTTAATTTTGAACAAAAAATGGAACATATGACTATTCAGTTCATACCCAGAATTCCAATAAAATTAGTATTTGAATGCCACTATGGAAACCAAGATTGAGCAGCATCTTGTACATAGGTGCAGAAGTTTAGAATAACCTGTCTGTTTTTACTAAATGCTGTAACCAACAAATGGATAAAATTCTAACGAAAAAAGTCCAGTGTAGTAGTGAAAAATTTTTTAAAAATCAGTTTGCTCTATGAGGAACTATTCCCTGTGCTAGGTTGAAGAAACTACAAATTGTAAAGAAGGAGTAGAAGAAATAAGTCAGTCAGCTATTTCTAGAGTATCCGAGCAAGTTATCAGGGTGAGGCAATGGGGTCTTAAGACAATTAGTGAAGGAAAGACTAGTCTGTACATCAAAAGAAGTCATCGCTAAATGAATAAATATCTGACATGTCTCATATCTCAAATTCAAAAAGAAAACTGATTGGGAATTGAGAGGGGTTCTGAAGACATGTAAGTTTACCTGAAAAACTCAAGATGAACTGGTGTGAAAGTAAGCAGAATGGGTAGCCATACCTTTTTTTTTCCTCTTAGGCTTTAAAACTGTCTGGGACTTTGGGCCACTGATAAACAGAAGATCCTAACCCTAAAAAATCCAGTTGGAGTTACTGAGCTAACAAATGAGCAAAATACAACAAAATATGAAATGCAGGTATACCTGAGAAAAATGTCTGCAATTAAAACATGAAAAAAAAAAGAAATGCTAACTTAGAGAAAGCAGCACTCTCTGTGTTTTGTTTCTGAATTTTTCAAAGATCTAAATGGTTGAACTTACTGCATATAAAAAACAATCACAACATTAAAAATTTAAAAAAAATTATTTTGTATGTAGCAAAGTGCACAATGAATAGTGCTTCATTGGCTGTTTTGTTAATTAGATTGTGAAACAAGTTTAGATGTCTACAAAATGAATTTATGCTGTATTTTGGGCTATTAAGAGGGTAACTGCAAAGGCAACATAAAACCGATAAATGGGTCAAACAGTGCTTCCAGCAAACTTCTATAACTCCAGGCAGACAAGTAAAACCAAGCTGGATTCAATGCAAACAATTTTAATACAGCATCCAAATAAGCAGGTAATAACTATCTAGAGAGAAGAACAAGATAATATTTCGTTTAACCTATTCTAGTCCACATGCATTACTTACCAATGTAATACTTGTTTTCGGCATCATGCTGGTTCATAAGCTCTAGCAGCCTAACCTCAATCTGGGCTTGGTTTAGGAACGGCTTTTTGTTCTTGATGATTTTTACAGCAACATACTCCTGGTCACCATGATCATATGCTTTGACAACCTAACAGCAAGTGCAAAAACATAATGTATTTACACATAAATAAATGATTGCTTCATTTAGTTATTACTAACAGGAAATAGTAAGAGCCAGCTTCCATTGAGTAAGTGTGCATGCGTGTGTGAGAGAGAGCGAGAAAGCAAGCGAAAGAGAGAGAGAGAGAGATGCCAGAGAGACATCACCAAAAACATTAAATATTTCACTGTCAACTGTTAACAGGGTAATTACTCAGTTCAAGGGAAATCATAAAAAACCCTGTCCATGTTCTGTGAAAGAAAGACATGGAAATGAAACCCTGACAATGAGTTACAAATACAGCAGAATGTGTGTAGGTATTCACCAGACTGCTGATCTCCTCCACACGCTGTGTCAGTGCATTGTTACTTTGGTTAAAACAGAGTTTTATTACAAAATATTATTAACTCCACACTCTTTCAAGAGCATCTGTTTACTTCTGTCAACTTTGTATTTATCAATGATCATCCTGGAGCATCAGACTTACTGTTTTCAATCTAAGCTTGTCAAATGAACAAAAGGAAAACAACAACAAAACCCCAATGGTATCACTCTTTGAAAGGAGTGGATAAATATGCAGCTATCAGCAGCTTTGGAGAATCCAAGTTGTGCGTGCTCTATTTTATTATCTCCACTTGGAATCTATTCAGTTCCATTGTTTTATATTAGATTAAACAGAGAAAAGATTAATATTATTTATAATAATTCTTTCAGACAAGTTATTTTTGTAAATGTTTTCTCTAAATTTTCTTCTGAACAACAAATGAAGTTTCTGCAAGATATTAAAGTGACTTATCATGGGTTAAACATAAAAGGAAATGTACGAATCACCAAACACTGTGTAGGTATTATATATGTTACAGTAAGATTGTGGAACCAGTGATTTCATGAAATTACTGAAATATTCAGTAAATTTGCAAAATCAATGGTTACACTCAAGGACTCCATGGAATTACTATATATTACTATATATATTTTATTCATAAGACCAAACAGTGCTCACTTATTAGTGCAGGATATAAATTATTGAAGTCGTGTAAATATTTCAGGAATTTCTTGAAATCACTAGTTCCACAATCTTACTGTAACATATACATGATTTCATTGAACAAATTCTGTAACTTCTTGACATTGTTTGATACATTTAGTAATATGACAAGAAACAGTCACCACCTTCACACCCTTAAAGTCACATGACCTTTAATAATATGTATGGCTGCCTCCTAACATTGCACCTGTGCTTCTCACTGTTTACCAGATGTTTGGCACAGTCTTGTGGAAGTTCATTCAAGAATGGCCCAGGAGTATGTAATCATTGTCAAAAGTGTCTAGAGAGCTTATTGCAGACAAGTCCTGTGGGGTTTGGGGGGAACAAGCAAGCCATCAGAGGTGGATAGTATCCTCATGAGAGAAGTTTACAATTACTTGATCATCCAAAGCTTAACTGATTAACGTGATCTGTGCAAATGGTATATATAATATATCTAATTACTTCATCCAGGTAAGGCTCACTTGTTAATAGTTCCATCAAAGAGAATTTGTGGACACAGCATAGCCAAAATTACATTTGTTATGTCACCATCATGACCATCAGAAGAGTCAAGGATGAATTTACTCTCATCAGAGAAAATCAGACTCCAAAGTCCAGTACAAATGAGTCCAAAGCCATCCCAATCTCACTTTAAAGTATGCTGGTGTTAAAGATGTGTGAAAAGAATGTGGTCTATGTACAGGTCCCAGAAAATCTGCTATAATTAGCAATTCATTCTGGATAGAACATGCCAATATAATGTAGTTACTCAAGCTAGATAGATGTAATATTTTCATGTTGGCCAATACTGTCAGATCTTTTATGAACTGCACTTTGCCAAAGTCAAGTCTGCTATACCAAGTACAGCAGCCACATCTACCTGTCTAATTCTGGTCCATAGCCTACCTATGGCCAGGTACTGACAGAGACAATGTCAATGTGCCATACTCTCAACGTTTGGCTTCATTATGCAAACACATAAGACAGGTTCAATATCTAATGTTAACATTATGTAAATATAAAATCATCTGACAGCGAAGTAACCTCTGAGGATATACCCCAACCAGACACAAGCATCACATGCAGCGTTTAAAGTAACAGAACTGACATGACAAAAGACTTCAGCTGACAGAGTTGAAGGATCATACTACTCATTCTAAAATGACTTAGATAACTGTAAATAGTCATACAAAGTCTCATACAAAATTTTCCAATCTCAGAATTTATTTAGTTTCAATTTTTTTTACTGCTGGTCCCCCAACTCCACTGCACTGCCATAATAATTTAGTTATATGTTATTATGATAAGTTAGCTTATTACAGAAAACATCATCTAATAGAGAAAATTTTTGCAGTATGGAGAGTCTCTACCTTTTTTTTCACTGAAATAACAAGATTTTGTATTATAGTCTCATCCAGTTCCTTCATACTGTCACAATGTAGATAGGCTGTTTTTAGCTGACAATCCAGATGCTTTCAGTGCTCAATCAGATTCATATCAAGACTTTTGGATACCTGGGGAAGAGAAGTTGAATGCCCTGACTCTTCCAGACAGTGATATGTCGCACCATCCTCAAGAATGAGCATCAAATTTCAGCGCCCCTTGTTGGTACAATGATAGATTTGTTTTTAAAATGGCAAAGTACCTGATAACATTGATCCTTCAACAAACACCTATTCAGTCTTTTCATTATGACATTTCTGCCTCCATACTTGACTGTGAGCTAAAGAGCTTTGGTATGTCTTCTCTAAACCCAATGCAACCACCAAACATTAATTGCTGAAACCTGGACACATCTGAGAAGAGATAATGCCATCAATATTTGAGTGTTGGCAGACATTACCTCCAGACAGAAGAGCTTTCTTATCTGCTACATACTCTCTGTAGTCAAGTCTGTGGAGATGATATTGGACCCTATGTTTTATTTCTGTTGTATGTCAGTGAAAGAATCTCAACAGTTAATGTGGACCTGGCAAGAAATTATATGCTTTCATCAGTGGTATCACTGTTAAAGGCGTTCAAGGTCACTTTGCCATAGAAGTAACATTTGCCTCAGTGAATATTCCAATAATAACGGCCACATTTCCATTTGAAATATTAAATTCTTTGGCAAACTGTTGCTGACTCTGGTCACTCTAAACATAAACAAAGGAATATTGCAAGATTTGCCTGTTTTTGGCAAAATAGCAGTGCGCACTGATCATGTCAACCTAGATGTCTAACTATACATTCATTTATGGGGTTAGCCAAATTAATGTGACAGGACACTGTAGTTAGTAATATTAAAGATCATGCTGATAAAATTGGTACTTTATTTAACCCATTTCCAAAATTTAGCAAATAATGATAATAATTAAAAAATTATATGACAGACATTATCTCCCATCGACTACAAAATAACGGCTGACAGAAAGTAGTCTATATAGGTAAGAAAAAATAACTATCTGGTAACATGTTTTTTGTGTTTAGTTTCTATAATTGGTTCAGTTATCTTGTAAACGCTAAGCTCTTTATGTCATGGTGTTTTTTTTTTGGTTTCTGCACACAATTCACCAACACATTAAGCTTGCTAGATAGATCCTTTTTATATGACAAATACAAAGGAAATATAATTAAGGCAAACATCACATTATTATTCTGTTCCAAGAACCTTGACATACTATATATAATCTGAAAAGTTATATTAAAAGGAAATGAAATTGCTACCTCTTTGAAAATTTAAATAGGGACATATTGTTCAAAATACTTCAACTTTCATTTATGAATGCTCAACTATTTTGTTAGAAGAGAATGGATAGGGGATAATACAACAAACAGATACCTCAAAATCATGTGAAATCAGATTGCTCAAGTATTTTTCTCATCTCAACATGCTACAATCATCAGAACAAGTATTTATTAACAGGATGTTAGCTTTCACCAATCTAACCCATGATTCCTTCATGTCTACTGTATTAAGTGAAGACTGGGTGCTGTGATGGTGGTAGTGCCTTTTCCTTGTAAATGGCCTTCCACACAAACCATCCACAAACTATAAACTACACCCAAATATAAATATTAATAGATACTATATGCAAAGTATAACTTTGCATTTTTACAATTTAAATGATTAATGAAATGCTTTTCATCATCAATTTTAACCATATTTATACTAAAAGCTGTCACAAACTCATTTACTGTGTGTTCACAGCTTATTCCCTCATTAAGGATGGGGTATTTAAGTATTCACCATAAAGTGCCTGAAATTTGCTTGTTTTAAAATTTCTCCTTGATGTATGGCAACCAGTAAGCTATGTGCAATCTGTCTAAATTAGGATAAGCAAATGTTAGTGAAAACATTTCAGATCTTTAAGCTTCTAGATTGCCTTCCTTTCAGTTTGTAAAAAATCTTCCACTCCAAAGTTAGTAATAAAGCTGGCACAAACCTGTCCAAAAGATCCTTTTCCTATGAGGGAATCTATTTCATAGCGCTCCATCCATTTCTCTCCTGGAGTGATAATGTAATCATGATTGGAATCATCATAACCATCATTGTAAACAGGAACATTTGGTCGACCTTTCTTATGTCCGGACTCGTCCCCTTGCTGCACCTGTGCACGGCGTTTTTTTTTTGCATAGTATACCTGAAGAAACAATAATAGCAGTCTCAACAGAGGAGAGCATTATCAAGTAATCCCAAGTCATAAAATTTGCAACACCACAAACAGAGATGCCCATGGGGCACCCTTGTTCAATATAACTGTGCAAAATTAAGCTGGATTTAAACTTTGCACAGAAAATTCTGTGGCAACAAGTTCACTTGGCACTGGCTCATAAAGCTAGCGTCAGACGGAATGCTGGTGACCTATGCAAACATTAAATCATGAAATTTTATAGGTATTAACACTTTTAGGTTATTCTCTGTTTTCTAATGGACCATTTTGAGCTCATTTCTATACCTAAATCAAAGTGGCTTGTTTTAGGGTGGTTTCCCTTGCTGCTAACTGGAAAATTTTTAGTTGGAATTCATCAATAAATTGACTAGTCTAAAATGACCAGATAAACTCATTAGGGATTCTGAGATCCGATCTACATTTCCAGACTGATCCAAGAAATGTGCAAGCATACAGTGAGTAATCAACAACCAAAGAATAGTTGAGGATGGAAACGGAGTAAAGAACTGGTTGCAAATTCTAGATCATTATTCATGATTTTTAAGTAGAAAAGAAGCATTTGAATGAGATATAAATCTTTATTGTTTTAAATTTGATAAATAAATCCAGAGTTGTTTAAAATATGAAAAGTTCTAACAGGTAATTTCAAATACACTAAGTGTTTCTATGCTCTGCTTCAATAGGTTTTGGTTCATCAGTCCTCCATCTAGCTAGGTGCTCAACACTCCATGCACAAACTGCCCTTTCGACATTCTCACTTAGGCCACTTGATGCTGCTTTGTAATGTCTAGATGAGTAACCAATGATTTTCAGTGTTTTTCCCCACTAGTTCTCTGCCATCTACTTCTACAAGAGAAAAAAACACACTTATACTCTTTCACCTTGATTTCTTGGCAGAATTATTCATACTTTGTCCATTTACTTTATCTCTTTTCTTCTATTCTGTTTTCCCATGGGACTGTAAAATACATTAAGAAAACCTGCCTAATCTTCTTTGATCAGATGATGATAACAGGTCTCACTCGCTTGTTATACCTATGTCTTGAGAGAATACTAATTTCCACTCCACATCCTGCCAGTATTGTCCAAAATTGGCCACTGTTAGGATATCTCTTTTACAAATTTTGTGAATAAGTTTGACTTCTTAATTTACTTGCATGTTTTCACCTCCTCTCCCATTTTCTTTGCCAGCACCTCCAAAACTTTATCTCGACACCATTCATGCCTTCCCTGTGCTGTGCTAGTGCTACAACTTGATAATATACTTTGAAGCATTGCTATCTTCTTACACACCACCCTCTTTTCTCTTTGGTTTGGACAACAGAGTATAAATTGAACTGATTAGAAACTGTAATCCTTGCTGGTACCATTTTCCATGTCTAACAACTTTAACCCTTTCACCTTTACATCCTCTGAACTTGTTTCTTCACAGCACAGGTGTATAAAAATGCTGACGAGGTTTTATTTAGCAAAATTCATTTTTCATCAGCCAAAACAATAGAATCCAAAAAAGTGAAGCTGGTTTGCAGTTACAATTTGTTAGAAAGACTGACCATAGCAAAACTTTCAAAAATATAAACAAACAAAATTGCATTAAAAATAATCTTTGGAAAGTATTTGGCACACAAAGCAGTGAAAATGTGATTACATTCTTTCTTTGTTTGTTTGTGTGTGTGTGTGTGTGTGAGAGAGAGAGAGAGAGAGAACCTTAAAAAATGTTTCCCAATTGTTGAACACATACAGTAATGATGAAAATGTGAAGATCTATTACCAAATGAATACAGGCAACAAATATACTGTTCAACAATGAGAAACATGAAAGAGAATTTTCAAAATCTCAAGATAATTCTTATGAAAGATTTATTTTAAATTGATACAATATGGGAAAGCTAAATCTATTCAATCTAGTTGTTTTCTACAGCTATGAATGCAAGCAGCCCTTTATATATATATATTGCCCCTTAAAAAAGAACATTGTTGACATGGCATAAGTCACCTTTTTTTAAAATTTTTTTTAGTGTCGTCCCTTCTCACTAGTATATAAACAAATTGTTAAGTAAAAAATCCATCCATGTTATCCCGTCAATCACCAATAATGGTGCTTGGTTTGAATAAATCTTGATTTTTCACCTTGTCATTTGCAAAAGTGCCAATTTAACAGAAATGTTCATCCTCAAACTAAAAAGTACCCCCCCCCATTCCATTGGCAAGCGAATGAATATTTCAGCAGTCACATTCAGTTTGATAAACAATGTGACAGCTTTATTCATGCCAATACTTCTAGTGAAATGAAGCTCTGATGGATCTGGTGTTGCATTGTGCAGCAGTTTCAACAATGGATATGATCTCTCTGCGGCAGAGATAACCCTAGTGAGAGAGCATAATGCTGCAATCAACTGTTAGAAAGCAATGCTAATTCTACATCATGAGGGCCCCAGCACTTTAGACTCTGGTAGGAAAATCCCCACTAGAACTCTTCGTTTTTAAATGTGGGAGGAAACTGGAGTGAACCCACATGACTGAACTCTCCAATGGATCTAATGAATGTTAGACTACTGAAAAGTAGAACTGACTAGAATCACCTCACTCAGTGGAGAGTTAACTTTTCCTCCAGCAAAACAGATTTTGCAGCTATGTTGTCTTTCAACAGCAGGCATCTCAAAGAATCAAATTTTGCATTATTTAAGTTTTTTTCCTATAATCATCTGGAGAAGAAAAAAAATCCCAGTTTTATTCAAATTTTGTAAAGAAAATCAAAGGGAAACTGTTATTATTTAAAATGGGATTTCCAGCAAATTGAAAAAATTAGGTAAGCTTGTGATGTGTGCCATCCATAACAAAAATTATTAAAGTGAAAAAAAGAAGAAAAGAAATCTTTAAAACTTTAATTTGCTGATAAACTGAGTCTCCCGACAATTTCCTGTCAAACAAACCTCCAATCTAATACAAACTGTACGGTAGTTACAATGTGTGTAATTAATGGGAAATTATTTCACTAGTTCAAAACTAAGTTCGCAAACCTGTTTTCTTTTTCCACAAGAAAAATAAATTAGATATTCATATATCTTCACTGACTATAGATTACCTCCCCTTATTTCCTACTGGCTGCGTAACTTAAAAAAATAAGAAAGAACTTCCAAATTTGAAAAGTCAGAACGTTTTGCAAACCCAGTAATCAGTGAAGGATCAGAAGTTGCTCACCACAAAATTTGTTTATCCTCTTTATCTAACTATCTGTAACAGAGATACACAAAATACCATCCCACCACCCTTTAGTGGGAGAACAGAACTCACTGGCATCTTCCACTGGCCAGACAAAAACAAAATGGGTACTAAATGATCATACACATGGCAGCTCACTGGCAAATGTCAGGACTTATATGAACTGACAACTGAAAAACCAGATGCTTCATGGTTATGATCTATGGTAATTTGTGTTAACTGATGACAAGAAGCCAAATAGCTTGCACACCCACAATCCTCTATGATGATGAATCATGACAATAGAAGTCCAATGTGATTGGTCAATGTAAAGCCACAAACTGGAAGTCCTGCAGGGTATATAAAGGCCCACACAAGTAGTTGACAGCATCTGTTCAATGCTACTCCACCCCAGTCTTATTCATGTTCCTTGTTGAGTTCTACATCCCATGGTAGTGATTTGTATTCATGATATTTGTGAAAGACAAATGCCCATAATTCATAAAATGCTGCAAGCAGCTGCTCATGTTTCAGCGATATATTGGTACAGTAAGTCTTATTTATTCTTTCTTGCTTGCTTAGAGAGAAAGAAAAAGCATCAACAGGTACAAACTTTCACTTTTGCACCAATACAGCAGTTTCATAACCTTGTCTTTGACTTATCCAAGCATACTTTCTGCCCACTGATAGGTCCACAATGTAAATGTAGACTTCACACCCCTAATCTATATGATGAGAGCACCAGCAGATGGGTATAAGCATGAACAAGTGTGCAATTAAAAAATCCACAGGCTACTCTGATCTGGAAAATTGAATTATTTTGTCCCAAATCTAGTTTTGTTAAATTGTGGTTAGCTTTGACTGAAAAGAACCACAGAAGATGGATGCTTGCTCAGCACTGGTTAAAATTGAGATTAAGTTAGACAATGGATAATAGGAAGAAGAACCTGCAAATAACAGCATGTTCTTTACCATAATTAAAAACTGACAAGGACAAAAGTAACTCTCAGCCCATCTAACAGACTCTACATTAGAAATCTCAGAATTGTATTTTTCAATAATAATCTAATTATTGTAAATTCATGTGCAACACTTGCTAAAACATAACCAAGGATCAACACATTTTACAGAATTAGAATCTGTAAACACATGTAGGTTATACATACACTTCTCAGTGCGTCAGATAATACTGTAAGCTATTTGTCCATAAGAACCGACCACACAACTAGAAAGCTAGTGTATCATATTTACTGTCTTCAACTTAATGCTGCTGTTTACCTCATTCAAACTATCATTCTGATGACATATCCCCCCCTCAAATATTTTCAGACACACTGACATCTACCAATCAAATTATCCACTTACTTATCCCAAGTGCCCAAAGTAGGTAATTCTTTCTACTACAATATCTCCCATTAAACCCCCCCCCCATGGCTCCCTGCTGAATGCTTGCACAGAGAGGACCCTGGAACAGTTGGGGATCTTGAGACAAATGCTTTTTATTTCACATTTAAGGGTCTCTGTCAATGAGATTAAGAACAAGTGCTTACCCTAAGTGTAAGTGAATAATAAACAGAAGAGCTGCCATATACACAGCAAATTCACATTGCCAAACCAAACTCCTTCCATTATAATGCCAGACTCACTTATCACAGCAACATTTGCCAACATTCAGACACTGAGACTCATTTTATACTAGCAGACTTAATGTTAAATCAAAACCAAATAAAATTAAAGACAAGCAATAAAATTTCAACTTCCAAAAAAAAAACACAAGTGGCTAATTCCAAGGACTCTGCAAAGATAAGCATAACAATGATAAATATTTGGTCTTAATTGTAAGCATTCTTTTAACTACCAAGGATCCATGACAAAAAGTTATTTTCTCTCTACAGTGATAACGGGTGTAGCTAATGGGGGGCGGCAGGGGCGGTCCGCCCCGGGCGGCACGTTTTGGGGGGCGGCATTTTTTGGTCCGAGTGCGCGTTTGTCAAATTTATTTCAGGACAGTATGTTACATATATAATGTAATTTTTCGTTCTATTTTTCCAGATATTATTTTTTTCCTGAATTTTTCGTTCAATTTTAATGGTAGTTTTTTGAAAGGAAGAAAGTTTTTCTAAAATTTGCTGTAAAAGAAATTCGCTCACTTGAAGTGAGTCACTTCTAATTAATTTTGAATTGAATATCAATATTTTCTCATTATATATTTGATAATTTTTATTTTCTAATAGTACTTTTTTTCAATAAATAAATAAATAAAAAATGAATTTTTTGGAGGTTTTGAAATTCTACGTTATTTAGAGGGCGGCAAATTCTACGACCGCCCCGGGCGGCACAAATGCTAGCTACGCCCCTGAGTGATAATAGTGTAATAGTGGAAGATATTAAAAATTAAAATTCTGAAAGTCAAGTTTTCTCTCTTTCTCCCACATCAACTAATTAGTAATTTAACATTCTTGAGATCTTTATTTCTAATGGATCCACAAAAGTAACTAACAACAACTATAGGTCTTCTGGCACAAAAAAACAAAGAAGTGTAGTCAGTTGAGGAGATTTTTAATTGTTTTTTAAGAAGACATCTTTGTTGGATACCGAAATAAAAGAGAATGACTAATTGTAGAAAATCTAAATTTTAGGGGGCAATCATTAACTGGAATGAAAAACGATAACGGCAGCTGTCTGTGTTGATTAATGCTTAACATTCCAGGGGGGGGGGGTCTGTGCATGCACAAGCCCTGAATCCTCCGTGAAGACACAGATAGTTTTCCGTGTACATATTGTGTTGTTTTGCTTTGTCAGTTTCCTTCATGGACACAAGGTAATTGATTCTGACAATTACAGTTAAAGTTTTCTGAAAGACGACAAATTAAACAAAAGCTGGAATATGTTCTGGAAGCATTTAAGTCCAAATTTGGAGTGTGTGCTGTGAATTCCTCCCTCAGTGCAGACTCCTCCAGAGGACCCAGGGAAATTCCACTGGTTGGGCTATGATGACGTAAAGGGATTCCCCAGTGTAGAATCATGCAGATATTTGGCATGCCAGCCCAGAAAGGGTGAGCCAGATGTAGGAAAGGTAACTAACTCTTAGCTCTCTCTCTCTCTGTATGTCTGTCTGTGTGGGTGGGTGGGTGCAGGCGTTCCATGTAGCAGATTAACAATCTGTGTGACCACTGGATGCCCCCTCCCTAATCACTTACCAGCACTTTCTTAAATACTGTGCCTGCCAGCTAGCTATTTCCCAGTCAACGCAGCCATTATTTCTTTGCCTAGTATCCAGATGAGGGGGTTTCTATTTCAAGTAGTTCAGTTATTTACAGCTGAACCCTGTGCTGAAATGTAGTGCATGAAGGAGCACCAAACATAAGGAAGAGAATCTCTGGTTACACTGTCTGCTAATGATTGCAGCTATTTATGTAACATTCCCACTCCCTGAAACTTCCTTCATTAAAGGTGTAGCTCTCATGATTTTAAATTCAAAATATTTCAGTGCAGTTTCCACTTTTACAATACAGTATTTGTTTACATCAACTTTTCACTTATAAGAGCCAAAAAACAAACAAAAGCTTTTCAAGTTTGTTCAGAGAAGTACTGTCTGCATATGCTCACCAATTTCAAACCTGCACCATGATGCCAAATGCAGAAAATTCTTTCAAAACAAACAAAAACAACACGATAAAGATTTTGATGCCTTTTTTAAAATTCAGTGAAAAGGTGTTTTCTTTCTCATGAGTGTCTGTAAACTTCCCAGTCGGGCAACAGTAAAGAATACAGCAGAAGGCTGCCAAAGACATGGTCCAACTTGAGAAATTGTGCTGAACTATTCTATTTATCAAGTTCTTCGAGTACACACAAATTGCCTGCATTTCAGTCCATCAAACGATTGATTTGCAAACTTTTTTATTTTATCTTTATTTGTTTAGATGCAGCAAAATATAAGTTTATGCTTACTCTTATACCATTTCTATATAGTGGTGGACATTCATTTAAGATAAATAATTCTTTCTTTTTTAATCAATATATAAAAAATTAAAATAAGCATAAGAATTCATGTTCATATCTCCATGATATGCAAGAAAAATTAGTGCCAACAATTAGTGTGTACACAGATTCTAAAGTCAGTCTGTGGAGCCTTGTTAGTCTGAACACTAATAATCTGGAAACCTCAGCATCTGGACTTAATTCCATGGGAACAGAAATTCCAAATGCTAATAGTCACCATTTATCTGGAAATTTGTGTTCCAATCTGGAAGTCAAAATTGGGAGACCAAAACATAAATTTTATAATAAATCTTAACTCAATAAACTGGAAATTTTTAAAATCAATATTTTATCGTAGTTCAAAATAAGTGCTAAACATTCATGGATTTAACAGTTTTGTCAAATTTCTAATTGATCACACATTTAGAACACAAGCAAGACCTGTCTGCTGATTTACCTGTGGTTTACCACATAAATGATATCTGTCTATTGAAATCCTTGTGGTGATGTGGTAATAGTTCAATTAACAAACTTGGGATCAAATGATGTGAACTTCTAAAATTATAGATAGTGAATAAAATCTGATTTTAAGTTGACTTGATAAACGTATTTACTAACTCTATTCAACAATTGCAGTTTGTTATTTGATCAATTGTCAGTGGCTGTACAAAGAAAGGTCAATTATGACTTGGACTGCTCAGTGTGAGTTCTGATTTTTTATTATATTTTAAATTTAAAATAAAAATGTATCTACTCAAGTCCATTTGAAAAGCTAGTGCTAATTATTTCAACTTTAATGCCTTCAGTGTCAAATCACTGGTGATGGCAATGATGCCACTTCAGACCCCGAGACACAGGACATCATCACACCAAGGACAGCATAGCAACATTGATTTGATACTTTAAGCAGACTTCAGCAAAATTTAGCTCCTACAATCTTATACACAACAGAGAAGCCTTTGGAAGCCTATGTAAATTATCAAAGATCATAGCAGACCGATCAGGCAGAAAAGCCAAGCAGACAAAATTCACCCTACAAAATAGAAACTATCATCATTATTTCACATGTTGGATACTTAAATGACACAATTAATACATTGGATACATAAGTTAACAATATACAGCATCATATTACATGTGTAGTATTGATGTTAGATAATGTATTGACGTTCATGTTTTAAAAAAGTGCATGATTCATCTAACCAGAAAATTCGTTAATCCGGACATATTCACTGGGGAACAAGGTGTCTGGATTAACAAGGTTCCATTGTATTCACTATCTTTCCCTCCATTTTATGTTTCAAAAAGAACAAGCAAAATAAAACTAGTTTACTTTAGGCCATATTAGATAGATTATATTCTCTTTGGGTTGTGGGAGTCTTCTATTGATATTTGGTATCAAAATAATTCAAAGCACAAAATCAAGAGCAATTTTACAATGTCGGCATCTTATCTCAGTTTATCAACTGCTTAATTATGCATCACTTTTAATAAAGTTATGTAAATTTTTTAAGTTAAAAATAAAAGTTGGCAAAACTAGCAGGGACAAGGATCAAATCAGATTTTTAATAGAGAGAGAAATGCCACTTAGTAAATAAATCAAGTTGTAGCATACCTTTAGAAATCACTGAATGATGAAACACCATCTTATCTAGCTGAATTACTCACCAACATATCCCTGATCTTCGCATGATCTACTAGATTCCTAAAGCTTCAACAAACAGCTTAGAATAAATATTCAATAACTTATGCAGTTGTCTCCAAAAATATTGGGATAACCATTTTTATTGTTGTTCTTGTTGTTTTGTTAGTGTAATTATCTCAGGGAGAAAAGGACAATGGTGACAGCCTTTGAGTATAAATGAGTAAGATAAGATATCTAGGTGGTAAGGCATTTATTTAATGAAGACGATAATTTTACTGAACTCATTGTCCTCCAAGTTTAATCATAGATTGACACATTTTAGACAGAAGAGATCAGTTTAGATGAAAAGTAGTTATCAGGGTGTTTATTCTCATAGTAGGTTCAGATCAGATACAACCAAGCTGTCCTGTGGTGGCCAGCCAATAATCACAGCAATGCTATCCATAAGTTGTGAGGCTATAGTGACTTTTACACAGTCTTTGCTAAAAACATGAGATAAAGGAGAGAACCATACTGTGGTACACACAGTACTAACCTGAAGGAGAGACTATCCATTGCTAATCAAAGTTAAAACCACTTGACGAAAGGGATCCAAGCAATGATAAATTGTATTGAACAGGAAAAAGTCATGGTAAATTGGTTACTAGCTTATAAAACAGAACTGTTTTGGCCATTTAACTATGTAAACTAATGGTAATAAACAAACAATTTATTATGCACTAAAGAAATTTAAACTCCCAATTTAAAGAAATATGAACAGATAGGGTTATTTATTAACCAACTTTTCTTTTTAATGCTTACAGATGATTTGATGATGGAAAGGATGCAGTATTAAAACCATCAACCAAGGTGTTGGTAATAGTAGTTTGGATGAGTTGGCCAGTGACCAAAGAAAATTACCGTGTGAAAATCCCTCAAATACAAACAGCATGCATACACAAACACACACACACACACACACACACACAGTCTGTGTCTGTTTATTCAACTCTTTTTTTTTCTTATTTCTTATCACAGCACATGATTAAGAATATACAAGTCAAACCAAGTTTCTGGACTAGTCCACCAACAGACACAACATGGGGTGAACTTCAAAGAGTAAATCAGGCAACTGACAAGTGTTATTTGGCTTGGGAATACATGAAATGGGGGCCTGCTATTTCCAATTTGAGAAAAAGAAACATTAAAATGCTCACATAAACTCACACCTCTGACAAGAAAGTATTTAAATCCACTTTTTTTATATCTGTGTTTTAAAAAAGTGGTGATTTACACTGAATAATCAATTTAGTTTGATAGATGTTTTCCCAATTCTCACCTAAATAAAGTATAACAACATTGCTAACCAGTATGCATGAGTACATTAAAGAAAATGTGCCTTTCTTGACATGAATCTATTCAAATTAACCAGTGAACGTCTTTGTTAGATGTTTTTATATCTCTTTTAAAAAATGTATTATAAAAATAAAGTCAGCATTTATTTATTTACATGTTGGTGCATTTATCTAGTTCTATTGTAAGTTTGCACCCATCAACCAAAATATAAACATCACAACTCCTGTCAAGCATAGTGATACAATAAGGCCAACAGACTCATTCCACATCAAATCCAATGCTATCTGAACATTTCCTACCATATGTACTGAATTTTTAACATGTAGTTAGTGTGGGTCAAATAAAATACCCTTTTTAATGAGGGCACTAACTGTGAAAAACACATCCAATACCAGTTTTAAAAACAATTTTGTATTCATTACTCAAATTAATTAAGATATAAACTTCAAATTTAGTTTCCAGGGTAAACTTTATGCACGATATCTGTGAATAGCATGAAAAAACAAATTAATTTATTTTAAAATTAAAAGTTACCATGGGAAAGAAAGAAAGAAATGGAGAACCTAGGGTATTCCACATCAAATATACAGACTTTTCAGCAAATTTTTGACACTCCATCTCAGATTTCACTCATTTTTTGTACAAGTATTTGTTTCTATAGTGAAACATTATGTACCAATTTTCAGACCTTGGGGCCCACTGGGGCCAATTTTAGGGGCCCCCCAAATTAGGACTTCCCCAGCTGACCCACAATCTTCCAGAAGCTATATCTAAGGCTGTACTGGTCCGATTTGGATGATCTTGGTATCAAAATGTTCATAAAAGCAAGATCTTTCCAATCACATAAGTAAAATCACTTCAAAATAGAAATTCCAAAAGTGGTAATTGATGGTGCCCTTTGACCTTAGCCCCCCCCCCAACCGTTGGTCCCAATTTTTTATGGAAAATACCCCCTCATATACTTCAACACCTCAACAAAAAAAAACAAAAATGGGATCTCCAAGGGTTCAGGTGTGGCAAAGTTCTATGTTTCGGGGGGGGGGGGGGAGCTCGACCTGCTTCTGCTTCTGAGAGTGACATTGTTTCAATGTTTAGCTTTAGTTTAGACACTTCATGTTATTGTTATGCTAGGGCCCACTGAGAGGACATTGAGTCAGTCCAGTCAGTCCAGACGTCAAATGCTAGGGGTGACCATATGTCTGAAACTGACAATTATCATCCCTGGACTATATATATATATGTATATTGCATCATTTGTGAAACATTCATTCCAATGTGTGAATTAATTTGTAAGTGGATAATCATCATCAAAGTCAAATGAGCTAATTTCATTCTTTTTTTTGCATATTTTTCAGCATAAGCATGGCAAATAAAGATAGGAGTTCCGCAAATACTGTTGTGATCCATTCAGCTATCATAAAACAAAACAACAAAATCTTCGCAATGTGTCTAATGATATGTTGATGAAATATCCCTCAAAGGTGAAAAAAGATGATAGACTTTGTACTTTGTGCAGAAAACAACTTGCTAAGTTGTCACCAGAGCATATTTAAGGATCATCTTCGACATCATCATAAGGTCCTATCAAAGGAATTGCAGAATCTGTTTCGACAGATGAGGACAAAGAGGTTTTGAGTAAGAAGCAGAAGTTGACCTTTTGAAATAGTCTTTATCCATAATAGGGGAAAACCCATTTGATAAAAGAAAAGCAGAAAGGAACCCAGGGTACATTCCTGCAAAGCGAAGTAAAGTGGAAGCTTCTATGCGAAAGAAATTAGATCTAGTTGCTGGATCAAGCAATATGGAAAAAGCACAGTGTGCCATCAAAATGTGATGAAAACTGCATGCCAGAGGTGATCAAAAGTCTGAAAGAAAAAAAAAACTTTGTTTCAAGCCGTTCAGAGCAAATATGTATACCGACAATATTTGCTTGGAATATGGGCATTAGAGGGATGATGAGAGAATTCGGCTTCTCCCAAAGAATGGTTATACAAGCCAAAAATTTAGAGAAAGAAAAGAGTATGTTATTGTCTCCAAATCCCAAACTGGGTAAAATATTGCCAGATCAAGTTAAATCCGCCATAACTGAATTCTAGCGAAGTGATGAAGTCAGCTGAATAATGCCTGGGAAAAAAAAGACTTTGTGGTAGTCAGGAATGCACATGGAAAAGACAAAAAAAATCAAAAGTGCCTGGTACTAAACAATCTCAAGGAATTGTTTTAGAAATTCAAAGAGAAGCACCCTAACTTGAAAGTTGGATTTTCAAAGTTTGCCATGCTCCGTCCCACAGAGTGTGTCCTGGCCGGTTCAAGCGGTACTCACAGTGTATGTGTGTGTACGATCCATCAAAATATGAAACTCATGATGATTGGATCAAAAATGCCAGAGATTGCTGAACTTTCCAGATATATCATGAGATAGCTAGCATGCATAGTTTGCAACCCAGCACAACTGGCATGTTATTTAAGAACTTGTGAAAGTTGCCCATCAATTGAAGACTTCAAAAACGAGCTACTAAGTGCTTATGAAGTGAGGGGATTAATGAAATTCAGTTTAAACAATGGACATCCACTGACAGGTCTGAACTTAGCTCCATGGTGCTTCCTTTGGAAGAATTTATTGATAAATTCTGCAAACATGCAGTGAATTTAGTGAGACATGACTTCATTGCCAAGGCTCAATCTTAGTTTTTGAAAAATAAAAAAGATGAAATTGGTGAAGGAGAATTTGTCAACATTGGAGACTTTTCAGAGAACTATTCCTTCGTTGTGCAGGATGCAGCCCAAGGATTCCTTTGGAACTGCTCTCAAGCCACAATTCACCTCTGGGTTTATTATTTCAAATCAGACGATGGCAAACTGAACCATGATTCGTTCACAGTGATATCAGAGTGTAATATTCACAATGTTGTCTCAGTCCACCCTTTTCAAAGAATGCTCATGGAGCACTTGAAATCTAGGTTTGGAAATGTCATAAAACTTCACTATTTCTCAGACAGTTGCACAGGTCCGTATAAGAATTGCAAAGCCTTCCTAAGCCTATGTCATCACAAATCAGAGTAGGGTATAGATGCAGAATGGCATTTTTTTGCCACCAGTCATGGAAAGGGCCCTTCGGATGGGGTGGGAGGCACAGTCAAGCAAGAAGCAACACGTGATAGCTTGTGTAGACCATATGACAGGCAAATTATTTCTCCAAAAGATCTTTTCGCCTTTGCTGAAAATGGGCTAAACGAAATGAAGTTTGCTTACGGGACCCAAGAGGCGTATGAGGAGGAAGAACAGAACCTGTAAGACAGGTTCAAAACAGCCAGAACCATAGCTGGGACTCAAAAACTCCATGCTTTTATCCCTATTTCATAAACTAACCTTCAAGTATGCAAATTCAGTCTTATCGAGAAACAGCACATCGAGTCGGTAATCTCAAAATCTATGCCAACTTTTAATGGGAAACTCTCAGGTTACACCACAGTGCACTATGACGGACAATGGTGGCTTGCCTGTATCATGCATGGAAGCTTTTCAGGACATTCATGAAATTAAAGTGAATTTTCTTCATCCAAATGGGCCCTCCTTAAATAGTTTCTTTTTTCCTGAAATTGAAGATCAGTATATATTAGACATTTCCGATATTCTTCTTTCTGTAGAACCAAAAACTGCTACAGGCAAAACCTACACAATCAGTAAAAAAGAAATCCAGTTGTTAAATAAAGCTTTGGTTGGCAAAAAATCCTGACTGACTATGCTAGGCAAGACTTGTACTAATATCGCTTTTGTATGGAAACTTGGTTTCTTTCTATGTTGGTATCTAGTACTAGAATACAATGATATCGTAGTATATTGAAATCTTGCTTTGTGTCGTGTATGGTGATGACATGCATGTCTAGCACCCGAGCCCCCACTAACATAAAACTTTTCCACACCTGAACCCTTTGGAGATCCCATTTTTGTTTTTGCTGAGGTGTTGAAGTATATGAGGGGATATTCTCCACACAAAAAATCGGGACTGGGAAGGGGGGGCGCTAAAGGTCAAAGGACGCCATCAATTACCACTTTTGGAAAGATCTTGCTTTTACGAGCATTTTCATACCAAGATTATCCAAATCGGACCAGTACAGCAAGATATAGCCTCTGAAAGATCGTGGGTCAGCCTGGGGAAGTCCAAATTTTGGGGACCCCTAAAATTGGCCACAGTGGACCCCAAAGGTCTGAAAGATGGCATGGTGAGTCACTTCACCAAAATGAATAAATGGCCAGCATATGCGGAGAAAATATGGTATTAGTGTCAGAAGGGTGTGTACACTTGACATGGAATGCCCCACCTAGCTTAGGACCCTTAGAATCCCATTGGCATAGACATACAGAATCCAAGCTCTGTTATTATGTTCACATGGAAGTTAGTCAAGCAACCAGTAAGATACATTCACAAAATGATGAGTCCATTTTAATCAACCCTAAATTGAACACACAATACATGTGATATGACAATGGTGTTACTTCAGTTATCTAACTAATTCCAAAAGTTCTTAAAAATGTTCAAAGCTTGTTCATACCTTCCTGCTTAACTCTTCATCCAGTTTATATTCACAAACACCAAGAGCTGTTTGGACTGGACAATGACAAAAAACAAGATCAAACAGAACCCAACTATCATTTTATTTTGTGCTGTTGATCAACCAAAACTGGTAGATCCTTCGTGGTCATGTATAAAATTGAAAAAAACATCACACTGCGCACACATTGTACTGCAATAACATACTGTCATAGGTGGAGGAATCTAGAATAGGATCTGATGTCTAAAAGATGTTTTTCTGATCTTATGCTAAATAGTGTACATGTTATTTGCATAAAGTCAGTATATGTTCAGCTCATTTGTATTAGTTGAGACCAAATGGTGATGATGGGGAACCATGAACAGTTCTTGATGCAGACAGTTGCGGGTCCAGTAGTAGACTGTGTGCCCCTATTTCCTCTTGGAGAGACAGAGAAAAGACTTGAAATAATGTTGGAATTTGTCCAGATGTTTGAAGGCTAGCAAGTGTCACCGATCCTTTTGCATTGGTTTTTTCCAAGGCTCTTAACGAAAAAGCTTCATTCAGCCTTAATAGTCAATCAAGTCTATTTTCATGGAAACGAATGGAAAATTCTGCAGTTTTTTTACTGGCTAGCCAGCAGCATCAGCTAAGTAATGAACATGTTTGGGTGGTTATTTCCTTTTTGAGATATTAAGGCACAAACCAAATAAACTTGTGCACAGTAATGGAACTGTTTTCATGATCATCACTTTTTACATGCAAACTAATACAAGTTAATGGTTCTTCTGGATTATTCCTACAGTGCACTGCAAATGGATGTAGTGTTGCTTGTGTGGCATCCCATTGAAATCCCTGGATAGCATTTTGATATAAAAACAAACAACTTTCAACAAAAATCTATTAATATTATTACAGATCCAACTTCTGTTTGTTTTTCAGGTTCTTCAAAGACTGAACCTGTACTCTAGAAATATAATGACGCTTTGTCGTTTTAGCTGCTGTATCATAAAATGTTTCGATAAAGCCCCTAACTGTTCCAGAAATATCCTACAGTTTTGTATGACCTTTGATAAGTCCACTGTTTATATTTCATAATGCCACCAGATATTCTGCAAGCCTATTTCCCTCAGACATTCTCCACATCTGTGAAATGTATTGTCTTGAGAATTAAGTTAAAAAATCAACTCAGACAATTTATCCTTATAATTCATATGCTCTGGAAAGACAGCCATGAACTTAGTTTTGATGAGTTTCACATGCACAAATAAAATGCATACCCAGTAGATTGTCTAAGTTTGAAAACCAAATTTTCACATGCTTATAATGCCTTTTAAATTCCAAGTACAAATCCTTCAAATTAACAGTAAGAGCTATGGTGTATACAGGTAATGCATGCACATATTACTAACTTCCATCTGTTATTATGCTGAACATCTTGGCATCTTTGGTTTAGAATTATCTATGGTACTGCTAAACACAATACCAGAGTTTACATTTTGTAGTACTGTTGCCAATGGAATTTCAAGGGTACAAAGTCAGCTTTAATTTTTTTTCCTTCTATGATAACTTATAAAGTATCATAACTACATAATTTCTAATGCCATTTTTAGACTACACAGGAAGTTCATCAGAGAAACCAGATTCAAATTGAAGCCTATGACTTAATTAGTTAATAAGTTAAAAGTAAAACGTTTTTTAAGTAGGCATGGTCCGTTTTCAGATTTAGTGCCTTCATATAAAAGGACTATATATAATTCCTTCATTAATGAGAGTTGACAAAATATTTTCAGGTTCTCCATTTGATTCAAGTACCAACTATCAAAAAATTTGAGGAAAATATAAAATACATGGTTCTGACCCTGGTTGAACTGACAAGAGTAATGTACCAAGATTTGTCTTATCAGTTAAATGACATTACTTTTTATCTGCCATTACTCAGTGGATAGCTTTCTATATCATGGGGTTTGTACAAACCAAGTACATAAGTGGCAAACTGTTGCCCCCCCCCCAATGTAGACTTTACAACATATCAAAGGTGTCTTGCTAGGGTCTCCCAATCTTAAACTTGCTATCATTTTAAAAAGATAGCTTCTGAAGTTCTCACTTTATCTATGATTAAAGCACAGCATAGGTATCCTCAGATACAATTATCACTCAGAGTTCTCTCAAGGGTTGTTGTGATAATTTGTTTTGAATCAATTATCTACTAGGTAATTCCTATGGAAAAAGTCTTCCTGCTGACTTGGTAGGCAAGTCTACAAATTTGTATCTATAGATATTAAAGTGGATTCATTCCAAATCATGTTGGCAATTTGTTTTTTGTCATTTGCTGATTGGTAGATAGCCTTTTTAAACAACAGAAGAGCAAAACTAGAGTTTGAAAGGGAGAGTATAGTTAAGTGTTTATAGCTGAAGCATTTTGTTATTTAAAGCAAGTCACAAAACCATCAGCCTCATCTTTTATAATAATTTACAACTATCTCTTTCCCACATTAACATGTTGCAAGCATTTAATGGGTGAATACTAAATAAAGAACTCCAAAACACTAGTTTAATTAAATAAAACAAATAATTTATTAATTTATGCTTGATTTTCTTTTATCCTCTGTAAAACATTTAAAAAGATGAACCAATGACCTACACTTATCATACTTCCTGCTGCCTGCATATGTTACATTCAATCTGTGAAACTGCCCATTTCATGAAACGGATAATTAAATTGCCTAATTCATGAAATGGGCTGATGCCATTCAGGAAATGCTTACTGACATTCACATACTACTTCAGGCATTATGCACACACATTTTACTAATGTCTAATTCATGAATTAGACAAGTCATCTTCATATTTCGTGAAATATAGAACTTATAAATACTATTTTTTATCCCATCTTAAATTTAAAATTGATTGGAACAGATAAATTATGGTCTAATGCTAGCTTTAACATATTGAAAGTTTTAAATATAGAATGAAATAGCAGATTAACCATAAACACAGAGCTATTCTTCGAAATTCTATACTATACATTAACACCACCATTACCCTAGAAAGTACTACCCCCATAATTGCATTCTCTATGAAGACCTGACATTATTAACAATAGTATCCTGACAATGGATTGACCAACCTCTCTCTCTCTCGCTCTCACTCAGACAATTAAACTGTATGAATTTCAACTGATTCCAACCTACTTTTCATTTGATGATTGCACTTCTGGTACCAATCATAAAGCCATACTGTTCAACTGCTAGCACCACTCCAATAACATGTGGTAGATTGCTTTTGTTGCAGTTAAACTTGGAAACTGGTACAGCAACATTGTCACCTGTTCCTAGAGCTCTAAGAGATTGGGTACCGCAAGTTATCATTCTGTTGGCCTGGTTAATAATTCCCTGTTAGTCTTCCTTCTTCACCCATTTTGCACTGTGCTTGTTGATAGAGAATCCTAAGTGGGTATTACAACCTCACTAGAGGCAACAATAGATGTGGCAACAATGGATCTGGTGTCACTTGGTGTGGTAGGAGAAACCTCCTTCAGCACATCCTTTAGCTTCTTCTCCATAACCTTTGTACCAAGACAGGTGAGAAATTCAGCTGGTAATGTGGAAGTCAGCACACAGCAAGATTTGTTACCAGTCTAATCTTTATTTGGCTCCACCTGCAAGGTATCATGATATGACATGTTACTGGACCAATGAACAAAGCAAACACCATAGCTCCACCTAGCACTGTTGTTGCCCTTCATCAAATTCACAAGCTTGAGCTTCATGTCACTATTTCCTTGTTTTACTGATCCCTAGCTTTGAGAATGACATGATTGTCCATTCACAAAACCAAATCTGGCCAGAGACTAACCAGTTCTTCAATAACCTGAGTTGTAAACTTGCATCCATTGTCTGACTATAGAATATGTGATGCTCCAAAGTCCAGGAAGTTGGCAAATCATGCAAAACTTTGCCAGGTACTCCATGCAACATGGAATAAACTGGTAACTACCATTTTTAATAGCCTGTATATTCATCAGATTTACCTGGCCAAGCTCACTGAAGTCCTTCACAGAAAGGTCATGATGACTAACCCAGATGCTGTCTCAGCACACCTTTCCCTATTATTGGCTACTTTATCAACAACACCAAGCAATTTCAATGAATAAGTTTTCAGATTGTGGTAAGCTCCCCTTGGAAAACTGTTGCCAGTTTTTCCCAATAACATGCTGTTCATGAGCAGAACCTTACAGAAAGATATAGTGCTCTGATATAGCTAGTTATACGTAACTAGTATGAATCAGTCAGATTCTGCTAAGGTGTCATAGCTATTAAAGATTAACTAATTATAAATTCATCTCAATGCAGACCACCATTTAATGGTCAGTTTCAGAGATTGGGTATAACACATACATATCAACAATAATAGATATCAGAAAAAAATATCTGCAAAGATGACCTTTTACTTAAAACTTTTTAACTCTTATTTTCTATATTAGTTTAAAACATCATCAAAATCCATTTGTCATTCAAAACTGAATTTTAACAAGTTGTAAAAGCTTGATGCATAGAGAAACAGGAAATGGATAATCTACACAGTTTTCACTTTAAATCTTCAGCTTTAATGAATCCACTTGGCCTCGCCAGTTTTTATAATGCAGAAAAGAAAAAAAAATAGTCAGCCATTGTTGGAAAGATGTAATGTTTCTCAGTTGTTGTGCTGGAATGGAATCAAACAATTCTAATTTTTGATTTTGTCAAATCAGAAGGTAGTCATAAGTATGAAGGCGGCTAACAATCTGATCTTGAAAGAAAAAAATGTATTTTTTATTGATTTCAGAAAATTAGCAATGAGAACTTACCTATTACAGTATACAGATACTCCTTGACTTACGACCTATGTGACTTACAATCATGTGTAAAAAAAAATTCAAATATTCCCACACACCGTACAAGAGTCAGTATGACAACACGTATCTCCCAGCAGCAGCATCGCGTTTTCTCTTGGAATCAGTTATACTTCAGCAGTCACATTGCAAGTATCTTGCTTAGCTTCTACGAATTTACCACCCCAAAAGATGTTGTGCAAAAGGAAGATTTCTCCATCTACCAATACACCAGGCAAGAAACAGGGGAAGTCACTTGATTTGAAAGTTGAAATGAAAATAATTAGCCAACATGAAGGAGTGGAAAAAGTAAATGCTATTGCACGTGATCTACAGTTGTCCGATTCAATGATCTCCACTATTCTTAAGGACAAAGAGTCTTGGACGCAGTAAAAGGTTCAGCCGCCATGCAGTCGACGATAATAACAAAGAATTGACATGGACCTATCCACAAAATGGAAAAATTGTTGATGCTCTGGATGGAAGACCAGATACAAAAACGTGTACCCATAAGCCTACTAACAATTCAAAATAAGGCTAGAAATGTTAAGGAACGAATAGGAGATGACTACAAGGAAAACTTTCAAGCAAGTAATGGATGGTTCATTTGCTTCAAAAAAAGATACAATCTGCATAATGTCAAAGTAACGGGAAAAGCAGCGAGTAAGCAAATTAAAGAAAGAAAAAAGTAAAAGATATTGGTAACTGCATATAATAATGCATAAAAAAAAGATAAAATAAAATGTATTACGTAGTACAGTACATACTAGTAATGCATATAAAATACCCCCCCCCCAAAGGTCCAATATGTATAGGTCTTCAAGTTACATCCATATCGACTTACCCAGTTGGTTGGAACAGAACTCGGTCATAAGTCGGGGAGTACCCGTATTATATTTACCTATTTATACCTGAGTTCAGATAATTAATACTATTTCTTGAATAAATCTTTCCTAAGGAAAAAATATACCAAGGTGTATTAATGCAGTCTAAATCATTGCAATTTTTCTAAAACACCTGAAAACCATAAATATTTACATAGTTTGCCTGCCCCATATTTATTTACTTAAAATGAAGAAAGCTTTTTTCTTAATTCTTTAGACAATACAATAAATGAAAACAAAAAAGTAAAGGTGGGTGCCCACCATTTTCTACATCATCTAGAGAGCAGCAGAAACTAAAAAGGGCACTAATTCATTAAATAAATATTTTGGAAAGAGTTTCTTTGACTAATTTAGCAGGGCCAGGAGCTTGTCAGTCACAGCACGTGAAAGGAGAGGGGAACAGAATGTACAACTGGAATGCGGTGGTGTTGGGCAGGCTAGTGGCACAAGTTTTCACACGCTTGAGCTTGCACCACTACCAACACCCAGACACTTTTCATTTGACACAATTATATTTATATTTAAAAATTTGCCACATAAATATGGTATCATTATCTCAATAAACTGTGTGATCAAGACTTATAAGATAGCAAAAGGAAATTAGTGAAAAGGGTCATGAATATTTAAGTTGATTGCCAGATATATTCCCTAATCTTCCACATAACTATTTTCAATTTGTTGTTCAACTTCAAATTTAATAAAAGATGCAAACTGTTTAAAATTCAATCATATATAACAATAGTCCTGCAAATAAAATAAAATAAAAATAGTGTCAGTAAAACAAACATGAGCAGAATTACTTTCTTTTTTCAGTGTACAATGAGGTCAACAAATTAATCCTGAGGACATTTAATGTGATACATCTCTAAAATGGCATCTATTTGGCTAAACATGGGAAAATAGAAAATGCTAAAGGCACCAAACTGCTTTTAAAATCTCTCTATGAAAAATCCCAAAATTTAAAACCTTTTGGATTCAGATCAAAGCCAGATCTCCCCCGCTAAGCCTTGTTCTGTGGACAATGGGTTACTGGAGAGAAATCCCAAATAAATAAATCTGCCAACCTAAAAGCATTAAAAATTAATGATGCAGATCAAACTGTTGAGAGGAAACAAATTTTAAAAAAAAAATTAATACAAAAAACCTAAAGGATTTTAATTTACCTCTTTAACAAAATTATGTACTGTGTCCTTAAGAATACAAGCCTACTCAGAATTGGTAAGACATACACAAATATAATCTTTTATTCGCCTAAATAAATTTAAGGAAAGAACATTCTCCTATTCACAATAAAGTCATATTAAAACGTACAAGTCTTCAAATGATCCACTAAAATTATGAAGAAGCTACAGAAGGAAAATTTGTTTGTATGTTGCACGTGAAGGAAGACCAGCTTGAGTCACTCATACATTTGAAATAAAATAAAATGCTAACTGTAAAATGAACATCAGTGGCCTCCAGAACAGGCTAGTAAGGTGATGGGAACTAACCTTCTACTTTTGTCATAGTAAGCTTTCTTTCTTATTCTTTTAGTGAGAGTACTCGTTATTCTTGTCTCAGACCAGTTCTTTCTCACCATGGAGAAAATACCCTTGATGTTGGTATTATTGCAAGAAAGGATAAACAGGTATCAAAAGATCAGAAGAGGGTATCACCCATGCTACAGTCTAATGGTGGGGTTCTATCCAAGGATCAATGAAGATCATTTCTGGTCTGACATCTCACAACCTCAAATCATCCGAGTCAATTTATTCCCCAGCAAAACATGAAAATGGGTAATAAAGAATTGCAAAAAACATTCAACATTCTTTTGATATATGCAGTAGTAGCGAAAAATTTTGAATATGAAAGTATTTCTCCATACACTTAAGTACATTTACAGAATTTTACAACGTTTGTGAAAAATACCATGGTGCTAGGCCAATAATTTTCTTAGCTCTTCTACTGTCTGGGTCCTATCCACACGGTCAGCAAAATCAATAATCAAGATACCTCTGGCTTAAAAAATTATGCATGGTTTTTTATAAACCATGACAGTATCTCTTTAAAAGGATATATAAATTTCCCATGTTTTTTGTGAATCATTGTGACTTTCTTTGAAGCAGTAGATTAACCTTGTCAAAAATGGATAAAACGTTAGTAATGCATACTTAAGCTGGCATCTGATGAGTTTCTTTCACAATTTTCTTTGGCTGTGTTGTTAAATGATTTCAGTTCTGATGATATTTTTTACTGCTGGTAGTATGCTAAACATGGAAAAAATTCTCTGTAGGGAGCCACAAAACAAGAGCTTGTGAATCAAGGCATATCCAAACATTTACCTAATCTTATACTTGTGTACCTTGAAATATTATACTACTACTACTACTAAATGCTCTTTGCAGTAAAGAGATAAGGATTCCAATTTGTTGTCAACTGCAAAATGAAGTGGATGATATGCATAACCAATGGTTATCAAAATTATGCTGTTTTTCTTTTAAAAAAGCATGTCATCTCTTTTTTGGCATTCATAACAACATAACATTTGTATTATCAAATATAAAGAATTTTCTTTACTGAACCATAATTGCAGATTTGGCAAGGAAAGCATAGTAGTCCATACTACGACATGGAGACTTGTCATATTCTCATGGCCAAAGGCTAAACTTGAAAGACTCTATTATTTTTTATCAACAGGTGTATTATTTGCACTATCTTTGTGATAACAAATGTCTTAAGTTTCTCCACTAGATCACCCCTGATTATTAAATTAGTAGAGACTATCACCCATGGTCATGGCCTTCCACATTGGAAAGTGATCATGCAACCCATTTACTGGCAAACACATGGTCACTAATCTCATAACCAAGACAGGAGACCATAACTCCTGTAACCGGGGAAGTGTGCAACAAAAATTTGAAAATCATTATCTATAAAGATTTTATTTAGAGTAAAACCTCATATCTACAACCTCTGCTAAAATGATTGATAAATTACACCGGTCAACACAATTTTTGCTGACTTATATCTGAGACTTGTTTCTGACTAATTTGGGGGCGCTGAACTCAAATATCACATTGGTTTTTGCCTATCACGTCAAGTTTTTGCTCTACAGCACACCCCCATTTTCGATCACTCGCCATAAAAAGTCCCCGATTACAATGATTTCCAAAATCACCTCAATCCTATTCTTATCATTTTATTTAGAATACCATTCCAACAAACAATACCATGAATCAATTTTGAGATTAACAAATATATTGGTTAACTATGACATATCAGGTCAAAATATTGAAATATAAAAATATAAATTGATGCTAGAATTGAATGAATTTTAGTCAAAAATGGGCACAAACTAACCGAGAATATTCTTATCATTTCATTTAGAATACCGTACAAACAAAACAATGACAGATTCTTCCTTCATGGATTAAATTTTCGTTTGTAGGCTTTTCTGGAATGCTTCATTTCCAGAGTCTCTTTTAATACTCCAACAGTAGTCAGCCATCATGCGAGTATCCCACCTTCCTTGGTATCACTCCTCCATAGCTTGTATATCTTGATGGAACCTTTCACCCTGCTTATCACTTATGTCACCTAGATTTTCAGGAAATTTATCAAGATTACTGTTGAGGAAATGAACCTTTATGCTCATGTTGCAACCCAAACAATGAAAATTCTCAAGCAATGTTTGAATAAGATCTTTGTAATTTTCAGCATTTTTGTTTCACAAGAGCCACAAAAGAATTGCATGTTCTTTTCTCCATATCATTCATGGAGCTTGTGAAATGTTGATCTCTCATCAGTTTTCTGATTTGTGGCCCATCAAACACACCAGCTTTTTTTTGTTTTTTTCATAACTGAGGCTAGGGAATGTTGTGCATATGTACTTAAAACAGTCACCTTCTATGCTCAGAGCTTTAACATACTGCTTCATTAGACCCAGTTTGATGTGGAGAGGAGGAAAGATGATTTTTACCCGATCTACTAGTGGTTGGTTTTTGATATTTGGTTCTCCCACATTGAAGCATGTTCTCACCGGCCGGTTCTTCTGAGTCCAATGCTTGTCCTTAGCTGTACTATCCCACAGGCACAAGAAACATGGATATTTCGTGTCTCCTCCTTGTTGACCAAGTAAAAAGTTAACCATTTTAAGATCCCGTAGAACAGAAACTTGACGTGGTAGGCAAAAACCTATTTTATTTTTGAAATTAGTTAAAGTGTCAGATCTTAGTCGGCAGAAAATAAAAAGTGAAAAAATGTTGGCCAGAGTTATCTTGTTTTAGAAAAAAATCTTTTAATTTGCTTATCAGAAGTCATTACTCTGGCCAGACTACAGTGCATTTTTGGGCAAAATGTGTTTTTGCTGACATCACCTTTCTGCATTAACAACTTAACAAAAAACCAAGTATGCATAAAGATCAAAGCATATACACTATGCATTCTCAAACAAACACCAAAAATTGAACAGTACAATACATTCTTTCTGAAAGTGATGGGTTAAGTTTGCTGCACTCTTAAAAGCCAAGATGCATCATCCATTCTTGGATACTAAGCCTGCTACAAATGGCTATCTCATGTACTCTGCGCATAACAGGTATAGAAAAGAAAAAACTCCTGCCCTCAGAATAGCATTTCAAACTAATTTTTCCCTATCAAAAATTGTTCATGGTTCATAATAATAAAAATATTACCCATATATTAATTAAATACCTAGAATAAAGAGATTTGTTTTTATTTTTTAGTATATATCAAAAGTCAATATCAATTAGTATGCAGCAAGCAGAGTAAAGACAAATACAGAAGAGGAAGTGCAGATGGTTAAAACTTTAATTTAAAACTTTAGCTACTAAAAATTTTTTTTTGAAATCACAAATGGTATCTTCCATGATCCTTGACTGAAATGGAATTCAGTTGTTTTTCTTGTTTTGCTTTTAAAAATGTTTAAACTATGAAACAAACAATGCATTTTTTCAAACCTGTGCACTTTCCATCAGATTATCTTTCCTTGATACCACCAATGTTTTTAAAATTACACTTGCTTATAAATGTAACACAACTCCCTTCCCATTATTTATTTCCATAAATTATGTGTATCTTAGTAACAATATGAATGAACGCCACTATAAAGCAATGCATAACTAAATAAAAGCACTTTCACTAAAAACTTATGTAATGACACTGAGATCTACATCTAAAACAAAACACCCCTTTCAAATAAAACTTTTCTTCCATTGGATAAAACAAACAAAAAAGAACACCTAGTAATATACATTTAATTCATCAATCAATTCGTGTATTTTAAAATAATATTTAAGTTAAGCACAATTTGTGAAAAATAACTGCAAAATCAAAAATTTTAATTGGTATAATAAAAGAAATTTATAAAATAATTAGTTATTTCCCCTTAGCATAAGATTCTATGAAATTTAACTAGAAAAACCTTGTCTAGTGATTAGTCTTGGTTCTTACCTCATTGATATGTTTGTAAGTTTTTATGAGATCCACACTCAGTTTCCTAAGCGGAGCATGACTGGGATCTCGAAAAGTACATGGAATGCGATTCTGCATGGCTGTCAGGTCCTGTTGGCTGAGCGTGGTACTGTCGGCCATGATAAAGAGCTGGTCAGTACCCACTATTTGCCCGTAGACCATGGGGACATGTCTGGCTTTGGCAAGCTGACCTGTAAGTAAATAAATAAAGTACTGAGTGGAAGTTTATTGTTATTAAGTAAAATGGCAGATGGTTTCCAAGAAAAAAATTTTAAAAAGCAACATCTGCGAGTAAAAGCTGAGGAAATTGAGAGAAATCCAACCATAAATAGGTGACCTTTATCAAGGACCATCTGATGGATGAACATCTGGAAAACAAAAGTTTGAAGCCCCAAAGCTTGGTTAGTGCCTGACTTGTAGGAAACTAGAGGATAATCTCTACTTTATCAGCACAGTTACTCAGAAATATCAGCATGCACTCAAGTAAGGTTTGTCTACTTTGCTATAAAGGATAATAATTGACCTGGAAGAAACATGCACCAGCAAAAAATCTCTTATGCATGATATCTGATTTATGTAACCCACTTATTACTTAAAACATGGGAACAAATATCTCTTTTGACAGATATCATGGAGAGAGACAGGTCCAAATGTTTTTCATCATCCTAGAAATAACAATAATGAAATCTTCATATCTATGTTCATATATTTTGACATTGTACCCATGACCACTTCTAAGTGTCTGCTCTTGAATATCTATTTATGGTATTTTCAGAAACTGTGATGCATTTCTGAGTTTGATTTCAAGTTGTCACATTTCACAACTTTGGTATTACCATTAAGTACATAAAGGTAAACTACAACGAGGTACACACTTCAAAATGTAAACATAACTTTATTATGTATGGGTTTAATTTGACTATCATGCAAAATTACAAAATTCTAAGATGATGCAAATCTTTTGACTATGACTGTAGAAGCTTTGCTTGTATTAAAAATAATGTAGTCTCTGATCAACTCAGAATAGCCAAAAAATAAATAAAATTCCAAAGTATTTATACAGTATTGTTACCTTATTTTCTTTTTCCCCCCCAAAAAATATGAACATTTCTAAAATTAAAATATCTAGAACCATGATTAAAACTGATTAATGGCCATAACTATTATTGGAATGTTATCGACCATGTTCTATTAATCAATGCACCAAATCATGGTCTATTTTAGCTGCTGGGTTGGTTTTGCCCTTTAACAAGTAGGGTACAGTGGCTACTAGTATTTGGCTGCCATGCTCTGAGGCTATCAATCTTGGCTGTGCCAGTGTTAAATTGTTTCCAATAGCTCTTCACCCTGGCTATATTATTTCGTGACCAACATCAACAATTAACCACTTGTTCTAAATATACACTCTCAGCTTTCATGCCATCTAATCTGCAGAAATATGGTGCAGGTTTGGTTAAAATCACTAGCTAGAACTAAATCAGAGTGCAAACTAACAGATTTATCACATTCCTAAAACCAGGGCATACCCCAAAAACAAAGTAATAGAATCCCCTCAAGAGCTTGAAAAAGAAACAAACAATTTAGTACTGAATCAAAATAACAATCAAATCAGTATCTTCACACCAGAACCAGAGGAAAAATTCTAATTATGTTGTCCTAAAACTGTATGGTCCAGTCTTCTATTTCTGGACCACACAATAATACTGATAACATGGAGCACTAACCTAGATGAAAAAATTCAAGGCAAAATAAAACTTCCTTAAATAAAAAGTCTCAGTTTAAAGAAAGAGAGAGTGGCAAAAAAGTAAATTATTATATCATTAAAAAAATTTTTTAAAATAATTTTTAATTAAATTGTTTTATTAAAATTTTTGTCACAATTTATTTTGCCTTACTCTGCCCTTTAATTCCCACATAACTTCAGTTTATCATATGCCAGTTCATCTAATAGGTAAACCTTTTAAAATTCTACAAACATCCCCCCCTTCTGTTACTCTGTCACAGCTCACTTATTCTTTTTTTTAATGTTTTTTTGGGAACTGTCTAGTCTTTTTTTGCTCTTACTTTGGTAAAACCAGAATTTTTGGAGTAAAAGTCACATAGTGCTTCCTTCCAGGTCCTGTAGATGATCTTAGAAAGAATGCTACAGAAAATTCTATGACCAAGTGTGTTTTAATACTGCAGACTTTTGAGATTTTCCTCAAGTACACACACAACAAAGCCTACTCTAATGTACACCAACTTAACCTTCAGCATTTTAAAGTTATAATGAAGTACTGAGTATTAAAGTCCCTTTTTACTTTTGTTTTTTTTTTTTTTTTACACCAGATGTGTATAGATTAATTGGCTGCACTGTAAAGATGTTGGAGAATTTTTCTGGTTTCACTATAATCATTGCCATGTTATTGGGATTGTATGTGCCCCAAATGAATCAGTGTGTTAGTTTAGTGCTCTGACTGAAATAGTCATTGGCTCTACTTTTGTTTGAGATCCTTTTAGATGCTGGCTATTTATCAAGAATTTCCGTTCACACCTGGAATGCCGAGCATATTTCCAGGTCTGTTGTTGTTTTCTTCACATTTGTTGCTGTTCCTTCCTGAGTTAAATTAAAGTAGAAACTGGTAATGTACAAACTTCAAAAAGTAAAAAAAAAGCTTTTGATTGTTTTATCAGGCCGCCATGAAAAGAGAACTTAACTAATATGGCAAGAATGAAAAAAATATATAAGAAAATATTTAGATTTCAAAATGTATATTAAAATTATCTATTCATTGCTGATATTAAAAATACAAAGTCAATGTTGAAAATTAATGAGCCATTTTCCTACCTAATATTTCAGATAACCTTTGTTTTCAACATCCTTGCATTTAAAAGTATTAATTTGTTAAGTCATTTAAAGTTTGACGATGTCACAACGTGTTTGTCAAATAGTTTTGTTTGATATTTTCAAGGCTGCCTTTATGTTTGTTTGTTTTAATTAAGATAATTTTCTCATTCATTCTGGATCAACATCAAATTTTATGGCTGATTGCTTATTCTCTCAGTGATAGTACAAACTTACAATTTCCAATAAAGGAGAAGGAAAAAACAAGACATCCACTCCAACTGAAAGATACATACTACACAACTTTACGGAAAAGTAACTTGCAACTGGATTTTAAATACTGTTACCAATGAAAAAAAAAAAACATTTCCCTTTTATCTCTGTATTATTTGAACTATAAAAAAGATTAAGTTTGAGCCAATTTTCCTGCTCATATATCCAAAATCATTACCAACTGTTGACTTAAATGGTTTCCAGTTTTAAAATTAACTGATATTCCACTACCTCCATTCCAAAAGCATAGATGCCACTATCTGTGTTTTAGGGTTGCATCTGTTTACTGATGAAGAAAGTGACAGATTTTTTTTAAACTCTAATTTGGCAGGGTGCTAGGGGTTAGTGTAACAAATCACACTGGATTTCTTTTAAGTGAAATAAATACAACCAGAAAAAGAGAGCAAAGCTGCACTCTGGAATATAATCACTAAATAATTCACTAGGAAGAAAAACGAAAAACACCCATTCTCAAATATTAATGGCATAAAAATTGAAGCTTTGGACTTTTCAAAAGTAATCAGCTGGAACAGGCACAACTATATCGTGAGAAGAACATCTTTTACATCACCTTCCATGCTTTAGGTATTTCTGACCTCCTATACACTAACAATTGCATAGTAGTAATATATCACCTATGGACAATAAAGCATGTTTTTCATAATTCAGTCATCCATTTGGATAATAATGGACATTTCTCATGCACTCCTTTAATTTTTATAATAAGAGACTTGCGACTGCTTTTAGCTGATTTCAGAGTAACTTTGCTTAAGTGGTCAACGTGCAACCAGTGATAGTAAATGTTCCTTGTCCAGATCAAATAGTTTCAATGCAAAGATGCGAAATTGGAGGCCAATGAAAATCTCTGACAGCACAATGTAACTATACAACAATGAGAAAGTAAGTATATGAGAGAAAAGGACTTCAAAGATGCACTGGATAACCTTTGTTCAACAACATCAAAGACAGGGCTACAATTTTCCATTTGTGTGTAGTCAAGAAACAAATGCCCTTTGTGCACAAGTAAATGTTTATTGGATATGTAAAAAGAAAACAATAAGTTGACTTTGGGATTGTCCAAACTAAAACTTTTCTTCTCTCAATAAATGTTTGTTTAGAATCTTACCCGGGTATTAAATCTATCTTAAAGAAAGCCAGTCAACTATCTTAGCAATCAACTTATTAACAAGACAAGAACTGTCATTAACACACACACACACAAGTAATATGAACAAAATAACAGAATTAAATTATTAACAGAATTTTGTGAATGTTTCATTATATAGGAAAAGTAAAAGTCCTAAAAGGCTTACATGAAGCTAGCGTGTGTGTGTGTGTGTGTTAATACATTTAGGGGAAATTAGTTTATAATTTCATGACTTACTGTAAAAGAAAGCAAAAATATTTGCTCATCAGGGGATAGATTTCAAATAATACCTTGCATTATGCTTAATTTTTACTATTTTGAGAAAAAGGTCTGAAATTTCTGACAGAATTGTGATAAACTCTGTATGTTTAAATATAAAACACTGAAAAAATTCTCACTAGTTAACAAACTATAGCTCTTCAGCTTGTAATTATTACCGCAATGATAAGTGTTGATAGTAAAGCCTAGTCCAGAGCTCCATCAGTGTCAACAATTAATTAACATCTAACACAATGGTTAGCCCGTCAAATGCCACTCAACCCTCCTTATATTAAAAGTTGACAAATATATAATATTAAACATTTTATAACTAGCTTTCGAAATCTGTATAATAGTTTGAAAACAGTACACTGTATAGTTCAAAACTACCTTAATTTCTTTGATCACTGTAAGATTTCTGCAGCATAAGCCAATGTGTCCCTGAAACCATTTATGATTTTAGTGTGTTTTAGGAATTAGAAGCAATTGATGAATCTATAGAACCCATGAAAGTACAGAATCAATATTAAAACAAAAATTATAAAAGGACACATTCTACAGAACCTAAATCCTTTTCTACTTAAGAAAAATAAACTAGGAAACACTTAATTTTATGTGTGTGTATACAAAAGTTTATTACTCTAAAAGTATGTAAATCAACATGTGCTCTTTAAACAGTCAACAACTAAAGCAATGTAACCAACACCAGTTGATTTAATGTCCATTGCATACTGGGTATTTATTCACAGATGAATTGTATTTTAATTTTATAATATTACAATATTTTCTGTTTAAACTTTGAAAATTACAACAAATAAAAAAAAAAAGAGACTACATTGCTTCACACTTTTTACTTCAATGCTATCTTAGAAAAACACAAAAATTAGTGATAGTTCTCAACATCTTGATGGATGTGATAGTCTGCAGTGTAGTGTCAGAACTGATATTTAGAGAATACATACTAATGACTTGGTGTTTTTTTGCAGCAAATGGAAAATGATTTTAAAATTTACCTTTACATCAACTTATATATACTGAACTAGCTACAACTATTTGGTAATTTGGAATGTGAAAAATAAATCACAAAGTGTATAATTGCCATATAGAATCCCTTCATATCTTTACTGATGAGAAAAGAAATGGTGCTCTGCAGATGTGAGGGCAAAGGTTTATGCTTGTTCTGCTGTGTTTACTTTATTTTCAGTAAATGGATAGATCTTTGATTCATAAACAAGGCTGATACTGTAGACAGCTAACAATGAAGCTGGAATTTGAACCAGGAATCTCAGTTGCTAACCCATATGTGCTACCTGATAGTATCTTGAGATACTGAAAACATATATACAACACATCATTATACTTGTGACAAAAGGTACTAACTCAGTTACAGATACTGCAGTGAATTCTGTAGCAAACACCAAGGCTGATATTATTAAATTTCTACAAAACACATATTCTGAGGTCTTGATTTTACCTGCAGAAATTAGATTTATTTTAATGGCTACTGCAATGTTAGCATGACTTTACATATAAGAACTCTTCTGACTGTGAATCAAATAGTTTGTGAGATTTTCTTTAGATATCAGTTTTGACAAAAAACATAATGCACAAGAACTCTAGTCTGATTTATGTGCGAGGAGTCTTTATGTAAAATAATCAATGACTTAAAAGGTCTGTCCACTAGTGCATATATTTCAAGGTACAAGTATCTAAGGAGTCAATAAGAATAAACCACCATCTATTTTCATTGGGCTAGGGTCATTGTTCTCCTAATACATTAATTACCAAAATTTGGTTTTCTCAAGACTTTTCTGAAGATGAGATTAGACTACAGAAAGCACATGACTTCTATTTCTTAACACTACCATCGTTGAAAATTCAAGATCTTTGTGCTATTACAGAGAGCTACAATGCTATACTGATTAATGTTGAGGAAGATTACAATGTTAAATATGCTAAAAAGCAACATAAAACATAACTAAAGTGAAATCATGTTATCCCTCAACTTTACAGCTACTGAAAGTTTGTTTGTTGCTGCCTGAAGGAGAGAATATATAACATTGATTTGACTATCTTTGCCATTGTCACTCAATTAATTATACAGTAAACTTATGCATGCCGACTACTGTCCTAAATCAAAGCAAAATGTGCATACACGAAGATGGTATCTGTCTGTCAAGTCATCTGTATGACAGGTGGTAGCTAAAATGTTTAGGATAAAATGTCAAGAGATTGTTCCACAAAATTAGAGATTAAAAAACAACAAAATTACAGACAAGGTGTGCCTTCCTTGCCAGCTTAATCTCTCACATGTCTGCCTTTTAGTGCTGTTTACAATGAAAAGAGATGCCAAAGTATTCCCTTCCTTCATTTTTAAAAAAATTAAATTTTATTAATCACAATTCTAAATTAATTGCTATTAAGATTTGTTTCTTGCACTCATATTTTAGTTTATTTTCAAAACAACTCACTTATGACTGAATCTGAAATATTATTTTTTAGTTTTTCCTTCACAAACAAAGTAACAACTGTTTGATGTACAGATGATTAGAGGAGAATATGTATAAAGTACTTGAAATAGAAATATTTACTGGGGTCCAGAATTTAAAGATGAAAAGTTGTTTTAAAGCACTAAGCAGATAATTCTAGAAAGAGAAGATTCGTTAACCATGTTTCATTAAGACAATGGTTTTGTAAATTTCAGCTTGCTAAATTAATTGATAAAAAAATTCTTTTGCTGAGCGCAAAAGTTTCACATTAGTATAAAAGCACAAAATTCACTTCTTCTGTCCTTGGCAAACAAATTTACATGAGGAAAATTTTTTAAAGGTATTGTATCCTACATTCAACTAAAAGTTTTCTAGAAATATAAACTGCTCAATTTAGTCTCTTACTAGGCTGAGTAATTCTTTTAAAAAAATAAGTGGAATGAGAAACTATTCCATGTATTTATTTTTGTTCTGTTTTACTTGAAATATTTAGTAAGAAAGCTAAGCATATACCAGTGTATAAGTCAATATTCCTCCAAAAATTCCACGTTTCAAGTTATCTACGGACAAGATCATTGAAATTGCTTGAATGAAAAATAATAAAAAAAAACAATAAAGTGTTTTATTTTTCTGAAATAAATTGTACAATGTTTCATTTTAAGATTGGGTGATCAATTCATTGTTAATGTGCTCGCTGAAACATGCAATATTATCCAACCAATAACAAATGTTCGCTCACCAATTATGTTTATGTATCTTTTTCAATCCTAATTATATGTAGAAATATCCTAAACAAATCCTCCACCTACTCAAAATGTCTCCTGTAAAGTCACACAAGTTGTACATGACAGCTTTCAAGCTCAAGGTTGTTAAGTTTGCTGAATAAAGTGGTGGTAACAAGGCCAAGCACAGGAAATGGTCTCATCAAGAAATGTGTTAGAGACTGGCACAAAGCAAAGGATACATATGGACTACAAGAAAAAAATTGCACTTGCAAAGCTTGATGGACTAACATTCAGGATAATTTAGAGGAATATGTGCTAACGCAATGTGTCGAGTGTTGTAGACTTATTACTGTACAGCTGAACGAAAGACTAAGCATATCACAACTGATGATTGCTCTCTTTACATTTCACCATAGTGTTTTCTGGAGGTATGTACTATATTATTCAATTAAGAACAGCTGAGCCTGTTGACCTCCATGTTGGCCTAGTAGTGAACCCTAAATGTTGAACAACTTGAAACCGAACTGAATATCAACTCATGCTATCAAAAGTAAAATAGTTGAATTTCTGAATTTGAGTATGCTGTAATAAGTGTCAAAGAAAGATAAAACTGTCATGTTTGGCTTTTTAAAGTAGGTGATTCAACACTATGCAAATAACACGAGACCACCTGATGATCACTGATGTCATGCAGTAACTAAAAATACACAAGAAGCTTTTGATACCAAAACTAATAATAGTGTTTGTAGTTTGTTTCAAATATCGCCATGATTACAGACATGTTGAAAAATTATTTTAACACCCCATTTATCTGGAAGACTGCCCCACAAAGTAGTTCAATAATATGCACAAATAGACAGTGATGCAATGTTGATCTAGCTTTCTCTTATACTCCAAAAAATACAGTACATACTGTAGCTATATCAATTCCTCCCTTACCAATAAACAAATAATATTTAAAAATTTTAGTAAAAATGCAATAGAAATTGGTAAAAACAACATTAGCAAAAAATTCTCTGTAAGAAATAGCTTTTGAAGACATGTTAAAAAGAAACTTCATATTTATGCAAATTTATTTAAATCAGAAGTGTCCAACAAACTAATAATGGCAACAATTGTAATTTCTTAAATAGATGCAAGGCCATTCTAGTAGCCCCTTTCACTTATTCTAGTTTCACTTGAACTTGGGGTGCAGCATCTTCAAACTATCTACATAGTGATATTGAACCAGAGGAAATTATGAGTCATATCAGAAAAAAAACCTCATGGTTTAATAATTCAATGTTGAACATATATAGTTATGCAACCGTAACTTTCCAGCAGATTGGCATTCAACTACATCAAACCTAAGTTCATGATGTTGTTATATAAACAAGGTCTCTCCAAAAAGAAAACGAACTTTTAAAACAGCGCACCAACCAGCTGGCGCAGTGTGTTCGCGACTGCAGTGCTGTGTATTGGTGACCTTGACCTTCAGTCTAATAATAGCCGCATGATGCCACGTCAGTTAGTCATTGATCTACACACTAGAGTGAAATTCTGTTTCAAATTGGGAAAAACTTATATAGAGTTTTCTAATGTTGCAACAGGCCTAAGGGGAGGATTGTTTGAGCCGTATGCAATGTCACGAGTGGTACCAGCGTTTCAAATTGGGAAGAACATCCACTGAAGACAATCCCAAATCTGGACAACCTTCCATGACAACGGACACATTGAGAAAGTGTGTGCAGTGATCCATGGAAATCGTCGCCTGACTGTCTGTGAAGTTTCCGTTGTAAAAGTTCGTGCCACATGATTTTAAAAGAAAAATTGAACATGCATCGTGCAGCCACTTAATTTGTGCCGTGTCTGCTGACAGATGAACAAAAAGAGAAGAGAGTCAGAGTCAGTCAGGAGCTCTTCAAGATCCTTCATTGTTCAACTTGTGACAAATCGCCAAATGCACTAAGCATACGTTCACTCTACCGCGTGTAGATCGATGACTAACTGATGTGGTGTGATGAGGCTATTATTAGGCTGAAGGTCAAAGTCACCGATACACAGCACTGCAGTCACAAGCACGATGCGCCGACTGGTTGGCGCACTGTTTTAAAAGTTCGGTTTCTTTTTGGACAGACCTCGTATACATAGAAAATATGGTATCATCAGATCATCAGAGGCAAAAAAGCTCTAATTCTACACGGGTCTAAGCAACTTTTAGGTTCTGTAACCTGTGAAACTAAAGTAACATGGACCTAGATTGTTTGGTCATGATTTTCCTCAATGATATAAAACTTAACATTATCTTAATTAAATTTAACTAACACGGAAGTAAAAAAACACATCAATAGAAATATGAACTTAATATTCTTTTAATGCATTTCAGCCTTAAATTCTCTAAAGATGCATTAAATAATAAAAGAATAAAAATAATGATTTTGAAATATGCTGTTCCATTGGACATTTAGAAATGCACACAGGCATGATTGCACAAACCTATGTTAAAATCTACTTCTGCAACTAACTCAGTTAGAATGCATCTTAAACAGAGCAGACAATCAAAGACTACAATAGCATTTTTGCTTCAACAAATTTAACTTAGGACTTTTTGTCCTAAAGCTCATAAATTCTATTTCTGGACACTTTAAAGTTTCTTCAGACACAACCCAAAGGTTCATGATTAATGTAAAAACACCAGTTTACATACTGACATCCATGTGTTTGAACACTCATTTAAGAGCGGCTTTACTGTTTTGAACTTCCTTTTTGGTCCTCTGGTAGAAGACGGTGAGTGTCGGGCTGTAGTAGATAGGGAAAAGCAAACCACCTAGCAGACGGTTTACAAAGGGACGGACGGAGCGCACATAGAAGAATGAAGGAAATTGAGCTGTATGACAGAAAAATATGCATAAACCCTTTAAAGCTTTGATTTGCAGTGAATACTGTTCATGATGATGATGTTTGGTAGTGATAAGAAAAAGAAGGAATCGTCATGTACTAAAACAATCTCGACTTAAGTCAATAAATTTATTTCTTTTAGAAATGCAGACGACTAGTACTAAGAAAAATAATAATAAAATACAACAAAATAAGAATAAATAAAAAAATTCAAAATTTCTTAAAAGTGACTGACCAACTTTTCAGATTTTAACTATGAGTGAAATTACCTTGTTAACTTTGTCCTTTTTTGTTTTTGTTCTGAGCAGGTTGCGCTCTTATCTACAGTATAAAACTGCTAACTTTCATTTAAAAAATCCAAACAAAGCGTTGGCAGGTCTTCAGATCCTATGCTGTCATTGATCGTTCATTTTTTGACGGATAATGCTAATGAAAGTAAGTTCCCTTTTATTGCAATCTTTAACCCAGAAGACAAAACGTTTATTGACTTACAAGAAAAGAATGTGAAACAGCAATAAGACAGAGTTCCCCCAACATTTTTCACATATTTTTACCAACTTCTAGTTAAAATTTCAGAGAGAGAAGAAAACTAATAGCTTTTACAGCATCAAAATATACAGGATAGAAATGGGAACATGATAGAAAAAAAACAACTTGAAACTTGTCACCAGCTGACCCCTGCCTTCTATTGTGAAAGAGTATCAAAATGTGGCCTTGCTTTCTCTTTCTGCAGAGAACAGCACACCAGCATGTGGTGGAATGACATGGTGGGATCTCAGCAGTTGGCAGGATTGTGTAATTATCGCATCTTCGTAATTGGGAGGCAAGTGTAGCCATTCCAAACACTTTTTGAAGTTTGCAAAGAGATTAAATTAAAGATTTTGCTTAAAAAATGTCATTCAATTTTTCAATTGATGGGTTTAGATTTTGGATGTTTTCAGAAAAATAAAAGTCCATTGCTCAATTGCTACCGATTGAAAAATATGCATGGAACTATTAAAACTGTACTTGTTACACCTATCTACCTGACCTCACATATGTACATAGATAATACACCCACCAGGATGTACCTGGAAAACCTCACTCATTATGCCGTATTCGCATGACCGTAAAACACTAAGGTTTTCAAAGAAAACAAGAAAGAAATATTTCAGCGCATATACTTCATATTTATATTTACCAGTCCAGAACAAAAACAGCAGTACACGCTCTCATACATGTGTTTAGGCTGTGCCTTTTCATAAATCTGCTTGCTACAGTGCAGTTACTCTTCTTGCTTCCAATACAATCATTTTGGTAGATACAGAAATTCCATATTTCTTGTGATATATTATCCAAATTTTCACCTCTTCCAGGTTTGGATATTTTGCAGCATACCCACAAAAAGAATTTTTGCTCTTTTTTATTTTCATGAGTTCTTTCTCTTGCTGCTGCTTCCATTCCTGTATCATTTTCTTAGCTGGAGAAGGACCAAAATGTCTTTCAGCTGCTATATTCCCATGTTCTTTGGCATAATTTACCACTTCCAGTTTGAATCTGACATATAGGAAAAATCTTTTTTTGTTTTGCACCCATTGGGTTACACTAGATTTTCCACAACTGATTACTTTGTAACTCTGAAGCATGTGCTACTCAACTGCAAGGCTGCACCTTGAAGGGCAGTAACTTAGAATAAAGGTTCAAAGTAACCATATCTCCCACTGGTGAGGTCACTCATGGGCTTTATGATGGTTGTAGCCTGAAATACGCATAGTAAGGTGTACAAGGGAATCAAACAAAGAACAAATGGGTGAGGCATTGGTCCAGCAGCTACTGTATGCTCTGCAAGCACACCAGCCACAACAACTGGACAATCTTTGGACCATTAAAAAACAGGGCAATTTTAGGCAACTATTTTCTTATGGACTGGTCTTTTTGGCCTTACATGTTCTAATTAAGATAAATTGTAAGAACAGATAGGAATCAAATGTTAATGACACAACTAGTTTTTCAATTTCCATTGATGATGCATACTCTTCAAAAGTTATGACATCTTTCTATTCTACTATTTCAAAAGGAACATTGGAATAATGTAGAAAATGAGAATAAATCATAGTTCAAAAAGTACACACAAACTTATGGAGCATTAATTTCAGCAAAGTAAATTAACCTTAATAGGATTTCACACTCAGCAATTCTTGCATTTACCATGAAAAAATTATAATAATTAAAAAATAAGAAAAACTTGCATACACAGTGTAATAATTTCTTAAAATTAAGAATATGATTTACATATTTTTAAAACTGACTGATACATTATTTTGAAATTATTCAGGGAATTAGAAAATAAATTAGCCAAAATGTAGGTTTAGAAATTTGTGGTGATAGTAATACTGGAAAAATTCAAATATATCAAACTTTTGTTCAAATACAAACTATGAATAAGAAAATGGAAAACAAATAGAAATTGAATCCATGGTAAATCTCATAGCAAGTGGTCCGGTGGTAAACTACTATACTGCTAAAGTTGAAAGCCCAAGTTTGAATCTTGGATGGGACTGGCCACGGCTTATTACTGCCAAAGCAACAATGTTTTCTATGCTCTCCTGTTTCCTTCCACAGCAATTGCCAGTGGGTGCAGCTAATCTTTGCTTGATATTGGAAACAGAAAAAAATGGGTATCCTCTGGGGCAGTGGTCTTAAGTGAAACTGAAGTCTACTGGGAATTCAGTTACCATGTCTTTGTTTTGTTTTGTTTTTGTTTATTAAATTTATTTAGCTGTAAAACAGTTATTTAAGCTTTCATTAATGGCAGTTCACTGATGGGAGATCATCAAGAAAGCCAAGCACAAGAGAATCTACATTAACGAGTTCTGTCTCTTAAATGGTGTAAATCCATTTCAATAAATTAGTGGTTGCAAAGATAAAACAGTAAAAACTACCCAATAACAATAAAGCTAGATACTGTTATAATACATTGTTTATTTATAAAAGTATATTTATTGTACAATTTTAAATGGTATAATCTTATTTATTTTTGCAATAAAATAAATCAGTATGATTAAATTAAAATGCTGTTGCCGATGCTAATAAAGCATTTTGAAATTTTACCCACATTTAACGTGCCCTGGCTCATCTCATCAGATTATGAATTTCCTGACCACAGAACTATGAAAATTAGTCTACAAATTTCTATTATTGTTAAATAATTTATTTAAAGTTTTCATTCTGAATAAACTATGCAAATTCAAATGTAAGAAAGTATATAGTGTCTTGCTCTAATACTAAAGTCAGTTCTCAAGAATATCACAAATTCTTTTTGTACTTTTCTGCAATGTTTATTAGAAATGTTGTATATATGTCATTAAGAAGTGACAGAATGTCAAATGTGTAGTGTACTAGCCTGCAGTGGCTACAAGCCTAAGCTTGATTCCTGCTGGAGACTGACTTAGTTCAGTAAACTTTCTATAGCATTGATCTTCTATACCAGTCTGTCAGTGGGTTTCTTTTCATAGCTACATAGAGAGGTTCTAGTAGAGATTTAAGTCCAAAGCATGGGTGTAGAACTGTATCTTGCATCTCTTTGCATGTGCAATAGCCTAAACCATTCAAGCCAAGCAGGGTCATGCATGCAGCAGGCTCAGTGAAGGTGGATGATTCACCACAATCTTCACTTAAATTGATTGAGCAAAAGATACTATTCTCATAAGCAAGAAAATATGCCATCAATGAATCCATTGAGCAACCAACAAACATCATTAACATGCATATATCATACCTATATGTTATACAATTTCTTTTTTAATGGTTTGTAAATGGAAAAGTAAGAAAGCTGAAGAGAGTTGAATTTGAGGGTATAATCATAAAAGATACTGTTTTACCCTGAAAATTCTTTAACTACCTTTGCTAAACACAATGGACATAGAATTCGCAGATCTTTGTAAATGTGTAGCGTTAAGATATTGTGCATCAAAGAAATTAAAGATAAAAACATTTGTGAAATTGAAAGTAAACTGTGTCTCTAGAGACACTAAAGTAAACAATAAAAAATTTTACACACAATGCAAGGCATAAGTGTATAGCTGAATTAGTGTGCAGGAAACATGTCAAACTTCTTTGAATATTTACAAGTTTATCAAAATGATTGTTAGGGCATTAAAAACATTTAATAAATTCCATTAGCAAGTAAAAAAAAAAGCACATAATTTCATATAAAAAGTCACATCACTGTCAATAATAGCAGACCTCAATGAGTAGCACAAAGCATTTACTATGCATTCATTAAGTTTGTTGAACTTTCAGTACACAGAGTTCATGGAACCATTATTTCTGCCAGACTGCAGAAAAATTATGCTTTGTGAGTTCTTTTAAGGGTTGCAAAATAATATTTATGAATGTCAACCAATGACTGGATTCATGACTATATCGGAAGAAATCCAAACTATGCAAAAAGAACTAAACTCTTTTAAGAGCAAAGAAAAACATTTTTAAAAAATCTGACATTTGAAATATAGAATTTTAAAAATAAAATATTAAATTTTCAAATTGTGCAATAGCTTCTCTCTCACTCTCACTTTTTTGTTGTAAAGATTAAATATAGCATTAAAACATCATCAATGTGTTACTTAATAGGCTGGTTAAAAAAAAAAATCCAATGTGTATGTGTGGTGAGGTGAGAATTAGTGGGTTTTTCATTTTCCTTTTGGAATTTTGATTTGCAGTGTCATTAATTTAAAATAAGACCACCAACATTAAAAATAGCTCTTGTTATTGTTCAGTTACAAGCTGCTGATTTTCTCAACTTATGAAAAACCTTTCTATAAGAGGTCTGTTGAAAAAGTATCCGGCCTTAGGCTGGGAAAAAAAATTACGTACTTGGTGGGGTTCAATTGCTAATCCCCTTCAAAGTAGGCCCCTTGTGCCTCCACACACTTAGCCCAGTGATCCTCCTTCCACTGCTCGAAGCACGTCTGGAATGTTTCTTCAGGAATGGCTCTCAGCTTTGCTGTCGCATTCCGCATGATGTCCTCTTGGCTCTCAAAGCAGGAGCCTTTCAGTGGCATCTTCATTTTTGTGAACAACCAGGAGTCAAAAGGAGCCGTGTCTGGAGAGTAGGGAGCCTGGCGAATGAGCGAAATGCTTTGCCAAGAAACCTTGGATCAGCTGCTATGAATGAGCCAGGGCATTGTCATGATGCAGCTGCCAGTTTTGTGAGGCCCACAGATCCAGTCTCTTGCACCGAACTGAATCACTAAGACATTGGAGGACTTCCTGATAGCACTCCTTTGTAACTGTTTGTCCTTCTGGTGCGTATTCGTGATGCACAACAACTCGGTAGTCAAAGAAAACAGTCGGCATCACCTTGATTTTGCTCCGGATCTGACATTGGGTGCTTCCACTGTGATGACTGAGCTTTGGTTTCCGGGCCGTACCCGTACACTCACGTCTCATCTCCAGTTATCACGGTATTCTGGAACCCAGGATCCCTGTTGGCAGTATCCAGCAAGTCCTGCACAACCTCAAGATGAAGTTGTTGTTGTTCCTGAGGAAGCAGCTTGGGCACAAATTTCGCTGCCACTCTGTGCAAGCCCAAATCCTCCTTTAAAATTGCATGTGCAGAATCTTTACTGATCCCAACCTCGTCACCAATTTCCTGCACCGTCAAACGATGATCCTCCATTATCAAGGTCCACACTTTCTCAATAAAAACTGCATTGAGGCTTGTTCACAGCCTCCCGGAATGCTTGTCACTCTCCACTGATGTGCGGCCATCTTTGAACCTGTCGTACCATTCTTTTATTTGGGTAACACCCATGGCATTGTCACCAAAAACCTGTTGAATTTTGCAAATTGTTTCCGCTTGGGTATCTCAAAGCTTTTGGCAAAACTTGATGCAAGATCGTTGCTCCACATGTTCCATCATCACGGGCGAAATGAAAATGTGACAAGTGGTACTGTACCTCACATGCTGGCTTCCTGACAGCGACCGATGCATCCAGCAAGCCCACTATAAACCACACATGCGCATGAAGGCATGCGGCTCCACTATGCACACTTTTGCTTCCCTAACATCATTGCTTCCCACTGGAAAAAATAAAGTCGGATACTTGTTCGACAGACCTCGTATATCTATGATGAGAAATATTAAAATTTGTGCAATGTTTCATTTCGTTTACAATACCATTCCAAATCAAATCATGGTGGTAATTTTCTGATATGAAAATGGAGAAACCGATTAAGTGAGACAGAAGTACTTCTGGGCAGGCATCTCTGTGCATTACATTTTCCATCTAATCTTTCAAACTTTTTTTTTGAAGGAGTTAATCGAAAATGATATTCAATAGTTGTGTGCACAAAGTGACTAAAACAATGACTAGAAAACAAAAACATAGTCTTAATCAAAATAAATACAAGCTTTAGAGTTAATAATCCATAAGCAAAATAAGAAAATGGAAAAAAAAAATGTAAGAGTGACTCCCTAATTTAAATAAGCTGAAACTAGTGGCAAATCAATGAATTAAACAATTTCAAATTGCTTATTCCAAATTTTATGATCAATCCAAAACTACTTTGGCACTGGAGAGGGCACAGTAATAGTATCTAAGCCATATTTTCTCAAGGTAAGTGTAACTTTGTTCTAAAAAAAAAAAAATTGTGCATTTTCACACATTCAGACTGAGCTAAATCTCCAATCAGATGCAGGAGAAATACCTGGCCACCCCACTCTCAGTAATTAGTAAGCCAAGCTTGAATGTATAATAGCTGAACCTAGGCCATCAAAGTAGGCCATCTCTTGTTCTTGTGCTGAACATTAACGTAATGTTAATTTTACTAATCAGCCCAGTGGTGGTATCTAAACCAAAACATTAACCAAATTATTGAGACAAATGCTACATGGTAAAGAATGACCATTTTAATTCATACCAAAGTAAACTTCCAGGACCCAAATGACATCATAAACTAAAGCACTGCATCAGGATGCCTATTCCACATTTCTCCCAGGTAAAACTTTCATCAGAAGCTTGCTTACTTTGTAGTCTTATTTCTTCACACGCACACATTAAATTTTGACAAATACTATCAAAATTGTTTTCAACAAATCCTGTGTAGGTTGGCTCTTAAATGACAAAGCAGAGATAAAAAAATGATAACAAGACATCTGTCAAAAGACTGAACTTATGTCTGAATCAAGCAGTTTCTGCAAGTAAAAACATGTTGTAGGACTGATAGCATTCAAAGTTTAGTTCTTTTTCTCACTTTCTTTCTGTTTTAAATCAAATTAAAACAAGGACCTTTCTTTCCATAAAAACCCTACTTAGATCAACAAACTCCTTGAATGGGCAGCCAGAACTGCACTACAACAATGAAGATATATATATATATATATATATATATATATATATATACGTATATATCCTGTATAAATTACTTAAACTAGCTGCTTTTGAAGTAACCAAAGGAATTAACCTCACCCAGAAAACTAGCAAATAAATTATTTATAATCGCGCGTGATACCATACCAAAGGTAGATTCATTCTTTTATTATTATTATTATTATTATTATTATTATTATTATTATGGATAGGTGTCCAAATGCCATTAAGGTGATGCTTACAATGTCCTTAATACTGATTTTTTCTAACTTACTTATTTATGTAAACAAGGACCATTACAAAACCCGATTTCACATCCTTGTAAAACAAATATACTAATAAAGGGAGGTTAAAAAACAAACAAACTAGTATTGAAATTTTAATGTAAAGTATAGACACAGTTGTATAGAAATCTGCATTGCCTTATTACTAGGAAACAGGAACATTCAATATGTAGCTACACAAATATTTCCAAATTCCCTTTGAAACAAATGCCAGGTTCCATTTTCAAATGCTGCTTTTATTTAGTTTGCTAAAGATTATCATACAAACTCATGACAAGAACAAATGTGAAGTAATTCACCTTTAATCTATATGAATTATTTCCCACTGGATATTTTCAGTGCTACAAAGTTAATCAAGAGATACCACTCTAAGGTAGAGTAGCATAGCTGGGAAAACTGTTTAAGTGTGGAAGACTGTATTAGGTGCCAATCTGTTCTGTTTGGATGCTCAGACATATATGCCAATCACATTTTCTGTGAGAAACCCTGGCGCTTGAGTAATTACACTACAAGATTAGCATAAAATAATTTTTAAAAAAAAACAGCTTCATTTTCTGTAGCCTCTCTTCAGCAGCTCTGTCAGTTGTTAGTTATTGTTTAAAGATAAAAAAGAAAAAAATTTTTTATACCGCATAATAACACTCATACATCGTCCTCTCCATCATTTAATAAATAGAAAGAGAAAAAAGAGATATACTTTGCAGTTAATTATAACCAGACAATTTCTTTTTGTTTATTTTGTAATAGTAAATTGGCAACTCACAGATAACCAATAACATCAACTCAGACAAGACATGGCTTCACCTTTTCATTTCAATTATGATTAAAGAACTGCCAATTTTGAAAAAAAAAACAGTGTTCTTGGAATACTGTTTACCAGTTATATAAAAGCTGGAGTGACTGGTTAAGACAGAGGAGTTTTGCTTAATAATAGTAAATTCAAGGTAGATATCCTTGTATTTTCTTTATCAAAACTATGGTTGGAGATGCTAAATGTAAGCCCCCTTCCAACAATGAAAAAAGTCTAGTATTTATTCTTTAGTAGCGTATGGTTTTTAAACAAAAAACAAAAAAGTGCTAAAACCTAATCTTTCTTTGTAACCATCATTTCAAAACCTTGCTCACTTAGGTATAAACCATACATGTGTGCATCCAGCAGCAGTCACCAACTTTTACATAGAATACATCATTCATGACACATTAATATGTAATAATACAAATAAAGCTATGTTATTTCAAAAAAAAAAAAAAAAAAGGATTTTGAAAATGAAAACCCTTCATTATTAATCACTTCAACTCAAAGAAATGTAGCTGAGGTTAATAGTGCTTAATGATACAGTTACTTGCAGAATCAGAATCCTGCCTGGATGGAGGAGAGGTGTGTGACCTGCTGGTTGTTGTATGGTCAGTTACAACATTACACAGAAAGATTCCTCCTCTGCATAAACACAAATTAAAATATTCCAGCAATTACACTAGCTTGCTGTCTAATCTCATATTTCAAAATTATCCAGTCCATGGATATATACATATAAGCGCAAACATTGCTACAGTGTTTGTTGACAATCTTTAGCAATTTTTAAACAATTCAGAAAATATTAGGATTTAGTAGCTTCCATGCTGTATCTTTGCATGACAAAAAAACAGTCATCCGAAAGTAAAATTCTCAATAACAGATACCATTATATCTTGCAATTTTCTATTTAGAAATCTACAGTTAGTCGATGGTTATGTCACAGATATAACAGGGAGTGAGTATAAGATCCTGGGGGTGGGAACATGGCATGCATAAAATGTGAATCAAGCGTCTATATGCAGATGAGTGAGACAATGTTCCCACAATGCAAGGCTACAAAAGCCAACATACCTGATTTTGTACCACTGCATTGCAGGAGTGTTTGATTCAATAAACAATAAAGACATGAAAATAAACCTGTATAACACACATCAGACATTATTTTCTCCATTCTACATTCTAATAGGGCCATATAAAGATGGTGCTATACTATTCTTTAATTATCAGAGCTAAGATAATAACTTGTGAAAAGATAGCAAAAACTGCAAAGTCACAGAATCGAAATCCTATAAAATTACATATATATCCAAAAGAACTAAATTTGATAAAATTTAAGATATTGCAAAATTAAAAACAACATTTAAAGGTCATGCACAAACCTTGTTAGACATGTGAGTTACATCAATGTCGCAGATAATGTACCAGCCAGGAATATTTTCAATTACTGAGTTCAGATCATAAAACTAAGTATTTTATGTAATCCTGAATTTTGGTGGTGTTAACTAAAGAACAGAGGTTATATAATTAATTTATTCAAGTGAATAAGAAGCTGGGAATCAAACAAGTTTGTATTTAAAAGATTGCTTAGCATTTGCCATTGAGCTAAAGAACCTTGATGATTTCTCTTGGGAGCAAAAGCTGGGTGAATCCTTTGGATGGTAGGGATCAAGACCCCCCTCTTGCAGTAAGGTCATACAGATGAGCTAAACTCATTAAAAACTTACAACAACAACAAACAACTCAACCTAAAAAAGAAGGTATCTTTTCAAAAATAAAGCCAAAATATATACTGTTCAAACTTACACAGAGAATAATTAGCATAAACATTTTGCAGTTCTAATATCTACTGTTTTAAGTGAGGGGCTGGAATATGTGCACATATGCATCCCACCAAAAGATTTGTAAACATTAAGAACAAACAAATAACCCTATTGAAATCATCATCAGTTTTAGGGACAAGGGAGGCTTTTATCATAAAAACTGACCACTTAAGTATTGCAAACAAGCAGCTAGAACAAGTATCATGGCTGTGTATACAGCAGAGAGAAAAAAAGAAGCTACAAGATAAAAAAATTAATTAGCAACACATTTCATCAAGTATTCATTTATTTAAAATAAATTAAATGTAGCCAGATGGCTGACTGGCTGTACTCGTGTGAGTATGGTGCAGCAGTAGAGAAATTAGACTTTTATTCAGTTAAATATATATAATATAAACACACAGAGAGAAATAAAACGTGTAACATGGACACTGCACTCAAATACTGATACATAAATGCACTCAGTTACTAACAGCGGCTGTCATTGTTTTGTTTTTTTTTTTTAAAGCTCTCAAGTCATTAGGCAAATGTCAAAGCAGAAGTAATTAGCAGTCCTGGAAACTAGTCTGGCTCCCTCCCACTCAGGACTTCTGTCCACAAACCATTCAGCAGTGGATAGCTATTTCAGGAGGGATGGCAGCATGGATGTAGCTGCCCTCTGGAGAGGTGATACATTTTTTGTCACCAAACTTCAGAGGTACAAGGCAAGTCACATGTTCAATTTGCACCAAGAAATACTAGAAACATGAGTCAGAGGACAGGGACCCTGAACTTCCCCTCATCCAATGGAAAGTGAATGACGTAAATGAGCCAAGCTTGTTGCTGTGCGAGACAGCTAAAAATAGCCTGGCAGCTATGTGAAGCTCTCAACAGCCATGGCAGTGAATGCCAGCAATTTCACTGGTGACCTACAACACTTGGCTGGCTGGCTGGCTGGCTGGGCTCTGCTGGTGGTAGGTGGCTAGTTCTCTCAAGTGGAACAGAAATAAATGCATTCAGGTATAGCGCAGGTAAATAGCCACCAGCCCCGCCCTGCATGCCACTAATTGGCTATGGTTAAAACACCATGCTCAATTAGATCAAATTAATCAATTAAGCTTTATTTTGCTGTTCTTTCTATCACAGCAAAGTGTAGGAGTCAGAGCAATTTTCATCTTGAATAAAATAAATACACGTGATACATATGCATGTACAAATGGCACTACATTATGCTTGAATTATCATCTAATTAGTAGGTAACAGATCAAGTGTGGGGAGAAAATTTTCATTGATTATATTTTCTCTAAGGGAATTATATAATCAAAGCTACAAAAATGGCTCATCTATAATAGTAACGATCAAATGAATACCAAAAAAATGCTGATTAAGCAAACACTGCTTCATATTGCAACATAACATGCTATTCTTATTCTTTTCCCTTCTTTCATTAGTCATTAAGATCACATTCAGTACAGTGACAATATTACTACTATTACTTACACTGAACACTCTACTAGTATTTTTAAAATTAATTTTAAAAATAAAATGAGTATTTCTGTTGAAGAGAACCCCCTACTCCTAAGGTTCACAGCCCAACTTCTCTATATGTCATAGTAAGTACATTTTTCTAAACACATCTCAAAGTTTGTCACTGTTGTAGACTGTAATTGTCAAAGTTTCCTGGTGAACAGAATACTGGGATTGGTGCCACATGTGCACATCACATTTTTGTTAACAGTAGAAATAATATCTATTTTTCACCACACTGGTGTACACTTCTTTTATATCATCTAGCCAAATCTAAAAGCACATTTATAGTTTTACTCTTATTAAAAATAATATACACATAATGGATTATATGTGTCCCTTCTTATCAAACAAGCTTCAAATCACAGAAAACCTAAGCAAATATAAAGGAAGGGAGCTGCTTTCACTACAGCAAATAGTTACCACAACCTAATCATCTTCATAATAGCCTATTTTTATCAATGTTATTCAATAATATTATGCCATTTTCAAACTGTTGTATATCAACCAATTTGTATGTTTTTACCTCTTTTTAACTGGTTTAAATATCACACAAAATAAAACTCAACTTACAGAATTGTTTACCTACAAATACAATAATCCCAAAATGTATGCATGTATTTTCCCTTATATTTTCAAGGCTTTAAAGTCTTTGGCTCAAGGCTAAAGTACTGTAAAGGTGTAATTATTAAGGCAAATCATCACACAATAGTGCGCTCTGTATATTACCAAAGTTCAGATGATACTGGTCCAAAACCCATAACAAGTTAATTATAAGAAATATGGAAGGCTACCATCCCACCGCCACATCAGTCAAAAAGGGACATGCTGTAGTTGTGCATTTTTGATACAAATTTCCATTTTTATTTCTCCGCAATGTTATAATAGTAAAATAAAAAGTTCACATGCATGCCTTCTACCTCCCAACCCCCCTTAAAATGTCCTAGTGTTGAAGGGAAATTCTGATTTTACCCCAGTTCCTGCAATTTATTGAGCGGGAGACTACCGATGAACAGATAAATAAGTGGCTTGCTACTAACTACTGTCTCTTTTTCAAAGTTGTCTGGAATAATCCTCTACTATCTTGACAGCCCAGCATTATTAATGCAGCTAATCTTTTATTAAGCTAATTGCTGATCAAAGAGAGAAAACAACAAGAACATCTTTGCAGTTCATTGGTGGGATAAGTAAAAAGCTGAATTGGTTCTACTCCTGCCACCGACAGTATATGTTTCTCTTTTTTTTAAACCAACTCTCTTTTCAATTATAAACATTTCCCACCACAAAGTAGAAAATGCTATATCACCAATCATACACAGAAAATAATAGAACAAAATGCATTTGTTGCCCTTGTGTGGTGAAGTCATATATAAAACTGAAGAAACAAGATACTTATTTAATTAAACAATTTTTCACAGGTAATAATAGAGCAGTCACATGCAGACTCCTATCGTGCACATACAGACACACTTTTTAAATGATTCAATTTTTGAAAAATATTTCACTAATCAAATGCTTGAATAGTGCAAGTAGGCACTCATCTCTCATTTGATAAAGTTCAGTGAAGATCAAAGAGAAACTTAGGAAGAAATTCAAAGGTGAAAATAATGTATTTAGCCAAAGAGATACAGGGTGGGCCAGGTTTCAGCTGATAGTACAACCATAATTATCAAATTACACCAAGGATCTTAACAATTCTACTTACTTTTATTGTAACCATTATCTAGTGCAGTGGTTCCCAACCTTTTAGGACTTGTGGACCTTTTTCTAATACTAAAAAGACCTGCGACCCCCTGCTACACTTCCATAATTGAAAAAAAAATCACATAAAGAAGAGTTTTATTTGAATATATTGACAGTTTGGCGCCCAAGTTTGCCTAAAATCAAGCTGGCTAGTGTGCGTCCGGCCGAAATCACAATCCAGTCCTTGTAGCATGCTCTGCTGCAGGCGTCATGGTCCGAGTCCGTTAGCCAATGGGAGTGTGGCTCGATTGTATCAGTCATACTGTGGTAACAGTTTGAATTCTGGCCTTTGTCGCCAGTGTGTATTACTGCGGAGGCCTGTGGTGCAACCGGGAGTGCCTGCCATGGGAGACAAACCTTACACCTTTGGCACTCGGCCTCCCATCAGTGATACTGGCATATTGAACACAGGGTAATTTTTGTATACCCTTTTCTGGAAAAAAGTGCATCTTATAGGGCGGCAAATACGGTACATATAAACAAAACAAATACATACTCATGAGCAATTTCTTGACTCAGTCATACGACAAAAATTGAAACTTCCAGGGTTCCGTGAACCCCCAGAAAACACTTTGTGACCACCTGGTTGGGAACCACTGATCTAGTGAAACATCAAAAGCATTAAAATCCTAATATTAAAAAAAAAAAAAAGTGTTCCCTTCTAATGAGTCAAAATGTAAACTGAATCATTTTAGTTGACAATAAATAAAATTTTAAAATATCCCTGCCAATTTTTAAAAATAAAAAATGGTATTTCATTCTTTTAGTCTGTTTCTACACAAAATTTATAATTTTTTTTTAAATTAAACCAAATGAAGATAATGAGAAACAAGATATGTGGACCATTGCAATTAAGAAGTGACAAATACATTTGTATTAAAAAGAAAACTAAATAAGTTACACAATTCTACATTTCTAGGATATACTTGTTTTTTTAATGAAATTCCGATCGCTATTCATATTAACCTATAGCGGTGATTTAGTCACTCTAATAATGGTGCAAATACTTGTTTAATTGGAAATTTTAATTTGTCTTTATTTGCATACGGATGCCCCTCAGGTAGCTGTAGTAGAAAGCCGGTTAATTTGCCTTTGTCAAACACTGCACAACCTAGGAACACTGCTGTTACTTTAATGAATAATCAGCAACTATGTTGATAAAATAAAATTCTCTTTTTACCTTTAACTCTGTACATACCATCAGTTTTAACCTTACTTATACCACCCAAGCCTAGAAGCTCTTAGTTTCGTATTGAACTGGCTGTATATTTAGTCAACACACTTGTAATATAAAGCATGTGAGCATTTGAGCAATCAGTCATTACAAAGAGTTATTATATTAAAGAGAAAAGTACTGTGTTACCATAGTCCCTATGGCTGAACCTGTACAGGCTAATACACATTTGAAGGTAGTAGCATGCAAATTCACACCATCTGGTATAATATAGAGGGTAAAAAAAAACATGCAATTTGAACAAAATGAAAGCAGATTAACAAATTTGTATTTTTTAAATAAATAAATTACTGTATCTTTTATTCATATTTTTATGGATAGATAGGATACCATCAAAATACATGTATGGAAATCATGCATGAATCAAGAATGAATTTGGTGCATAATTACTAGTATGCAGCATGATAGCAACTACAAGTGGTCACCACCTAAGGTCAAGGCGCTTGATCTAGGATCAGCTGTGAAAAACTGGGACAGCCAATCTGATGTACAAATCTTGTGAATGTGCCTTCCCTTTCTCCTTTTAACTACATGATGATTCATATATATATAAATATATATATATTTAAAAAATAAATTCTTTTTAAACATGTTTAAATATGCAGAAGCATGATATTAAGTAGAGCCAAAGTTGTTAAGTTTGTATGATTTTGATATTTCAATCTAACAAAAATAATGTCTCCTTTGTAATTTAGGACTTAGGTTTCCTGTTGTGACCCACCAGTCTGCATGGTTATTATATCATACTGTTAAGTTTTGCAGCCTGCAACACCGACATCCGAATTTATGGATATACACACTAGGTTAGTAATTGGACATGCTTGTTAGTCATCATCACAAATGAGATAACCTCAAAATCAGGAAGCATTTAACCCAGAAGAGATCTCCCTCCATATATGAAGTTTCATCATTTTGTATAAAGTTTAAATATTTGATTTGTTATAGAATTTACAAGGAGGTTAATAAATCAGTTTCTTGCAACAGGTCTGCACTCATAGAAATGCAAGGGATCTATAGTAAAATTAGCTCAAATTAACATACTCTTTCTATTTCATACTATATTATTATTATTATTATATTATTATTATTATTATTATTATTATTATAGTTCTAGCAGACACCATATATAAAATAAAATGGGAAAACTAAGTTAAATATTGAAAGTGACCAACAATTAGTTTTTTAAACTTTCCCAACAGCAAATTAAGCATATAATATTTGTAATCAGAAAAATAAAATTTTAATGTATTAAAATTCAACAAAAAATCCTGGAAGAATTTTAAAAATTAAATACATAAATCAGCCAGCAACATTTTAAACACCATATTGATGAATTGTAGATGAATACTAAGATCACCATGTAGTTTTAGTTCAAAAGCGCACACGTTTTCAGATAGTAATGATCAAAAATGTTTTGTCTCTTGTGACATGAACAGAATATTTTAAATATTGAATTACAGCTATCTCAACCTATGAAGTTTTTAGACAGGAAAAAATGGAAAAAAAAACAATAACAAAAAGTGTTTCATCTTCCAGTAAAGAAATGTACCTAACCTATCCAACTGTGACTGTGGGTAGGTTTACCATTGGACATGGGACTTGGAACATTCATCCTACATTAAAAACAGCATCTCAAACACTCACCTTCAATCCTCCCCCTCTCCTAGGCACTAATCTTTGACAGCTGTTAAGTTTAAAGGGGGTCTTAAGGGAGACTCTTATTATCAGCTGCCTGTAAGGGGGTAAAGTTAAACAGATCAGGGCAGAAACCAGCAGCTAAGCCAAAAGGTACACACTCTCTCTTAAATGTTTAATAACTAGAATCTAGCTCCTGCTGTAGTTTTCTTTTAAAATGTGCAGCTTGCAACTAACTAACATTTAAAAAAAGAAAATAGGAAGATCCACTATGGTGGACAGTTAAAAAATCTTGGGATCAATGTGTGAAAAAATTCACATCCCTCTGCATCAGTTATATAAAAAGAACAGGGACAACAAAACAACAATTCAATGTGACTGCAACAATGCACTGATGTTAACCAAGCTTGACAAATGGTGGATAAAAAAGAAACAGTCTGATGTTTGTTAAATGTTAGCCAATTTCAGAAATTCTATGCAGTCTTACAAATAGCGGCAATATTAATAAATAAAGTGAGAATTATCGTCCAATTACAGTGCTGGCTAAAATTAACTACAATGCCCAAAATAATTCAGATTTTGTTTAAGCATTTGCTTTATTTCGGATTTACCACTGATGTTTTTTGTGCATTTATTGAAGATGACTGTTTTATTACTCCATCAGTGGACGACATCTCCACAAGAACTGACTGCACTGAGGTGGATTTTTTCAGTGCAGAGGCCCTATTAATATCAAGAAAGACTTATGTTAAAAATCCATCATTACACTGTAACAAAAAACTTTAAGTGTTGCAATAATTTTGGCCACCATCATATTAACTCTTAACAGTTTTCATTTCTTCTATTCTGTGCCCCTCCTCTTCCCAATTTTCCTGCAGAAACACAAATATCATCTACATTTCCCCCTGGCAACTGAATACTGGGTAATCAATGGACTATTTGTACAAACCAGTTTCCAAAAAGCACCCTGAAAAATCACAAATATAACAATGCTTAAACATTTTTAGTAAACTAAGCTAAAAAATATCAACTTCTAAAAAAAAAAACTTAATAAATGAAAGAATCTTATTTTTTAAATTTTAGCACAAATTCTACAAGTAGGAACAGTAAATAAAGTCAAAGAAAAAACAAGAAAAGTTGCTTCCGCAAGTCCTCTTAGAGGGCATGAAATGGCGCATGTACATGAAAGCAGGTTCAGATGCTGTTAGTTTTTAAAGCCATCTAAGCCCAGCTCCCCTTTCTTGTGCAGGGAGACCATTTTCAGTATGGCCAGCTTGAACCCTTCCAAGTGGCTGGCTGGAATGTGGAAGGAATGCCAGTAATGTTAGAACTGCTGCTTGTGACCTCATTTCCCCAGCTGGTAAACCTAGAAACTCCACAGTGCCCATGTTATTTTAGCTTCCTACAGATATCCCATTCTCCTCATCCTTCTACAAACACTGGCAGGAGATTCCCCACTGCTGCTGCTGCATGCAAATCATCTAACTATATCAAAACCATGTCTTCAAACAAAGGCACATTTTTACAAGGCTCCTTTTTTAAAGCCAATACCCACAGGCGTGCATACATTTTACTTTTTGTTGTCATTCTATGGACCCTTTTTTCTCTTTATTCATGCTCCCAAAAATATTCTTGATGTAGCTTTGAGACAAGGGGAAAGTGACCTAATTTTTAAAAATATGGTTTCCCACAGCATTCTGAAACATCAGCAGTGAACTCCCCCCACCATTTTATTTACTACCTAAAAATGGAATTAAATCAGTTTGTTTTCACCTCATTTTATCTTTCTTCAAATACCATTTATATTTACTCTTGCTTCGTCTGCCCCACCCCACCCCTCCTTGTCTAGATGACAGATAGGTCAAAGATTCCAGATTTATAGAAGTAAATTATTTCCACATCTTAGATAAATTATGGCAAAAACCTTTTTTTGATTAATTTTTCAACAGTTTTAAACTTAAGCACATAAAAAACAATAAGTTTTGCTTTTGTGAGTGAGAGCAAATGCACATTCAAAAGACAACTCAATTTTGATTTCAAAATAGTTTCTGTTAGCCTATAATGGAAGAGAGGGGTTATGTTTATTTTCTAGAAAGCCTGAAAGACTTCATAATTATATCTCAACCAAAACTATAAGAAAATCTCATATTTTCTTAGATTGATGCCATGCTTTCAAGACACCAAAACAGATAATCTGCATAATTATATCCTGATTAATAAGATTTGAAAAATGTTCAATTTTCAATAGAAAAACACTAATCAATTAACAGGGAGGGAACATTGGGTGGCTCACCAAATATCATGATCCTTACTATTTGGTAATTTGAAATTTGGAGTTATGTAATTTTGCCAAGTTAAGACTTTTTTATTTCATTGATCCTACAAGTCAAAACTGCCAAGTATAAAAGAACAAACTCAAATTATTATTATTAATCATATAATTCCTTAAATTTTACCTTGAAAAGGTGCAAAACCAAGCCTAACCATTCTATTCTAATCAAGACAAGTCTGCTGAATAGAATTCAACTGGAGTCAAAATAAAATCCACTCTAGTATTAAACTTTCATCTTTGCTATCAGTTAACCTCCTCAACAACAAAATAAGAATTTTTTACTAACTTTTAACAAATGAGTGCATAGATCTCTGACAGACTTGAAATATCAACAATACCCTCATTCAAGAAGGAAAATATAAGGAAGAATTAGTCATTCATGTCTATAAATTGCTTCATGCTAAGATGTTTAGATAAAAGCAGCCAGTCATGACATTCTCAAACTTAAGCCTATACCATAAATAAATATGAAGAGACATGCAGGAGGCCCTGAATAACTCCACATGGCTTTTCATAACAACTAAAGCAAACTTAGAAAGAGCTATTCAAAATGTTGTCTACACTTAATGAAAGGACTATGAAACAGCAACAGGAGACTATTCTGTTTTATGTGATTTATTTAGCAACTATATTGATGATGTTTCAACAATCTATAAGTTTAACTCTATCCAAACTAAAGTGACCACCTGTAACCTAACCAAATGAATGCTATATGCATGCAAATCCTATTACAAAAATGATATTGTAAATTTACAAAATATACAGGTGCATCTCAAAAAATTAGAATATCGTGGAAGAGTTCAATATTTTTGTCAGTTATTTCAGAAAGTGAAAATTGTATATATTCTAGACCCATTACATGTAAACTAAAATGTTTCAAGCATTTTTTAATTTTAATTTTGATAATTATGGCCTACACCTAAAAAAAAATAGAAAAAAGGTATCTCAAAATATTAGAATACAGTTGTCCCCCGGTATTTGTGGGGGTTACGTTCCTAGAGCACCCGCAAAGAGCGAAAAACCACGAATATTGGACGTGGTCCATAAAAATGCCTATAAACGTCAAAATATAACGTAAAATATAATAAAAATATATAAGTAAATACATAATAATAATTTAATAAAAAATACAACACTCAGAGAAACACTCCAGATAGCTACATGCAGTAAACTGGGATGATGCGGGGCTGCATCTGCCTGAGACAGCGCCTTGTGGGCAGCAGCCAATCAGCAGCGAGGAGAAATGAATAACGCTCTCGGATTGGCTACTTTCAAACCTCCAGCCACTAGTGTTTATTTTATATTGATATTTTGCTGAATTTACGTTAGTATTTATATTACAAAATTAGTAAATTATATTGTTATTAATAATTTAGCATTAAAAAGCGTGAAAAAATATATATTGCCACGAAAAAAGCCATAAAAAAATCACAGAAGATATTTGCGATTCCGCGAATATGCGGGGGGGTTCCGCGAACAATTATTAGTTAGGTTCTAAGGAAAATTCCGCGAATGCTGAACCACGATTACGTGGGGGTCGACTGTATTCCATTTTGAGTTTGAGTAAATCACTATTTATGCAGTATAAATACCATGAATCTCTCAGTCTGGTTCAGTACACACAACCACAATCATGGGGAAGACTGCTGACTTGACAGTTGTCCAGAAGACACCCATTGACACCCTCCACAAGGAAGGTAAGCCACAGTGGGTCATTGCTGAAAGGGCTGGGCTGGCTGTTCGCAGAGTGCTGTATCAAAGCATATTCATGGAAAGTTAACTGGAAGGGAAAACTGTGGTAGGAAAAGGTGCACAAGCAAGAAGGATGGCCACAGCCTTGAGAGGATTGTCAAGCAAAGCCGATTCAAGAACTTGGGGGAGCTTCACAAGGAGTGGACTGAGGCTGGAGTCAGTGCATCAAGAGCCACCACACACAGAGGTGTCCAGGAAATGGGCTACAAGTGTTGCATTCCTAGTGTCAAGCCACTCCTGAACCAGAGACAACGTCAGAAGCATCTTACCTGGGCTAAGGAGAAAAAGAACTGGACCGTTGCTCAGTGGTCCAAAGTCCTCTTTTCAGATGAAAGTAAATTTTGCATTTCATTTGGAAATCAAGGTCCCACAGTTTGGAGGAAGAGTGGAGAGGCACAGAATCCAAGTTGCTTGAAGTCCACTGTGAAGTTTCCATAGTCAGTGATGATTTGGGGTGCCATGTCATCAGTAGGTGTTGGTCAACTGTGTTTTATCAAGTCCAAAGTCAACACAGCTGTCTACCAGGAGTTTTTAGAGCACTTCATGCTTCCATCTGCTGACAAGCTTTATGGATACGCTGATTTCCTTTTCCAGCAGGACTTGGCACCTGCCCACAGTGCCAAAACTACTAGTAACTGGTTTGCTGACCATGGTAATTACTGTGCTTGATTGGCCAGCCAAATCAACTGACCTGAACCCCATAGAGAATATATGGGGTATTGTCAAGAGGAAGATGAGAGACACCAGACCCAACAATACAGACCAGCTGAAGGCCCTATCAAAGCAACCTGGGCTTCCATAACACCTCAGCAGTGCCACAAGCTGATCGCCTCCATGCCACACCACATTGATGCAGTGATTCGTGCAAAAGGAGCCCTGACCAAGCATTGAGTGCATAAATGAACATACTTTTCAGAAGTTCAACATTTCTATATTATAAATCCTTTTTTTTTATTATGAAATATTCTAATATTTTGAGATAGTGGATTTTTGATTTTCATGAGCTGTAAGCTGTAATCATCAAAATTAAAACAAAAAAGGCTTGAAATATTTCACTTTATGTGTAATGAATCTAGAATATATGAAAGTTTCACTGTTTGAATTAAATTACAGGAAAAAATGAACTCTTCCACGATATTCTAATGTTTTGAGATGCACCAATATATATATAGATATATCCCTTGAAGGATTATTGCATATAGATCTTGCATATAACTAAATTGTAACTACTCTCTGGTACAGTTTTCATAGAACCATCATCATGTGATATTTTGTATCTGTTATATCAATTGAGATGTGTGTGATACTGTTAAATAGGCAGAGCAAGAGACTGACAAAACACTGTGTCCTCTGGGCCATTGAAAAAAAAAAAAAAAAGAAATCAGAACTGATGGCATGAATGTGAAAATATATTACATTCATGAACTAAAAGACCAACCAAAAACTAAATGCATATCAGAAATAATTTATCTGCAAAAAGGATTTTTTTTTTAAAAAATTCAGATAAAAACACCCACCAATTAATTTCCTTGTTAGAAATCTCTATTTCAAAGGTACTAAATAAAGAAAAATGGTTATCCCTGATCATGTGCATCTGTGGCTATTTGCAGGTAAATATGCATTAGAATGGCCTAATCACACAATATTTCATAAATTACTTTTTTTCTTTTTTTTTACAACAAGATGAGACGAAAAGAACAGTGCTACAACATAAACATACTACTACTACTACTACTAAAACTGTCCATGTCCTTGCTAGCTCATGTATTTTTATTTATTTATTTATTTAGTTTAGAGGTTAAGTTAATTCAGAAGAGAAGTTTTTGACTTTGCAGGCCTCAAGGGGAAGTTACAGATAAAAGGCTAAACAGGTTAAATATGTTTTGTTTGCCTACTGGGTAGAGTTCAGTAGTTTTGGGCAAGGACAAAATATATATAGTGGAGGCGATTCAAATATCACCGTACATTTGTAAACTTGCACATAATATTACTCTTTCAGAAGGCAGATCTAAGCATTTAAATCACCATACATCTTTTAAAGCAAGAAAGAAGAAAAAAAGGGGGATATGAGAGAGAGAGAGATAACCATCATAAAAATAAAACCTAACATGTAGAATAAGACCAGTGCCCTAGATATTTGAGAGAATCTGCCAATTGTTGTTTTTTTGTAAATAGAAACAATGTTCATAAGGAAAGAGAATAGGTCAATGACTTAAAGCACACAGACAGTATGTCATTCATTTTCTGTCCAACAAGGAAGATAGAACAAATCTACAGGAAGCAACTCATAGGATGTTAAAAACCATGAAAACTTAAAACAAACAATTAATCAAGATTTTTCAAAAAAAAAAAAAAAGTAGTGCTACAAAACATATCACAAACTGCAATATTATTTCAGTTGAAACAGTTCCAAATACGAGACAACACTTTTAGTGGAGAAACTGATTTCTTTTTCTTTAAATTTTTACCACTAAAGAAGTCTAAAATTCTTTTAATAAAAAATAATTTTCATGACTACACAGCATCCTTATTTACATGAAAATCAAAACAATTCTAACACCTTTTTATCTTTGCCTTTAAGAAAATAAATAGAACATGCTTCACCAATGTATTCGATAGATATTTCTAGTCAGGGCCTGTAATAGCACACAACCTTTTAATTAATTTGAATGCATCAGTTAGAGAAAAATACTAATGAAGGCAAGTAAAAGATTGCAATGTGGTGCCAATTTCTTAAACTCAACATTTTTGTAAATTTGGAGATTTAAAAAACAAATTCTTTTAATGTTCATTGGATCAATTATCACATGATACCCGATGAACCATCTAAGGAACAACCTGCTCACTTGCACCCTCTAGTGCCTCTGTGCTGATTATCTACCCTATGACAGAACATATTTCTAAAAAAACACATTCACATAACTATGTACAAAAGACATAATTCTCCTTGAACAAGGTCATGGGGGCAATGAACAAATGAATGATATTCTTTTTTTTAATCAGAGGTAAGCTTCTTAGAATGTTTAGACGATCAAAGTATTATTATAAATATTAGCTTAAAAACAAAATCAAACATGAAATTAAGCATCAAGAATGGGCAAAAATATTTGCAAAATATAAATATGAACAATAAGATTTTGATCTGGGTTCTTTCATCTGGTTGGTACAATTTGTGGGAATGTTTTTTTTAGAACCCTTTTGAGCCAAAATTATGCACATAAACCACTAGAAAGGTTACAATAACAATACAACCCCACCCCCAAGGAAACCCTGATATGTCATGTAATCTTAAATGTAAAATAAAACTTGTGTATTTTCTTCAGAGGTAACAAAAGACAACAGAGCTTCTGTATCTGTACTTAATAATAATAATAATAATAATAATAATAATAATAATAATAATAATAATGGGCCTATTTGAATAATTCAGCATGAAAAAAGAAAGAAAATAAACTGATACTTATGGTGAATATTTCTAGCAGATAAAATTAAAACAAAAAACACTATGTAAGTAATGTTTAATTTCTCTTATAGCATTAACAGTTTAAGACAGATCCATTAGTTTCTTCACATAATGGCTCCCCTAATTTGATTGGTATATATTCACATGATGCTAGAACAAAAATAATCATATATGAGGGCTTAGCATTCCAATTAGTGATAATCATTTAATATCTTGTGGTATTGAAAGTTTTTTAGACTTTCTCTTTTCTCAACTCACAGTATAATATTGATGGTAAAGATGTCTATTCTTTTTAAAAGTGGGATTTCTGCCATTTTGTTGGCAATGTTCTATGGTTAGTTTCTACAAGGTTGCAGGAAGAAAGGCTTTAAGGCTTCTAAAAAGCTCTCCACCTACAGAAAGAGAAAAGCTTATTGATTCAATTCTTGAACTAATTTACACTTCTACTATTAAGCTCCATCACCAGCAATTTATTCCATTCAATTTATAATTCCAAATTAGAAAATCTAGCCTTGGAAATAAGAATGCAATGTAAGCTAACTTTTTTTTTTCTGTGACCATACAACAGAGCATCCATCTAGTTGAAGTATTTATAATTATTAAACTGTAAAACCCATTCCTTTTTAAAATTCAATAAACATGGTATAGAAAGTTAAAATAAGATCATAAAAAAATAATTTAAAATTTATGTATTTGAAGTCACCATTTTATCCAAAGCATCTCTCTCTCTCTCTCTCTTTTTTTTTTGTACACTATCATCTGACTAAAATACTAGATTTTAGTTGTGGTGTTTGTGATTAAATAGAAGAATGTGATGCATAATGATTATGTCAGAATTAAATTACCACTAAGAAAAAGCCATAAAAGAAAAGTTGAGTTTTGTTGCTGATGCTACTGTCTAGCTATAAACCATGCTTCTTGTATAAATATAGTTTTTCTAATACATCTGTGGCTCTTCTTTAAACAGTTGTACAACTTATAAACCAGTATTTCTTATACAAAATTTAAATGCTAAAAAATAGTCCCCTCCAAACCTCGACTCTGCATTTTAATGTAAATAAACAAACATATATACTGTCAAAATCAAGCTAAGGGGTGATAACTTACTTGAAAGAAGCAGTGAGCATTGGCACAACTCTTACCTACTTCCAGTATGCAGTGCTTATATGCTGGCAATAGATTCACTTCTATCACCAATCCTTACTAACTTGTACATGGAGAACTTTGAACAGTAACAACATTTGCCAAACAGAAAGAATAAACAGTTAAAATACAACACCTTTGTAATTTGGCTGCACACAACGTGAATGTGTTTTTACCATATAAACTGTGTACACTCAACTGTCTAATTCACTATGGAACCCTAGAATGTCAATCAGTTGCCATTCTTTAATGTGCTAATCATCTAACAAGATAACCAACTAATTAAGTGTATACAGAAAGGCAACACACTTTAGATGGTAACATCATTTCAACTCCAACCACCAAGGAGTGGAACAGGAATCATCAAATGTCTGAGTCCATGGCTGGTAACATATGTGAATCATTGACTTACATGTAAAGAAGAAACACCTGTATCCACATTTAAGCAAAATGGATATCCAAAATCAAGGTGGGACCCTTTCTCCCCAGAACAGTGAAATACAAAAGCATCATCATACCTTACATCAAAGGTACATTAGCACACTATGCTCATCTGTGTAGAATTTAATAGCAAAATCATCAATTTTAGTAATGACAGGATTTGTAAACATGTGACCAGGCTATCTACCAAAAAAGAACTAATGGCAGCTACGAACATAATTTACTCCCTTAACTTTGATATAAGAAACAATACACTGGAAAAACAAAGAAAAGTAGCACAGCTTGGACAATTAGAGTGATCAGCCATAATAGATCATGACTAACCCTTTTGTGGACCAGTTCTATATACAGCCAAGCTTTACACATATCCCTACAGTCAGCACCTCTTCTTCATGTGGAAACCAAAAAAATATGGCTCATAATTCAGAAACAGCTCCATGATTTCCTACACAGTATCTTTGCAATGTTGATATTAACTCTGATAAATAACCATCTTTATTTCATATTAAAATTTAACTTTCTTTTTTGTCTCTTACTCTTTTACCTATTCTGAATTACTGGCAGTCCATGTGACAAACTGATTTCAACACCAATTAAGCCACTAACTGTAGGAATACTTTTCTCTACTTTATAATACCTATGCCTACCTGTGTGAGATCCTAATGTTACCTGCAACCATTTTGTCATGAAATGCAAACATATATATGTGTGTTTTTGTTTGGCATTGGAAATCAGTCAGGGTCCAATTTTTCTTAACAACGTCCAAAACCTAAACCGATCAATTGAAAAATTGAATGACATTTTTTAAGCAAAATCTTTAATTTAATCTCTTTGCAAACTTCAAAAAGTGTTTGGAATGGCTACACTTGCCTCCCAATTACGAAGATGCGATAATTACACAATCCTGCCAACTGCTGAGAGCCCACCATGTCATTCCACCACACGCTGGTGTGCTGTTCTCTGCAGAAAGAGAAAGCAAGGCCACATTTTGATACTCTTTCACAATAGAAGGCAGGGGTCAGCTGGTGACAAGTTTCAAGTTGTTTTTTTCTATCATGTTCCCATTTCTATCCTGTATATTTTGATGCTGTAAAAGCTATTAGTTTTCTTCTCTCTCTGAAATTTTAACTAGAAGTTGGTAAAAATATGTGAAAAATGTTGGGGGAACTCTGTCTTATTGCTGTTTCACATTCTTTTCTTGTAAGTCAATAAACGTTTTGTCTTCTGGGTTAAAGATTGCAATAAAAGGGAACTTACTTTCATTAGCATTATCCGTCAAAAAATGAACGATCAATGACAGCATAGGATCTGAAGACCTGCCAACGCTTTGTTTGGATTTTTTTAATGAAAGTTAGCAGTTTTATACTGTAGATAAGAGCGCAACCTGCTCAGAACAAAAACAAAAAAGGACAAAGTTAACAAGGTAATTTCACTCATAGTTAAAATCTGAAAAGTTGGTCAGTCACTTTTAAGAAATTTTGAATTTTTTTATTTATTCTTATTTTGTTGTATTTTATTATTATTTTTCTTAGTACTAGTCGTCTGCATTTCTAAAAGAAATAAATTTATTGACTTAAGTCGAGATTGTTTTAGTACATGACGATTCCTTCTTTTTCTTATCACTACCAAACATCATCATCATGAACAGTATTCACTGCAAATCAAAGCTTTAAAGGTTTATGCATATTTTTCTGTCATACAGCTCAATTTCCTTCATTCTTCTATGTGCGCTCCGTCCGTCCCTTTGTAAACCGTCTGCTAGGTGGTTTGCTTTTCCCTATCTACTACAGCCCGACACTCACCGTCTTCTACCAGAGGACCAAAAAGGAAGTTCAAAACAGTAAAGCCGCTCTTAAATGAGTGTTCAAACACATGGATGTCAGTATGTAAACTGGTGTTTTTACATTAATCATGAACCTTTGGGTTGTGTCTGAAGAAACTTTAAAGTGTCCAGAAATAGAATTTATGAGCTTTAGGACAAAAAGTCCTAAGTTAAATTTGGTGAAACAAAAACATACATAGCCATGTCCTCTTTAATGTACTGTAAACAAGACTTATTTAGGATCAGTCTCTTTCACCTGAATACAGTGACCCCCCCCCAATCTATGTACTGAAGGATAAGTGGGCATCCTGTCTGACTTCTCATTCACTAAATGGCAACTCATAACAAAAGTTCCCTAAGAAGACCATTTTTTTTCCTTTTGATAGATTCATTACTACTGGCAGTTTTCAGACAAGCCACAATATAACTGACATTAATCTAATAATGAAAAAATATCCTGTTTATATTTTTCAATTTAAAATCAGTGCCACTATAGCTTTAATGTACATTATATTTCAATAATTAATTTTGTGTTGATTTTATCAACCTAATTAATCATTTGTAATACCAATCATAAATAAATATCAATCATAAATTATATAGATATCATGAATGCAGTGCCTCAGGTTTAGTTCTAGGTACAATTCTATTTTAATCAACCCGAGTTAAATGTAATTAACCTGGAGAAAAAGCCCCAGATTTTTAAAAGAAAGATTTCCAGACTGACATGAAGTGGTCAATGTAATAAAAGAATTCAACATCAATAATTTTAATTATATTAACACTTTCAACTAAAAACAATACAAATGAATAAATAAAACCCAAGAGCAAACAGATAAAAACATGCAAAATGCTAGAAGTATAAATATGAATTTACTAATTCAAATTTAAAAATAGAAAGCATTATTTGTTGGGTTAAGATATAAAGGCAAACAAAGAGTAATTTTTTAATGATGTTGACTTTCCTATAAAATGACAAACTTTCCTAAATAAATGGAATCACACCAGTAGTATTAAAGCAAAAATAAATTTTTTAAAGAAGCAAAATCTTCAAATTGATAAAATTAATCTTTTAACACAATAGTGAAGTCAGAATGCACACAGATCTCTAATTTGAATATGTTTATAATGAATTGGAGTAATGTATGACATGAAAACTACTTGTACCTTGTTGAACTCAAATCTATTTATCTTTTTTTTTTTTAGCTATAATGCATATCAGGGTGGTGTGGAGGTCTGATGGCTAGTTAGCTTACAGGACTGCTAAGGGTTAAGACCTGAGTTCGAATCCAGGTCAAAATCATCTCAACTTGGCATACCTCCTTGGCATGGTTTCTTCTCTCACATATCCAGATACTCTGGTTTCCTTACACATTTAAAAATGAATAATTCTAGTACGGATTTTCACTTGTGGGCCTCAAACACTGATAAGTGGTTGCTCAAGCATACAATACTTAATCTTGTAACCAAGATAGGAATCTGTAACCGAGGAAGCATACAAATAATAATAATAATAATAATAATAATAATAATAATAATAATGTGTATCAATAACAACCAGCACAGACCAGTTAGCTGGCCCTCAGGTTAAAAAAAATTCTTAATAGAAAATAAACATTTAAGTAATAAATAAATAAATAACATCCTTTGATTATTGTTTTTAATTAAATACATTGTATAATTAACGATTAAAAACCACAAAGAACTTGTAGGGGGGTTGTCAAGGGTTGATTACAAACTGCTAGGCACTTATGATGATGACTGCACTCTGCCTGTATTGCAGCAATGCCAGGTTGCCATGCAGGCTCATCAAGTGCTTCCCAAGATGCCAAGAAGCTATTAACTGTTGCTAGTAGAGACAGTGAGTGGCACCTAACTTCTAAGAAATGTCATTTAAAGCATTAGAGCATGAATTGTCCATTGGTGGCATATTCTACCAAGCTGGAAAAAACATTTATCGCCTTGAGATGATAGATGATGAAAGATTTTTACATCAATAATCTGTTATTGATTTAAAACCAAGTAAAGGATATTGTTTGACATCATCTTTAGATTTATTTACTGAATGGATAATTCTAAAAAAACAAAAACAAAACAAATTTCAAATCAACCTGGGTCCTTAGCAAATTTTCTGATATATATTTAGATTATGCTTGTAAACATGTTTATTTGTCTGTCTTCAGTAATACAGTCAGAAAAAATGTCCTGCCAATAAGAATGTTTATTTTCTACAAGACTTGGTTTGAGAGAGAGAGAGAGAGAAAAGAAAGATTCCAAATTTTTCAACAGTGGAACAAACATAGCATGTATAAGAAATGGCCATGTAAAAAGGATTAAGTAATGCTGTGTAAAAATGCTCATGTTATGGGCAGACACCATGCAGTTAACATCAGTCGGTGGAGATGAATGCAGCTTGCATGACATAGAATTCCTTTGATACATAACCCAGAGCAACATTCGAAAAGATGAGCAGAATTAAGAGTTGAAGCAGCCTTTAAAAAAAGGGGGGGGTGTCCTTTTATTAGCCTAATCCACAAGCATTTACCTTGTATATTTTGAAATTTATGGATTTTTAAAACAAAACAGGGATTTGATTTAAAACAACAAACTATAGGATATTAGTATATACAAAGCTAGCTAGCTAGCAGTATCAATTTTTTAATTCACTTATTATTATCAATTTTTTTAAATAGCAGTGAGGCCACATGATTGCATGAATCAAACAAATATTTCTAAAACCACATTATGTAATTTTAGAAATGTTTTTCAGGTATTCAATTCATTTAATAAATTGGTTTACTGATGCAATATCAACTCATTTTTTTTTTTTCCTTTGGTAAATGAACAAGAAATAACTAATGCATCATGATATTTAAAGACCAGATCAACAAGGTACATGCAATGCAAACAAATTTACTTTCTACTGAGTAGAAAGGTTTCATGACAATCTAGTTTAGGTAAAAAAAGAGTTTGTGGTAGTTTAAAAACCCGTATTGTATTTTGACCTATTATAGAATATAAATTATTAAAAAATGAAAATATTATATAGTCTATACTATAGCAAGACTAACCTAAATAAATAATATGCCAAACTTATTATTTAAAAACAATTTATTAAATATGAGCAAAAAATTCAGCTGAAAAGAAAAGTAACTTTTCAAAAATATATCTGCATGGTGTCTCAACTACCATAAAGACTGGAACCAGTAAACAGTATGGTTGCATTTTCCTTCCGATCTAAAAATGAAGAGTTCTTGTAGGGATTTCCCTGCTGAAGTCAAAAGTGCTGAGGCCCTCATAGCGCAAGACAAGCAAGCAACGCTCTCTAGCAGTTAACTGTGACACTACACTTCCATTGTGAGGATTAGTATACAACACAACTAAGTAAACAGTATAGGTGTAGAACTATGTACATGTAATGCATAGCAACACTGACCAGATGACCAAGTAAAAACTAAACTGTCTTTTTTACAAAATGAATGCCATCTGAAGACTGCTTCACCATCAGCATTGAGTGGTTAAATTAAAATGTGTTTATTTTTCTTTAAATATAATTAAACATCTGAAAAAAATTTTTTTTTTATGTAGAGCACAATTTTCCTAATTACTAGTGATTTCAAAACATCTAGTGACCTAGGTTTTCTGATCAAGCAAATTAAAAACCAAAGATTTCTAGCCAATGTATGTCCTCCCAATGGTTCATTATAAAGATTTTTAAATGTTACCACAGATGGCCTCTAATTTTTAATTCAATAACTCAGTACAGAAACATTTGCTTTGACAAATTATCATATATTTTAAATATTAAAAAAATAGAAAGGCAAGAAATGGCATATAAAAATGTTTATGAAGATCTGAATGGCTAAATATAAAAGTTAATAAAATATTTTATCGATTATCATTAATTAAAATTTTTGTATAACTAATATACTAATTCTTACATTTTGTTTTTTATTCCAATTATTCAGGGATTATCTGATTACTAGCTGACACAAGGAAATTATGTCAAATATGCAGTGGGTGGGCATTTGTAGAGAACAAATCTCTGCATGATATATATATATATATATATATGTGTGTGTGTGTGTGTGTGTGTGTGTGTGTGCATGTGTGTGTGCATGTGTGCGTGTGTGTTAAGGGGGGGAAATCTGTTAGAATTTATCTCCCTTTGAATGTTGAAAGTGTATCTAGGTCAGATGTATCAATGCAATATAAGGCAAAAACATTGAGAGCAATAATCTTGATAAAACAGCTATTTTCCAAGAGAAAAGCAATGGATTTTTTTTTTTTTTTGCATTTTTTATGTGGAATGAGTTCATAAAAGAAAGCTTAAAGAAATCTTTTCACCATAGCTTGTTTTGTTATGCATGAATTTCTGAAGATAAAATCAACACATTTCAAAGCCGCAAAACATGGCAAGTAGGCTATTAACATTTAGGAATATTTACATTATTTACAGGTGATGGAATTCTCATCACCAGCTAAGCATGTTCGGTATACTTAAACAACAGTTTTGCTCTGGGATTATTTTAAAACGTCTCTTACTAATATTTCAGACTATTTTTCAGCCCGATTAACATTTGCTAACAACAGTACCTAAGCGATTAAACACTGCCAATTCAACTAAGTTCAGAAAGTTATATTTCCAAGTAAGAAAAGCTTGCCATAGAATTCTCTGCTATAGATCTTATACTCTAATACTTAACTACAAAGACTGCCCATTTTTTAAAAAACTAATATCTGGTTACAACCACTAGTAACATGTTTTCTTATATCCATGACCACTGGACTAGATATAACAGCTGCTCAATGCACTACACCATAATGAAAACTTAATCAAGGAATCCCATAGCATGCAAAATGATCTCTGTAGCATGTAGGGCAGGAAACCTTTGCTAATTTTCCTTCAGAACTCTGACAAATCCAACCAAGTTCAAGTAACTGGCCTTTTAAGCTACAAATATCCCTTGGCCAAAGATACTAAGCATATATTTCATCAAACTGTGATCAATTTCTTCAAATTTCTTGGTTGGACATCAAAACCAAGGTTGCATTAACCTTTCAGTCTTTCTCAATGTCACTTGTTCAGTTGCAGTGCCTCCCCCCCCCCACACAATTTTATAAATTTTTTACTAGAAATGGTCAGAAAAATAGAAAAGATTTAAGGGAAAATATTTGCATCACACTTAATATTTCAATCTATTTATCTAAAATATACACAAAAAAAATTGGCCTAGACTTTATCCGAGTGACAAATGTAAATTATCAAACTATGAAAAACAACGATTTTATTTTTCCCTCCCTTTCAATGACCCACAACATCCGGGAGGTTTTATTTCCACTTCCTGTGAAGACAGCCAGCCATTCATTCATTTTTGTACTTTATCTAGTTCATACTCACCATTCATGTGCATAATGACTGACTGACCACAACTCTTATTACTAGGGTGTACTTATTCTTCTGTATAAATGTTTGTTCGTTTGGTGCTGTCAATCCAGTCTACTAGCTAATAACCCACACCAGGCAAAACAACAACAATCTAATGAGCTTCATACATTTATCATCATAAACATTCAAAAAGCAAAATATTTCCAATTTTAAATTAACCCAAATGAAAAGTTCCTACAGATGTCCAGGCTGATTTTAGTTCAGATTATGACATCATTTGTAAATGTTTGAATTTCATTTTCCTTTCAAGAAATAACTAGCACAAACTGGAAGTTCTGTAAAAAAAAAAAAAAACAATAATTCTTCTCATAAACCATTAAAAAATGTCTTATGTTAACAAGCAATCATCCTTCACTGTCCTTATTCACTTAAGCAGGCAATGAACTCATTTTAAATAAAGGCTATTTTTCTTTTTATATTCTAGAAAATGATTTCCATAACATGAAGCTTTTCTGATTTGACAGTACCTTCTGTTAAAAAACAAAGAAAGAAAGAAAATTCAAACAACTGCCTTTATCAGGAAACTGTTCAGCAATTTTGTTTTTTTTTTTGTTTCACCCACCAGTTTGACCCCTAAAAGCTGTATCAGTCAAGTGTTATAAGTGAATTAATCTCTACCTCCCCCAAAGGCCTGATGTCAGGCTGTAAAAAAAAAAGGAAGAAACAAACGAAAGAAAAGAAAAGCTCAAATCTAAAAGTTAAAGTGATGGACATTGACTAGCTATAGAGTGAGGACAACTACTGACAGTTGGCAGCTGTCAGAGAGTAAAATGCCACAAACTATTTTTCCTTGTGCAATCTCATGTCTCTGCTAAATGTTTACAGTGTTCTTACTTCCTATCACGTGCCTGTGTGTGTCCCTGGCCTGGCTGCCTGTTACCTTCATACAATTAAAATGGATCAACAAGAAAATTAATTAAAACAACAAAAACAATAACAAGGGAATACTGACGTTTCAGGCGCATGGTCTGCATATGTGCAGCTTGTTCATGTTGTAACCACAAGGCTCGGTTAGAAATTACAGAGTCCTCTCCCATAGAATTATGAGTATCCATCTCGAGCATGTTCTTGCCCAGAAATATCTGCCATTCCACTGAACATGGTGGGTATACACTAACCCTTCATTCTTAGTACATCCTGTTTCAGTCAGTAAGACCTGAGTAGAACTTCGACCCTGTCATTAATGGATAGGGAACAAATTGCAGTAGCCAGGCTGCTCATACACAGCTGGCTGAAGGACCGACTAGCAATAGACAGGTTCAGTTGTGTGACGCAGGCAGTCTTTCCCACACCATAATTGGCCCACATTTTCACTGCCTACAATGATTATTTATATGTGGCCAATCCGCATGGAGGACACATCTCACACATGGGGGTTGTTATCTGTCTGGCTGGTATGTAATGAAGATTATTTTAGGTCACCAGGACTTCTGGTACTAAGGAGAGAAGACTGGCCAGTGAACTGGAGAGGGAGGAAGAGGGGAGAGGGGGAAAGGTGGGGAGGGGGAGAGGAGAGAGAGAGAGAGAGAGAGAGAGCTAACTAAACTGGCATTAAAAGTAAGCTTCTGCTGCTGTTACTAGCTGCAAAACTGAAATAAAAGAGTATTTAGTTTTCAGCTAATCCTTATAAACCAGCAATGCAAAAAACCTTTTCTATTAAGTGTTCAAATATACTTCCAACTAAAAAATAAAATTTATAATAATAATAATAATAATAATAGTAATTAGGAGTCAATATCTAGCCCTCCACAAACCAAGCAGTGAAACAGTTCTCTCTGGATAAAAAAGAGAGTATTTTTCAAAACTGCTTTTTTAATTGATTAGCGGTATTTAGGCTAAATATAGGTCATGCACCGTCTACAACTGAGCATAAGACTTGTTCCTAGGCACACTGAATCAGCTAATTTATTAACTAAATTTCAGACAAACTGAATTTCAAACTTGGCTTGGAACATGAGCATAAATTGAATATTTGCAAGTGATATATGTATATTTTGTGCATACATGACATCTAACAAATTATGTCATTCCACATGACAAAACAAATAGAAAAATTGTAGAAAAAACATATACACAACAAAAAAAATGTTAAAAACTTATTCATTGCTAAGTTGCAATATAATCTTGCTATTCACCATGAAGTTATTAAATAAAATAAATTTCATTTTGAATTAAATGCCCCAAAACACAAATAAACTGCATATTTATGCAGTCAAAAATTAAATATTTTAAAATTGTTTACGGACATTTTCACAAGGCAGAAAATTTGTTAACCCTTTATAGCTCACTCTCCACATATATTCCCTCATCCATGTTTTACAATACAAAGTGTTAATGAGAATTGCTTGCACTAGTTTTAGTTTCCATAAGCAACTATTATAACAAAGTAGATGCAGGCCAGTTTTTCAGCTTGTCATTTGTTATTGCTGTTTTGTACAAAAGATTTTTTCCCCCCTTTTTTAAAATATCTTCTTCTCTCTCCATTAATGAGCTGGAAAGTTGTCTCCCTTTCACTATTTAATAATAATAATAATAATAAAAATACAGTTGCATAATCCAATGTTCAGCAAAGATAAGACTTAACTCTACAAATACTTGATCATCTCAGCCAGGAGAGAAGGTTAGTACTTCAGTCAGCAGCAGTTTTGTTCCTAGCCAAGAATATTTCATTTTGATTTTACTAAAAGTAAATTTCCTTCTCCAATAAATAAATTTAAAAGAAGAAACCAAAAAAAAAAATTTGTATCTGAACACACCTCTGTCATCCCATAGTATCCAGACAAGGACGGAAAAGTGTATCTTGACATTAAGTTTAAAAATCAGTAAGAACACTACCAAGATAGTGAGTCTCCTGTGGAAAGTTGAGAATAAACTTATTATTAAAAAAAAACAAAAAAACCGAGGAAATCCTGAAGGAGCCAAATTTTTTAAAGAGTAGGGGCTTGTCTCCAGGAGCCCGGATTACACCTGACACTTAAGATACCCACCCACTTACTGACATAAGACTGTTTATCAACACTGATTATCACTAATAAAAATGAAGCCGATGTAGGTGGTAACCTATAAATGCGCTGAGAACTTCAACTAGACATACCGACCAACTATAACAGTCTTGTTAACTTAAAATCCAAGATTTTGACTTGATGATTTCACTCTCTTTAGAAAAAAAACAAAGAACACCTTTGTTGCCTCATTAAAATTACTGAAGGATTTTAAACAAAATTAAAGAGAACTTTGATAATTAGCAATGATGATATAACAAAAAATGTATTCAGATTAAATTTAACTCATTGACCTCTGGTGTCACCTTTACACATCACCATTTTGTTTACTCATGACCAATCATAGCCATTATAACTGATTATCTTAACCAACTGAAATGTTGCTTTTACGCGTCATTTGACAAGCCAACATAGTGAACTAGAGTGCATTTAAGTGACAGTTAGGAGTAAACGTGAAATGATGATGCATATAGGTGACACCGAGGGTCAATGAGTTAAGAACAGTTAAAAGTTTTTTGATTTTTTAAAAATGTCTTACAATTTTAAAAAAATAATAAATCCTGTTTCAATTTTTTTCTTTCAAGGATTTTTCAGTCTATACATGAAAATGAAACAGCCAAATAAATGAGTATTTAAAACCAAAAAAAGAAAATCAAATAATTATTTTTTTAAATCAGATTCATTAAATATTTATCAATTGAGGCAGTTCTACATCTTTGTCAAAATAAATTTCACTTGATAACTTGCTGTGTGTAAACTAAAACTTGGTTAATATTAATAAACAGGAAAATGTGCACTTTGAATATTAAGTGGGTATAAAAATCAAAACTTTTTTATTTGTCTTTTTGTTTACCTACTTTTCTCAGTGTACTTTTTTAAGCATTACAAGGATTTTATGATAAAGAATCCAATCTCTTACTATTTTAAAATAATCCAAGGTTCATAAGACAAACCCACTCAAAAGTAAGTAATTATTTAGATGAGCATAACTGTTACTTTAAGATACAATAGTTTCCTCCAGTTGTTAATGCCTTAAAGTAAAAACAAAACATTACTCAATATCCAAACACAATAAAGCTGTTATCACTTTGCTATTAAAATACATTTAGATCTCACTACTAATCGGTATACACAGACTCTTTATTAACTGTGAATTAGATTTTCCTCTACATCATTTCATTTCTGGATTCAACCTTTTCATGTTGCCAACAAAAGGTGAACATGGCTTACTAGTTTCTAAAGAGAGTAAGCTAATCCAACCTCATGATTTCAAAATAAACCAAAAATGTACTATAAAAATATTCAGCCTTAGATTAGCAATGCTTTCTCAGTTAACTCTGCCTAACCTTAACTGTTTGCATCATTTAAATAAGCCAGAGCTGGAAATCTGGTAGTAACCAACCCAACCCAATGGACCAGGTGCCAAGATTGTACTTGCTGGTACGAAAAAACAAATTCTGAACTGCTTTGAACCAGTTCACATACACAATCTGGCCTATGGCATTACCATTGTTAAGAAATATGTCAACAAACCAAATAACCAAATAACAAAGTTTTTATTCCACAATTTTTTTTATAAAACAGCAGACATAACCAATTGAGAAAATAAAATTGCACTCATCCTCTAAGAATATTGTCACTAGTCAAACTGTGAACTGGTCAAGCTTTTAATCAGTTTGCTTCCGAACTTCAGTGATATAAGATAAAATGTACTTTTTCAGTTGTTTTTTTCAGAATCACTAAAATACCACTTTTTTGTGGAGGCTCTAAATATTATTTTTTAATTATAATAAATTTAGTCTTTATTTAGTTATAACAATTAAGAAACAGTTAATTATAACAAAAAATATTATCCACATTTTTTGTTTTTGTTTTCTAATGCATTTCTTCTTTCTAAGGGTATCAGTGATTATGGGTATCTGAAAGCTGAGTTTGTTCTAAAAATAATTCCACATTTGGTTTTTCTGTTTCCTTAAAGATAAAACGATAGTTATGATCCTAATACATTTAAAGTAGTAGTAGGAACCAGGAATTAATTAAACAAACCAAAACTGTGGTTAATATTATTCCAACAGTCAGAACATTGTTTATTTTATCGAAGATATTGGTTAAAGAATTAATTTAGTCAGATCAGGATTAGTTTCTTTACATGCAGGCTGGTTAATAACACAGAATTTGCTGTAGTGTTGGTTTAGTTTGTCACAGACACCTGGACAATAGTCCACTTGTGTAAGGATGACCACAATGAAAATAACAACACATTGATTTGAGATGCTGTGCTCTAGAAATGTTACAATTTTTTGGTGCAGAACTGCCAAATTTCAGGTGGTTCCACCTAATACGGCAAGTTTCTCCTTGCTTCTGATTTATTCTTTACTCAGCCTAAGGGCAAAAAAAAAAAGATAAACTTATTTCACAAGGTATCTTTTTGTCAATCTGATTTGGAACAAATTTCAAGTGGTTAATAATACATTTCAGCCATAATTATTTAAGTGTCAAACCACTCAGTAAATATGATGTGGCCTGCAAAAAAATTTTAATTTTATGACAATTTCTGCATTTATTGGTCATCCAAAGACAGAAAATTTCCTGAAAGCCTTTACCCAAAATAATTCTGATACTTATTTTGTTTGTAGAATTATGCATGTTTAGCTTGAGTACTCTGGCCTCCTCCATCATCTAAAAGTTAAAAGTTCTTGTAGAGACCACTATTCATTGCATCAGAGCACAATAGGTGCTTTCCTGTTTTCTGGTGTCAGCATGCTCCTTCTATTCCCTGCCAACCAAGATAGCATTCTGAGTCCTAGCCTACATTAACAGTTGGGTGGGTGGAGACAACAATTTAACTCCCCATAGTTAGAGTCTGTTATGGTGGCTCTGGTAGCACACACTGAAGACAACCAGTTTCACAGATCAGCCAGGTAGATTTATTCTTTTAAATAATCTGCACTTTTATTTTGACTGAATTAGATACTAAGGGCAGACAATACTCCATTTCCATAAATTCTGCTACTATGGTCCAGAAAAGAACTTGGGTGGAACAATAAAAAAAAAGCTTAAATAATCTGCTCAAAGAGGCAATCAAAACTGTTTAAAGTATGAAAACAGGTTTCCACTTGGTAAACCTAGTAAAATATATTTGTGGGTCAGGAGGAAAACAACAGTGATGTCTGGACTTTTAAATGTAAACAAAAAAAACAAAGAGATTTCTCCAAATGTCATGGAAAAATCATCAAAGAAGTGCAATTTTATGAAGGCAAAGATGAGAAATGATGTGACTCCAAGAATAAAGCCAAGAGATCAAAACATGGATGACTGACATGATTCGGGGGTTATCTGCTTAAACAATCTTATATTTACTGACACTTTGGCAAAGTTACTGTTCACACTAAGATACAGATGAGTTGATGTTAGTATGTGCATGATGTACTTTACTAGCAGGGGCCCCACCAACAAAATAAAAAGCAGAAATTGCACATTCTTTAATAACTGATATTTATAGTGCCCAAAACAAACAAAAACTGTGCAAAATGAGAAAGAACAGCAGATACCCAAACTCATCAAATCCGAGTGAGGTGATTTGATTTCTTCACTAGCCATAGCGAGATGCTTGGTGGAAATCTCACTAATGGCGAGAAGCAGGCAAGCACTAAACAAGTGAAAAACTTATAGGGGGAGAAATTACATTTAAAAAAAAAAGTAGTAGTTAAGATCAGGGGGCAGTACTTCAATGGTTCAACAATAGCATATGAACCAATGTTATGCCAATGTCACTGGATAGAAAAACACAAGCAGTTTAGAAGATAAGAAACAAGCTACTGTGACTTTAAAGCATTGAAGCTTGAAACTCTACACACAACATGACTTTATAGATATAGACATTTTTTAAAGGGGCTTTTAAAAATATTCAGTATTTTGTTTTTCTTGTTATTATCAGTGATGAGTAACAGCAAATGAATGTGCATGCAACAGTTAACATCTGTGAACCTTTCTCCTATGTTTTTTTGCCAGTAATTTTGTACTTCTTTTTTAAATACCTTCTGATTTTATGCTGAAATCTGTCTGTAAAAGAACTAATCAACAAGAATTCTTGTAGACAGGCATCATTATGTATGGGTCAATGTTGTAATAATACAGAAGTTATCACAACCTTTAAAAGCCACCCCTCACTCTCAATCAAGCATCAGTAACATAATAATTTCATACACCAATTAACCTCTTACATGAATCATCACTGCTTAAGATAACTATCTGAGATTGGCAGAGCCATTATAAACAGGTGGTACTTATTTTTTTTTTTATGAGAGTTCAACATGCATTAAAACAATTGCTTTTATAGGTGGTTAAAAAAGGGTCAGGAGTAAAAATTCTAAAGTACAAAATGTAGAAAGGAGTTAGGATCCTCAACACTTATTTTTAATTTCCTGCTTTTTCCCCTTTCCAGCAGATAGAAGCTGCCAGAGATAAGAAAACTGTTTCTCCTGTGGTATTCTCTTGGAGCCAACGCCCAGACTAAGGTGGTAACCATGTTGAAATGAAAACAACAGAAAACTAATCTTCAGCAGACCACTGAAGTTATCAGCACCAGCCAGTGCTAGAACATTAAGCTGCCCTTTTTTCCTAATTCTGATAATGTCATTGTCTGTTACTTACATAGAACTAACTCTCACAAGTTTGGAAATGCCTCACAAAGACAACTTACAGACTTGTTCAATGAATCTTGTTTATGTAGAGAAAGTCTTATTTCCTTTGTAATGCAAACACAGCACATCTATTTATAATTTGCAGAAGTAAATGCAACAAACACCAGGTTCTATTAAAAAATAAAAAAATTACTGACATTTGTAACTAATGAAATAGTGCAGCTTACCAATAATGCTACAGTGAAATGTCAAAAACAATGTAGCATAAGAATTTCAGTTTAATTATTTCCATCACTGTGTTGGATTTGTTTGTGTAACAGACTTCATAAAAAGAATGGTATATAAATTCCCATATTTTGAAAGATATTATGCAGGCCAGTAGAAGTTTTAAAAAAGAAAAGTAAACATCACAGACCATAACTTCAAGGGAGGTAATTACATACCTCTATGATAATTTCCCTTGCCAAAAATTTAGAAAAAAATTTAATACAACACATGTGTTTGTATATATTGCACTCTTATTTTTATACTTTTTGTAAAGTGATTTATCTGCTTTTATATTTAAAAACTCTACTAATACCTCAAGTGTCAAACTAAGATAATATCTAAAATTATACTGACAAAGAAGCAAAGTTATCAAGTTTCCAGGTAATATGAACATCCAATTTTACTAGACAGGTAACTGTTTTAACCTTATGTCTTAAAGGGATATGATAATTTTCCGCTTGAGAAAGAGTGAAATGGAAGGGAATCTGAATGAACAAACTCTACAATGGACTGATACAAGAAAACCAAGAATGTTAAATTTATTAATGGACATAAAAAGGTGACTCATAATCTTTACAGATTTTAGAATAACCAAAGGCACAAAGTAATAAAAAAGCTTAAAGCATCAATGCTGCTGTGCCGTGTCTCATTTTCTTATTAGATTTCTTCTTTAAATACCTGACAATATCATGCAAAAGATCATATGTAGATTGTTTACTTTTAAATAACAAAACTGGATTTGACAGCTAGCTGCCCAGTGGTTAAGTTACTGGATTACCAAGATTGAGGGCCCAAGGTTAGCTTGGTTTGGTGTATCTCCATGTCATCATTTCTTCTTGCTCTTCTTCATCAGCTGGTTGTGTGAGTGACCTTTGGGCACTGATTTCCTCCAAAATCTAAAAGTGAAGAGTTCTACTAGGGAAGGGAACACTCTCTAGCAGCTAACCACGACCCTGCACTCCCTCGCTGGGGTTATCTCCATTGTTGAGACTGGTGTATGACATGAAAACAAGAAAACTGAAAACAGTTGTTTTTCAACCCTTTCAGTCATTTCATCAATAAACATACTTGTAAAACTCAATTAGAATATTTCATTGCAAAGATTTTATAACATGGGGTGTTCCATAATTAACTGAACAGACTCAAATTCTCAAATTTCATTCAAATATCATAGCATTATTGTGTGTTTTCAGTATCTGAGATACTGAAAACACACATACAACACACCATTCTACTTGTGACTATAAGTACTAACTCAGTTACAGATATGGCAGTGATTTTTGTAGCAAAACACCACAGCATTATTTTAATCTGCATTTATTCTGTATCAGAACATAAAATGCAGACATTTGTCACATAAAAACAAGACATAAGACACTGAAGCAACACTTGTCCAATGGTTTTGTCAGAGCATTTCAACAGGTGATTACTTATTATAGAACAAAACACGTTTTGCACAGTTCAGGATCGGTTCCATGCATAATCTTCATTATTTTTTCTTTTGAGTTCAACAATGTGTGGCTTCTTAGCATACACCTTTTCCTTCACAATCTCCACCAGAAAAAGTCTAGAATATTGAAACACTAGATAATGGGCATTGCTCAACAAAAATATGTCTGACCAACCATCTCTCAGGAAACTTTTTATCCAGCCATTGTGGGACTACATGTTGATAATGGCCATTGATTCATCTTACATGAGCCATAAAGTGTTCATCTGCAGAATTCCAAGGTATAAAGTGTCTTGCAAAATCTGCAAGTACAAATCACCCATGACCCTGTCCTTAAGGAAAACTGCTCCAACAATGCTGTCACTCCAGATTCCTGCCCAGACCATGATATCAGGACAATTTGATGTCTCTTATACAATATAAGGGTTATCATAATAACTTCATATGTTGAAATTATACCTGTTGACATACTAACCAAACTTTGTGCTAATTGGACATTTAGCTGATAGACAATTGGTCAATGGATAATTAGCGGACAGACATTTTTCTGACAATGGAATTAATTGCGCAATAGTTCTTTGCCCACTCTAAGGTGTTGTGCTGCATGTTTTGGTTATACAACTATACAACAGACAAAACTACTGGTATACTTAGCTTCCCTCCAAAATACAAAAAAACATTTAGTCTGCATAAATTCCATTTGGGTACCAGCTGTAGCAGAGGGAATGTTAAACAAATTATTTATGTTATATTAAGGGTGGTAGATTGAGCTGTCACATAACCATGGTTATGTAGTAGCATAGCTCTTTAAAAATGCCTGTTAATTCCGTCATGGGCAAAAGGTCAGTTTATTTCAGTTCATTTTTAACAGAAATATTTTCAAACATGCATACAAAAATAAAAATAGGAAAAAGCGGTATTGGTATTTTTTTGTTTGTTCTGTAAATACAAATGTCCATTATTAATAATCACCCCATAATTCAATCCACTTCTTCACAGTTGTCAAAAATTGTTTGTTCTGATGTCATTAGTGGGTGTAGATGACATTAATTGTTAATTATTCATAACACATAAATAGCATCATGTCAGTTCAGTGAAGTTGTACAATTATTAAAGCAAAAAAGTATGTTCAGAATAAATAAATATTCAAATTAACACAAACTACTGTACTTTAATAAACAAATTATTATCAGCAACAACAATCAACAAATACATTGCAAAGAGAATTTCAGTGGCCAACAGGCTGAAATGTTACTAAAGCACAGCATAACTATCTCGCTTTGTTATCTCAGATGAGGATTTTCTCTCTTGAAATTCTATTTTTAAAGCAAGCTATGGTAATGATGTAATTGTGACATTCAACAAAATTTCTTCTGGTTTGTCATTAATCACAGTTAAGTAACATCATGTGTTTTAGACTATGCTATTTTTAAGTAAGTGTTTGTTAGATACAACTAAGAGCTTGTAGATCATATTAATTTATTTACCAATCTGATACCTAACATTCAACATTATACTAAAATACTGGTCTGGACTGAATTAAGAACATCTTAAATGAACCAAATCAAATCCTTCTATACACAGTGCAAATTCATTTTGCCATCCTGCTTAACCCTCCTATTGTTTTGGATCTTTTTGACCCAACAATGGTTTCCAACAATCAAAGAAGTTACAACTTTGGCAACATGTTTAGTTTTTCTAGTAAAAATCCTACATACAAACATGACCAATATATAACCAAAATCTCAATGTAATAAGAGGAGGATCAAACAAGCATTTACTGCTGCTTCAGATGCTCAACAGAAAGTACTTCTGTATACCAGCCAACAAGTGTTCCTCTCTTCTGTTGCTCACATGGCTCTTCTACAGAAAGTTACAAATCTGAACAAAACTAAGGCATCTCAAGAAAAATTGCTTACCCAGTGTTCAGTAATCTTGCAACCAAAGAATGATGTCCCTCCTTAAGTATAGAACAATGTACTGAAAATGAATCAACTAACAACAGAGGGTCATGAAACAAATAAGACATAAAGATTACCCAAGTAAAACCAGCAAAGAATGTAGACCAACAAGGGAGGACAGAGAGAGTTGCAATTATATTGGCAGCCATATGCAAAAGTTTCCCATGAGAGGCCAGAAGAAATTGCAAGTGTGGTGGACGAGACACAGGCCAATTGTACAGCTGGCTCTATAACATCGACATCTACTTGTTAAGCTTTATTCAAGAGAAAAAAACTAAAGTTAAGCTGACACTAGAAACTTCCCTCCCTGGCTAAATAAAATATCACAGAACACTGTTCTTGAAGGGTGTCAGCTAAGAAAATGGAATGCACACAATTTTCTGATTAATCAATAATTTGATGCAATTGGGGGACTAACCTGAGTCTCCTCAGACTGAAGAAACAAGCTACCAAAATTTGTTCTCATCTGCCAGGACAAACAATGGTGGTGGTTCTACATTTTATTAAATAAACCAATCTAAATAAATCCATGATAATTTTGTTATTATATTTTTTTCAAACCGCTGCATTATCATTGATGCTAATACAAAATAATTGTCATTTTTTAAAAAATACATTTACCTAAAGTCCACATGGTCAGCTACTACATGTACGATATTGCTTTTTATTATTTGAAGTATTATTTACAACATATATTCCCATCTCTTTATGAAAAGTTTCCAAAATTCTCTGACTGTTGATAAACCTCATCCTAGACAAAATCTCACCACAGGACAAATTATAACAGAGATTCAAAGTGTGTCTACAGTTCAATATTTCAAATACTGATGATGTGGAAAACAAAACAAAAACAATTTCTGGTTAGTCACTATTAATGTTTTTCCAATCTTTTTTCTAAACATTTTTCCAAAAAATCAGTAGATAGCCCCAAGTTGAGAACTGCTAGAACCCATTTCTAGTTTATGATATACACTTGTGCTTATTAAGTTAGAAAATAGTTACTAATTTAGAGACTGTTGGGTTTCCATTCTCTTTTTTAAGAGAAATCTATACTATTCACTTTGACATGCTTGATGTGTTTTTTTTAAAAATAACAGAAACTGTATATTACCTTAATTATTTTAATTTATCAAGAGCTTAATACAAATGTAAGTATTGTTATAAACTAGTTTTCTACCCCACTTTCCTCTAGTGCTATCAAATTCTTTTGACTAATGCATTGATGGTAATATATGCCCTAAATGGTCCACTCCCAAACCTAGTTGGTATATTTTTTCATACCATATATTATACAACACAGCACATATTTCTAACTAACAATGACATACTTTAATAAGTTTGTTTAATCACGTTTAAAATACGACACAACACTAGTTTCACAAATTTGGCATACCGCTCAGTTTATATGCTTCCTGACAGAAATATTAGCAAGTTACTTGCTCTTCATTATTCCCTTAAACCCTTAAAAAATAAAAAAAAGTAACACAAAATGGCACTACAGTCACTTGCTTCTCCTAAACCTTTTATAAACGTGAAACAAAAGAAAAAACTCAAATTTCTGGAGAACTCAAATGCTTGTACCAATAGTCGTCCATTTACACTGGAAGTCACTCTTTCTCACTCTCCAAAAATTAAAAGACACCAACTTCTAAAAATGAAAACTACACCCTGTTAAACAACAACGACGATGATGGTGACGATAAAATGTTCACTAGATGCAAACATGATATCTTGAAACTCACAATTGTTTAAAACAAAATCAAAGAAACCTATTTAAATAGTCCACCAGTTTTTTATTTGCCCAGTTAGTTACAGAGCTTAGTTTACATTTTCATTGTCAGTCTGCTTAAGAACAAGGAAGAAAAATAATAAAATCAACATTTATTACAATGCAAGCAATCATTAGAATACAAAAACAAAGAGAAACATTTTGAAGAAATCTAATTATTTGTGTAGATAATAAAATTATGTGGAAGTTTTAATATGAAAATTAGCTGAAAAGAGCACCACAATAACTGTTAACTCTGGTTACCTGAAGACAAAGCTGGATAAACAAATATAACTTGAAGAGAACTTACCTGGTATAGGCTAAAATAAAATGGAAATGAACCAAAAGAATGATGCTGTTATATTTGAAGAATAATTTTAGACTTAATTGTTAAAGGTAAAATGTTCATAATTTTATATACATAATTTAATTTTATCTTAATGTACAGAAAAGAGATTCATATCAGGTATTCGGGGCCCAAAATTTACTATATTCTCTAGGAAATAAAATAATACGTCAACACACCCCCCCCCAAACATTACCTTGCATCATAAATAAACTGCGCTGTGACAGAAGTGTACATGACAATATAATAACTAAAAACTAGCTCATCCATTAAGTTTTGAACTGAAATGATTATGAGTATTCCCAGAACCCTAACTCACTAACTTCTGGATTACAAACCAAGAGTTATTTTATACAAAACATACTTTATAAGAACAAAATTCCAAACAACACATAATTCATAAAGGTTTCAACAGAAAGGAAAAATATAAACCAGCATCCTACTGTTCATGAGAGTTGAGAATACAATAAACTTCCATCCTAGCCTCACCTAAATCCATGAAAACTGTGGCAAGAAGAATGACATGGAAAACACAGCTGTTGAAATTCAAGCCGCTCCAGGGCAAATATTTCAACAGACTACTTAAGGAATTTTACTGGAAACTGCAGCAGCTTCCAACTTACAAAGCCAGCCAGCAAGCACACCACTAAACATAAAAAGATAGAAAATATTCCATAACCAAGTCTAGTAGAGCTGTCATTTCCTCAAAGATAATTAATCTGATAATTGTTTCACAAATAAATCACTACCAGGAAAAACTCAACTTTGTCTGTCAAGCAATGCCTAAATCAAAAGATTAAACTGCATCTTAAAAATCCCATTGATGTTGTCGGTATTTTCACAAGCTTCAAATTAGTAATTCTTTTGAACTTTTTTTAAAAACCTCATATTGTCTGAACTAAAAGTCCAAGTTTACTGTGAAGAAGATAGTTATTTTAGAAGGCAACACAAGTGTGCCAAACTTACACTGATGACTATATTAAACATGCTCTTTCAAAAACCAAAAGGCAGGCTGACATCCAACTTTCCGCATACTCTTCAGATGGCTTCACCCACCTTACAACTACTGCAACTCCAAAGCAAGGTTACAGAGACATGAAGTCCCATGGTTTAAGTCAAAGTGAAGATGCTCAAACATCATCCAGCATTAGTCCAAACTGTTGAAACTGTTACAATATCTCAATCTCTCGGTGTTACTAATCCCAATTTAAAAATATAATTTTCCAGTTATGTTGGTCATCACAGAAATTATTCTCATTTTTAAAATTTCTTTATTTTGTAGTTTTCAACATTCCACATGCATAACTTATAGGTTTTTTTGTGTGTGTGTTTTTTAAATCTCTTCATTGTAGTTTGGATTATGAACCCATACTATGTCAAATTAGTATAGATCTGGATCTTTAGCTTTAGTTGTTTTAAAAAATGATAAAAATTAATAAAACCAAAATGTTAAGCACGTACCTTGTGTAGCTGATCTTGTTTCTGCAATTTAAAAAAAAACATTAATAATTACTTAGCATACAACTAATTCACTAAATACAAGTTTATAGCCTTCAAGAGATTTCCTACTTCTGTAAGCAAATACATTTTTTTTATCTTTTTTTTGTCTTAGCTAATCAAGCATTTCATAATATAAAAGTTAAACATTTCTATAAGAGATGTCTTTGAAATTACTGTCAGGGAATCAATAGCAAATCTGCTAGCACCTTGAAGTTAGTAACTGCATCAGAGCAATATTGTCTGCTGCACTACTCATGTCCATTTAATTTTATATGTTCAACATTTTTGAAAAACATTTAAATATTTTAAAAAAGAATTTAAAAAAAAAACAAACATTGTGACACCTATGGTAGCATTACCAGAAACTGCTGCTTGAGTCATTCCCCCCCATCTCTCTCGCACAAGCACATCCACACCTTTTTATTTTCTGAATGTTGATGCTGCGTAAGTTACGTAATAGATTTACTAGAACCTCATGATGGTAAAATCAAGAAAACAGATTTGATGCTTTACGAGTCAAGTTCAAAATTTAGCATATGACTGAGGAATAGTGCTTCACAAATGCCTCCCACCCCAATGAAAGAGAGAGTAGAATCTAAGTATGCAAACAATGGTTGGGAACCATGCATGTCGGTGTATTTATTACCCATGAATTATCAAATAAAATGATAGGTAGGCATTAGTCTACATGAATGGGCAACCTGTGTCATCATTAGGCTAAAGGATCAAGATTTCCAAAGTAAGGATGATGCAGAACTTCAAGATTTCTTATCAATCTTGTTTCACACCCCCCCCACCTAACCCCTACCCTACATGTGCAATTATTAGAATAAATCATTAATCCAGATATACCTCAATTTTAGATAAGCAAAAAAAATAATTTTGGATGAGTTACACTACACAACTTCCAAAGAACTATCAACAACTAATTAAACAAATGATGCTGTAAAACCATTTGATCTGCTCTAAGACTTGCAGCAAGTCATCTGAGGCCTGTATAACAAATGGACTTTATCAGCCACTTGGTCCATTTTCATTTAGTAATGATATACCTACCTTTATGCCTGTCACATGGAGAAGAAATCCTGTCACTTTATGCAGAGAGAAGCTTTTTTTTTCTTTCCCCCTTTTCTTTTCTTTTCCACAAGATGCTAAAAAAATTATATATTTTGTAATAAAATCTTAGACGTACTCTACAACATCTGGAAAATGTAAATAGTCAATAAAACCTATAAAAATATTAAAGAAATTAAATTTCACACAAACAAAAACTTATTATATCGGCTTGGTATGTTATGATTCCACTAGTTTTGCAAAGAAAACATCAGAACATAGCAGTAACTAAATATTTAAAACTATTTCTTCAAAAGTTTATTTTGTTTCACTTATACAAAAAAAAAACTTCATTAGTTTTCTTTTTTTTTTAATGTGAAAAAATCCTCTGTACAACATATTCTTGGTAATAAGTCACTTTTAAGCAAAATTCCAAGCTGAATGTCTTTAAACTGAGATTCATTTTTCTGGGAATTAGTTTGGTTGGCTGGAGTCAAAATTAACAAAATATTCAAAATACTAATTTTCCAAGCAACATTTCCAAAATCTAGAATTGCAGCTGCATCATAAACACAATCAACATTTCATTTCAGCTAAGAGAAACACTGCTGAGTGAAAGACAGTTGGAAACCAAAACACATTTTAATAATATTTTGAGTTTTTGAAAATAAAAAGGACTGCACATTTACTGCAAAGTGCTCTGGTAATGTCTCCTTGCTCCTGACACAAGGCAGATATTAGATATCAATTTGCAAAGACAATATAAATTCACATCTTAGAGTTATTTACTGGTTCAACCAAAAAAAAAAACAACAACAGAAAAAATGGCTAGAGACAAATTTACTGCATCAGATTAGGAACCAAAGAAAAAGACACTTGTAGCTAGTATCAGGTGAATTAAACAGCACCTGCATCAATTAAATAAACTCTAGTATAAAAAAGGAATATAAATAGGCAGTATCTTTGTCAAAATAAGAAATATTCTGAATAATATTTTAAAAAATTGTTATCAATTTCTCAACAAAAATAGTGCTTAAAACAACATTGGAATAAAGAAAATCCTAGGTTTAAAAATGATTTTTGTTTGTTTGTGTGTGTGTGTGTGTGTGTGTGTTTGTTTTTAAGATGTATTATTGCTACAACTGTTTTATCATAATTACAATAATAATAAATTACTCCTGCTTTATGGTAACATTTTTGCCTTCCAAATTTCAAGTTACAGTTTCAAGGAAAAATAAGAGAGAGCCTATTATCCATTTGTTGATCATGTTCCTAGAATCATGCATGACATGTTGACATTTAAGAGAAACACAAATTTCAAGCTACATTTGCAGTCAAGAAAATTGTACAGCATAACACATCTAATCAAAAATGCAGTCAATGAAAATGCCAAGCACAGAAACCATTCAAGCATTTGATTTGTCACTAAAAAGGATGACTGAAAAGGTGCAATATCTGGTGGAAGGCCAACTGAGAAACAGAACTATCTCCTCTATTCACTTTCTATTGTTAGCTATCTCAAGTGTTTTTTTCTCACTAGAGCTAAACATAAAAATCAGCACCAAATACAGGATATATTTCATTTCTGGCTTATGAGTAACCTTTTATCAGACTCTGCACCTTTTATGCAAGAAACTTTTTTAATTTTTCCTAAGAAACTTTTGTTCTTTGTTTTTCTTAAATATGAATACTGTTTTGGGTTAAACCTATTATTTTTTCAGAAAGGTATCTTACTTAGAGGATAATCATTTGAGCTAAGTGTTTTCACGTTTTGTACTTAAGCGCTGCTTCATCATTTGTTGGTCGCAAATGCTACAGACAAGATCTAATTGTAGAAAATCCACATGGATTACAAGAAATCTATTTGCAAAAAAAAAGATTAAGTTTCATGTTTTCACAGCTTTCCCCACTTAACTAAAGTTACAATCAGAAAAGTAACAAAGTACACAATTTTTAGGCTAAATAAATGTTGGTTAATCATTCTGCTTTTAACTTCGGTTCTCATGTAACAAAATTTTACAATGCAGTGATGCTGGGTCTGACCAGTCAATTATTTACTAAGCTTTTGTTTAAAATTTTTTGCTTGTTCACTGCATTTAAACTAAATGCAGATTTAAAATTGGAGCTATTTCATTGCTAATAATGATCACAAGCCATAGTGTCAATGTTGCACCAATAATTGACTTCATTTGATATGAAGCAAATACTCATCAAACTAAACAGCCTAATTATGTACATTTCACATGCTTTGTTCCCAGTTTAATGAATGAGAGGCGGGATGCAAGAATATCAAACAGTAAGAGTTCTTCCCAAGAACTGTGATGGATTATCAAGACTTCTGGAAATCTCTATTGTGAAAATGACTCACTAGTGAAGAAATACACATTTTTGTTGATAAAACTAAAAACATCAATCAACAATAGCTCACACTAAATATTTAAGAATGGTCAACTGTTGCAATGTTTAACATCTCAAATTCACATTTTTAAAAATAAAATCAATTGTACACCTAACTGTTCAATATTCTGTAATAGCATATAACACTGATAATTATAAAACTAGTACTTTTTCACCAACAAAGCAGAAGTTTAAAGTTACATTAAAATTATATCATATTTGTTATAATTTTTAAACTCTACATGGCACCTTTATTATTATTATTATTATATATAATATAAATGTCATAAGTAAATAAGATAAGAGCAATCAGCTTCTGCACACAGCATACTGTTTACAAGATGTGAAATTATATTATCAGTGTAACTAGTTCATTATGTCAACTGTAAGCCACCCTATCTTTCTTTTTTAAGTGAAACCAAACAAACCCAAAACATTAAATCTACTAATTCAAATTAATTTACATATTAATAGTTAGTTTCCATCTACCATATTGGTTTTTCAGCTTTAATCAGTACGTCATTTAACGTTTGGAGACATTGTCCAAATTTCAGAACAAAAATTAAAGGGATTTAGAATAATTTCCTGTTTAGTTTGTAACAGAAATGAAAGGAAATGTATCCATCAGAAATTATTAAAATTAGACAAGCTAGTCTTCAATATCAATAAGCACTAATTACTGACCCAGTGACAACAGGTCATTGTCATTTACTACTAAGAGGTTGAACACCAGGTTGGATAAAGCAATGCTAAGAGAACCTTCCTGTTTAGTAGATAAAAACAACCATTAAAAATGGTCACCATGGCTTTCAGTCAAGAAAAGTCGTTTTTTATTTGAAGTTCCTTGATGCTATGGCTGATAATTTAAAATTAATAATGAGTTCTTTATCTCAATTTCGTAAACCTTGTGATATTGTCCTGTATAGATGTTTGCAAAGGAAAGTAAAAGCCTTGCTGTTAAGTGGTAACCTTTATTAGTCCATCAGCATTTATTTACCTGAAGGACTTCAAAGAGTTGCTTTAACAGGCCACATGTCTGAGTATTGCTAGCAAGATATCTATGCTTCAACTCATTTTCTTTTTAAATGTTTATTCAGGACATCCACAGTAGGATTTTGAACCAGTTTAAAATTTTCTGATGAATTCAAATTATATAGTAAGGCTACAAATTAGGCATATTATAAGTTTAGAGTCAGATTTAAAGTGCTTGCCCGTTGGTCCCATAAGAGCAGATTAATTCTGAACTAAATTTGCTATCTTTGAAATGAGGATGCTGCTGTGGTTACAAATACAAAGATGAACAATTATTTAGATTATAACATGATACTTTAGAGATGTAAGTGTTGAGTGCAAGTTCTGTTAAAGTTAATAGGGCACAAAAAGTTTTAGTTTTTCTATGTAAATTAGACCATGTTATGAGATATTCAGTACAAGTATAGGATCCTCGTTAGCCAGAGGAAATCAGCGATTTAGCAACAGCTCTAAGATTTACCAGAATGACTAGTCGTTTCAACAGCCTTATTTATGAAAAGACTTTTAATGCTTTTGGTTTTGGTACAGGAAAAAATTATTACCAGTCTTTTTGTTGTTTTCTTTTAGTAACAAAATTGTTGACACTGAAGAGATTCTTTAACATTTACTGCAGGCCACATGCCAGAAGTAAAAGACAAATTCAAAAAAAAGAACATCTAATTAGACATTAGGGAAATTTTGTAAAGCAATCATAATATAGCTGGCTGATATATTTAAACAATAAATATGATATCAGAAAAATATACATAACTTTAAATGTCAATTTGATACTTTTGGAAATGAAGGCAGGACGCACAAATTTTATAAGCACCTTCCTGCCAATGAATAATACATTTATAATTGACTTGTCAATTCCTGTAATCACATGAAAAAATGTAGCTCAAACTATTATTTCACTAATAAAATCAACCCTAAAGGCCATCTTTGCCTAGTTTGTCTTTATTGTAGATTGTAAATTGTTTCAGAGAAAATGCATTAGGAAGGCTAATAAAATATTAGTGAAACTTACTTTTACAGAAGCAAATTCGCTTTCACCTCCTTTTGAAAGTTCTTTGGCTATATTAATTTTCTTAGATCAAAATGTACAGTTTGAGAAAATAGTAGTCACTTAAATAAATAATGCCAGGTTGCTTAAAATGCTCAAACTTGTCACCATGCCCATCACAAGCAAAACACACTTGTTAGCCATAATTGTGGACTTGCCAATAAAATAAATCATCATCTAAAGGAGAATATTCTAAATAAAAGTCATGTTTTGAAAAATAAATATTTAAATAAAAACATGGATTTTCTAATGCACTAATATATTGATTATGTGTGAAAAATTGGATATTCCACTGGTGATATCATAGCCACCAGTGTAAGTATATGCTTTTTTAAAAAAATTTTAAGCTACAGTAGCTGATTCAGTTTCTAAAATATTAACATACAAAAATTAAAACAGAATTAAATGAATATTTTGGACTATGTCTTAGTCCACTGTCAGCATAAGAAAACAAATTCAGACAGAAACAAACAAAATGCTGCAAATATGAAAAAATGTGTGCTTTCTTGTATTAAAGTGGGAAGAAAGAAAAAACAAAACAATAATGCAGATTTAATGAAATGGTAAAGAAGCACAGTTTTATTGTCCATTTAAAACAGGCTACAGATATAAACAAAAATTCCTAAATTTAAAGTGTGAAATTGGAAGATGTGGCCAGCACCCTAATGTTATCCAAAACAAATTTGTGATTTAAGATATGATTCAAAAGGGCTAAATTCTCTTTTCCAGACAAATGCAATGCAAATCTCTCATTGATGCACTAGATTGTTCTGCCCACACAGACTTTCTTACAATTGACATTGTGCAAAATAAATAACATGCAATGGAAAGAAATAGTCTTTAAACTGAAAAAAGAACCAATTCTATTGCAAAATGAAAGTGAAACTTCAACATTTTAACTGTTATAAACTGAAGTAGTTTTAGAAATATGTTGTTTTGTTTTATTTTTTTAAAATTTCAAAATAATTTCATTAATAAAACAACTGTTTGAGCAAGCAAGTAACAACCTATAATTACTTCCTATTTGTCAGCAAGAATTTCCCTTTTTAGCCTCTGCAACTCTTACTTCTGGAATATCCATAGTTTATTTATTACATCACTGAAACACAAAGAAAGTTAAAGCTGTCACCTTTAGACAATGGGGGTGTAATTACTTGGAATTTATGAAAAATATTAAGCTAAAATTTCTGGAGAAAAAATAAACCTCTTGAACATCTCATTCTTGCATCATGTCGGTCCGACTAGAACTTCTCAGTTTAGCTGTGGAGAAAAGACTTAAAGTATTCCCAAAAAATCCATGTTGACAAACTTGTACAGAAATGTGACAGAAAATATGCTATGAGAGGTTTGCCAAAGAAAGTCAATACTCAATAAGAATTGAATTTGAAACCTCAGACACAGAAGACTGGTAAGCTATGCAGTTAGCCATTCTCTGCCCACAGTGTGTACACTATCCACAAGCATCATGTCGAAGCCCCAATGACAGCAAAGAAAAAGCCAGTTTTAAATAAGAAACAGGAAATTAAGAAATCCTGCCAGTGAAATGTGTCTCACAGACACCAAACATTGAGAAAAGGTTATGATATATGAAAATTATATGACGACTTGTTAGGTTCATAGGAAGGTTGGAAAAATGACTTATTAGAAGATGCAGGGTTGTACAAGAGTGCACATCTTTAAGGAAGTAGCTAAATAATAAACATGTTACTCTCTGTTTGAATGGCCAAATATGGAACTCTACCTTCTTTATTTTATACAATACTGAGGTCTAAGGTTAATATCTAAACCAAAGTTATCCTGTATTATTACTGATTCCATCAAGAATTACAAACACAAAATCTAAACCCTGCATTAAGTTTCCATAATCAAGGCCATGTGTACTTGCATTATAGTAAATGCATTGAAAGAAATAGAAATTATAGCATTTATAAAAACATTAATCATTCTATATGTAACAGGTAGACTAGTTTACAAATATGAATCATTTCTAAAGTTGTTATAAACATTTGAAACTTTTTTTAAATAATAACAGTGTACATAAAATAATTATGTACAATTAATGAAAAAACAAAAAATTTTTTTTAAATTCAAAATGTTAAAATGTTTATATAGCACCACACACAGCTGAGTAAATTACCTGTCAGTTAGCACAATTTTGTCCAGTTTGATTTTCAGTCTTTCCTCCCAATCTCCAAACTTGACGATATAATTTCCCAATTTATCAACAATTTGGCAGGGAAAAACAAATTCAGAAAATCACCATGATCCATCATTCTGGAAAGCAAAGAAAAAGAAAATCTATTATGCCTAGTGTATCTAAGATAAAACACTATTTTGTTCTACAGAACATGTTTTGAGGAAATAACATCTTGATGCTAGAACAAAGATAAGCTGATACTTGGCCAAATAACAAATTTAAGTATCTACATATATCATAAAAAGAAGAAATATGTAGACAATAACTAACTAACTTTAGTAGCTAAATAATGTAAAAATGCTCAATGTAGTCAGTGAAACTTCTGTTGCAATAGACAATAAAATCAGACATTTTTTTGTATTTTCGTAATTTAGTGCATAGGTTTGCATTGATATTTAATGTTGTCAGTAAATGAACTTGAATTTGTTATTTTCTTTTATTTTTCTGGTACACTTAGAGCCATTATCTTTTCAGTTGAATAAAAGCTGCAGAGTTCACCAAATGTTACGGAATGCTCAATTCTCTTTGCAAAATGAGGCTGGGTATTTCTTCTAGAAAGGATAATACCCCAAATTAAACGAAAACTTTATGCTAAACAATAAATTACAGTACAATATAACATTTAAGTTAAAGACAAAAAGCTATTATTCCATGTAACAAAGTAGTTTCATAGTTGACAAAATGCAAGTTAAATGCATTTTAAAAGAGTTTTTCATTTAGAAAATCCATCTTTTTGCATCATTGCACAATGATTATCAAAGACAAACTTTTCTGAGCCCTGGATTACAAATGAGTTCTGTATGACACTGGCCAAATCTTGTTCTCCTGGCCCACTAGAAGGTCCTGCCATTTGAATGTTTTTACACTTATTTCCTCTTTTGTGAGAAACTTTCTCACAGCTTGCTGCTCATTAAAACATGCAGGGACTATATAGCCTGGGAGAACAACTCACATCAAGAAAGTTAAAGCAGACATCTTATTCAAATAAATCTGCAGAGTAATGTTCCATCAGTAAGAACTGGTGCCATAGATGACCAGTCTTTAAAAAAAAAAACGTTTTGACTGAGAAACAGCTGTCAACCTGATAATTACCTAGCTCTAACCCTTCCATATTTCAGTCTTCAGGAATTGTACAAAGAACATCCTGGAGATAAGAGTCCTCAGTCTCAGTAAGTTTGCTACATTATTTCTTTCTGATACCAAAACTTACAAAAATTTTAATAATTTTTATTTCATCCTAAATGTACAGAATTAACTGATGCAAACAGAATTTATTTGTTTGTGTTCTTAAGAGGATTTTAAAAAATAGGTTTTAATTAAAGCTAACTTATTCCTCCTACAGAAGATTAAATAAAATACACTGGAATTTCTCTTCCAAAATAACACTAAAAAGTGAAAATAAACCAATCTATCAAGATAATTTTTAGAAACTTTACTTAATAATATATGATTAAAAAATAAATATACATGACATTTTTCGTGTGTTTTTTTCATAAGCATTTCAGAGAAAATCCCTTACATTTGTTGGTTTATTCGTGAAGCTGACAGTGATTTAAAGTTTGTTGGTTAATTGTCTGATTTTTACTTTTAGACAAAATTCCTTAAAATATATTTGATGGGTAAAAGATAAAACGTGATCTCTTATACTAATCAGATTTAGGAGAAAAAATTAGAAAATAATATGGTTTTTACAGCTTCCTCCTATGACGATGGGTTGTTTTTTTTCCTGATTTTAGCCACATTTTATTTCAAAGTTCTTTGTATTTCTAAAATACAAAGAATACTGCTATCTTTAGTTGTTGGTTATAGAAAATCTGAATAGGGTCTGATCATGTAGCTGTTCTGACCATCACACATGCACTAAATTCAGAAATACTGTTTTAGCTGATAGGTTTGAATTATTTACAACAGTATTCCTTTTGCTTGTTACTTTAAAAGTACAATTTAAAGAAATCATGTCAAGTGTTTAATTAATTAATGTTGGTATCAACAAAAAAATACAAAAGGCTATCTTATGATGTTTTTTCAGCCACTGGCATAGACAATTATAGTCTTGCAGTGTATCTAGTTAAACTATTGAAACCAGTTTCATTAAATTTGTTTACATGTAAAGCATCAATTTTTTCTTTCATAATTTTAATCTAAATAATAAGACAATAAGTAATGTTGGCATGACTTCATTATTTATAAACTTCTTGATTTACACAAAAATGTATCATGGTACTGGAAGGCAAATGACTTAGTGTGCAGCAAACCAGTGTAAGCAAAGGGCTTGAGTTAGATACTAGATTGTCTAGGTTTTCTCCCACAGCTACACAGAGGGGTGAGGGTTCTGATATGGATTTTCCATTTCCTGCTGAAGATGAAATTTCCAGGCCTCACAAGGTACAACCATGGTACAATTCAACCTCATCAAGTGTGCCTACAATTGTAGGCACTGATTTTCACTGAAGAAAATAATCATCATACTATACTTGCTTTTGATGTTAGGGAGTCAGTGATGTGTAAATTGTTAAATTTGACGTTCATGGTTTATAGTTAATGCTTGCCTGCTTGCTTTGGCATCATCTGTTTGTCTCAGGAGACGATGGACTTAAGCACTGAGCCACAGACTGTTATCCAAAGTACCTGGGAGGCACTTAAGGCTGTGGGTAGCCAAACCCATCTTAAGAGTGGCAGTCACAGTAGTAGATGTTACAGATACAGTCTGCTTGTTTGGATAATATACTTTAGTGAGTCAGCGTCTTACTGGCTGAGGGCTGCCAAGCTTAAGGTGGGCGGAGGTTGACCAATGAAATGCAATGATCCCTCCCACCATCAGAGATAACCAGTAGTGTCTTATAAATTATTGGCTCCTGTGTAGAACCTAAGGTATAAAGCTAGACTGGAGTCTCCTCTCTAGTGTGCAAAGCCTGGGCTGACTGTGACTACATGAAGACACTGGGTAGTCCAATTATCAATTTTCCTCTCTTGACATCCCTGGGTTAATCCAAAGGGCAAACCCATACATTTAGCACCAGGAGCTGCTGAAACTGATAAACTGGCAACAATAAACTGCATATTCAAACTGATCAGGTTTCCATGGGTTTTGTCCTTGGTTCCTTGCTTGCAAATATCTTCATGTGTACCAGTAAAGATTAATTCTTAAATTATTCTGGTCAACTATTGAATTTATATTAAAGTTTGTTATTTCTTTATAACACTTTTTTGGAACTTAAAAGTTTTGTTCTTAATAAGTGATTCATTCAATGCACTAAGAGCCATATTCCTGTCCTGCACAGATCCCATGTCTATTATGCACCATATTGGATGTACGAGGCTGCTTAAACAAGGAAGATCATCAAGATCTGCAGTGCACTTGCAAACAGAAGTTCACAATATAATTACACCCCTATTAAGTAAGATGCATCACCAACAGGAAATTAAGTAGTATAAAGCTATAACATTAGTCAGCATTAGGGTTTGAGCAATGCTCCAAAAAAAAAAAAGAAGCAGGGGTTGCAACAAGGGATGGAATTGCAAAGCCAGCCAGCCAGCATTGTGAATGTTTTCATGACATTTAATCTTTTGATAGCTGATGATGTATATACATTGGCTGACCATTTTAACCTATGTACCTTTCAGATTTGGGCAGGACTTGAGTGCACATGCAAATTAGGTTAACCACATGTGACAGGTTATCCCTGCAGTACTATATATGATTTGGACAAACAAATTTGTAGTCAGTCTAACAGATATGGAGAAAGAGAAAAATATTACAGCATTCAAAAAGAGCAATGGATATAGATAAAAAAGGTGAAAAAAAATGTCTGATGTGAAAAATAATTGTGGCAACAAACATGTATTGACAAAAAGAAGAGAAAGAGAGTGAGATAGGCTAGTAAAATGCAACCATCATCAAATGAAAGACATTCAATGCAGGACAATCCACGCCTATCACCAGCCTTATCTTGTGGAGAATGTTGCAACAAATGTACTACAGTAGGAGACCACAGCTTGAACCAAAGATCAGTTGCCAACATGAGAATTCACCTAGTTTAATGTAAAGAGTTCAGACATTAAACAGATATGAAGCCACACAAATCACTTGACCACTCTTGTGTGATTATCCCAAATACTCAAGCCTCTGGTGGTAGAATCATAATTTAGGGCATGTTTTGCTAGCATACCCTGGGCCCCCTGGTCCCTTTAAAAAGCAGAATAAATGACAAAGGTTACCTCAGCACCATTTCAAGTCAAGTGCATCCAGTGGTGCTTCATGTGTACTCTGATGGGGATGTCTACTTCCAAGATGACAATGCTCCCATCTACCATATCCACATTGTGTACATGGTTTTGAGGAACATGATAGAGATTTCAAGCATCTCCCATGACTGACAATCATCAGATCTCAATCCAATCAAACATCTGTGGAATGAACTTGAAAGATGCATTCACTTTCACAATCCACTGCCTATGCTCTATTCATTGCAGACAATATTAATGACTGAATGGGAGAAATATACCACAGGACACCATCTAGCACCTGCACAACACAAATCTCTTACTAACAACTCAAAACACAATTAATCTATGGCCTAGAATGCAGGATTTGCATTAATTCAACTTGTATTTTTTGAAAATGGTGCTGTAAGCTGGTGTCTAAGAATTTGTCAGTGTGTTAATGGTGTTAAAAGATTAGGAAATTCTGGATTAAGGTTAGGATTAATTTTTGTTTCTGAGGTATGCTGGTTTCAGTAAAGAACTTAATAATTTCCATAGCTCTCTATCTCTAACAATTAGCAACACTCTAATGCATGCCTGTTAATACAAGTAATCAACGTGTAATAGCACCTTAAACTTTTGTCCATGAAAATTAAAGACAATCTGCCCCTTTTTAATCCAATTGTTTCATATCATAATCTAATTTTTTTGTTCTTTTGAGCTCGTTTCCCTCTCCCACTCCTTTCACTGGAACATTTACTTTGATGACTCAGCAAGATCTATTTTATTTAATGATTTGATAGATTAAGCAGAACTTGACCTTTACAGAGTGCTTTAAAGAAATTTATGATCAAATGTCTGTAAATATAAATATGAATCATTTTATACTGCATTCTTTTCAAGTAAATGTTATGGATAAAGTTACCTGCAATCACAATTTAAGCTTTGTCACTATTTGCAAGTTTTGAACAATGTCCATACTAAAGACAAACTACCTGATCTTGAAGGCTTTTGCAGATAATATACAACTATTTACTTTTCCTATAAAGCTATTTAATACTAGGCTAAGGTTTCCAAAAAACATCATAATGACCAGTCCTAATTATTCAACTGCTAAAGTTTTGTGTGTAAGTCTGGTGCAATTTAGGTTAACCTTATCTTATTTGTGACAACTACTGACTCTCCAGTAGAATTTTATACAATTCATAGAAAACAATACATACATTTGACTCAGCCTTCAGTGGGATATAGGTGTTTCACCAGGTAGGACAACACACATTTTGAGTGGTCACAGTCTTCATAAATCAGCAAGCAGAAAAAATGGTACTTGTTTAAGTAAAAGTATTTGCATGTTTTACCATAGAGAATGAAAAATGTAACGTCAAATTCTTACTTGAAAAAAAAAAAACAAAACAAAAAATCAGACTATTTCACTGATATCCTTTTATTAAATAAAAAATGGATCTATTTTAACACAAATGTTCAAACTTATTGCCAGAGCTAGTTACTCAGCTGGCAGGCAAAGCAGCAAGCTATATGTTGAAACATAGGCAACCAGAGGTCAGTGCACTCGTGCTTGCAACAATGACATTAAAAGTTGGAAATTTACTGCATCAATAAACTCTCAAAGCAAGATATTTAAAATGTTGCATATTACTGTAGAGCCATGTGTCTTATCCAAACATGCATTTCAGATACTCCTTCAAATAGCTTACAGAATCCTGTTAAAAAAATTGTCAGGATTTTAAAAATAGAAGCTGCTTAATAGTAATTTAAAAAACCAAGAAGTCACTTATTAACCCTACATATACCACATAAGTTTTTACCTTACTTATGCCACCTTTGGTACATTTGCATCCCGAAAATTATGCTAAACTGGCTATATATTTAGTCAGCACACTTGTAATGCAGAGCACCTGGGGTTGGTATGAATTTTTTGTTACAAAGAATTATATTAAAGAAGAAAGCTGTCATCACTTTATATCACATGAAAATGGGAATGCATCATGTATTGCCACTGAAAATCATACATCACATTTCTCTTTACAGGATCTTATCAATACTGATTTTGCAACAAAAGGATAAATAAGGTAAACAATTTTTCTTCCCACTCAGTCACTTGCTTTTCAGTAATTTGACAATTTGTGCCCAATGAGAATGGTGTTCTAAGTTATAATAAAAGTCAATTTCTAATTTGCTTGCCTTGTATCCCTAATCTATAAATAAGCACGTTGTTTGTCCAGTCATGTACTCAAGGTCAACATCCAGGAAAGTTGTGTCACAGCATCAATATGATGGCATTACTTTCCTTCAGTTTTACAAGATCTAATTTTAATTAAGTGTGACTTCTAGTCTCAGAAAAAAATCAAAAGAAATGATATCATCCAAAAAGTCTTTGATAGTGAAGAAAGTCTTCCAGATGGTAGCTGCCAGAATTTTCCTGGTTTTTCTGAGATGAATCTAGTGACAAAATAAAGTGCAAAAAAGCTTGCTGTGAACAAAATGACTTCCATACAAACTTTACCAAGTCAGGGTTGTTTAGCTTTCAGCCGCCAGCACTGGCTCAGCACCAGTAATCAGATGATCATATTATGTGTTCAAAACCCCTTGCAAACCAGGAAAAACACTGAAGCTATTTTTGATAAAGGTGACTGAAATTCTTGTGGATACAGTTTAATTCTACATTCAACAATTGGCTGATATAAATTTCCTGAAAATTGTGTAACATATAATAAGATATAATTAACAAAAAAACAACAAAAACATTTATTCATTTGATGTTCAAAGTCATGCTAAAAGAATCCAAAATAGTCATAATATGCTTTCTTGCTTGAAATTTGGAAAAATATTTTCAATCCATATTATACTTTAATGCTGAAAATACAATGCCACCATTGCTCCAATTTTAAAAAGGTATGAAAAACCCTTAGATCTCAGAAGTATAAGGTTGGTTGTAGCTTCCATGACACAGCCAGTGTTAAGTAATACTGATTTAAAGGGTAGAGAGTGCAAATACACTCAGGTGGTATAAGGAAGTAAATCCTGCTTTCTGAGATAGTCATTAGCTGGTAAGTAAAATATGTCTATTCAAGAAAAGAGTATAAATATTTTAACACAATTTTATTTAAAAGTCTTAATTAAAGTAAAAGTAAAACTGTACTTTGTGTAATTTCATAATGTATTTGTGCAGTTTATAGTGCTAACACTCAGATTTGAAAATAGTCTTTTGTGCAATGTTGCTACCAGAACTGTGAAAATTAGTAGTTGTTTTTGTTTTCCTTAAGCTTCTATTATTATAGAGATGAGTATTATCATTGTTAAATACAAAAACCTACCACTATACTTACCTATCCATAGAAAAGTTTTTGCAAAAGAAAAAAAAGAAAAAAGGTGGCTAATGTTTTCCATTATGCCATCATTAACCATCAACACTTAAATGGGCTATTTTAACCAAGGTTCACAAATGCCACATGGCTTTAACCATCTGTGTGTGGTTTTAAGATGACTGGAATTTTAGGGCTCATATTTACACTTATTACTAGTGCTATATTCTTACAATCCAATTCCAAGTCATCCACAGCATTTGTCTGTAGAAGCTCTCAGACTGCACATTTTCTTTCTGCTCAGAACTTTCTCAATAGCTAACCTTTTCCTCATGTTGTGTCACTGGCATGCCTAGCCGAAGAAAGCACAAGGTTGCCATCTTACTTTTATCAACCAATGTCAAAGTAGTTTCTTTTTTTAAAAAAAAAACTTAGGGGTTTTATACCTGTAGAAAACTCAAACTGTTGTAACAATTTTCAGAGGAATTTAAAAAAGGAACAAAAAAACCACCTACCCTTAAAGGCTGCAACTCAAAGACCAGATTAGAATGTAAAAGCCCTAGGTTCTCTTATTAACAGCTGGCAACTTTCTACACATTTGTCCAGCCTCAGGCCTTTAAGTGTTATTTGGGGGGGGGGTTGTGATTTTTTATCAGACTTAGAAACACATTTCTGCACACCAAAATCCACATTTAAGACAAAGCCCAATAGTGAATTTAAAAAAAAAAGGTCCTACCCAACAAAATCTGCCTGATTGCAAAATCTTATTTGTGCTATAAACTCTGTTAATTAAAAATAAAAAGATGAAAGTACCTGGCAGTTTGATAATCAGAAAAGCTACCAAACCATGTTATCAAAGAAATTGCATGCCTTTCTTCGTTAAGCTATGTGATGATGCACTGGCAGCTATTTGGGTTACAGTGAATCAAACTGTGTGTGAAAAAGTTAAAAGATTTACAAAATGTTACTTGTCTTCCTTTTAAGAATTTTAAGCAAATCAAATAAAGTTGTTTTTTTTTTTTAAATTTACTTACCAAATTGAAAAATTCTAAAGCAATTTTAGTGAAAACCTCCATTTCTTACAGAAATAATGGTTTTTGGTCTCAAATCTATATTTTTCTTCAATATATATATATCACTAAAATTACAAGAGAAATGTGTTATGATTTGCTTCAAATAAGGCAAGAAGAAATCATTCCTTATTGAGAATAAAAGTTAACCTAAGTTACAATACAGATTTTGTCTTATCTGGTTACCAATACAAATCCTTCTTATCAGATGAACTTTACCAGCCAGGAGAATTTCATTTACTCAGCTGCCTTCAGATTGTAAAGCATTGTAGAACTGTAACATGGACTCAATATAAATACAGCAATGAAACCTCAAAGTAAGCAGATGCTAAATGGTTATGGTGCATAGTGCACAGATGAAGCACTTAATGATGCTGAAAATGTTGAGCAAAGCAAGAGAGTTGCTCTCTTTTCAGGGATGTTTTATAGTAAATGCTACAAATTGACCTTGTATTGTTTAACAGGAATCTTTTACAGAATAGAAGTAGCATTGTTCAGCCATGAGTTGTTTTTTTTAACTCACCTATAGATAAATAAAGATTTTAAAATGTGTCAAAGCATCAGAAAAACATCTCATTAATGCACTAAGAATTCAGATTTATGAACTCAAAACACTTCAATTGCATTCAAAATGGAAAATTATGCACTAAAAATAATCTAATGTAGCATGCAAATTTTAGATCTAACATTTAAAATAACTTTCAATGCTTTTTTAACTATGAATTCATTTTAAAGAAAAATTCATGCACTACCTTCTAGAAAACAACTTATGCTTTTCGAAATTGTCATTATATTTTAACAGAATTTGTGGAAGGGGTTTCTATGAATGCATCATATAATTTATCAATGAAGCAATTCCTGTTTGTTATTCCCAGAGTTATGGTAATTTTCATTCAATGATGTAAAATCGACACAATAAACTAATAAGAAATTATACGTTGCTATAGTCATGGCTGACAGTCTCTTTTTGCTGCTTCAAATAGCCTGAATCTGTCATATCCATGGAAACTGTTGCTTTGTTAAATGCCATTTCAGATCTGACCAGATGGCTGACGGAATTCACACTATCTTTACAAACAAATCGTGCAACAAAACAACCCGTGATACTTAGCTGTGCAATGATGCTGAAAAATTTTCTCTTACCCAGGAACATCAACTCCATCAGAAATTTGCACTGAACTATCATAGTGATATTAAAAATTAACCCCCATAGTTGAAATAAATTAATTAATTGAAGCAACTATCAATAATTCGCAACGTTCAAAACAAAAATCATAAAAATGAGACATTTATTTCTTATTGCTTATGTAATTATCTAATTTTTCTCTACTGTAAATAATAAAAAAATTAGTAAAGTTGAATGCAAATGTTTTTTTTTTCTTTTAAATTTGTGTATTTAACTGTATCTGCATAATATTACACAGAATTTTCTCTAAGTGTATAAAGGTTCTTCAGATTGTAGTTACAAAAAAAAATGTAACACATTATTCTCTTCTTTTTCTAAAAGGTTTTATCCTTTACATAAAGCATAGGTTTAAATTGAGGAATTTCTGTGCTGATATACAGATACTAATGTCAGCAAGCATTGTGGATTTTTACCCCTTCATTTCATATATGCACTGCTGTTATCATCTCCTGTAAAAGTCTGGTGCATTCTCTTTAGTTGAAAATTTTATTTATTTACTTTGGGGATTGGCCAAGAGGTTTTGTGCAATGCTTTGAACCATGGAGAATCCATGTGATTACATTAGATCTATTTATGAAGAAATTAATCCGCAGTTTCTTTAGCTAGTACAAGCCAAAATATTACGTACTTTAGCTTGTAGATTTTCATGTTCCAAGAGCTTTGTGGACTGTAGACAGCAAACTCATGAAAATAAAAACACACCAGTTTGCTTCTAACTGATAATTCTTAAATTAACTAGTTTATTTTTAATAAGTGCTCAAATGCACAATAGTAAAAAGATGTGCTATACTGATTTATACTGGACTCTAGAAAATTACATTCTGCTGGGTAATTATACTTTGAAAAAAATGTTTGGTAAAATATGGTTTAACAAGTTTATTAGTAAATCCTAATAATTTTTTAGTAAATTTTGTTTAAATCTCTAGTCAGCTGCTTAAAAAAGACACTAATTCTAACATTTTAATGTTTTATAAGATAATCAGATAGCATTTTATTTCCACATAAAAATACCCCTCCTTTTGTAATCATATATACAACAACAAAATGGAGAACCTAAATTTTTGTCAAAATCTAGAAATAAAAATAGTTAATTAATAAGATGATTTAAAAAATGAATAGTAGACAGAAAAAGCAAAAGCAAATCAAAATCACTTGTTTCTCTGTCCTACGTTGCTTTGAATTTTAGTTATAACTGGTGAAAATTTGTTGCACCAAAATTCACATTACAGAATAGTAAGATGTTAAAAAAACCATTTAAAGTATTTTCATGTTAATTCATAACCGTAACTGCAGATTTCATTACAAGATCAAAGATCAGATGAGCATATCTGCTAGACTAAACCTTACTTTTGTTTATCTGAAGATAGTGATATTAATTACTCTGCATTTAAATCCGATACCATCAATAAAAATGAATTCAAGCAAACACATTCAGTCAGATAGTTTATTTTGACTACACTACACACACTATTGTTCAAAATTTTTCGTTAATCAGAGTAATTTTTACTTTTTGAGATGCTGTACATAAAACTAGGATAAAAATGATTTTATCTTCACAAAAATCCATGTTAATCAGATGTATTTTATTATCAAATATCTATTTGCAATCAAAATGCAAATTTATAGATTATAGAATCATCTGAAACACGTGATAGCTTTTTACCAATGGAAATAAAGTATTTTATTTAGAAATTTCCATATCTATGGTTAGAACTCATGTGACTGCTTTTACCAGAAAGTGCTAAATATTCTATTTAAAAATAAGTGAATGATACAAGTATGAAATTAATTGCTTATGAAAAAGTGGTGATGGCAAAGACTAAGCAACTATCAAGTGAACAGCAATGGGCTATTGTTACACTGAGGAACAAATAAATATCCTTGTGAGAAATAGCAAGAAAACTGAAAGGTGTCACTGAATGGAGTTACTTAGTGTAAAAACCACTTCTAAGAGAGTAGACCACTACATTAAGGTCGCAAATCTCTGTAATAGATGTTTGTTTGTACAGCTCCCAATGTTGCCTTGAATGCATTGAAATAATTACATATATACATAAACTGTTAAAAGGAGAATGAAAGCAAATGAATTAAATAAAAGAAAAGCAGCATGTAAGCCTCTATTAAAACCTCCCAAACAAGGTAAAATGGCTTGATATGGCTAAGCGTCACAAAAATTGGATAATTGATGAATAAAAACAGGTGCTCTTGACTGATGAACCCAAATTTGAAATATTTGGATTGAATTTTACAGTTTATGCTTGTTACAAAGTGGATAAATGCATAGTAAAAGATTACATTATGCCTACTGTTAAACATGGAGGGAAAAACAATGACCTAGGGTTATTTTGTTGGCAACACAGTCAGGGATCTTTATAGAATTGAGAATACCCTAAACAAGCAAGGCTATGACAATATAAGACATACCATTCCATTGGGTTTGTGTCTGATTGATCAACAATTTATCTTACAGCAAGACAATGACCCAAGATACAAATCTAAGCTCTGTCAGAATTAAGAGCGAAAGGTAAACAATCATCTTCAGTCCAATAGTTGTGGCAGTTCTTACAGGAGGCTTGGAATGTAGTAACAAAAGATTATCTTATAAAATTAATTGGGAGACTTCCAAAATCTGTCAAACAGCAATTGCAGCAAAAATAAAATATTTTAATAAATCACAATAACAGAAACTAAATCATAATAAAATGCATATTTGATAATCAAACTTGTTAAATAAATTATTAAAAGTACATTTAATTGTTTTGATTATATTTATGCTAGTTGATAGATTGCATATCCACTAAAACTTAAAATTACTCTGTATTCAAACTTTTGAGTGGTAGTGCATATACTAGAACATTGTTGCATATCTGCAAAAGAAGTGGAAATCTTTTAAATTTAAAAATTACCATTAAAAGAGGAAATGTGACTTAAAATGTATTTCTTCAGGATAATATTATTTCTGATGAATAAACATTCCTAGATGTAATACGACAAACAAACGGAAACCTCATAATTCAAAATTGTAACAATTCTACTCATCACAAACAGAAGTATTTCAATGTAATAGGTAGATTAATGATTGACTGTATCATGCATGTCAATCCATAGAAAGTTAATAAAGTTTAACTTGTGACTGAATTTACATTTTTATGCTATATTTGTATTATTAAAAATTATAAAAACAAAAAACAATTTTTTAAATAGGCAGTGTTGTTGTTGTTGTTTGTGTGTGAGAGAGAGAGAGAGAAAGAGTGAGATATTGGAATAATGAACAAACATTTTAATCCAAGAATCAAATGAAATAGTGAATTTCTTGTATTATCAGAAAATACGTACTTTACATAAAGGAAGCTTACTGATAATTTGCTACTTGTTTTTTAGTTACCTGCACAATATGCTAACATCTTGGCTAGCAATGACTGAGTTTTCAGATTATTATGAAGTCATAAATTAAGAAGGGTTGCCAACATTTACTTTCAAAAAATCAGAAAATTTTCATAAAAAGCAGCAGCAGCTTAAGAAACAGTTATTTTTAAACAATTTTTAATTATTTATATTAGAAACTAATAGTGAAAATAAATTTTTTATTAGATACAGTGTATCTAATAACCTGTCATTTGTTAAGATAATGATTCAGCTGAAGCTGCTTCACTGTGGCTAGGCATGTGGCACTTGTAGCATTTTTCAGAAAATCATTGCCATATTTTTTCTGGTAACAAAGGGAAGACTTAACTATCAATATTGTTACAGTTTAGACTTTCAGTACCCAATTTTGTTCACAATGCTAAAGAGTCTCTTTCAGTCTGTACTGCTCTGAAATGTTGTCAATATACCAAGCATTAAAAAAACTAGACAAGAACATTTTGGTTGTCCTGTGCTGACATCTTTAACCTGATAAATTAAGTGCCAATCAGTATCTGCTTTTCTTGTTTAGTACTGAGATGAAAACTCTCTAACCTGGTACTTGAGAATTCTCCCTTAATATCATCCTTTGATAAAGCACTACTGTACTTCAATACGCATGAAAATCTGTCAAGAAAGAACAAAGAACAGCACGGAGCCAAATCTGAATGACTTACTTAGAAATATATACAACTTTTGCATTCACATAACATTCTTTCCCTTTCTCTCACTGACCGAGCATGTACATGCCAGCGTGCAAGTGACATAGCCTTTCATAACCTTCTCTCACTAATAGCAACTGCCACTTAATAAACTTTTAACTGGACATTGTGCTGAAAATAAATAACTTTTAATAACTTTCATTTTTGTTTTTTGTGTAAATGCAGAAAACTGAAAGAAATTATTTTGTGAAATAAACTATAAAGACAGTCAAAACTGTACATGTTGGCAAATCTGAATTAAGTGAAGCCCTATTTATAGTGCACCCTTCCGTGCCATATTATGAAGTAAGTGATAAATTTATAAAAAATAAAAATGTGAACAAGAAGTGGGGATCAGTCTGTTTCATCTGTTCTTTCTAAGAATATATTTGGCTCTACTGTATAAATAATAAATTACAAAAAATGCAGAGTCAACTTTATGCTTCAGAAAGTGACAGAAAACAGAAAGACAACTACCAAATAAATACAATTTGTAATTAATCTTATTAGACATACCAAATTATCTGACTGTTTTCAATGAAATAATTTTAAAGAAAAAGCTTACAAATTATTTAATGATATCATGTCGTATCAATGCAGCTTGATATCATGAAAAAGAAACAAATTAGAAAATTTGATCAAACAAAAACATTGGGAAAGGTCCAGACTACAGCAAATTTTGCATACACTAAATAAAAAAGAATATATACCTGAATAATTTTATATTAGAAAATTTTCTTTCAGAAATGATATAAACCAAAAGAAGAAAAAATATTTTTAAAAAAACACCACAAATTATTATGTCCATTGTAAATATTTTTTAAATAAAGGAAACTGAACTGAAAATTCAGGCTCTACATAATACAGATGTCCTTAGCAAAAGACCATCAGTTTTGAGAGACAAGATTTATCTGGCTGAAAGGGTGGTCTCTAAAAATAAGTTTTATAGTTCTAGAATATTTTTATTTCAAATAAAACATATAAGATGAGTACCGATATATACATACAAAAATTCATACATATACAGGAGACCTTGTTAATGTGATACAGATTAATATAAAGTCCACAATATTTGTGTTTATGTAAAAGCCTCTGCCATCAATTTGGTCACAGCAAAATAGTAATTGAAGTCAGTGCAACCAATGCTAGCAGAATATGAAACAAAAGATGCATTTAACATGGGTGAGAGAGACAGGCCTGTTGTATCATTTACTGTCTGGCAGAACTCTTGCTGCATGTGGCGAGACTTATCATGATAGGAGATACAGTAAAAAGTGCCCAACCGTACTTGTGTGCTAAATTAGATGGCAGTCAAAAAATGTGCCGTGGCATAGATCACCTTCCAGGTGAATACAATGCCAATAAGATCGTGTGGGTAACAGAAAAGGTATTTAGAGAATGGCTTCAGCAGCTTAATAAAAGAATGGAAGTCAAAAACCAAAAGGTATTAATGCAGTTGCAAAGATATGCAGCTCACTTGACTGACAGTTTGGAATTGGACTATTCTCACCTGTTGTTTCTGCTTGCAAATGCAAACAGAAAAAATGCTCTAACCAGAGCATCATCCACAAAATAAAAATGCACTACAGAGAAAAGCTGGTACAATATAATAAGTGGCAAAGCTTTCTGAGTATAGGTAAATGGAATGTTGTGAATGCATGGGATAGCATTCCAGCCAGTGTCATTGCCAATTGTTTTGCTAAGGCATGTTTTGGTAGGCAAGGCTAGGGAGTGGTTCAGATTGGTCTGGTCTTTGATGGAAGTTTTAAAGATTACATTCATGCAAACAATAATGTTGCCTATACTGATATGCCAATGGTCCAAGTAGATGACAAAAGTGAGAGAAATAGTTGCTGAACCAACTTTCTAGTTACCAAGATGAAAGGATGCATTGAATGTGACTTAAAATGTTATTATGTACAATACTGTCAGCTCTGATATGCTAAACAAGTTCAAACAAATTTGTGCTTTCGTGAAATCTGTTTATGCAAAGCATAAATTAAAAGTTTTTTTTTTTAATTTTGACATTCAGTATTAATCTCAATAGTACGAAGTAGGAATTTTTGGGGTCTCTTCAGTTTTTATATTAGCAAAGTTTTACTGTACTCAGTATATACTTATTTATCTGCCCAAACCCATAGACCCAAGATTATGATACTGTACATATAAATATTAACACATACTTGATTTTTCTTTTTAGTACTTAACAAACTAGTTATTAACAAATTATCAACAAGCATAGATTTAACTTTAGACAAATGTAATTATGTCTTGACAGGAAAAAGAAATAGTTTAATAAATTAGTTAATGGAAAAACCTGAGATCCTAGTTCTGGCCAGACCCTGGTTTGAACTTGAGACCCTGTCACCAATACAAAGATTCTAGTAATATTTTTTTTTCCTTATCGTGTAAAAATATCACCAACCCTGACTTTCTGTTGTCAGCGCTGCGCTAGAGAATTCAAGCCACTCATTAAAAATTCATTACATTTATTATTATTGAATTAGAGCAACAGATTTTCTGACCAGTGATCTCTGATTTCACGAAGCATTTCTTATAATTCAATTAAAATTCATTTCAATTTTAAACTGTACTTTTGTTTGATACAGAATATAGGAAAAAAATCAGATGATGGCTCACCGAATATGAAAAGCAACTGTGTTCTATAAACAGGTTCATGTGGCACTAAATACTACCCATAAATCTCCATGTCATCTTATGCAGTTTTTCCATTCAGTCCAGGATTTCAAAGTAAAAGATTTACGAAATCTGTATTTCACCAAAAATCACAAAAAACTGAAGCAACTTCTGAAGTTAGGGGTTTTTCCTTTCTTTTAAAGGCAGATATTTACTGATCTGGTAAATGAGGATTATGCTTATTGGGGCTGTATTCACTACAAGGCTGATCAGGCACCTCCTGTCCGCGGGCGGCGGAATCACCAGACGACAATACCATGTTGGGGGGGGGTTTCTTCTATCGATGATTGATTGATTGTTTGCTGTTGTTGTTGCTGCTGCTGCTGTTAAAGGATAACTTTGATGCCCGGCGGTGGCCGGCGGCATTCACAGAAACTTACCTACCACCACCAGCTTCGATACTCATCGCCGAAACGCAACTGGGAGTTTTCGATGAACGGATGGCGCATTTCGTGGATCAGAACATGTCTCTAGTTTCATTACAGGAGGCGTCTATTACGTCTCACAATTTATTTTTAAACCATGATACAGTTCTTTGTTTGTGTTGTGTTTTTTTTAATATTTCCTCCTCAGCCATCACCAGGATCGTCTTCGGGCTAACAAATTGACAACCGCAGGACAGAAGGCAGGGATTAACAAATATATCGGACAAAATAGGAAAATATTTACAGCTTAACGAACTAATTTTCAAATTAATAAATAAATAAACAATATTAATTTTTTAAAAGGCGAAATAAATATGTTGCGCAGTTTGTTGCTGTTGTTGCTATCGTGTCGTTTGTACACAAACCCACGTGACTGGACGAACGCCGGGTGGGTGAAACCGGCAGGTGGAACAGCCACACCGCCCTCCCTTCGTCTCTTTGCGCTTCCCCGATGTCAGGGTGCGGACAACTAACGGAACAGCATAGTCTGGTTGGCTCGTTCAGACACCTTACCACCTCCCCGCACCAGCGTCTAGCAGAGGTGAAAGGATAGAAACGGATACATTTCCGACCCGTTAAACGTAAAATTAAAGAGAAGCGACTGGAGAAGACTCCTTGTCGTCGAGGAAGTTGTCGAGGGAGGGAGAGAGGGGTGGTTTTGTTCGCGTGAGACGAATGAGCAGCTGTCAGCTGACGACATGTCCGCCATGTTAAGGTCAGACGGTAAATAACACCGACAACAGGCTCTCCGAACACTGCTGGAATTCTATTAGAACCACTCAAAACTCGCCACACACCGGTCTGCCACCGCCCCTTAATTTCCTTATCCGGATAAATCTGTGTGATAGCCGAAATAAGAGAGTTGGAAAAAATAAAAAGCCGTTATTGCGTCGACAAAAATTGGTAGCAGATGAGGGGGTGAAAGGCGGCGAGAAACATATCGCAATACCGCGGCACCCAAGGGCAAAGGGCTTGGTAAGTTGGCGGGCCCGCCGTAATAAAGCGGGGTAGGCCCCTGTCTGAAATGTTCTGAACAGAGGGAGGAGGGGGGATCAGCCAGCCAGCCCGTCTGGTGCGTGCTCGAGGATCGACCACAACACGGAAGCCTGCAAATGGCGGTCAACACGAATCGATGTTGTTGACGATATTGAGGAGAGTGTACTCGTAGCGGACACTCCACTGCGATCGGGGTTCGCCCACGGCAGGACGGGCGGCGGGGGGAGAAAACCGCGGACAACCCAAGCCCAGGGTCCCATCAACAGCCGCGGCGACCCTAACGAACTCCGCGTGATTATCTTCGTATCGAACATGTCCGGAACACGATCCGGTCGCCACCACCATCAGACACCAAAACGAACACCCATCGCTACAACTGCCGCCGCCGAATCCCTTTCAATCGATATGCTCGCGAAGTTTATTCGCCACAGGTAGCGGGGGAACTGGAAGAAAACAATCGGCGTAAATACGAGCGTAGGTCCGTCCGCCACAACCAAAACATTAATGACAGTCTGCAGCAGCCTCCTCCCACCCCCCCCCCGCCACCGACGAAACCAAACGAGAAGACAAGGATCTGCTTACCTCTAAGAATTAAATTCGACGGTCTTGAACCTTGAAAAATGTCATCTGCTTGATGTATTATTGAGGGAGAGAGGAAAAAAAAAAAAAAAAGCGCTGGGGCCGAGCCGAGTCAAATTGACCTCCGTCAACTGGGTTACGCCGTGTGACACGATTGGCGCGCGAATCGAGTAATTTGAATTTCGTTCCGAGTCACACGAATCCTTCCCGTCCGGGCGGTGGAAAAGAGCGAGACGGCACCGACCTCAAGTAATCGGGCATCTACAGTCTTTATGGACATCAAATATTTGCGTAAAAACATAAAGTCCTAATAGCATTTCACAATGAATTCCTCGGCAAACTCCGGAGACAAGATGGCCACCAGGGCAGCTCAAATTACTATTCATTCTGTCAGCGCACGCGTAAGTTTGTTACTATGGGAATGCCAGTCACCCCGTGGCGGGAATTCCGAACCTCGTTGGTTCTTGTTCTCGGTCGCGCACGACGACTGTGCAAACATCCATTGTACTTTGTAATGAAGGGAAGCCAACCCAACGTATTTCGTCCAGTTTCTTTCTGAAATAGCATCTACATTTATCACCGTTATTTATTTTCTTCCTCCAAAAATGGGCGAATTAATGTTTCGTCTAACAGCTTTGGGGAGATTTACAGCAGAGCCGCCTGGATTTGAATAATTCAGCACCCGAAAACAGTAAGCGGGCTGAGGTTACCCGTCATTTAGCAGATTCCAGATAACCAGACATCTGAACCTTTGTCCGCGGGCTGAGGTTACCCGTCATTTAGCAGATTCCAGATAACCAGGTCCGCGTTCCAACAATAGACACTGTGCTCTTCCACAATGTACACTATTTAGTCTTTTCTACTTTTATTTGTTACGGCGATGTCCTCCGTACTTCTCTTGTGTTATTGCTTTGTGCGTCTTTGGTAATGTGGCGTATTCGAGAATTACAAACATTAAGTTTTGGAAAACGGGGCACCATCCATGAACAAAAGTGAAAGTAGCTAATAGAATCGAGGCTCGAGATGATGACGTCGAACAGCGATCATCTGCTTACGTCATCACTCGGTTAAACCCTCCTCATTCGGGATCTTGGTAAATAAGAAGAAATCCATAATATTTAAGACTGTTTTCATTATTGATGATTCTATGGTGTAATATAGTTTAGGTTGTTACTGGTGCTATTTTAACTCTTTTTTTTTTTTTTAAAAAGAAGGAAAGTCAAGTTTTGGCAAATGTAGAAATGGCCGCCGCATAGTTCCTGGGAAGCCTGATTTTAAAGAATTTTTACTCTGGAATGAAAATGATGATTTATGAAAACGGGATGTTGCTACTTAATGCTTTTTTATCGCGATGTAACTTTGCCGACGCTGCGACTGTGACATTTGTCAATATGCGAGATAACTCATTGGAATCAATGACATGGCAACAACGAACTGTAATCGAAGCAAATAAAAGTTTCTCAAATGGACAATATGATTTTCGAAATTGTCTGCTAGAGAAGGCCACAAAGCGCGGGCATTCCAGTTATGCGCCTAGTTTCGTTTCTATTTTCTCTTTCCAACACATCTCTCTCTCTCTCTCAGCCTAAGATTTCAATAAATGAGAAATGTTCTACAGAACTAGAGGATCGCTGAAGACTCATTTATTTCATGTTCAAATTTAAAAAATCAGATTACAAAATTTACAGCAAGCAATGTTTAATATTTACACGCATTAAGCAAGTATTTCATTCTTTCTTCCTGATTTATATGGAGCTAAAATCTAATTTAGAAAGATTATTTCAGGCATTTTTATGTAGTAGCTGGTACAGAATTGGTGGCCAGTTTTCATTTTAGAATATCATCGCGCAAGTCATTCAAAAGGAAATAACCCAAAACATTTAATTGAATTAAATCAAAAGTATCGATTTCAGAAAATGTTTTCCATACATCAACAATAATAATAATGATGATGATGATGAATAGTATATAGAACAAGCCGATCAATAATAATCCATTGATAAGAGACATAATTTGTGATGCATGCTCCATCAGTATAATTAGAATTTTAAGGGAAAGTTGATATATCAAAAGTGAAAATGATAGTAAAAATTGTCATCACCATCATTAATAATAATAATAAAATATTTGTGTAGTGAAAGTGGCTAGTAATGGCAATAGTAAGAAAATAATTTTATGTTTAGAAATAATAATAATAATGTTTGATGAGAATATTTCTTTAAAAATTGATTTTACTAAAAACTTATTGGCATTGATGAACAGTAATCAAATGATAAAATTCCTTCAGTGTCAATTTTCTAATTCTGAGGTGAGCATCAACAACAAAGTTGGAAATAGCCACTATGCAACAAAAAATTAGGAAAAGAGCTATACCATAAATTATCTGCTAAATAGTTTGCTGTCATGGCAACAGTTTAAGAACCTTTAACTTTTACATCTCCCTTTAATGCAGGGAGGAGATAACTTCACGTCTCATAATAAGAAACCATTTCATGTATTGAATTTTAAAATGTGAATATTCTTTAATGCGCAGAAAGCAAATTACTAATATTTTTATTCCTTTTTATATTTTACCATTTATAATCATAAACAGAAGAACGCAAGATTATTAGTAAGCAATGATCTTTGACTTTAAGTAATGGTATTTACGTTGTAAGCTACTAGTTTAACATATTTCGGTAAAACTTGAGGAAATGCAGCTTCTTAAAAAAATAATTTCAAGTCGCAAATCAAAATCTAATCCTTTTTTGGGGGGGACAATTTGAAATTTCCCAGTATTTAACAAGTTTGCATATATAAATTTTTCTTTAATGTCACTTTAAAAACTGACTAAAAATTCTAAATAAAGTTATTCATATTTTCACATTTTAAAGGGCGAGAGGATCCGTTTCTTGATAAATTTATTGTAAAAAATCTATCAGAACTTTGACTGACCAGGAGGGGAAGCCATCTAGTTATCTCATCACTGCACTGTTGACGCTCGATTTTTTTTCTTAGTTTTTAAGTAAGACTTTGAGTAAAAAAACAATTACTTTCTGCTCTCGTTTTAAATGAACACCTACAGAGTGATCAGAAACTATGCAGTGGCGTATATTTGTAATCATTTTTGATTCCTCTCCTTGTGTTTTGTTGTTTTGTACTGTAGTTCTCCGAATGACCAACAGATGGCCGCTGTGTGTGAGGAGTGGTACTGTAGTTCCTAAAATGGCCAACAGGTGTTGGCAGTAAATTCGAAGACGGCTACTCAATTGATGAAACTGCTGGACGAAGTGTTCGGTGATCGGCTGATATCGAGAGGAATTTGCTCTGCACGCTCTCCTGACCTTCACGTCTCTGGACTTTTACCTGTGGGAGCAGTGAAATGAAGGTCTTTGAAAATATCCCCATTCCATCGATGGACTGAAGCAAAACGTCATCAATTTCATTAGAGGAATAACATCTGAAGAATTAAAAAACGTTTTTGAAAATATTAAAAAATGTGTAAACGTGAGTGGGGGCCATTTTCAGCATTTATTGCAATACAGTTTATCGCAATACTTTATTGTAAGAGTTAATTATTGAAATAAAAACAAATTTTCTACTGCATGGTTACTTTTTGACTACCCCTGTATTTTATTTAGTTAGCTTCATATTTGTTTTTCTTAGTTTCTCATTCTTTTTTGGAATGTAAAGATGTCTTGAGCCCAAGTATTAGCAGATTTCACATAGCCAAGAATAAGTTATTTCAATCGAAACGGTTTAACTGTCCTCGCTCTATGAACTGTACACAAAGTTTTGTGGCAAATTTACGAACAAAAATATAGATAAGGGTTCTAAATAGTAAGAGTTGAACAGTTTTAACGTTCAGAAAGAATTTTCTAAAGGAAAAATCTAATCACGTATGTTTCTTTCTTGTTTTAAATTACCTTGGATTCTCTAAAAGCTAAGCTGCTTCCACGTAAAGTAGCTTTTGTTTTCCTCGAAACGAAATAGCAATTATTAATGAATTATTTCCCTTGGTAGTTTTATACAACAAAATTCATCTTTTTCAAAAAAAGAAATTACCATAATCATAAAACAAATAATTACAGTGAATCGTTTTTACCACAAGGTATCTAAAATTCAGCATTTATTCGACGCCCACAACAAACCCAAACTCTCCAACGAGAGGATAAATTTGTTCAACATATACTTGAACAAAGGGAGATAACCTATTTTAACGAGTTGCAAACCGATCTGACTTTTTGTTTTTCTAAGCAGAACCTACAGCGGTGTTATTCGGTATTATATTTTCAAGTGTTTAATTCAGAAAGTAAACGCAATTCATGAATGAAACCAACCAGGTATCATTTATTGGACCTCCTCGTTACCAGATGATCACCTCAGAAAACATATTTTAGGAGAGAGATCCGGAATTAGCACTGCTGGGGGGTCTGGTCGATTTTCGTTCGCACGTACACTTGCGCCTAAATTCTTTGGTGGATTTCCAGGCGAATTCTTGGTACCTTAAGGTGAGTGTAAGGGAGGCGAGAGCGGTTGTACTGTATTAGCATATTTTCAATTTTCCACAACAGAACTAAAGCAGACATTCTAATAAAATGAGTTATCTCCCCTACGCTATAAGTACCAATTTTCACACACAAACGGTAATCTATAGGGTTTTCAACCGTTCTGCGCAAGAGAAATCTACTTTTCCTGCTGAAAACATCACATTCATTTTAAGTGCGACTTTAAATGCTAAATCTAAATTACTAAACAATAACAAAATAATCAAACTTACACAATTTGATATTAAGTCACCATTAGATTTTTCTGTAAAATAGTGAAAACTGCATCAGTATTTCCCCAAGGCTTCAAGCTGTCATTTTCTATATTATCTTTAGCTTTATTCTAACATTTATTTTCCAAGTGATCCTAAATCTAGTATCAAAATTATTTGTCTTTTATACTACAGATCAGTTTAAAAAAAAAAACAAAAAAACAATAGCATGTGTAAATTGTTTCAAGATTTCTAGTAAATAAAATGAAAACTGTATTAATTAATTAAAGTGTAACCAAGAATAAAGCTCATTAGAGCCGCAAGTGACATAAAAAAAAGAAAATTTCAGTCATTATTTGTCTTGTTTTGCCTAGCCAGACACCTAACCAGTCAAGAAAAAAGAATCTATGACCCCAAAAGTCCCGGCACTTGGAGCTTATAGATGCTATCTACTTTAAAACAAACACTCATGCAGTAAAACTAGTCAGTAAGTATGAAAGGAGCACAAAAGGCAATCCTTTCCAACTGTTTCTTATAAATAGTTAGCCATTAGTAAATGTCCTTCTGATAAGGGCATCAACAAAATTGTTAGTTACTGTAGACTGCTTTGAATAAATGCATGCATCACAATTCACCCTCACAAAAAGTCACTTTCTTTTAATGATCTGTCTACTCTGAACTAAAAAAAAATACAATTCTTAAACCAGAAATAATTATAAGACAACTGTTTTACTTTAATAATAGAAATTAGGCACCTTAAAAGTTTTTCATAACAAAATTAGTAGAAATGTATTAGTTTAAAACAAATTATAATCATCAGGATTGCATTCATAAGTCTATTTAATTACAACAGTATTAAAAACCACTATTCAGAATTTAGTGAATCTGTGACCTAACTTCATAAAATACTAAAACGTTGTAGTAAATTTTTTTTAAAAAGGGCAGTCATAATTTAACTTTCAATGTAGCACCAAATAGTGCAATATACCAAAAAAAGTCATGTATATGCATTTAGACTAAAGGTGAATGTTTACTGCACACTTAGTCATTTAGTGTGCTCTTGTGCTGTTACTGACTACATTTACCTATTTCTTAAAACTAGCTTTTCTTTAAGTCTGAGGCAAGCTGTCGAATGCTCCTAGTATACTACACGTGCACAACCCAGCTCAACTTTGAAATGATTCAGTTACTAAAAAGGAGCAAGCTTTGCAGATGGAACTGTGACCCCCCCCCCCCAGTAGCTAAAAGGTCGGGTGAACAAGTCTCTTGTATCAATAACTAACACCCTGCTGACAGAATAGGTGTCCTCAGAGAAGCCAGCCTTGACATTTTGCGAAGGTTACACACAATCTTTCAAATATATATAATTTCGTTTTGATGTTACAAAATAAACGTCTAAATGAGAAGTGTGATAAGCTGCATTGGTTTGTATTACTGCTTCCTTGTAAAAACTAAGTAATTGTGGTTCATACAAGGCTCCATCAATATAATACCATGAACAAAACAATACAAGGATGTTTTGTGTATGATATGTTCTTGATAACTATTTAGTCAGGTTTGCACTGCAATTGTTGTTACAATCTTTCAGCTCTATCGACTCAATGAATTTTATTGCTTCAAGTGCTGTATCTTTCTTGAGTGGAGTATAAGTCACTACTGTCAGGTGGTTCCAAATTTGCATAACTAAATTAAGTACGCCATCGTATGTGTTCACATACTAAAGTTGGCATTTCAATGAAAAGCAACACCCTACATGGTTAAGCTATGGATCAGAAGTAGACAGACATGTGACTGCTGAACATTATATTAGTCAACTTTGCTCAAACAGTAAAAATACAATTCATAAAATATCTGGCAGGTTAATGACCACCATTAAGGTTATTGCATCATTCATCTGCTAGCTACACTATCTTGTTACATTCCAACCAGAAAAAAAATTGCAGACTCACCAGCACCTCCAACCAAACTATACAAAATTACCTCTACTCTATCTACACACTAGATATGTAGTGTTTCACCCCTCAACATCAGCATACTATATGGCAAAGAGTGGAGTGGGCTAGAACATACTTGTGTTTGAGTTTGGTGAACTGAAGCCACATTCTAATCTCTGATAAGAGTAATTCAACCTTCACTTTGCTGATTATTGTTCACATTTGGCAGAGACCAACATTATACTGAGACAGCATTTTGTGGGTGGCATGGTTCTAGTCTGGGATGCTGTATCACATGACTACACAAGTGGAACCGTTACAGGTAGAGGTAGCATTAAAGATTATTATATCTGCTGTTATACTGTTTGTACAGTGTCATGGTTATCAGCTCACCTTCATTTTCAGGAGGAAAATACTGTTCCTCACACTTAAATATAGTGGGCTCTCCAGGTGCACTGAGCAGAAACAACATACAAGGTTTGTCCAAAAAAATCAAACTTAAAACAGCGCACTAACCAGCAGTGCTGTATCGGTGATCCTGACCTTCAGTCTAATAATAGCCGCATCATACCATGTCAGTTAGTCATTGATCTACACGCGCTAGAGTTAATGTATGTTTAGTGCACTTGGCGATTTGTCGAAAGTTGAACAATGAAGGATCTTGAAGAGCAACGTGTTTGCATGAAATTCTGTTTCAAATTGGGAAAAACTTTTACAGAGACATTTCTAATATTGCAACAGGCTTATGGAGAGGATTGTTTGAGCCATACGCAATGTCATAGGTGGCACCAGTGTTTCAAATCAGGAAGAACATCCAATGAAGACAATCCCAAATCTGGACAACCTTCCACGACAATGGACGATGATCACATAGAGAAAGTGCATGCTGTGATCCGTGGAAATCATCGCCTGACTGTCCGCAAAGTTTCTGAAGTAGCAGCATCTGTAAAAGTTCGTGCCACATGATTTTAAAAGAAAAATTGAACACGCATCGTGTAGCCACAAAATTTGTGCCGCATCTGCTGACATGAAAAGAACCAAGTCAGTCAGTCAGGAGTTCTTTGATTGTTAGAATGCTGATGAAAGCTTTCTGAAAAGTGTCATAACAGGTGACGGAATGTGGGTGTACGGCTACGATGTCGAAACAAAAAGGCAGTTGTCGCAGTGGGTTGGATCATCATCAACGCAACCCAAAAAAAACGTCAGAGTCACTCAAATGTGAAGGTGATGTTGATCGTCTTTTTTGATTGGAAGGGCATCATTCATCATGAGTTTGTTCCACGTGGTCAGACGATCAATAGAGTTTTACTTGGATGTCCTGAGGCGGTTGAGAGAGGCAGTGCGAAGGAGGCTGCCTGAGGCATGGAAAAACGCAACCTGGATGCTGCACCACGACAAAGCATCTGCTCACGTGTCACTCCTTATCTGTGACTTTTTGGCAAAGCGAGAGACGACTCTCGTCCCCCAGTTGTCCTACTCTCTGGATTTGGCCCACGTGGACTTTTGTTCCCAAAGTGAAATCCACCCTGAAAGGTCACCAATTTCAGATGATAGAAGAAATCAAAGAAAATTCGCTACGAGAACTGTGCACTTTCCCTGAAAACGTGTTCCAAAACTGTAATAACACATTGGGAGAGGTGTATCAACAGTGGAGGAAACTATTTTGAAGGAGACAAGTCTGATTAAGTTGTAAGTAAAGCAATAAATTTGTTTTTTTAAAAAGTTCGGTTTCTTCTGGGACCATTCTGGAACCGTATGAAGCTTTGACAAGATGTTTAGTGATCAGTATGACACATAGGTACAGTGCTGTAATGAAAGCCAGAGGCTGCCATATATATTACTCAAAACCATATGACTCTAGGTTGTGTAGGTATTGACTATTCTCATTATCTCTAAATGCATCAAACAATGCCCAGATATTGCACAAAAGTTGTCAAACTTTATGGTCAAATCTGAATTGTGCACAAATATTTTAACCTTAATAAATATATCACCACAATATCCCTATGCTCGTGTGTGCTTCAAAAGTAACAGTGCACCGAAAGATACTTATATTTCATGCATTTGTGAACTAAAAATTTAAATGCCTACTTGTTTACTTTCATCCATAGTCTGTATAACAATTGGGAAGTGTATTGCATTCAAAATACCATTGCCTTAAAGGTTAGAACTGATAGCAGGGCTGATGTTACAGTAGTATTCCTAAAGCAGCCCATAAAGAATGGTTCTTACATTGGGAGAAAGCATGTTTTCCCTTGATGTGCAAGATTTTTTTCAGAAGAAATTTGGTGAAGGAAGATTGCCTCATCACAATTGTTTAAAAGCATTAGTTGAAAAGTTTCAGGAAACTGGCAGCATTTCAAACAAGTCTGAAAGTAGTTGACCAAAGGTTGTGACTGATGGTGTACTGCAGGATATTGGTACCATCTACAAAGCCCAAAAAAACAGCTGACACTTAACACATTAAGCCAGTGTCACAGTAACCTCTACATACAGAGCTGTACAGAAAATTAAGTTTCTTTCCTTATAAAGTGCATATTGCCAATGGTTTCAAAATTTCACAGAAACAGAAAAGGGGTGAACAAGTTTTTGACTGTACCTTCTTTACGGATGAGCCATGGTTCCACTTGTCTGGCTATATGAATAGACAGAACATCAGGATTTGGGCCACAGACAATCCTCATGCAATATTTGAAAAACCATTACTTGATCAAAAAATTGGCATATGGAGCTCTTTCCAGAAGTGTCATTGGTTGAAAATACCGTAAGTTACAAAGGGTACATTATATTCTCCACCATTTTTTCCCACTTACTTCACCGCACACAAGGCACATGCAAGCAATCAGTAGTCTTTGAAGATGACATTTCTTATGGTTTATGGCCACCTCATTTTTTTTCTTTCTTTTTTTACTTAACCCCTCCAGACTTTAATCTTTGGAAAAAAACTCAAACACGGTCTATGCAAACAATCTCCATACAATAAGAGAACTGAAGGATAACATTTAAAAAGCTCTTCATGGCATCCAGGCTGATGAATTTGAGCAAGTGCTTCAAAACATGTGCAGATGCACACTTTCAGCAATTGCTTTAAACTTGTTGCCAATGTTCAAGAATTTACAAAATTAAAATCAAATATTACCACCGATACTTTTCTCTGAAAGACTGGACACTTATCTTTTTGCATAACAGCTTTGCTTTAATGCATTGCTAGTTTTGAAGCCTGTATTTTGATTAGTATGTTAAATAAGGTAAACAAAAAAAAAAAAAAAAAGGAATACAATCTTAATTATTTTTAACTTGATTTTAGACCAGCTGTTATTCCAAATATTGAATAATTTAAACACCATTCTGGGTTGGTTATTCAGATGAATGCATGGTGCCTACCATGACCTTTTCTGAACAAGATAGGCTCATAAGGGAGGAAGACCATTAAAAAGACTGTTTTACAAATATGTGGACTTCTAAAACAGGTACATTTTCTAAACATGAACGCTGAATGACCATAATAAAGCTGAAAGCCAGTTTGCCAGCATACAAGCTCTCTCGAACAAGTATCTGACTATTTTTTCCTGTGGGAAGTAATGACATTAGGGAGGCAAAAGTGTGCATAGTGGAGCTGCATGCCTTCATGTGCATGTGTGGTTTTTGGCAGGCTTGCTGGTTGCGTCAATCGCTGTCAGGCAGCCAGCATGTGAGGTGCTGTACTACTTACTCATCGCATTTTCATTTCACCTGTGCTGACGGAACATGTGGAGCAACGATCTTGCATCAAGTTTTGCCAAAAGCTTGGATATACCCAAGCAGAAACAATTCAGAAAATTCAACAGGCTTTTGGTGAAAATACCATGGGTGTTACCCAAATTAAAGAATGGTACAACGGGTTCAAAGATGGCCACACCAGTGGAGAGTGACCAGTTTTCCGGGAGGCCGTCAACAAGCCTCAATGCAGTTGTCATCGAGAAAGTGCAGACCTTGATAACAGAGGATCGTCGTTTGACGGTGCGGGAAATTGGTGATGAGGATGGGATCAGTGAAAATTCTGCACATGCAATTTTAAAGGAGGATTTAGGCTTGCACAGAGTGGCAGCAAAATTTGTGCCCAAGCTGCTTTCTCAGGAACAACAACTTCATCTTGAGGTTGTGCAGGACCTGCTGGATACTGACAACAGGGACCCTGAGTTCCAGAATACCATGATAACTGGAGATGAGACATGGGTGTACGGGTACAACTCGGAAACCAAAGCTCAGTCATCACAGTAGAAGCACCCAACGTCAGGTCCGGAGCAAAATCAAGGTGATGCTGACTGTTTTCTTCGACTACCGAGGCATTGTGCATCATGAATACACACCAGAAGGACAAACAGTTACAAAGGAGTACTATCAGGAATTCCTCCGATGTCTTCGTGATGCAGTTTGGCGCAAGAGACTGGATCTGTGGGCCTCGCAAAACTTGCAGCTGCATCATGACAATACCCCAATCCAAGGTTTCTTAGCAAAGAAAGGCATTTCGCTCATTCGCTAGGCCCCCTACTCTCCAGACATGGCTCCTGACTTCTGGTTGTTCCCAAAAATGAACATGCCAATGAAAGGCTCCTGCTTTGAGAACCGAGAGGAGGACATGCAGAATGCGACGGCGGAGCTGAGAGCCATTCTGGAAGAAGCATTCCAGATGTGCTTCGAACAGTGGAAGGATCGCTGGGCTAAGTGTGTGGAGGCACAAGGGACCTACTCTGAAGGGGATTAGCAATTGAACCCAACCAAGTACGTAATTTTTTTTCCCCAGCCTAATGTCGGATACTTTTTTGACAGACCTCGTATAAAGGTGGGAGCAAAGACTCAACAATCGTCAGTCAATAACATGCAAGTGACTGGCCTAAATTGAGATAAACCATGAAAAAGAAAACCCATGATGTACCAAGATCACAAACTGCTCTGTCATCCAGATGATAGACCAAGAACTTTCTAGAAATAAACTTCAAACCTTCAGCTATCTAACATGAGCATTAAATACATATGTCATGGCAGTAGTATCTTAGCAGTGTGGATAACCCATTCATAATCAATCAAAATTAAAACAAATACATCTTTACAGAAGACCAAACTAGTCAGTATAGGAATACGATTTTGATTCTTCCATTCTGTCTATTAGTTGACTAAATATTTTCTTTTTACAAATATTTTTTCAATTGTAGTTTTGAAACTGCTATTTTCTGGTTCTACATTTCAAGTTTCAATATTTCAAATATTTTGCTAGCATGTTTTCTTTATAGCTTCAAAAAAAGGAATCGGAAGACTTCATCAAAACCACATTTAGGAATCAACTTATCAAGTAGAGCTGTCAGCCTTCAGTAAACAGTTTGTAGAAACAACAAAACCAAATGCAATGACAAGACATGCAACATTTTTTAAAAGTATCCCAATGTTTATGTATTTCATTGTAGTTTTTTTTTTTTAAATAACTTTGAAAAAAATTCCTATTTCATTTGTAATTCTGTTATTGCTGCACATAAGGTCACATACTTTATCGTCTTATTCCAGATTTTCTTTTAAAATATTAACCAAGCAGCTCAAAAATTAACTTTTTAGATGTGGCACTCTCACGAAATGTATATTTAGTTATTTTCAGAAAACCAAAGAGTCTTTTCACTGAGATGCCTTTGTTATTTCAAATAATTTATCAAATGTGAGACACCAGATCTGCAGTTGACAAACAGTTCCAGGTTTTCAGGCTTTTGGATGTTCAACAGTGAAACTTACAAAATGTTAAGTGATGGATGATCCCTGTTAACTTGAGTGAAAAACAAGCAACTAAGCCTCGTCTGTTACTTTCCTTTATAATTTTAAATATCTTAATTAAAACCCCTTGTACCATATTTTTCAGCATATAAGTCTATACTTTTCACCTCAAAAGTCAAATAGATTTATCTATAGATAAATTCATTGAAATTGCTTCAATGAAAAAATTTAAACTGAAAAATTGCTATTTTTTAAAACAAACTGCAACATTGTTCATTTAAAACAGACTACAGAAATTACTGCCAGGAACATTTGCCAACTGGGTGAGCGATTCACTATTAATGCACTCACCAATTATGTTCTATCTATCCTTTTCAATCTTAATTATATGTATAATAATCCCAACAAATCCTCATCATCTCAGAATGCCTTTAAAGTCATGCAAATTGCATACAGCAGCTTTTAAGCTGGAACTTAAGTTCAATGAAGAAAATGGTGGTAACATAGCTGCACTCAGGGAATAGTTTCAGTGAGAAATGTGTTAGGGACTGGCATATAACAAAGGATACAATATGGATTACAAAGAAAACCAAGGGGGCAAATTGTGGCTGCAAAGCTAGGTAAATTAACAAGGAAAAATTGGAGTGTGTGTTCACCTAATGTGCCATGTGTTGTGGACTCAGTACTGTACAGATGAGACTAAAGGCCAAATAAATCAAAATTGATGATCGCTGTCTTTACATTTCTCCCTATCTTTCTTTTACCAATGTACAGTAATCATCATGGTGGCTTCCCAAAGGTGTGTGTGCCATATCATCCAATTAGAGAATAGCTACATGTGGTGAACTCCATTTGGGCCTAGTTGTGAACCCTAAATGTTGGACATCTTGAAAAAGAGCAGAATGTCAACTCGTACTATCAAAACTGACATTAAGAGTTGAATTCCTGAATTTGAGTCTGCTGTAATATCTCAACAATAAAATAAGTTTTGAAAGTAGATATAACTGACACATTTGGATTTTTAAAGTAGGCAATTTGACACAACACAACTGCTGTTATGCAGTGACTAAAAATAGACAATGGGCTGTTGATACTATAACCAATAGTAGTGATTGCAGTTTGTTTCAAATGTCTCTCCATGATTACAAACAGGCTGAAAAATCATTTCAACACCACATTTATCCAGATCCTCCTCTCACATAGTTGTTCAATTATAAAGGATTTAGTGACTGCTTGAAAGTTTAAATAACTATTATAGTTGATTTAGCCTCACCTTTTACTCCAAATGACACATCTATGAATGAAGGAAGAAAAAATGGGAAAATTAGCCAATTCAATTTATGCTTCACATCAACTTATAAGCTGAAGAATATGATAACCTTCAAAATGCAAAACCAGGTGATTTAACTTTTGCTAGTTGCTCAGAATAAGATCCTTCATTTCACAGAAATGGAGATGAAAATAATAAAAAGTAGGAGTAGTAGAATATTTCAGTTAAGTGGTCCTAAAAGTTATTACTGTCTATGAAGACCATTAGAAAAACTGCAAACCGATCTATCACAGACACAGAGTACTGATATCATCTAAATGCAAAGATATCTCTTACCTCTTACCATCATCACTACATTATTTTAAGTATTTACACTTCTAGGATGCTATTTGTTATTAGTATGGTTAAGCAAAACCTCAGAAGTGGACAGGTGGCAGTCAGTAGTGTTGACCAGATATAATGACTACAAGTGCTGACTTCCCTTTGGTTCATCCATCCATCAATATTGAAAAAAACTGTACACATTTGTATAAATCACAAGTAGTTCATCTATTATATCAATAAAACTCCATTCATTCAAATTTCTTTGCTTCTATTTGACATACTAAAAAGTGTATAGGACATCATTCAGTCTGCAGATGCAATTGTGGCACCTGCTGTCTTCCAGTAAAAAATCTGTCTTGGAGGAACTCTAGTTCAGAGACTCATTGCATCAGAGGGTGATACTGCAAGTTACATAACACAAACACAATAATCTCTACTCTTCACAATGTCACCCAGTCTATTGAATCAGGTGTGTCCTATGTGCAGATCTGAACCAGCCAGCCATCAGTCTTTTATTTCCCAATGGCAGAGAACATTATTTTGTAACTGTGCTGAAACCTTTTCTTCATTTTTTAAAAAAATTAATGAATATTTAAAAAAAAAAAATCTAAAAAGTGTCTTTACACTGGAATTTTAGAAGACGTCCGTCGGCCATTCTGAAAAATAAATTCAGTCCAGTTTAACAAGAGACCTTGGTTGTGGACATTGTTCTGTGCATAGATGCCAAACCATGTCATGCCTCGCAGAGCAGCTCGCTGCATCTCCTGAGACGTCACATTCTGGCTGATAAGAACCAGCTGCTGCATGAGGGCAAAGGTCATGATTACTGTGGATACTATAGCATAACAAGCTGTCGCAAAGCATACAGATGTCCTGGAAAAACAAAAAAAAAAAAAATTAAACTTTTAATTTACTGATCAAACAAGCTTCCAAAGATTTATAAAAGAAAACTAATTTGGAATTTCAGTTCATCTTGTCATGACACCATTACCACCAGTAAAACATTCTAATTTTTGTTTGTTTTTTTTAATAGAAACAAAATAACCAAAAACACTCCACATTAAATAAGCTTTTTTACATTGGTTTTTACTGTTAACAACTTAAAATTAAACTATTTACTAATAGAAAAAACATTGGTACTCTGTATATCACATTTTTGATTTACTTTTGTTAAAAACAGATTTCCTACACAAGGAAAAAGTCTGTGCTTTTACCTATAATATTACCAAAAAATGCATAATTTACTCAAACTCATTAAAAACTACATCTATAATTTATTATTAGCTTTCTCACACATTTTTAAAATACAAAAATATCTCCAAATAAAAATTTTCACCCATAAGTTTATAAATATATAGAATAAGAAACCTTTAAATAAACAAAAACAAAAAATATTTAAAGTTGCAATCTGTATCTACATATATTTTTTTTGCTGCTTCCCTTAATTATAAAGCACTCTTTCTATGTAATTATTAGTATTTGAAATTTTATCAGCATGGAAGAATCTGTGTATATATACAGTGATCCTTCGATTATTGCAGTAGATACGTTCCAGAACCTCCCCGCGATAAGTGAAATCCACAAAGTAGAAACTATCTATTTATTTTATTATTTTTATATATTTTAAACCTTTATAAACTCTCCCCATTTGTAACTTCAACTTCCGCTGAAGGCGCAGGCATGTCTTCTTTCTTTTTGTAGGTGAGGAACATAGTGATGGGCAGTTGCTGCCTTTTCTTCTGGACAAGGGTTTTTATAAACTTCAATGGCTCTGTCGATTGCATTTCTGAACTGAAACGCACGAATCATCTGGGGGTCCCATTCTTCAGCCACTCCCTGAAGTTCTTTTGCCATTCTCACCATAGTTGCGAGGCATTCCAATGATAGGCTGACTTATTCTTCATCCCCTGGATCCTCTTCTTCTTCCTCGCCTGCTTACTTCGTCATCTCCGTTAAGTCTTCGTCTGTTAACGGATCCGAATGGGCATCGATCAGGTCATTAGCATCATCTTGAGTCATATCGTTGAAGCCATCTCCTCCTAATAATCTAGCCAGCTTCACTGCCTTAACTACTGCAGAGTGGTGGATATTGTCAGGAGAGAATCCTTTATAATCGTGGACCATTTCTAGCCACAATTTTTTCCAGCAGGCATTCAATGTTTCTGTCTTCATTTCCTTTATGGCGTTCTGGATATTTTGCAAACATGATGCAATGGTGTACTCACGCTAGTATGCCTTCAGCGAGAACTTGTCATCTGAGTTCATAACCTCGACCAGGTGATGCAGGGCGTTTTGCATATACAGCGCCTTAAATGCACGAATAACGCCTTGATCCATGGGTTGGATCAGTGATGTGGTGTTCGGCGGTAGAAACTCAACTTGTATGCCCCCATATGACAAGTCGAGCGCGTGACCTCCTGCATTGTCCATCAGCAGAAGCACTTTGAAATTCATTCCTTTTTCTGCCAGATAAAGCTTGACCTCCGGAATGAAGCACTGGTGGAACCAATCCGTTGTGAGGATTTTTGTGATCCAAGACTTGGGGTTGTGCATCCAATACACTGGCAGCAGGTTCTTATTTTTGTTTTTGAGGGCTCTTGGGTTTTTGGACTTATAAATAAGACCTGGCTTTATCATAAAGCCCGCAACATTGCCACACATGATCAAGGTGACTCAATCCTTGTGCACCTTAAAACCAGAGGTTCTGGCTTCCTCCTTCATGATAAAAGTGCGAGACGGCATCCGTTTCCAAAATAGACCCATCTCAACCATAATGAACACCTGTTCAGGCTTTAACTCCCTTCGTCGATGATTTTCTTGAATGTCTCATTCATGTACTCCTCGGCAGCAGCGTTATCAGCAGAGGCAGCTTCTCCATGCAGGGACACGCTCTTCAGGTTGAAGCGCTTCTGAAATTTATCAAACCAACCATTGCAGGCCGTGAATTCAGTTGGTCTGGTGGGGGGGGGGGTGTCCAGCTTCAGGTTTGCCATCATCACCGCCTTCAGTAACCTTGGCATGAAGCTTCCTGGCTTTCTCACGAACGTTGGTATCCAGTGGGACATTCTTTTTCCTGCAGTCACTGATCCAGAGGTCCAATGCAGCCTCCATTTTCACAATGGCCTTATTGCGGGAAGTTACCACCCTTTTCGCTCTCTGGTTAGACACTTCTGTCGTCGTCCTTATATTCTTCTCGTCCTTCTTAATATAACGGACCGTAGATTCATTGATGCCATGATGGCGGCCTACATTCGTGTAGCTTCTCCCGTTCTTTATCATGTCGAGGAATTCCACCTTCTCGGTGATGGTAAGCATCTTCCTCTGGAGCTTGGATTAAGTGCCAGCAGCCCTAGGAGCAGCAGAACGTTTGAGCGGCATCGTAGGGCTTGAGACTATGCGCTGCGATACCCAGCAGACTGATGCTGCACTCACTGAGCCAATTAGCGCCCAGGATAGTGAACAGCATGCTCTGATTGGTTGTGTCTCATCCATCATAGAAGAGACCGCAATAAGTGAACTGTGAAGTGGTGAGGGAAAACTGTATTGTTTTAAAACTTTAAAATATTTGAGTTTTATTTTCATTCTTTCCCATTAGTCAGCTGACAATGATGAGTCATTTGATAACCACTTTCCTCTATACTATAGATAGCACATAGAAGGATGCTAGTCTACATTATCACTCCCCCTGGCTATTTATATCACTTTGCTTCCATGCAAGTGATTTTACTAGCATGAACCATGTTCATCAGATAGTTTAATCACTTGATACATGATAGAATCCATCTTTCCTTTTGGTGTGATGTGGTCCCATGTTCAAACCTCAAGATGCATCAATGGAGAGCAATAACAATGGCAGAGAGAGCAAGGTTGTCAAGTGAGGTTCAAGCTTTTTGCAACTGATCATTGTGCATTATCATATACCCGAGGACTCTACGACACGGAAACCCCAGAAGCAACAGGCAAAGCTGACAACTCCTGGACAACCACCATCAGGGAGATTAAAGTCTCTGTAGTAGTAAATTAATAAAATTCTATGCTGTGCATTGAGTTACTGGAGTGAGAATGATAGTCAAAAGTAACAAGTGAGAATCCAAGAAAGTGAATCAATACTGGCATCTCTGTGACAACAGTAGGGCAATTTTACTCTACATTTTCTACTTTCTGCACTATAGATTTCATTTTGCTTGCAGGACTTGCTTCAATTTCCTTTTCATTTGGATTACTGACCAGTGCACTAAGTCATTGGTGCTAATTGTGCATGAATTTTTAATATTTTAAAATAATTTTAATCAGGTAGCTGCATTTTGTGTAGTCATCTTGGAAATTGTCTGAACGGTTGTGCATATTAAATACTGCATTTCCTAAATGGGAAAGTGTTGATTTTCATCTTTTTAAAACCCCAAACATTCTGCTCTATATAAAATGGAACACGATTCCTTGAAGTTAGAGAGAGAGAAAAAGTAAGAGGGTCAATCTATATTATCATCCCACATTCCAAGTTTTTTGTGGAACCCTGGAATTTTAATGGGATTCATTTAAAATTCTAGACTCCAATGTTGAGTTTTGGTGGAAGGGAGGAAATATTAGTCTAAGTACACCTAGTAAACACAAGCAAAACAAATTTATTAGTGTTCATCAAACACATTCTTCAGTTTTCCATATTAAAGGTACAAACTTCTCACAAAGCAATATATTATTCATTTAAAAAACAGATTTATTTTTTCACCTAAATTGTTGCTTAATGTATGTAATGTTATAGTCATTACCAACTGAAAACCTCAGAATGATAGGAATGCAGTCATGTTGTTTGAAAGAAAATCAACAATTATAATAGCCCAGTTATTGCATTAGAACTTGCAATTTGCATCAAATTTTTTTGGTAATTTTTGCATGTATACCATACATTTTCATAACAGCCAAAAGCAAAATTTAATAAAGCTCTCTCTTCTTCTAGATAAGTAGGCAAAGTTGCAAGTTTGTATTACATTTACGGAAATTATCTTTTCTTATAAACAAGAATATTGTAGAAAGAGTTCACTGAAACCAAAAATTAACAGCAAAGATTAGTTAATTTTTGACAATTGAAATGGAATATTCTAGATATTTACTAGGTCATTAAAAGTTTTGTCAGTTTTTATATTATGTTAATTTGGGGTTCATTTTTTGCATGCTTGTGAAAGCATATGTAGATAAGTTATATATAGTTTTGTAGCATGTGCTTTGGCATGCATTATGCAAAATCTACCTTTTTAGAAATCATAAAATGGATATTTGTTTCAGGGTTCTGAGTGAAGCTTGGATAGAAAAGTTTTTCGTGCCATTTTGCTTCACAAGTTCAAACTAGGCCACAAAACAAATGAGGCAACCTGTAACATTAAGCAAGCATGGGGCGAGGACACAGCAAATGAGTGCACGGTACAATGGTGGTTTGCAAAGTTTCAATCAGGAGATGTAAGGAACGTAGCAGGCATCCTTCCACCTGTGATGACGACCATCTGAAAGCCTCAGATGAAGCTGATCCAAGAAAAATAGTGAGAGAAATTGCTGAAGAGCTTGACATAAGCGCTGCAACTGTTTCCCGCCATCTTGACATAATCAGCAAGGTGAAAAAGTTTGATAAGTGGGTGCCTCATGAGTTGAATGAACAATAACAAAATTTTCGATTGGAGATCTGCTCTTTGCTTGTCATAAGTAACAAAAATGACCCATTTCATTATGTTGATGAAAAATGGATCCTTTACATCAATCGCAAACGATCAGCAGTGGCTAGACAGAGACAAGGCGCCTAACCACATTCCAAAACCCAGCTTCCACTAAAATGTCATGATCGCTGTCTGGAGGACTGCAACTGGTGTCATCCACTATAACTTCTTGCAACCTGGTGAAACCATCACAGCTGAAAGGCACTGTCGTGAATCAAACGACATCATCAGAAACTCTCCCAATAAAAGCCGGCATTGGTGAATCGAAGAGGCCCAATCCTGCTCTGCGACAATGCTAGTCTTCATGTTGCAAAAGTGACTCTTCAGAAACTGAACACGTTGGGGTACAAAGTTGTCCCTCACTCAGCCCATTCACCAGACCTTTCTCCCACCTTTTCAAACATCTCAACAGATTCCTCTGTATGAAATCCTTCTCCAACCAAGCAGCAATTGAAACTGCCTTCCAAAAGTTTGATTCCAGAAATCCAGATTTTTTTCAAGATGGTATAAATGCACTTGTAACTCGTTGGCAGAAGTGTATTGACTATAATGGAACTCATTTTGATTAATATACTTCACGTTCAGCAACGTTAAAGTCTCATTGTTGCAGTAAAAAAACAAAACTTTTGTAACAACCTAATAGTAAACGAAAACATGTTTTAACCATAAAGAAATTATCTTTTCTTTTTTTTAGGAAGGTGGTGGTGGTGGTGGTTTATTAAAATAAAATTTAAAAAAAAAATTAAGCAATTTGCAGCCTTGTACATCAACTGATTAAACTGTTTATGTTCATCATTTAGTATAAATGAGAGAGCAAATGCATGCATTAATATACTGAAGCTACTTCATCTTGGCCTTCTGCCTACATAGTCTTTTCTACTGTTATCTGCTGCAAATAACAATGAAATTAACATTTAAAATAAAGCAAACAGGAAAAAAAATAAAACCACCCAACAGCACATTTCGTGCATCTTAATTGGATAAATTAATATTTGTTTAATAAAATCTTTCAAGTGTCTTTCTTATTTCTACCATAATTCTCATTTAATAATTACATACAGCAGACTGCAGGTTTTTCCTAATTACCAAATTTCTTATTAATTTAATTTCCCAATTAGAACATTTAAAAAATATCTGCATTTTCTTTTAATTAGCAAAATTTAATCAGGCTGCATAAGTGGTTATCTTAAGAATAAAAAAAAGGGATCAAGTTGAGCTTATGCTTTAAAATATCATGACTTGGGAAGAGTTCTGACTTTTTTTAAAGTATAAGCCACAATCCAGCTTCCTACTGACCTAATGAATCACATAAAAGCCCCCAATCATGCCTGAGTAGTGGTCAGGGTGCATGAAGTTTTTTCATGAACATGTACTGGAAAGCCCTATTAGAACTCTTCATTTTTAGACATGGGAGGAAATTTGAGTGCCTGGAGAAAATCCACACTGCCAGCTGGTGAGGAACAAGAAACCATGCCAAGGAGGTATGCTTAACAAAGCTGGTCTTGACTGGAATCTGAAATTAGGCTGTGGACTGCTGTATTTGAGAGCCCATCACTGGACAATTGGTTGCTCATACAATTGGCTTTAAAATAGTTGAAGGGGAAATAACTGACCAAATGTATTGTTAAGAGATTTTTTTCTCTCTTTTGTACATTATGCTGATCACATGACAGTCTTGTAATAATAGTGCCCAAGGCACCACCACCACCACCTGTGGATTGGGAAGGAATCTGAACTCTCATTTGTGGTCATAAATGCGGACACACAATTATCACGAAAATAAGGCTTACTCATTGCTTCGTGCTGACATTTCAGAATACAGCACCCTCTCTCAACCAAAATAATTGGTGTGCAAACCTTTTGTTTAATGGATATTTTCAATGAACTAAAATTTTATTACAAGGTTTGGTACATTTCCTTAGTTTTTTTTTTGGGATTTAAGAAAAGGGTTCACTGTATGGGTAAATAAGAAATCAATCATAACTAATTTCAAATATGGAGTTATCAAAAAAATAAGCATTAAAATATTAAACATGATATAGTGCTTTAATAAATTTTAAAAAAATATATTCAACCAGCTATACAATCTTAATTGCATAATCTATATCTAACTTGTATATGCATATATAATGCATATGTTTTTGTTCAAAATAAAGTGTATAAATTATCTTTATTAAGTTTAATATAAAATATTGAGCAATAATATGATAATTTGCCACCAATGGCCAAGTGACTTATATCAGCCAAATAGTGCTACAAAATCTTTTACACCACATCAGGCACAAAGACATTACAAGTCACAAAAGGCCATTTTACCAGGTGGAACTTATCAGGAATCAAATCAGCCAACCAAATTTTTTTGATTTTGATTTAAAAAGAATCTGGCAAATTTAGGGTAATTATAATCTGCTGACTGAGTTTAATTGTAATTCCAGTCTCTGGAATTTTTAGGTTGCTAGAACTTTGGTTAAGATGGGGTTTGCTGCATTACCCTCATGGTCCTCCCAAGAGATGGTAAACTCTACAAATCAAATTGCAAATTGTAGGTTTAATGTGTTTAAACAGCATTTCAGCAATGCTGTCCCAGCAAATTTGTGTCTTGGGTGCGTTTTGGACATTCTCTGAAATAGGGACCAGTCCTATCCTATGAGCATAGGCATTTAGGAGAATGACCTGTTTGTAGTCTGCTGATCTATACCTGTAGATCCTTGGGTAACTTAAAAATGCTTCTGCATACTTGTTGATTCTAATTTCTTCAATTCAAGCTATCTGTAGTTTTCAGATTCAACTCTGCATACGTAGATTCTTAATTTTTCAGTTGACACTTTCATGCTTGAAAAAGTCAATACCACCTCTGGAGTAATTTAGTGGCAGCTTTGACAATTTTGTCAGCGTTTTCATTGCCTGGTAGACCAACATGCCCAACTGGTATGCAATGTAATATGAACAAAAGAAAGAAACTTTTTAAAGTAAAAACTAGCGAAATATTATCATCTCAATTATTCTTGCTTGCATCAGTACATCTTTTAAGAGTCCTGAGAATTATCTTATTTGATAATCATCACAGGTATTGACATCTTAATATTATGTTGTCTTATCCAAGAATAACTCATAACGTAAAATCTTATAATGGATGTAAATATTTTTTTAAAAAATAAAATATACCTTTTCCAGCATTCAACGAAGACCCTCAATAAATTACAGTTGAAAATAACTTTTAAAAGATTTTAGAATAACTGAGAAATAAGCAGTTAAAAATAGATCCATAACCTACAATATAGAACTGACTGGCTGGATCTATGTTTAAGCCAGACAAGACCACACTTAAAGCAATCTGAAGTTAAGTAATATGGATGTGGAAAATCTTCCTGGACTTTTAAAGATAAACAAAGAGAAAAGATATAAATGTTGGTATAGCTACAGTATTTGACATGCTGATAGACTAGGTAATAAAAGCTCAATAAAGAACCTGCCTAACAATGAGAAATGTTATGGAAATAAATAAAGCAAATGGTGCTAATGTTTCCAAATGAAATAAATTTAAGGAAAGAATGATTCAAAGTAAATGCAATCTCTGAAGCATTTTATCACTAAGTTGGTTTCTATGTTGAATGAACTAAAATAAATTGTTTGGATAAAATATGTGATGAGAAAAATCTTTTTAATGAGAGAAAGACTTGTCAGGAAGTAGACAATTGTCAGCACTCAGTAAATTTTTATCTCTGTCATTTTTACACAATCAAGTGGAGAGGATAAGTTAATTTACAACGTTCAAATGTTGTTTTGACAGAACTATATTAATGATTTGATAATGTTACTCTTTCACACATTAATAAAAATTTTTTTTAAAAATATATGGTGTTGATAAAAAAGAAACTTATTTTATATTTCTACCTGTCAGAATTTCTCTGCATCAAAGCATTTGAGGCAAAAAAAAAAAAAAGATGACCAAAATATTAGTTTTTTTTAATTGAAGAGCCAGATTTACTGCATGGTTAACTCTAGACACTTACATGAAGTCACTGTATAAAAACCTGCAGTCACTCGGGAAAAGCAGCCAGTCAAAATACATCTCAGGTGTGCAGACTGTGGTCAGGGTCAGATGAGAGCCATAAAAACCACAGAAAACAAAGAGCAACATAGACAGGAGAAAAGACCGGTGATTATAGGCACCTATGCAATTGTCAATCCTATAAAATAATAAAAACAAAAGAACAGATGAGTTTATCTTTTACTTAATGGTTTAGTTTATCAAAATGAGAAGGTAAAAAATGCTAATTACAAAAAATATAATTTGAGCAGGAGCTGATATTTCTAAACTCCTAAACAATAGATTCTTATGCATGAAAAGTTTTGGTTAATATACACTTCACTTTTTAGTTTTATCTGTCAGGCATAAACAACAGATTATCACTATATAATGATTAATACATGATACTACTGTCTGAGAATAATCCAAACTGTTCAAATAAAGAATACCTATGTTACTAAAAGAAGAAATAAGTGGGACACCCACCCCAAAAAGCTGAGTTGAGTAAAGATAAATCAGATTTCATACATGAGGGGCTAATCAGACTTCAGGTATTTTTTCAAGTTAGACATAATATGGAAGGTAGAGGTTTAGTTTGGGCATTTTCCATTATCTTCCTTGTCACCATCATCAGGATCGAGTCCTCTCTGTTTTAAAGTGCAACAATGTTCATTTGCAATAGATAACTAAACCCTGATGATGGCAACAGGGAAAGAAAAGATTGCTGAAATGTATGTTCATTTTTTAGTTCAGTTACTACCAATAAAATGATGAAAAAAAGAAAAAAAACCAAGTGGGATATTGTCATCTCTCATTCTCCTATACAAAGCTATGCTGGTTTTCTTGCATCACTAAGAGATCTACCAGGTTATCACCAACCAGCAGTATTCAACCTGCTCATACAGACACACACAGGACAGCACAGCTAAACTATTAAGACATTTCATGGCGATCACAGTAGTAATATTACTTCATAATGCAAATCTTGATGTGTGAATTACTTGGGGTCAGAATATAAGAAACCTACAGGGGCAGTTAAAATGAACTTTTACTAATCACCTGTGGATTATCTAGTTTGTAGGACTTGCACCTTGTTTTGCTTAACATGTACATATTTACATGTGTCTAAATATCTAAGTAGAAACTACAATAAACTGTGACAGATAGTAAACAGAACCTAACACTGTTTAGAAGTAAATACCAAAACAAAAAAGTTGAGATATTTGTTAAAAATGTAAAACAAGAAGCCTGTTTTCCTGAGGAAGGATATGGTAGTAAGTAGCTGCATAAAATGAAGAATTTCAAACCTGGCATTTCTACGATACACGTAAAGTTAAACTCGAAATGATCTGGAATTAGTTCAGAAGAAGAAATCAGCTTCTACAAAAAGATCTCAAAGCTCACCATACACAATGATGATCACGCACTGTAATGCATGCATTGCATACACTACAGTGGCCAACTCTTGGAGCACGCTGTATGCCACAATAGCCACACCATGTGATAAGATGTCGCCCTGTGAATAAACAAACAACAGAGTTTTCTGATTTTATAAGGCAATATAATTAGTATAAAAGATAAAAATGTGTTTTGTTTTAAATTTCCCATTAAGCTGATCAGTGATAATGTTTGGTTACTGCCAGTCCATTTAGCTCTGGTGAACCCCAACCTTTCCAAAAGTGGAACAGCCAGAAAATCAGATTTTTTATGAGCCCTTTCTCTCACTGAGTCAAATTACAGTAGGCTAAACTTTTCCTTTTTGGGGGTTTAATTCAAACTCAGCTGACCATGCTATAGCCTTTCCTTAAAATGACTATCTCATTCCATATGAAAGGATATGTAAAGGAACCAAAGTCAAGCATCAGCCACTTTGGATTGGTGGTTCCACAAAGGTTTCAGGAAATCTGTTCAGTAGCCAACTCACACAGACAGACTGAATAGTACTAGCAAACTTTGATCATTACTCAAACAGTTTTTCATTTCTTTTCATTAAATGCATCAAAGATCTCAAGCAAACATTAGTTCACCTTTATTAGATCAAAACAGCTTTTAAACGTCAGAGCCCAGTAAACAAACAAGTAAAAAAAATTCATCATCTGCTGGGTTTACAGCAAAGTTATCTGCCCCTATTTTTCTATTGTGAGGATTCCCACCATTACAGAATCAAGGTTACCACAGCATTAACTGTGTATGACAGATGTCAACACCCCAAACTAAATAAAACATCTCTCAACTATTTATAGTTCTAGATGTTTTTTTTTTAAATGAAACAATTTCTGAAAATTATTTTCTAAAAAATTTTTTAATTTTTTTTACTTACAGCAATAGTAAAAAATACAATCACCGCTATCTCATGAGTTTTGTAATAGTATAGGGCAACTAAAAAGCAGTAGTGTTCAGAGCGACTAGTAATACTAACAGACCAACTCGTAACCCTATTACATGAAACAATTCTCCTTCCTTCACATTTTAACCATCATGTACAGCCAAACACAATACACAACTAGAAGTTGTTGTCGTCATCTGTGGTTTTCTTAAGAGGGTTACAAAAATACTAAGTTTTGCTGAAAACTCCTTGATACCGATAAATTACAAAAAAAAAGTTACACAGTAAACTAAGAGTTTGTCATCAACAAATTTTAGTGTCACTTTAACTGAAATGTGTCATTTAGGATATAAAATGTAAAGTAAATATGTAACTATTATATTTGGCTGTGGGGTGTTCAAGTATTTAGGACACTACTAGCTACAGAGGAACAGCAATTAGTGGACTAAGAAATAAGCACTTAGAACACCACTCAAGGCCCTACCCAAGTAGTATTGTAGCTAACAATCTTATGTCTCTTTCTCGCAAGCGCTGAGCAGTTAACAATCTCGATACACAGAACAAATGAAGTATAGAAAAGCTATGCCATATGACACTAGTTTCCTTTATCAACTTGAACAACAATAAACTAAAAGCCTTCAAACAAATCATTTACATTTGTCAGACATAACAGTCAATGTAAATTTGTCAATATGGGGAATAAAAATGATATCAGTTCGTGCAAAATAGAGCACATGGAAGGTCAAGGTTTTCTCAGCAAGATATTGCTATGAAAGTTGATGCATCTAAAATTACTCTTGAGAATTAAGAATGAAAATTGTTAATTCAAATTTGTTCCCAGGTGTCGTAGAAAAATAGATATCCTACAGCCACCCACTAAACATCATCCCACAATCAAAGCACCAGCAAATAGTTAGACCCTGGCTGACCATGAGCTGGAGGTCACTGACAGCTGCGTAAGAAATCAGCTGATTAAAAATGGACTAAGGTGTCATCAAAATGAAAAAGCTTAAAATATAAAATAAAAAATAAGAGCTTAAATTGGGTAAACCATTCAAATTGGACTGAATATAAATGCAAAAATGACATTTCAGTTTCTTAAAAGAATTCACAAGAGATTACATTTGCTAGTAATGATTAATTTGTAAATGAATCTTAATCATATTAAAAAAAGGTGTTAAGTACCATTTAGTGTAAAATTAAATCCATGTATTTAAACATAGTTATACACTTAAAATTGTAGTATTTTAATCTAATTATAATAAAGTACCTACATTTTTAAGGTAGTAGTAAAACAATTTTTCACATGTGGGCAACACAAGTGAATGTGATACAAAGGTCTGGGGGAAGAATTAAATTGGGAACAGTACTGTAATGACTAAAATATCCAGCAAGTGTTATGGCATGATAAGGACCAGGGCTGTGTGAAAGGAACAATGAAAAAGAAGCTGCACATCAAATTTCAAGGAAGAAATGCCTTCTGCTGGTGATGGAATCTAACTAGATGGTATTTTGTGTGTCACAAAGCTAAGGGAGAGAGATACAATTTCTAGAAAGATGATGTTGAAGTGGGCTTGTTCATTCCTGTTGAGAATGCATGGAGATTTGTAAAGTGTCAAATTATCAGTAAAAAGAGCCTGACAGCAAATCTGCCCTTGCTGAAGTATTAAGTGTGTAACAATCTGAGATTGTCAATCTGCTCTAAATCTGAGATGCCTAAACCTGTTAGTCTATTAATCAAGACTGGAGAATATCCTACCATATATTAATTGTACATATAAAAGTTAAATTATATAATTTTTTTTTTTTTTATTTTAAGTCTGGCAATTTCTAAACCTCATTAACCGAACCAAACACAGGGAGCCTAATCTAATTGTTTGGGTGTACACAGGAAGTGAATAGCTAATAAAGAAAATGTGGAGTGCAGAAAATATAATTTAAAAACAAAAGTAAGTAAAATGTATTCTTAATGTTTAGAAGTCTGTTTTGATTAAATTTCAAACGCATCATCAGAATCAGGATAAACAATTTCTTGTAACTTCCAACTCTCTCTGAAAATACTGGCCAAAATACTCGACTACAAAGTCACTTAAATACTCACCTATGATAGGCCTTGAGTCAACCCAGGTAACTTCATTCTCAGGTATCACTGCTGCTTGAGCAGGATTCACAATTTTGTTGAAGGAGTCTTGCGAAACATCGAGTCCACGGCCAACTTTATCTTGAAAGCGCTGCAGATTGTTCTCATCATCCTCGTGTTCACCAACCCCAGCTGAGTTTCTGTACATGCTGTTTGCACGAGATTTTTTAAATGGCGTTTGCTTTATGATTCCAGGGTTTCCTTTAGCTAGCATCAAGGTGTACATCATGAGCAGAAGAGCAGTCAGCAGCAGCATGATCTCCCAGAGCAGGATCTCCCGAAAGGCGACCACCAATGTCTGGAAAATGAGGTAGGTGAAAAGAACAGACGTGAGAGCCCAGATGTAAAAAAATTTTGTGTGCAGTTTCTTGTGCTGACGTTGCCATGCCCGATAGAACAGCAGCATGGAGATGGGCATCAACAGTAGAGTGAGAACAGTCATGACAGGACCCACCGCTGCCAGGAGAATGCTCAACGGGACTGCGAAAATTGGCACAATGACATCTAGGCGGATCTGAATGGCTCCTTGACCCCTGCAGCCGGGTATGCGGCACCGGTCGACAAAGGTTGACCAAACTTTCTCCAACATCTCTAGAGGGACTGACTTGCATGTTATAAACCTTGGAAAAAATAAATAAAAAACTTGTGGTAAAGGATCACTTATTTTACGAAATCCCTATAAAGGAGTTCTTGTAAATTAACTAAGTTATTGATGGTACACCTTAAAAAAAAAAAAAACAAAACAGGCAAAACTACCCTAACTTACCCATAAAGCACATCTACATAACATTCACTGCTAGAGAAAAACTTCACAAGTGTTATGAAAACTTGAATAGAAATTCTTCACATCTCTGCAGGCAAACTAACAGTACTGTAGGTTTATATACAGAGAAAAAATGTCAGAAGTGATATCACATCACATAAATGGCAAACTTTTCAAATTGGGAACCCATGAGTGTGCACTTAGTTCCAGTAATGTTATGGTTTGAGAGCTATAAGCAAAAGACTACAGGAAGTAGTATTTAGAACAGAAGCCAGAATGAAAGCTTCCACAAATAAAAATTGGCACAGCAACATAAATTGAAGAATAAAAATAATAAGCTAAGAGTCATCTCCTTTTATATCAAATGAGAATCTAGTAAAGCAAAATGTTGAAAACCATACTTTTGAAAAAAATAATTACAAGTCTTTTCTAACAAATGAATAACACTTTCTATTTTCTTCCTTTAAAAGACAAAATCTACCAAGCAGAAATTTCAAAAGGTAACAACTGTAGTTACTGAAATTTAGCTAACTAAAGTAAACAAATCTTTTAAATACAACTTCATAATATATGACCTGCATCAGGGAAAAGACTGACCACATAGATGGTATTTACACCTGAGAATATGAACATTTGCAGATTGTAAATAGAAATCAAAGCCTAGAGTGATGCTGCATCCCATCCTTAAAAACATGTAAAGTTGAAAGAGAAGTGGCACTTCAATTCATGTCTGAGCATTCTCTGATCCTATCCTCACCTTCTGCATGATCTTGGTTTATAGGCCCTGTGGATTGAGAAAGAACATTAACACCTGCAGGTGAAGACTCGTTATATTTACACCCTTTTAGTGGACTTATCTAGCCAGTATTGTCGTCGCATATCTCTAGCAAGATAACTCTACTTTTGTCTAAATGTAGGTGTACAAATCTAATATCTGAAGTAAATAATTTATACATAAAGTACATTCGATGCTGGTGATAAGCTACTGCATCTTGCCTTCAAACTTCCAAAGTATTCAGAAGTTAATTTTGCAGTCTTATCAAGCAAGCTGTTGTTAAATGTTGTGAAAGTACTATCATGTAAATAAGTCTCTGATAGTGATTTTAAAAAAAGTTATTGTTAGCATAAACCTTAGAAGCACTCACTTCCATGTTTGCATGAATGTGAGACTAATTCTGTTACATTCATTCACTCCATGCCAACTGCATGATATACAATTGATCCAATGCGTAAAAACCTTAAGCAGGAATGTATACTTTGTAAAGAGCACTTGTTTGGAATGAAAAGCTATACAGCAGGCTCCTAAACTTTAATGTACAAAGTTTGCCATCTGTCAGAAAAAATCAAGACCATTAAAAACCTATGGAGAAAATCTTAACTATACAAAAACTGGCACATCATTTGAGAGTGCACAGAAGCTGCTGATCAGTAGTGGATTTCTCTCTCTCCTCCAAGACAATATGATCAAGCCCTTGAAGGTTCACCTCCAATTCTAGAACAGCTCACAGAACTTGTATGATCAAAATCTCCCATTTTTCTGCATATCTATAAGTTCAGCAAAACAGTTTACTCATCTCAAATATTCATTATGTTAATAATGTAGTCTTTTCACTAAGTTTATTAAACTTGTTTTTCCATCTAAAATTTGAATATAAAGGTGACAGTAATTCACCAAATACTCCACTAGAATTGATGAGGCACATCCAGACACTGCAGCTATAATGATAGCAGCAATTACATAGGAATATGCTTAAGTTAGTTCCACCAGGATAAGGGGTTCCATGGACTGTATTATTGGGGCACTTTTGGAGTGATTTGCAAGCAAACTTGTTTACTGGTCTCTCCACACACATGCAGGCACAAAAAAGAGTAGCTCTAAAAACATTCATAGGTTTTCTGATGAGTAAAATATTTGCATATTCACAGATAACATATTAATGCTACATTAGACAACTTTTAGCATTTAGGAGGGGGGATTAAACCATAAGTAGATGATAGAGCATCATGTGATTTCATATTAATCAGTGCTTATCATAAGAATAATGTTTTACAAAAAATAAACAACTTTTCACCTAACTTAAAGAATCAATCTGGAAAATGATAAGCAAAAATATGGTAGGTAAAATAAGTTTGGAAATTATCATCATTCTCTATGAAACTTTTAATTATTCGTTATACATGTTCTCACAGAGAAAACCAAGGTCAAATCAATGGTTAGATATTCATGCTGAAAATATTTCAAATTTTTAAACTCTGCAACTCCATGTCATCTAAATATTTGGGATGAATGGCAAAATCATAAATTTAGAAAGTTATTTTGATCAGTGCAAAAGTTGTTTACAAAAGCATGCATCTCAAAAAGTTATATTTTTGTATACTGTATTTTATTTGTAAAACAGTAAGAAAGTTCGACATTCTCTTTAAATATACATACTTCAGTCCCTATCAAATAAAAATAAGTTTTCCCAATCATCAACTAAACGACTGGCCCTCATTTTATATAAGATGGTGCTCTTAGCCAATTTGTCCATTTCATCTTATTTTATCTATGAGACATTTTGGGATTTTAATCTGGATCAGAATCCAGAAAGAGGAGAGAAATTATAAGTTTGGGAGGGCACTCAGTAAGTTTAACCTCAAGTCCCTGTATATTTTTATTTTGATGATAAATTGAAAATTCTTTTAGAAAATGTTGACATTTTTGTACAAATATTAAATATGTTAAAATAATTTTATTTCAATGACTATATATTTTACTTTTACACAAAGATCTGATATTTTTTAAATAACAAAGTTCTAGGTTAAATCTGTGTGGCAGCATGTTCATCTCCTTTTCAAACATTCTGTAGAAGAGGTCAATCGTTACAGGTTAAGCTTAAATCAAAGAAAAGTGAAAACAACATGCCAGATCAGTGTCACCAGATCAAGCAATGTATGAAGTATGAAACTAGTATGTACTTTGCTCCAGTAGTCATTAAGTTCTTATCAGTTTATTCCTGCATTGTCTAACCCACCCTGACTGGCTACTTTTTTTAAAGTGAGTGAGTAGAAAACTTTCTGTGCTGTATGGGTTAACAAGTAACCTTGGATTCATCATGGAGAAGCAACTGACTGCTGGTTTACTGCCTTGTTGCAGAGAAACAAGCATCTTTAACAAACTAGAAGAACAGTTTTCACAAACACTGGCTTCTAGAAAAAGGCACTTGTGAAATTTGACACTTTTTAAAACCAGAGGAAATATTGATAAAATGCAAAGGATAGTTTGCATAGCATCCATTTTCTTGCAATTCAGGGTTTCTCTCTGCATGGAAAACACAAAAGCATAAACATAGACAGTGGAGAATTGGATAATCCAGATGCTGTGGATGCTTGCAGAGAATAATCCCAGTTTTTTAAAGTGACTCAAGAAGGCAACTAATTCTCCAGTGCAAATATTTAGAATGAAGTGTTACAGATTTTGTCCTTAAAAATTCTGAAGAACTTTTAACAGAAATTTTCAAGAAAGTGAATTACGAAAGAAGACTTCTCAAGAGATATGTGTATGATGATCTTGAAGCTCATACATAAATGATTTATACAAATTCAGAACCAGTTACACATACATCTGAAAAGCTATTCTTTTACATATAACACTGAGATTGGAGAAATGCTGTAGCAAACATTGCAGGATGCAAATCTGGCAATGCTAAATAAATTGTAGACAAAGAGCGATGAGTGGTCTGTACTCAATGCTACTAAAATACATTAAGATATCCAGAAAAGAATATATCTAATATTTTGGAAACTGTCTATGCAATAAAGCTTATTAAAAGTCTTAAGATCACTTATTAACTAGATTGCCAGATATTTATCCTTTGTTCCACTTGAGACTGCTTGTGTAGAGGCTCTGGCATCTGTATCCGATAACTAAGATGCATTACATGCAACCCGTTTTATCAGAAAAAACAACAACAAAAGATCCATAAATGAGCCCGAAACGGTAGGGTTACACCCATCATTCAGGTTCATTCTTTGAATGTAATTAGACCATACAGTGCGGTTCGTCCTTTAAGACCAGGGAAACTTTGAGAAGCTATGTTCGAATGTTGTTAGGCAACCGGGTTCCATGGCTCCTTCCTTGAGCGCTGGCTGGCTGGCTGAACACCATCACAACCTGGATGTTGTTGTTCTGTCTGTCTGTCAAAATCACCGGAACCAGCGGCAGATGAAGGAAGACCCCCACCAGGCCACATGGGAATGCGTTTTCCCTCACTGTTAAGCCGAGCGAGAATTGTATTCAGAAGTAGCGAAGTTGCTGCGTCTGGTCTGACGACCGACACCAGCGGCCATCAGTCGTCTCGGGAGAGCGATACCGCCTGCAGTAGACAGACGACGACCCTCCTCGGGCCCTACTCAGCTACATCCGCGTCTCCTTTTTTCCTGCTCAATGTGGAGGTGTAACTTCACTTTTTTTTTTTTTTTTCTCCTTAAATGAAATATTCATTCAAAAAGGTGAGCAAACTGTAATTACTGCCACTGGTTCATTCCGAACTAAAGACGGTCAAGTTACTTTACAACAACAAACTTAGATGTCCGTCTCGTCTCGTCGGCGCCGATGGGCGGGCGGGGAAAACGCTCTAAAATATATTTGGGAGAAAACAAAACAAAAGCATTTATCAATATTAGTTTATATGGAAGAGGCGGCAGAACGATTGGTAAAGGTCGTGAGGTGCGACGTGCAGGGTCTTACCGCGCTATTGCTGGTCTCTCGCCATCCCCGTACCGAGCGAGACGGGTCCGCTTACCTATCGAAAGCATTGTCGAAGTCCTCACAATCACAGCAGCAGGCCAACAGGTGGCTGCGGTCTCCGGTTTTGTTCACGAACTCGCAGCAGCAGAGCGGCTCCTCCCGGCCCTCCTCGAGCCGCGACATTGCCCGTGCTGCGGAACATAGCATACAGCACCTACAAAAACAGAAACGTGCGACGACCGACGGATCAGCGCCCCTCGCGACTTCATCGGGGAGGGAGTCTTCTGTAAAAGAACCCCGAGATTAAAGCTTCTTTCCCCCGGTTTTTAAAAAAAAAAAGAAGAAGAAGAAGAAGAAAAAAAGTAGTTTTAAACGTATTTATGGTCAGTCTGCTGTAAGGTGACAGAAAGGAAAAAACCCTGAGTTGTGTCCCTTAGTTCCGTTCAGTACACAAGCAAGCAGGTAAATGATGTATGTACCCACCCACCCAAGGTTGGCAAAACGTGTAACAAACACCGAACTAATAAACTCTTGCTCAAATATAACACTACATATTAAAGGGCATAATCCAGTACAGTTTAATACTTTTTAACGTAAACACTTCGCAATAAATACCAAGAATGAGAGCTATTCTATCCCCGTAATAGAATTTTCCTTTAACGCCGAATGTAGAATTTAAAATAATGCGCCTGATTTAGTTATTACATGAAGATAGCAAGTCATCATAGTCTCCCAGCCCTTTTATCCTCTATGTATAAGTTGTCAGTTTGGTTTCCAAACTGGTTCTAATGATAAATCTTTTCTTCTTTCTTTAAATAAACATTCAGCCATTCGCTGCTTTATCTCAAGCAAGCTCATCTGTCCCTCAAACACCCACTATATACTATCCAGGCATATCTAATATTCCTAATTGTTGTCATGTATTCCAAAACCTTTTTTTTTTTTAAATGAAAAAAAATCCTACTTCTATTTTTATCAGGATCTTTACAACCACAGGATAATACATATCACATCATCAGAGAGAGGTAACAAGACCTGATCTTATCTATTAAATGATTCATATATTATTATCATTAATAATGTTGTCTTCTAATTTATCTCACAAATTTTTCGTTGACTAAATTTCATATTTGTTCAATGTTGCAATACTTATACATCTCATAAGTGGTGGGAGGGTGTGCCACAAGATGGACAGAATTCTCTTCTGCCTAGTTAAATCCATCATTGGTCATTTGTTTGTTAATAAGATGCCAATTATAAAAAGTTTGAGCTTCTAAATAATTTTACTCAGAATAAAATAACATTTTCAAAGTCTGTACCTCCTAGATGGGAATTACACTGAGGAGTTTTTTTAGTAGTTATTGTAGATTTTCAATACCTTTAACAAGGTCATGATATCAAATTGGAAGAGTGCCAGTGGGGTAAATATTAGTAAATCAGAAATCTAAAATAAACTTTAACCTTTATAATATTATCATAACATTTGTCTTTGATTCCCTATTTCTTGTCTGTACTCTACTAGAGTACTTTACATTGACTTGCATTCAGTACTTTAATTTACTTTGACAAGCAAATGTACATTACAATATCAAATAAAAGAAAACTTATGGAATCCAAATGAATATAAATGAAATTTTTCAGCATCAGAAATACGCATCAGACATGATCTTCAACCAACCTCCTTAAGTTCATGAAGAATTTGTCTCAGGGATCTAAAATAAGACAAGTATAACAAGCCATATACAGAACAAAGATTGTTTTTTATAAAAAAAATGATACTTGTAAGTAATGACAAAGACTGATAGTAGAGAAAAAACAATGAGCACTTGCTGCCCAACATTTGGTTTTTAAAAGTCATAGGATATTTACCTGAAGAGTTTTCATAAATCATGAACTGACAGTAAACAGTCTACCCAATACAAAACAATTCAAGCCATATGCAGTGCAGTCCTGAAGCTCACCAATGACAACTATAAATACAATATTAAAATGATTCCAGTAAAATTTCATGTTTTATTAAACATGTTCCTGTTCTACTTTCCTCAATGCTGCTTTTACCCCCATCTTAAAAAATAGATATATAAATATATGTTAAATAAAGACCATGTAACCTATTTAAAAAAATAGTCATCCAAGCCAGTGCAATTTTCTTAAGATTTCAAATGTAGTTGGTGCTGAATTCACAAAAATGTACCAGAATCACACTGGCGCTTTTTAGTACTTAACACTGCAACAATAAGTTTGTTTGTTAAGTAGTAAGATAGTGTTACAGACACCCAAGCAATCTACAGAGTCTTGCTGCTTAAACCGGACACCTGCAGTAATACGTGATGGGAGAGAGAGAGAGACTGGTCCTGTCTACTATGGTTGACACATTTGAGAATGATTCTGACCAGGCACTGACTGCGGAAAGATGGACTCTGCAAACAGGTGGGAGGTTTGTTTTGACATCGGCCTCCGTGATTAGGAAAACCTGTGTAACTACATTGTTATATATTACTCATATGGACGGAATTTTTCTTTCTTAAAAGCTGATGATTGCGTGGCTTTATTTCTTATTCCCACTCAGTGGATTAAACCTCTTAAACAGCTTCTCCTACACCTGGGGCATCATCAAAAGCTGACTAGTGGTTTGGCGCGCTCCACTGCTTAGTTATCTGAGACAGTTCGAAGGGTTTATTATTATTACTATTATTACTGTTATTTGGTACACGGGGTTCGAGTTCAGAGAGTCCAATCACTGCGGTCATAGATGGGCGGGTGGTCTCCAATCAAGCATTACCAACACGAAGGGGGAGTGTCCGCCGAAGATCGCCCACCCGGGAACCAGATGAACCCTAACAGAATGAAGAATGAAGACAATTCCTTCTCGGAGGAGGAGCGGAATGGACACACAGTCACAAACAAGTGCACGTAGCTCCAGTCACATCCGTGCCAACAGAAGACCCGAGATTATCAGGGACTACTGAAATCTACGCAGTGACCACACAGACGAGGGTAAAATTAACACCGCACGGGTGGGAGGTCCGGGGGGGGGGGGGCTACAAGGAAAGAGTGAAGCAAGCGAACTTGTCCATTTTGTTCAAATCTGTTGCTACAGCAACGCGGAAGGATCCGCACAAACGGTGAAGTTCGTGTCGGCGACCACCTCGTCCGTTTCTCGCTTTTCGGGTTTTAACGCCATTCTTCACGTCGTTTTAAGCTTCCCGTTCAGGCCGCCTGAGACTTTGGAAACCAATCTTACTGACCTGCACCGTCAAAGCTTCATGGCCGCTTCGGATGTGATCCAAATCTCTACAAAATGGTAGGAGAACATCCAGATTACGCCGCGGCGATGAGGGCGTACGCATCACGTGACCTGCCACTTCCTGCAAGAAAAGATGGCAAGCAACAAAAAAAAAGAAGTTATTATTACTTATTACATTTAAAAAAATTCTTTAAAGCGTAAGATATCCTATGCATATAAATTATTAAATGTAAGAAATAGACAATTTCATCCCTTTGTTAAATACCTATAACTAAGCAAAAATGGACAAGGATTTTAATAATTGAAAAAGTCTTTCCTTATTTATATCCTATCCAAAAGTTATCCCATGTAAACTAAAATACCCTTAGATATTCCTTTTTTAAAAAAAATTAAACATGGTATCGTATCGATTATCACACTCGCAAATAGCATTAAGCTGTTTGTTTTTTTTGGGGTTTTTTTCACAACAACAGTAATAATGCCATTTGACAAAATAAACCCACAAGAATATGCTGTGAGCTAAAGGCTAATTGAAATTATCATTAAAAACGAAAAGGAAAATTAAAAATGAAATCTTTGCAGAAGTTTGTTTATCTGAGTGTTCTCTTGTAGGAGTTCAAAACTGTTGTTAAAACCGCATTAGAAAGTGAATATCAATACAATTTGAATTCCTGAGATTACTGCAGAAGATAACATGAATTAAAAGCTGAAAAATAGGATTTCTCTATACTACGTAAATTAACTCTTTAAAAAGTGAACAATGTTGGGTATATACTATATTTTGAAACGTAGGTGTATATGTTATTTGAAAGTTAGGTGATCAATATTCTTACCTAGCTATGACAACAACAGGTTTATATTTCCAAAAATTGCTTTATAACTGTAGAGTTGGGATTCATAAAAACTCCCAAGGATCTAGTGAATTAAAGGGTTTCTGAGCACAATGCATGCTGCTGCTACTAACTTTTATTTTTGTAGCAAAGCATATGGTATCCATGGATTCTGCTTGTGTTTGTGAGATATATGGATTTTCTTCAGGAAATATACTGTAGCTTTTGGTTTTGTATTATTTGGTTTATTATCCATCTCCATTATTTCCTGAGAATGAGACCTTCTGTTGTGCACTTGTACAGCTTCATCAATATGCTCACAGTGAGTTCTCAGCCACTACTTGCAGTTAGCAAACAAACAGAATCAACAAATGTAAAAAGTTTATCTAAGCAAATGCACACAGCTATTGTTTTAGTTTTCTTTTTTATTTGCTTATTTAGATTGTGGCATTTATAAAGCTGTGGAACTCTTCAGTTACTATACTGAAACGGCTGCTGACAGAGATGTGGATAAGAGGGCTGATATTCTCAGAACTGGTTCTGTTGTCCATTGCAGGTAAATAAATTAAACTTTTTTAAAAAGAAAAAAATGTAAAAACAAAACAAAAACAGCAGCAACAACGACAAATCCGTAAACATATCTGTTTTAAAACTTAAAATTTTTACTCTGGAGCAGTTTTAAATAATTAATTTATCTTCTCAAAAGTTAGAAACTTAAAAAAAGCAAACATAAGTCATTATAACACCAACAAAATGCCTAATTCTAGACACTAATTATTCATCATTTTGTTTCAACATTCTGTGATGCAGCAATTTAAGAAATATTGTTTTATTCTCAGCTATTCGTTTAATGTAAACTTACAAGTTGTTATGGATACACTAAAATGTGTATTAGAACCCTTCTAATAAGTACTAAACAAATAAAACTTTTATAACAGAAAAATCGTCTATGAAGTCATTCTTAATCAATTGCTATTGAATGATCCTTAGACATTCAATGTGTATTTCTCAATTTTTATCAAGATGCATTCAGTCTTTTGACTTCCAACTTTGTACAGTTTCATCCCTTCTGAATGACACTGAAGGCCCCTGTTTAAAGAAACCACAAACTTACTTTTTTAAAAAAAATTTCAGATGTATACACAATCATAAAATTCCATTTAATTTTCTTCTCTTGGCACAGCCACTTTTAAGGCGGTTATTTGTAGATCTAATGCCGCCAAATGAAGTCGTTTATTTTAATTTATGCGTATATGCAAATGAACACAAACATCACATCCTTCTGGCTTACATTTTTAGAGGTGAAAAAGTTATTTTAGACAAAAAGGCAAAATATAAATACATTTCAGTCCTTCAGAGAGCAGCATTCTTTAGCTGCAGCTCAGACATAATGTTAAACGTTCCTTGGAGAGAAAAATTGAAAGTAGTAAACAAAAAAAAAAAAAAGAATGGCGAATACTGATGCCGTTTATTAGAAAGCCGTGAACAAAATAATAACAGCCGGATTCCATTTCGGTACCCAGGCACCGTTTTCACGAGACCCAGCGCTGAAACTTCACTACCGTATCCTTCCGGGTGTGGGATTGGCCGCTACTACTGCGATAAGGTGTAGCAGGCGGCAAACTGACCCCTCTGTTTAGGGTAGCCTATGAAAGGAAAAGCCACGCCCACGTCTGGTTTAGTAGAACCCATTCTTAAGGAAGGTCCGCCAGTAGGGGTCGAACTCAGGCGCATCAGACCCGGCACATAATAATAATAAACAATGGATATGACGGATACACATGAGTAGGCAGAACAAATTTTAATAACAAACGGAGTGGGAAATATGCGCATTATTCGACTTTGAGTCATTATATATATATATATATGTATATGCTGTTGCCCCATATTTTTATACACATAATTTCGTTATTATTTCTTTTTTTAAAACACGTGACACAAATATCGTTCATCTTTTAAGGTTGATTTCTCCTGTAAAGTATTTACTGTGTGTGTGGGCGGCGGACGATGGCCTGCGCTGTTCGGTTCTCGTTGACGTTCTTCTGTACCAACCGGTCCGACTGCATAGCTTCCTCCCGCAGCTAAAGAAAGAGAGGAGTTCTGGGCGGTGAGGTTCTCACAGGTAACCTCTTGACTGGCCGCCATCTTGATGCCCCGCCCTCCTAGCTCACCGCTGTTAGGCGGCCTCAGGATAACAGAGGAGTTTGGAGAAATTAGTCATTGTTTTCTGCTTGCGAGTGGTAAAGGACAACTTTGAATATAGAATAAAATAAATATACTCTCTCCAAGATCAAAGTTTGTCCTATTTTACTCATAAATATTCAAAATTTGATTGCTTCCCTGTCCAATCTATTTCAAGAAGTTGTATTAAAATTTTTTTAAGCTCGTATTTTTTCTTTAAAAAAACATAATTAAAATCTTTGATTTTTTTTCTCTTCAGGATTTTCATTTGTAAGCTTTTATCCAGCTTATTATTTTGAAAACAAATGGAGTGAGAAGCGATACTACTTTTTTGGAGTCCTGATGTCATATGACACTGCAAAGAGAGCATGCTGGGAAAATCAGCTAGATCTCGTGAATCTGCGCAGTAGAGAAGAACAGATATGGCTTCTGAGAAGTAAACTTTGTAAGTTTTCAAAATCCCAATTCGTAGAAAAGAGTGTAACTGAGATTAGTTATTGATAAAATTAGACCAGAGAGTTTATGTAAGCACTGCGGCCTCCTAGTGATGACCTTTTGCCACTTATCAGGAATGTACTTTCATCAGTCACATTTAAAGTCAGCTGCTGCACGTGCAGGCCTTCTGGAAATTATACGCACATTGGTAACTATGAGAAAGGGTGTGCTAGGGAAGAAGCAGAAAGGCAATCACGTGACTTTGTGAGTTGTCTCCCTTAAATGAAGTTTCTAAAGAAAGGAACATTTTAATTTAGTTGATCGTTTTTTTTTTTAGATTTTAATTTGGCAACACTGCTATTACCACCTACAGAAACTTGGTTCCATACACATTTTGTTTCTGTTAAACTTTGGTATTTCGATCATGCTGATGAATATTCAGAGTAATTGCTTATCACATTTGTAGCTGGTCATGTACAACCTCAGCCATAGCTGGTGCTTGGGGCAAAATCCTGTTCATGCACTCGTCACAAAGAACTTTTATTATTAATTAATAATTAGTAATATAATCATAGTCATTTGTCAATACTCTAGACTTAAATAATATTACACACTACCATTGCATGCAAAAATTTACATATTCTCATAATTATGTGATATTTGTTTACTTTCGTTGCACCCTCATCCTGTTGGTGCCTGGGGTGGTCGGTCTCCCCTCTGCCTCCCCATTGCTATGCTTCTGCATACAACATGGACTTTAAATATATAAACACCTATAGTTCTAACAATCCCAACTTGTCTGTATTCTACTGGGGCTCTGGCCAGTTAAAGTGGCATTGCGTGAAGTGTTTTTATTCATCAAATTATCCTCAAGGGAGACGGCCCTTTTGAGGCAATGAGATGTTGTAGTTTTTATTTATGCTACATGTCTATGTCAATATTTCTGCAATGCAATGATAAACTTTACTGATTTGTCAGAGAAATAAACTAAAACTGTGCTATTTTGTTTTTATAGCTCATTTCTTTCAAATCTGGCTTGGCATGGAGAAGATCAATGGCACTTGGTACTGGTTGAATAAAGAATCATTCATCCCTTTATCCAATAATCTCTGGATCTCTCTGAAAGATTCTTGGCAATATAGCTATGCCTCGGCTCATGACGATCACTGGCATGGCCGTAAGAAAACTGATTATCTGAACGTGATTTGTGAAGAGAGTATTCAAAAAAAAGGTAAAACAACTACAGTTTGCTTTCTTTGAAATATTTGGAATGTTTAGATGAAACATATTATGATGTTGCTATTTTAGCTGGGTTTTATTTGAATATTCCTCATATGCGAAATTATTTTAAGCAAAAATTTTAAAAATTTTGATGTTTGTCCAAAAAAGAAGTGGAAGAATGAGTATATGAAGAACATTTCTGTTGAGGTGTAGAAGTATTTTTGATGTGCATCTGATGAATTTATTGCCAGATAGGGAAACCACCACCTGTTGCCTAATAGTATTAGACAAAGTAAAAACCAAGCATTTCATTTCAAGCAGAATAAAGAAGAGAGTAGGAAGAAAATAGGATCTTTGTCACTTTTTAAAAGATGACTGACATATTTCCTGGGCCAAGGTTTCTATCTTCAGCAAGGAGGAACACTGGAAAGCTTATTGCTGCATTGCAGGAATTGGAAAAATAACACAAATGAAATCAGTGCTTCAAGGAATAAAGTGCTTAGTAAAACTAGGAAATAATTGTATGTTGATTTATGCTCATAAAAATTGATGAGTTTTTGTGGAGTTACAACTCATTTCTGGAATTTTATGGATGACCAAATAAAGCATTTGTTGCTTGGACTAGCCCAAGTGAATAGTTAAAATGAACGCTTGGGCAGTCTGACATGATTTCATGATGGGGCACACAATGTTGGCACTAGTACAGAAAGCAGTGATAATCATCAGTATAATGTATCTGTTGTTTATTGATATTTAATTTTTTTAGTGTCAGACTTAAGTGAAATAAATTATCATAATACCTGAAAACAGAGAAAATGCAACATAACCACACACACACACACACACACACACACACACACACACACACACATTTTATATATATATAATTTTTTCTGAATATACAGGGATTATGTAATGCATATATGTATATTTATATATGCATTCTGTTTGAAAATATATACATGACAACATGTTATGATAAATTTATGTTGGAACTTTATTCACACAAGACTTTTCAAAATATCCTGGGTAATCCTATAATTATGGCTGTCAGTTTATATATACTTATATTTTTAATGGTAATTTATTATACATTTAGGTAGCAACTTTATTCATATTTTAGTAATGTTGGATGTGAAACTAAGTGTAATTTAACAGCTTAACAAAAGAAAAATGAAACAGAATTCATTAGAGGAAGATAGTACTTCTGTTTTGTAGAATGGACAGAAACTTGTATCATAGATATAAAAGTAAAGTAACAATCTTCATGGCTCTGAAACCTAATGAATGCATGAACAGAACATTTTTTTCTGTGGCACACTAATATCCCATTTTGGTAGTTTTGAAGTTTTAGGTTATACTAGGGAAATGCAGATGAAACTCAGCTGGATACCATTACAGTGTTGCTATTTCTGCTGAGTTTTATCTGAATGTTCTTAGTATTATTAATAACTTTATTCTGTTGTTACATAGAATTCAGAAAAGCTTTTAGCAGGAGTGTTTAGTTTTGTGTATGAGTATCAAGTATGCATGCTTGCAAATCACAGATGGCAGTATTAGATATTGCTCTTTTATCATTTATTTAAAGATTATAAAAACAACTTCCATTCTGCTAAGAAAATGATGATAAACCTATGAAGAAAGGGATATAACTCTAATAACTTTATATATTATTCAGCCAAAGAGAACTGATTAATATTATCATTTAAATATAGCATAAAATTAGCTGTTATCAGTGGTGTAGCTCAGAGACCTGTATCCATCCCTGTCTTGCTTCTTTTTAATGATAATATCGATCTGAGCAAATTATGATTGAAATGTTTTTTGGCGATCTCAATTCTTTTTCAGCCAATTTTTTAGTAACTCAACGAGAAGGCTACTTCAGAAAAGCAACAAATATAACTGGGAACTACCACCACTCAGAAGAATTGGTGAACAGCTGCTTAAAGTGCTTTGTGAAGTGCATGAACCGAGTCACATGCAGAGCAGTTGCACACAGGTCTAGTGTCCATAGATGCACGTGTTTCCTATTTGAACCCAACATGGTAGCCAGTGTGGATTTCCAGTCAGGGAATTTGCTGAAATGCTATGTCAGGGTGTAATGTGTGCTCTTTAGCAACAACAATAAAAAAAAACTGTTCTGAAGAAAATATCTCTGCTGTTTAGAATTGTTAGACTCATTGGTTAAGAGCAGGGAATTTTGACAATTTAACTTGCAATAATCTTTTGAACAAAAATATTTTAAAAAAGGTAAATTGTAACAGAATTTTGCTTTAAAATTAGGGCCTGTTGTCTTTATTTGTTATGGAGCAGTATTATAAACTTTCAATGTTGATGCATCTGTTTCTCATAACTTCTAGTATATGTCTTTACAGATATACCTGTTTATCAAACTTTGATGTAGAAGTTAAAAATACATATAAACACAAAAAAAATTCTCTTCCATTCAAACAATTACACACACACACACACACACACTCTCACACACAAGCATTTGAAAGGAAGAATTTTATTTACTTCAATATCCATTTGTTTCTTTCCATATCAGTAATTTAAATTACATATTTACAATTCCAAGCCACAAGTTCCCTATTTTGCTTTTTAAAATTAGGTTTTCTTTTTCACACACAACAAGCAAAGAATAAATTTCTAAAGCAAACAAAGACGTTGCATAGGTGTTTTTAAAGAATTTTAGATTTTAATAAGTTGAAAGAAAAAAAACAACCTGCATTTTTAAAATAACTTACAACTGTATAAATACTACTTTTCTTGTAATTTAATTTAATTTTTTTTAGTAATTAATATTTAATATTTCTTAATTTATTATAATGGCAACTGATTAATATAAATGTAGATGTCAAAGCCATTTCTTCCTTTATTTGTATTAATCAAGTTAACTTTCCCATACAGTTCCTCCTTCCATTTATTGTTGGTACAACTAGAATATGGAAACAATTTGGATGCTGCTTGATTGGCAGGTACACACCTGCTGTCCACTATGTCCTATGTGGTGATCCATAGCTTAACATGCTCACCAGTGTGTGGGGAATTGATCAAGAAACAATGATCCTGACTGCACCTGACCAAAGTCCAAAGGGCCGGAAGAGAGCAGCAATATAGAAAAATGAAATATAAGGTCTGGCAGTGTTCGTGTACCCCTCTAGTTTATCCTGTGGACATTTCTGTCATTTTTGCTTTCCTGGAAAAAAATCCTGCAGATCCCTTTATTACACCACCATTAAAATTATTTAAAAAAAGGGAAATGATTTGTTCATTTTAAGTTAAGACTTCATCCCCTTTTCCTTCCTCTCCTAGATTCATAATTTATAAACTTTGAAAAAGAAAAAATTTTGTTGTTTTTTCTTAAACATTGACTTTATCAACCTTTATAGTGTTTTATGTTGTATGAAATAAAAAATATATATTTAAACAAACTTATCAATTGTCGAGTATAATTACTAAATATCTGCCAGCTGTTTTAATATTACATACTTAAGATTTAAAAAAAAAAAACAGAAGTGGAAGGAAATTACAGACTTAGCTGGACAACTTTGTTAAAAACATAGCAAAAATAAAACAATAGTTTTATGAAATTGTTTGCTGCTTGACGCAAAGTTTGTGAAAGGGAGGCATTTTCTATAATATCAGTCTACGAGAATATGCCTTCAATTAGATTTATAAAAACAGACAAAAACCCTACTCAGCTTCTGGTAAAAGGCTTTTCCTGTCATTCGAAGGGAACTAATCTGCGAAGTTATATTCAACAAAAATTACCGGAATTTAAGTAAAGGGACATAACTTTTTAAAAAATGCAATAGACTATAATAAACATTAGCATTTTATAAAGTTTCCTGCGTTAAAAAGAACAAGCAAACTGGGCCAATATTTTAGTGAACAAAACGAAAAAATTGTTTTTATACTCATAAAATTTGCTCGTTTGTCTGTTTTTAATTTTGTATTTTATTACGTGGCGTCTTCGATTAGGAAGGTTGCTAATCATATTACCGTGATTTCCGAGGGCTACCGGCTCGGTCTATTTTTTATTCTATTTGTGAGAGGGGGGGGGCCTCGTAAAAGGTGATATGAAAACCATGCTAAGAAGAAAAGTCGCTGAACCATGTCGGTCTCCAATGGAGATCCAACCCTGGGCCACCCTTAAAATTTATACTTTACGTTAAATTATTTGGAATTGTATTGTTTTAGAATTTTGTATTAGTTCCCTCCCCTCCTTTTTTTCTGCTTGTTGATCAATTTGTGTTTCTGGAGGCGATAAATCGTCTCCCTTCTGTAATACGAGGTGTTTCGTTCATCCACGTCCTAAAGGCCACATCCCAGGAAGAGAGTTCCTGGGAAGACGGGTCCACCAGAGAAACGGGTTTTTGGTGAGTTCAGGAACTACTGAGAACAAGCCATCAACGAGAAGATGTGGGCACTGTACTAACTATTTCCCTGATTTGAAACTGGGACGATCTTTGTTCTTATCCGATTTTTGGCATCTGGAAGTAGGGGGTCCTGTCAATTTTAGGGGTTGAGATTCCTTAGGTGTTAGAAGAAAAATTTAGAAAAGAAAAAGCTTTCAAGTGTGCAGGTTTGAGTGAATCGTAATATCAAAATATAATCGAAAGATTATAAGTATCTTATAAAGGGTGTTATACCTTAATGAAATTGCAGTTAATATTTATTTTACATGTAAGAAGTTAATTAAATGCCATTAAAATATGGTGGACAAATCCAGTTCCGAGTGACAATGAGGGATTTATATCCAGTTGTGGTATATAACGTAGGAACCTAAATACCTTTGCTGATTTACTTCCCTAATTACAAATTCTTTGTTTCTGCAGAGATGCTGTTGATTGCACAGGTTTCAAGGTTTGTGTCAGCAACATCCATTATCATCACAGCTTTCTGACTTCTTTGTCATAAACTTGGACTCTCGTCTGAATCCAGGCCATATTGGTGATTGGTTTGTGTGGAGATGATCTGATCTGACTTTATCCAAATCACTCTCCAGTGTTTAGAGTAGAAAAAGTAGTCATGTGACCCTAAAAGCTTTACTAGTTTTGCTTTGTATTTTTGTCTAATATGAACTGTTTCCCTAAAATGAACATCAGTACAAAGAGTTTGTCAGAGATTGTCTAGGCAGAGCTTTTACAATGCATTCAATGAACTTAATAAATCTGTCCTTACATTTAACTGTATAATTACCATCACACTAATTATAAATAGTACACTACATGCAAAAAGCAGCTGTTTTATTTGTAAATGGACTGGTTAAGAAAAGTTGGTTTTCAGTTTAATATTAATGAATCTTGAATGTGAACCATTGTTATTAGTTTGAAAAAAAAGTGGTGGAAGTCTGATGGTTCTACTTTACTGAAAAGCCGAGGAGCCGTTTTTAAATTCTGATTGGAATCAGTTCAGATTGACATATCTCATACATGGTTTATTTCTTTCTCCTTCACTAACTGGCCATGTGGATTTCTTCTGAATGCTCCATTTACCTACCACATCTAAATGAAAGATTCTTAAAGGCATTCTCTTATGGTTTCTACCACTACCCATGTTGGAGACAGAGATTTAGCGTGTGTAGTTTCTCGAGCTGCCTGTGTTTCTTGACTTAACTGTGAATGTAGCATCAGTGGCTCACATTGAATGACAGTCTTGATGGAGTGATCTGCACTTTTAAGTGTTTTCTCTCCTATATGATATAGTTATATATATTGTACATAATATTACATTACTATCATGGATTCGTGAATAAATAAATTAAGTAGAGAAAAAACCTGGATGTGTGTAAAATAATTCATTTTTATTTCAAATTACAAGACAATTGAATTTACTAGATCTACATTTACCAGCTTTACTTCTCTCTCTCATAGTGAAAACAAATGAGTTATTCTATGCATAACTTTTCATCTCTCTTTTGGTAATTTATAGAAAATTTAAAATGTCAGGGAAAAAAAATCTATTTCATCTTTATATACTGAAATTGATACAGAATCAGTTTCCTGCATGTATATTTAATATTATTTATGCAGACAAACATACATTTTTATCAGATTAAACAAATGGAAGGAGCTAACAGGTTACACAATCTTATTTTAAAAAATCAAAAAAAAACCTGAGGGGTTATCAAGGACAGTTTGGTACATTTAATATGTAATAATACAAAAATGTGCCTACTGATTATCAATCAAATCATTTTATTATATACTCTTTACCAAGATCATGGCACAACAAAATCTAGCAATAGTGATTGAGCTTTTTTGTAATAGTTGAATATTGTTGGCAAAAATTCATATATGTCAACTATTTTAAAAATCTCATAGTATATACATAATAGAAAAAATTCAGACATGTAACATCTGTAAAGCCGAAACCACTGAGCATTAGGATACCTGGTACATTCAAGTGCTGAAAACAGAAAACCTTAGAAAAGAAACTTCTTGGAATCATCTTCTTGGCATACTCTGCCTTCTTGCCAACTGTGGCATCTTGCTCTTAAAACTTCCTGTCATTATTGCTATCTTCTGGTGCAGAATTCAAATACAGGTTCATACAAAATGTTACATCATATAAATACTTGCAATTTGTAGATGCCTGCATGGTCAGATTAAATCCATGGATTTCTGGTTTATTTGTCTGCGTTTTTAAAAAAAATGCATGGCAAAGTTTGGTTGGATGTCTTCCCTGTCTTATTGTCAGCTTGCTTTAACATTATATTATGTTCACTTTATCTATAGCCTCTGAAGAACATGCAATGGCTGCAAATGGTACAAAATGCCTTTCCTGAAAGTTCAATTTTTCTGACATCATCAGAGAGTACTGTCCAAATTTCACCAAACATTACCTTTATCATCAACCATTTACACTGGAATTTGTTTTCTACTGCTTTGTCAATTTATGCTGGTCCAGATTCTTGTGAATGCTATACAAACCCTATTTGTTCTGATTGGTTGAATGTTGTTTAAATAAAACCCTTCTGATATTCCCACCAAACTTGTGATCTGCTATAAAACTGTGCCAGCCAATCAGATCATATCTAATATTCATGCAAACAACTGTAGATATTTTTCTTCAAAACATTTTCTCAAAACGAAAATCTATCCAGGCATAACCACACAAATCTGCAGAACTGTAATAAAAGTCCATCTGACATTAAGACAACTTACATTTTTCAAAACCAAGGTGACCATAAACATAGTCAGTAAAATTCGTTTCATTTGTAAAGTAAGAATTATTCCAAATGAATTAATTTGAGTCAGTTCATCAACAAAAACCTTATGCAAAAAATATTATTTCAAGATTTTACACATTATAAAACTTATAAACATTGTCTAAATGAGATGCATGAGATTGCTGAAATTTATACTGTTGCCAATATAATGTAAATATAATAATCATACATCTATTTAACAGGAATCAATGTAAAAATTGTAGTTATAAATAAGTTTCATATAATGTATAACCTTGCCAATAGTGGTCCAATCTTAGGGAACATTTTAAAACTTGGGGAGGCAGCAGGAGTTCATTTTGAAAATCACTGGGCAAAAACATGCTACTGTCTCACTATCATTAACACAGACATGATGTCAATGCACTGGCACCGCTGCTTTTACCAATAGTTAAATGGTCAACATCTGGAATGGTTCTTAAGATGCACACTGGACAAGACACCTATTTCCACAAAGAATGTTCTGGAAGCTGTGCATTTTGTGTTTCAGTTATAGGTCATGTATTTACAAGTCTCTTTCAGCCCAAAGTTTAATAAAGTTCACTTGCAGTGTAACCTGAAGCAGCTGATTAGGGAACCACCCATTGGAAGAAAGTTGTGTGGTCCATCAAATTGATTTTTACCCTATTTGCTACAGATGAAAGGATGCGAGTGAGGGCAGAGATCTCCTGAAGTGTTGAACCACATATGCCCACTACAACTTTTGGAGGTGACATCATAGTGTAGGAAACATTTAGCTGAAATGGTTATTCGATAAGTCATATTTTTTTCTTATGATCCCATACAGTAAAGCATGCAGCATGAAACTGGTAGAAAGGGACACATTAAAAAGTTTAATATCAATAGTGGGAAGATGGAAACAAGTTGTAGAGCCATGAATTCTTGTCTGTCACTTTTCGTCTTATAAATCTGTTAAGTGACAAACATTTTTATAGAATGAATAAACAGTCCATTAAATTACAGGTGGATCAGTTCAACGAGTGCAACATGAAGAATTTCAGAGTCAACCAACAATGAACTCACTGCTTGTTTGAACATGAAAATATATTTAAAATAATAAATGTGGAGGATTACGCCAAAGATGTTCTACAAACCACCTTAAATTTTTTAATAGTACAACTCCAGATTAACATGGTCCCAGGTAGATGATTTAGAAAGACACAGGGTTTAAATATAGGTCCAAAGACTTGAAACCCTCTGAACATGACTATAACAAAGTAGCTTTTTCACAGTACAGACAAATCTAAACAAGACAAGCAGCGCCATCACATGGAGAAAAGGCTCTGCAATAGAAATATTATAATTAAAAAAAAATTTTAATTTGTAGAAAGTGTTAGACAAAATGTACCCAAACAAGAAAACATAAAATACACATTAAGTTTGTTAAACAAATGCAACAATAGTTATGAACCCTGAAGACATTTTCTTGGCCAGCCTAATAAAGTGTACATCTTCAGGATGTCAGTAGTGGAAACTGATATATATATATATATATTTGGTAATCTATTTATGTTACTGAAAATACCCGAGTGTATAAATTATTCACTGTACTTTAGTGTAATGTTACAAAAATTAACATATCATTTTCACTTGAGTTAAGCAATGCATAGTGGAAAAGGCTAGAAGTCCACATTTGTATTTTGAAAGTAATTAAAATGTACATACCATAAGCTAAATAAATGTACTTTGAATTAAGTTTCAGAAAGAAAGAAAGATAAATCATTTGTAACTTCTAAAAAATACTGTAGTAATGATTTCAAAATCTCTCAAATTAAAAAAAAGAAGCTGGTATTAATCATAACTAAATGTATTATGATTTTATTCAGCCATTTGAAGAGTTGTAAATATCCCTCTGTTTTGATTGTTTTATATATATACTTTACCTAACATTATTCAGTTAATTCAAATAATAACAACAAGGGGTTGTCACTCATTTTATATCCAACGAGAACCTCTTATTGGAATCTCTCTATTTGTACACCGAACATTGTATGCTATAGAACAAAAAGATTTTATACAAATAAAATTAATTTACATCAATTTTTTGAAAGAAATGACAAAAAGATATATACTTGTGGTTTTCTATATTTTGTAGTTTATTAAGATCCCTGGGTTAAACTAATTCCTCAGAAGCCAAATGAAAGGTTAGGATAAAACAGGTGGCTTATGGAGTTACTGATTCATTTAAACCATATCTGCTGTGGATACTTTCCTATAGGCAGTCCATTGATTTATAAATTTTTCTCCTAACTTCAATTTGTTTTCTTTTCCATGGAGTTTTACATCTTTAGTACATTTTCATTTAGAAATTATCCCGGTCTCAATGTGATTAATAAATATTAGAAACAGAAACGACTTTAATATGTTTACAAGATAGTTAGTGGCAAATAGTAAAAAAAGGTTCTTCTAAGTCACAGGAGCCCTACAATTTGGTAGTGAATCACTACAAATGTAAACACTGTAAAACTGAACTAAGTTTAACTTGGATGCTGTACAATTTTTCTTTTTAACTTTCGTTTTTTGATTAAAGCTGCAGTTTGGTTTTAGACTGAGTGATTACATTATTAAAGGACGATATAACTTAAACTTGTCTATCAAAGCAACTCTCGCTTATTTTTCGTATACAATGACCATTTTAATTAGAAAATAATAGAAACTGTTTTAAAATATTAAATATTTTAGTAATTAAAGCTAATTTTTTCCAGATTATTTCGAATACTGAAAGTTAGAAAAATATATAACAGAAAATAGATCCGCAGGCCTACTCACCCTCAGTGAAGCTAGATTGTGTTACTGCCCTCCACTGGAGGAAGATAGAACGCTGGAATTACTATTTCGAAAACCATTGTAAATGTAATCTTACATATTTATTTATTTATACATTTAAACGATGTAACTAAGCTTTCTTCCATTATGAATGAATTTTATGCATTTTATTCTGTTGGAAGATAGAAGATAACAATGGCGTGGCCAGCGAACGCTGTATCTTCTTATTCGGTAAGTACATTTTGACGAAATTAACAGTAAATGTCCATGTTGGAGATTAAACAAACTCCTAAATGCCAAAACAAGGAGACTGTCGCTAATTAACTGCCAATGCAACGTTGGAAGTCTGATTAGAGCGACAGTAATGGCGAGACTAGAAAGAAGGAATGCAGAAATGAGACGAAAGGGCGAGGGTTAAAATGACATCATTAAAAATGGTAGCAGGCGAACAGTTTAGAGGTTTTAACAGAAACTTCTGTAACGAGCAGAAAAGTCAGCGAGTATGTCAAGAGAACGGCAGCAAGAAAAGAGAGGATGGTCGTCGGTAGTCCAGCTGTTATTGATGTGGTGGTGGTAGCTGTTCTACTATGAATACAACTGACACAGACAGGATAGTGGGAGGGGGAGGGGAATAAAGAGAGTGCTAAATGGGATAAGGTCAGTAGTGAACAATCAGCTGAATAATTTCATTAATTAGCAATATTAAGAAAATATGAAAAATGTTTAAGAAACTAAAATTGGCAAATTCTTTTTCATGTTTTGGAATTCCGAAATAAGTAGAACCAAAAATGAAAGTTATCATCATCAAAGCTGACAAAAGAAAACGAATGAAAACTAAATTTAAAGAATGGATTAGGAGACTGTGTTACTACAGAGTTGATATTTTAGAAACTGGTGTCTGATAAATGTAAGAAATTTAATTTGTCTAGTGTCTGAGCAAGTGCAGCAGGTGAAAAGACCAATTCAGATTTTTGATAGTTAAAGAAATAAAGATGTACGTTTAGAGGATGCTGCAGATGTTGTCTTCTGGAGAAATTAATATAGAGGCAGGTGAGAAACAGTATGTAAGAAGACATGGATGTATATAATAAAAATGAAAGTATATACTAAATACCTTAATCTGTTAATTATTGTTTATAAGAAAATAGAGCTGTTGGCTTTGAATGGGTTTCGGTAGTTGAAGTTAAAGGCATGATTTTCCAAACTGCAAAAGATTTAATACTCAGAAAAGATAAGGACAATTTGTATTGTATAGTGTTCATCTTTATATTTTGACAATGTAAAAGTTGTTGGTGCCACCATAGGTAACCTCTTATGTGGGATTCAAGTATTGGAGATTTGAACTGAATTAAAACTACAAACATAATGTGTTGGTTGTTTCAGATCTGACACTGCCAAGAAATGTCTCTCTAGAAAGAAATGAGTTCACGCCTTAACAGATTAACAAATTTTTTAATGGATGGACCTACTGAGGAAAGAATTAAAATTTATTTTCATGTTGTTTGATTTTTATGTGACTTTTCCACTAAATTCAATATGAAAATTGGATATAAAGCATTTCATTTTATTGTACGGTTGAGAAAAGATTCATTGTGTCACTTTAGATAACATAATAGAAAATAATAAATTGATAATGAGAATTTTTTTATATATAAGACTGATTATAAGGAGAAATACCTGAAATATAATAGAGTACAAATGCTTTACTTTTTTTTAGCAGCTGAGGTGTTGAGAGAAACATTGGGCTAAATTATTATTTTTGCATACATTGACAGCTCAAATGCAAGTAGTGCTTTTTCAGATGTTTGGTAATATTTATGGGTCCCACTTGAAATTTATGGGTTTCAGATCTTGAAAAGTTTTGAAATATCAGTTCAATTCTATTGTATGTAATATACGAGGTCTGTCGAAGAAGTATCCGACTTTATTTTTTCCCGTTGGGAGTAATGATGTTAGAGAGGCAAAAGTGTGCATAGTGGAGCCGCAAGCCTTCATGCGCATGCGTGGTTTTTGGCGGCCTTGCCGGATGCGTCAGTCGGTGTCAGGCAGCCATCGTGTGAGGTGCTGTACTACTTACTCGTCGCATTTTCATTTCACCCGTGATGACGGAACGTGTGGAGCAAGGATCTTGCATCAAGTTTTGCCAAAAGTCTGGAGATACCCAAGCGGAAACAATTCGCAAAATTCAACAGGCTTTTGGTGACAATGTCATGGGTGTTACCCAAATTCAAAGATGGCCGCACATCGGTGGAGAGTGGCCAGTGTTCCGGGAGGGGGGCCGTCAACAAGCCGCAATGCAGCTGTTATCGAGAAAGTGCGGACCTTGATAATGGAGGATCGTCGTTTGACGGTGCGGGAAATTGGTGACGAGGCTGGGATCAGTAAAGATTCTGCACATGCAATTTTAAAGGAGGATTTGGGCTTGCACAGAGTGGCAGCGAAATTTGTGCCCAAGCTGCTTCCTCAGGAACAACAATAACTTCGTCTTGAGGTTGTGCAGGACCTGCTGGATACTGACAACAGGGACCCTGAGTTCCAGAATACCGTGATAACTGGAGATGAGACGTGGGTGTATGGGTACAACTCGGAAACCAAAGCTCAGTCATCACAGCGGAAACACCCAATGTCGGGTCTGGAGAAAAATCAAGGTGATGCCGACTGTTTTCTTTGACTACCGAGTTGTTGTGCATCACGAATACGCACCAGAAGGACAAACAGTTACAAAGGAGTGCTATCAGGAAGTCCTCCAACGTCTTCGTGATGCAGTTTGGTGCAAGAGACCAGATCTGTGGGCCTCGCAAAACTGGCAGCTGCTCCAAGGTTTCTTGGCAAAGAAAGGTATTTCGCTCAATCGCCAGGCTCCCTACTCTCCAGACATGGCTCCTTATGACTTCTGGTGTTCCCAAAAATGAAGATGCCAATGAAAGGCTCCCTCTTTGAGAGCCAAGAGGACATCATGCGGAATGCGACAGCAGAGCTGAGAGCCATTCTGGAAGAAGCATTCCAGATGTGCTTCGAACAGTGGAAGGATTGCTGGGTTAAGTGTGTGGCGGCACAAGGGGCCTACTTTGAAGGGGATTAGCAATTGAACCCCACCAAGTACATAATTTTTTTTCCCGGCCTAAGGTCAGATACTTTTTCCACAGACCTCGTATATAACTTATTTAGAAACGATTACAGTAACAAAAATGAGATTCAAATATCTGAGGCAACTGTTTTAAAAAATAGTTTTTTGTAGGTGAAATACCTTAGCTGATTGTCCTTGACATCCCTACAATCTAAATAGCTGAAATCAGTTTCAATGCATACAACAGGCATGAAGGAATGTGATGTTTTATTTATACAGCAGTAAACTAATCAGAAGAAATATAACATTTAGTTTGCTTTGTTTCCTTGGCAAGAGCTATTGTGTAGTGTTTACTAGAATTTGAATTAACAGGAAATGGCAAACCAATTGTTCTTGTTTTGTCAGGAAACTCAAGCTGTGGGAACAGGCTCTTTGTACCTTTATCAGGTAAAGCATGGACTACAGAGGCTATAGTCAAAAATTTATTTTACATAATGTCAAAGTAAGCTGACAGTAGGCTGTTGACAACAGAGTTTTCCAGGAATATTTAGTTAAAAGCAGAGAAATGGATTGGAAATCTACAAATTCTTTCTGATGTTTGCGTAGACATCTGTGAATTGAAAGTTGAAATATTTAATGGTCTAAGATTTTGCATGATCATGTGTTTGAATGCTGTGCCTGAAGAAGGCAATAGCAAAAAAGTGTTACAGGGAAGGGAAAGCTGTCATTTCTTATTTGTTATGAATCTAAGTTTGTTAAAGACAATTCTAAATATACTTGCAGGAAATTAAATTTTATAGTGTCACACAAACTTTCATGTTACATGTGTGATTTTTAGCAAGAAGTAAACAATAAATATTTAGAAAAGAAATGCAGGCTTGCTAAAAAAATGAGTAGTTCACTCAGTGATTAAAACAAGGAAAGTAATGGTAAATAGATGTTTTTTTTAAAAATGACTGAGACATTACCGAAGTAGGCCATTAGTGGTTTCTTTCAGAGAGGGAAGTACATGATGTTTAAAACAAAAATCAATTTATCAAGGAAAAAGCAACACGTTTCTTACATTTGTTAAAGAGGATACAGCATCAGAAGTAGCTAAAGTATCTCTGTTGTTTAAATATAAACCTGCAATTTAGTTTTAAATGAAAATTTATAATTATGGATATTAGTGTTACATAATTAGATAGTGAAATGATTAAAACCAGTTTGTTAATGATTCATTTACAGTGGTTTTTAATAATTAAAATAAAGCTAAACAATACATCTCAATAGTTAATAATTTGTAAAAGATGAAATGCAAGTTATTCTATATAACCATTATGTACGCATTTTAATAATAATAATAATGATATGTAGCCAAATGTGAAATATATAAACTACACAATCTCATGAGAATGTATTTCTTACCTTTTTAATAATAATAATAATAATAATAATAATAATAATAATAATCACTTCTGAGCTTTGAGGAGGGAAAATAATGAGACATTTCAAATTTAATTTGTTTCGCCTGTTCTGTCTCAAATGCTATTAGAGAGAAAACTTTCAGATGCCTTTGGTGCAATGTTGATCTCAGTTTTTATCCTTGATAACATTGATAACATTCATCACCCTTTACAGTTTGTATCTGGTAGGGTCAAGAATATTCTGAGAGCAATGTACACATTAGAGAATGTTCAAGGAAGGCCGCTTTGCAGTAAAACTAGCAGCTATTTGGCTATAGATTTGTCTGAATTCTTGCGTACAAAGAATTTGAACTGTATGAACTCCAAGAAACATCCGTTCAAATCATCAAGGTAGCCTGCAACAAGTTCAAAAGCATAATTCTGACTCTCACTGATGTCTAACAAGACTTGCTTAAACAGTACTCCAAAGTAGTCAGTCAGTGATGAAGATAATATCTGGTCAATTACAACACAGGCAGTTTCAATGCAAAACTTATGACTATCCTCAAGTAGGGTCTGGGGTCAAGTAACACTCTTCTATACTGAGTGTTTGTATTCAAATACAAGTAATAACTTCAGATTTTTTTCTATCTCTGAATGTTAATTTTAATGCACACTAATTGCACAGCAAATCATTTCCATGTTGGACTGCATTTTTGTATGTGTGTCTAATAGCTTGCACCAAATAGCCTTAGGTCAGTCTGCAACAATTGTGTGCGCACTTTATTTTGCTCAATTTTACTTTGTCATCTTTTCTGAGATCAAATATTTAAATATCTATAACAAATTGAAAATTTCACTCATAAATTCTCTTCATTAAATGATGCTTAATGCAGTATTACATATCATGAAATAAAATGTCAACCTTATTTATTGTAGCCAGCTTCTGGAATTTTCAATTAATTTGCTTTTCAAAAAAATTGTTGTTAGAGACAATTCAAAATTGTAATCTCTCATTAATATGTTAAATTAAAGTGTTTTTAATGGTATTGCTTTTTTTTCCACCATAATAGTGATACATTAATTTTTCCCAGGTTCACTAATTGGCTAGGGCACCTGAGGTTGTGCTTAGTCAGCTATAGGTCATGTAGTAAATAGAAATCATTCATAAGCTCAGGTAATGAACGATTGAAGATTTTTGTAAGTTTCAGAAATTTTGTCAAGAACCAAAACTTTTGCTACATTAATTGACTAGAATTAAAATTTTCAACCTAATTGTGTTATTTAGTAATTTAGATAATATTGATTTCAAAGAGTTAGTACACAGGTTAACCTTTGGTTAACTTAACAGACCTATCATCAAAACCAGTCTATCTTCAAGTATTCATACATTTGGAAACTACTTTCTTGTGGAATAAATGATTGATAATTGTACTGAATGTTTTCAACCTAAAAATATAAAACCTGAATAATACTATATAGATCCTTCAAATGCAAGTTTTGATTTTTAAAATACCTTATAATGTTTCTTATAATGAAAATAAAAATGGCTGTAAGGAAGAAATTCTTAAAACTTCATTTTTCTAGCTTTGCAGCCTGGAACCGCGTTGTCACCCATGATCACCTCATCAAACTGGTTCACTCAATGCCGACAGTGCAGACAGGTGATCAAGAACAAAGGGTGGCCAACCAAATACTGAGCCATCACTGACACACAAAACGGCCTTTTTCAAGGCCACCTACATGAATATGGCGGAGACATGATGCACGTATGTACTATTTTAAAGCATACTAATTTATTTTATTTTCACAAGTGGTTCCAGACTTTGAACATTTTTTGTTTTACTTCTTATGTGCAAATCTCATTTAAAAATTTAAGTAATGTAAAAATGAATAAGATTTTTTGTGCACCACAAATCGCTTAGTTCAATAATTATGTGGACAGTTAGTTAAGACAAACACAGGCTATTTTACTTAACGATAATTTCAAAATAACTAAACAATCATACAGTGCTAATTCATTAATTAAGTACAGTTAGCAAGTATAGTGTAGTGTACATGAGCTCACTCAACATAGGGTGAATGAAGGAATAACAGTTGAGGGATGGTGCCAGGAATTACACCAGTCCATCCAATAAGAGATTTTGTGGTGATGGATCCTGTAAATGTGGATGAATTATTTTTATCATATGTTTGACTAAGGTATCTGAATAAAATGAGTTTTCAGAATAAACAACAAAAATTTTTGTTCTTAAGGTTTATTCTTTACATGTAAAACAAATTTTGTGATTTAATTTGTTTGTTAATTAACTGGAAAAGTTTTAAAGGCCCGTGTTGGTTATAATTGTTCTGAATATGTAGCAGTGACCACAAATAAAAATTTCAAACTATTTTTGATAATCGGTTTACAGGGTTGGTAACACTTAAGTAATTTTGATTTTTTTCAAGCTGCTCCTGTACTTATCACTATGCAGATATTGTATATTTAATTTTAATGTTTCAGGGTCATCTGTTTGTTTCCTTTCTTTACAATAGTATGAAAAAGGCATGGAAAGAATTTTTTGCGGTGTTCTAATTATCGCTGTTCTAATTTTCGTGGCTACACTGCATCATTTACAGAAAAAAAGTCAAACCTGAAAATAGCATCAGTTAGCATTGCTGACAATTGTTGGATATGTAAGCGAGATTTAAAAGATACACCAGAATTCTGTTTGAATGTACTAAGTGAGTATTGCTGCTTTTAATCTTTTAACAAATAAAAATGCTGTTTGGTTTTTTTTTATTATTTTAAAATCCATAACGGTTTTGTAACATTCCATTTGCTTTAAGTCTAATATTTAAAAACAAACATACTGTCAACCCTCATCCAACACGTAGTGTCAAGCATAGATTAGCTTATATGTGCAATTATTTGCAGAAAGCAGAAAATTTGACTATGCATGCTCCGCTACAGCTGTAATACTAGGAAAAACCATTGTAGAGAAATAATACAAAGTATTACTATCAATGAATTATTTATTAATTTCATTATTTGTTATTTTTCTATAATGGCTTTTCCTAATGTTATTTTTAAGGGTGCGGACAGTGCACATGGTTTGTGTCAACATAGTCAGTGTGTTGTTGGAAACAATTTGAAAGATACAATACCAGCTGGTATATTAAAAATACACAAAACCCTCTTTCGTTCACTTTGATAATGATGATGATAATGACTGTCCATTGCAATGTGTTAGAGGTTTGGAAACAGTGAAAGGACTTGCTAGCAATGACAAATATATACCAGACATGTTTCACTCTGATATATAACTTAGTATTGCTTTTTTAAACACCTGTTATTATTATTGTTGCTATTTTTGATCACATTGATCTCATCCCATACAGCACCCACATACACATACCTCTACCTCAGTTTTGCTTACGCTGCTACCAAGTTGAGTTCAGTGCAGTAGTGTCGATTTATTTTTGCTGAGTTTTATTGTTTTTTTGCTATCATCCTTGGCTGACAGTAATGGAATCCAAACGTAAAGTATCTCCAAGTGGTAGTGAAATGGAGAAAAGCCATAAAGATGACATTAGGTGAGAAAATTAAGATTCTGGATAAGTTGCGTGGTGGAATGAGTGTAGCATCAGTTGGCCATGAGCACATGTGAATGAGTCTACCATATGTACCATTCAAAAATGTGGAGAAGATACATGCAAGTGTTAAGGCTTCTGCCTCTGTAAGTGCCAAGGTATCTCAAGTACCTAGGAGGAATCCTTTTGTGGAAGAAATGGGGAAGATATTGAATGTGGGGATAAGTGAACAAGTGAACAAAAAAGGCTGTTTTTTTAATGGCTTAGCAATACATGAGAAAGCTCTTAGTTTGTTCAAACAGGTGGTCTTCAATGAAAATGATGTGAATATGAGTGATTTCAGACAAGTAAAGGCTGGTTTGCCAACTTTACATGATGCTTCAACCTGCATAACATAAAGCTACAAGGTGAAGCTGAGTCAGCCGATCATGAAGCAGCTGCACGATTCAAGCCTGAGTTCCTTAAATTTATTAAGGAAAAAGGATATGTGCCTGAACAAGTGTTCAATGCAGATGAGACAGCTCTCTTTTACAAGAAAATGGGCAACAGGACATATATCACCAAGGAGCAGAAGGTAGTGCCTGGGTTCAAAGCCTTTAAGGTTAGACTAACTGCTTTTTTGTGGGAAGACACTGGGTGATTTAAAGTGCAAGCCCTTGCTAGAACACTGTTCTGAAAACTAGCATGCATTAAAAGGAAAGAATAAGCAACATTTGCCTGTTTGGCGATCAAATAAAAAGGCTTGGGTAGTGAGGAAGCTGTTCAACAACTGGTTGCAAAAAAGTTTTGTGCATAAGGTAAAAGAATACCTGGAGAAGAAGAACCTCAACTTTAGTTTTGGATAATGGCCCCTAGCCATAACCCAAAAGCACTGCAATTCAGTCATCCTAATGTCGAGATAATGTTTCCACCTCTGAACACCACATCTATCCTGCAACCCATGGACCAAGGGGTTATTAAAATATTTAAGTCTTACTATACAAGGAAGATCTACAGACATCAACCAAAGCTACAGATTTTGGTGCTTTTGATAATTTAATGGAATTTTGGAAAGCATACAACACCAAGGACTGTAGTGATGTCATCAAAATGTCATGGGATGGACTGAAAGCGCCTATCATTAATGCAGACTGGCACTGTCTTTGGCCTGAAGTCGTGAACGATTTCAAGGGCTTTCCAATGGTTGAGAAAGAGATTGCACAAATTGTGAAACTCACTAAAAAAATTGGAGGTGAGGGGTTTGATGATGTGAGGGACAAAGAGGTGGATGAGCTGCCAGAATTCCATTACCAAGAGCCAATGAATGACAAGTTTGAAGCACTGATAGCCTCCAGCAAAAGTGAGAGCAACGATGATGCTGAAGAGAAATAACGTGTTAAATCCACCATAACAGAAAAGGCTGGGTCTGATTTTCTCTACAAGGCTGACAAGCTGGCTGAAATGGCTATGGACATGGATTCCATAATGGAGAGAAGCCTTAAATTTAAAAGAGGGTTTAATAACCCTATAGCACAATCCTGAAAGATTTTCAGAAGAAAACAAAACAAGAGAAAATCACTGAGTTTATGAAGCCTAAAGCACCCAAATCATCAACTCCTGCATCTGTTAGAGTTTGAGGCTGAATTTTCCAATGATCCTGATGATCGGTGGCCCCAAGCAATTAACCCTTCAACCTCCAAATCTATCATCATCACCTCATCACTATCATCGGAAGACTTCATTATTATTCATCATTGTAAGTCTTCATCTTCATTCATAGGTCATTTCCATTTATCATATGTGAATGTCATTATGTTTATAATTTTATTATATTCTTATTTCATATACAATATAGGTAGGACTTTTCATTTATGTGCATATAAAAGACTGCATACCTAAGTATTTATTAAGGACTTTACGTGGCCACGTTCACATATCCCCATTAATCCCATTAAGTTTGTCCAACACAGATGTATCTAATGTGCTGTTCTCGAGGAATGTAATCCCCACATTGGACGAGGGTTAACTGTATACAGTTTTCTATGTGGAAGTTAGAATTAGAAACTTCTCCTCCAAACACTGAATGGATCACAAGTTTTTCTGCTAAATCCTGTAAGAGAGTTTGTATATACTGATCCACTAGGAGTCCTTTTAATTTAAATTTGGTGTATCATACATGTGATTTATTAAATTTCCTGATCCAAGAGAAATTAGTTGACATCCTTGAGTGCAGTTTAGGTCCTCTATAGACATTATTGAACAACTTAACTTGATCAGAATCTGGAAGAATCTTGTAAATTAAAGATATTTCCAGGTTGATTTGAGAAGAAAGAAGCTATTGTTTGTACTTATTTTCTATTCTTTTTAACAACTGTAAAAATCTGGTCTGTTTATTCTGTGAAACTATCATTAATTTTATTCATGAAGATGCAGACCTTGTTGACTCATAAAGAAAAGTTACTTCGTTTCTCATTAGTGTTTTAAATATTAAGACATTGAGAACTGCTTAATGCATTTTTTTCACTCTAGTTACAATCATGGTGTTTTATTCCTGTCTAAAGATTATACTAGTATTATTCATGCCTTTCTAACTGTTGCTGCTTAGCCAATCAGTCAGTCCATCCTTTCTTAACTGTCTTGCTGGCTGCAGTTGAGATGTTGTCTATTGCAGAGGAATCATGGTCAGCATATCATTGCCTACTTGTAAAAAACAGATGTTTTGCTTTAGAGTTTCAGACCTGAAACCTATATATCCTATTTCTTCCTCAGTCCTTTATGTTCATGGCTGACCAAGTTATCCTACATTTTATAGCTGAGCTCTCTGCAACATCCTACATTTTCCCTTATGGAGTAATCAGTTTTACAGAGAGCAATGATGGAGCCTGTTGTTGGGCATAAAATTTTTTATTTTCAGTGGTGTTTTTATTTGAAACAAAAGAATAGCAGATGTGAATGGTGTGGTCCATTTTATATAAAAGAACAGTATAATCTGACAATTATTTGAATTAGTCATCAGAAACAATGTTGAATCAACATGATATCATGATTCTTTACTCAAAAAAGAAATAACATTGCAATTAATGGTTTATATTTTCTGAAAGCTGTGGTGTCAGTTAACGTATGGGTCAAATTGAAAGAGAAATAAAGTTATCGTTTGTATCAAAATTCTGTCTACTTGGGAAAAATGTAGTTTAAAAGAGAAGTTGGGGTAAAGAAATCTGCATGGCTGAAGAACGTACTTTAAATATTGAGATTGATTATTCATTGTCAGCAATTTTAATCTTATAACAGAAAATGCACAAAATGGTTTTTGAACAAAAGGCCTCACCAGAGAACCAGCTGTCCAACAGATCAGTGGTTTAAAACAGATGGTGCATGCAAGTAACAATCATGGGAGGTCCACTGGTAACCAAAGGTCTTCTACAAATGATGCAGCATTTTGTGTGATTCTTTAAAGGAATTTCTATCGGGATGGTGCATGTGAAAGATTGGAAAAATATTGATTCAGAAAGGACCTTCAGTAAAGTAAATAAACCTTGATACCTTCTACAAATACTTACCTTTTCTTTTTTTAAAAAAGGGGTAATTCAAAAAATAAAATTATGTAGATATTTTCTGTTTACTTTTGTAACTTTTAGTTTTTAATTTGTTTCTCTTTTTAAAATGCCTGCAAAAATTTTTTTTCTTATTTCATCTTTCCTATTTAAAATTAGAACTGTTCTATGTTTGGAAAACAGGTTAATACATTTTGCTAATCTCTTTCAGGACCTGGCCTTTCGATGTCTTTGTCTTTAGATGACACGAAGACTGATCCTGATGCCCTGACTGCTCAGATCAATTGTTCAAACCCTCATTACAGCAATGTAACTTGTTATTATAGTGGTGTAAGCCTCAGTTTTCTTTTATTTAAATAAGCGTCACCTTCACGGTATTAGCACTGTTATTAGAATGATCCATTTTTCCATATTTGTGTATGGTCATGTAGCAATGATAAATAGAGGTGTATGTAAGAAATGTTAATTCTAAATCAGCAAAATATCTTTTGTTGGATAATGTATAATTTTCCCAGAATCCTTCCTAAGTTTTCATGCCATGTGATGTTTCTTCTAAGCTTTAAATTCTGGCCTTGTGAGTGTCTGTGTTAGTGTGCACCTGCAGCAGATATTCAGGTTGAGTGGAATTCCCCCATATGCACACAGTTACCTTTCCTCATTTACCTGTTGGCAATGTCTTTCCTTATTTTATGTCAATTTTTGCAAAGATGAAAATATAAATTTTTCTTATGTTTATTGTTTGTTTGTTATAATAAATAAACTATTTTTCAGGCTGTGGAATGATAGCTGGTAGGAAGGTTGCACAGTATCATATCTACAAATACACACAGTTTAACACATACTAGTCCTTGTAGGCTGGGATGTCAGATGGTATAAATAAAGGAAAAACCTATGTGGTATACAAAATTGTTAAGGAGTGCCTGTTGACTAAATTGGTCTTTTTCAATGCTGTTTGATACAGAATGGGGGGGGACAGGCTACAGAGATGAAACTTGATGGCTACAGAACATACCAGGGTAATTGGTATGCTGGAGGCTGAAGCAACCAAAACATATGTGGCAGATGAGCTTAGTTTTTAAGCTAGAGCATGATTTCTTTTGTCTGGACATGACATCAAACATTTGGTAGCTTTTTTACATAACATGGTGATGGCTACTGCATCTCACCAACACATTCCCAAGGTTTGCTTTTTGGCATTGCTATCAAGAAAAGTCAATTAAAATCTGACCTTCAAAATGCAGCAGGCAACATTGTTTTGATGTAAGTTATATGTAATCGGTCTGGACTAATTTTTGCAATCAAAAAAATCTGTATACCAGTAACCATGGACTACTACAGGGTAAACCATGTAGTCTGAATTTTTAAGGACCCTGATTTTTTAAAAATTAGTCAAGATGCTGTGTGGATTATATACAGGGTGATTGAAAAGTAACTCCCTATTATTAAGTACTTGTAATTTATTTCTGACCTACAATTCTTACAAGAAATGAATATGATAAGCAAGTGTATAGCATGGAGTTCTATTTAAAATTCGATATGGGCGCTAGCATTCGCCTCCAGTTTCTCAAGCCGCCTTGGAACTGCGTCAACTGATTTCACAAGGAACTTTTGTGGAATGGAAGACATAACTTCTCATATTCGCCCTTCAAGTTCTTCCAAAGTTGTTGGTTTGGTAGAGTAGACTTGCTCCCATACATCATGGAACATACACAAAAAAATTGAGAAAAATATTACAATAATAGGATAAATTATAAGTATTTTATAATAGGGAGTTACTTTTCAATCACCCTGTAGACTGATGTGCCAAGATATGGAGAAGGCCATAGGACTAAGTTTCAAGATGTCAGGTTTTCTGAATATGAACAATATGAAGATGGCTCATTGATGGTGTGAAAATGGATTAGCTGCGGCACCATAATAGGTTTTAGGTACAAAGATGAGATCACTAATGTTTACGAGAGGCCAAACACTGGTGCTACCTTTATTCTGATGGATGACATTGCTCATCCATATGATGCCTAGATAATCATGGAACATATGGAGCAGGAGATAATTGTTTCTATTCAATGCCCAGCTCATTCTCCAGACCTTAATCCAGCGAAACACATTTTGATAACATATTACATCTGCAGTTATAATTCTTGAAATTCTTCATTGATAAACCATTGAAACGAATTGTTGACTTTCCAGCTACTTTTCTTCAAATTCACAACATTATGATTCTTACATTTACTTGAGAAAACAGTCAAACATGTATTTCCTCTCCTGAGTACAAAAAACAAATATCAGTTTGGAGATATTTTTTGACAGTGAATTATCGTTCCATAGAATACAATTTTATTTAATGTTATGAGAGAAGACTTTCAACTTACAAATGAGATTTTGGAGTTAGTCGTTTTGTGAAAAAAAAATGGTTTTTATTAAATTCTTGTTTTAACGCTGTATGCAAATGAGCTTTAAACATTATTTGGAGACAACATCTTACAGATATAAAACAGAGTACCATTAGATAAAACTGTAACATTCCAAAGGTGAGCATTGCTGAATAGTGTAATGAATCCCATCAACTCCAGTACACCACATCTGTACAAGAGAGAAGTCTAACTTGAAGTGTAAATGAAATTATTACTACTTACTATCCAATAAAAGAGAACTGCCCTGCTTTCAGCCTCTCAGTGGATACAGATAATGAAATTGAAGAGCAAAAAGTTCACAGAGTACCTTTTCCTTCCTCTGCTGGTTCAGTTATTTATACACTCTGATCCCATATCTATGTAGCATTGGTGAGTTCTGACTTTTGCTTTTAATTTTTTGTGAGAAAAACATTGGAATTATCAGTTTTTCGAGCTGCAACTGCAGATGAAATTGACAAATGAAACCGTGATACTTTTAACAGTTTCCCTTTATACAATTGCTACTGCAGACTACAAGACCAGAGTTCATTCCTGCCATGCTTTGTGTGCCATTTATCATGACACTTGCCAGGTTTTTCACATTCACTTGAAGCAAATTTACCATTCACACACTTTCAAAAACAACTTCTTTGCCAGTGGTTCATCCTTTCTCGTTCTACTCTTAAGTAATCTCATGTATCACATCAGTTCTTCAAATGAGTTGGTTAGTTATGTGTACAAAATATTGCTGTTCTCATCAAGTGCACAAAAGAAATAATCAAACATTTGGCCTTTTCCTTGAGCTGATAAGTCTCACCAATTTTTTTTTTGTCTGGTAATTGTACAAGCAGATGAACATATTGCTGATACAATTTGTTTTTCTTTTGTGGACATTCTTCAACTACTTTTATTACACAATGATTTCTGCATCTGTAAGTGGTCTTATACCATTAATAATCAAGGTAGCTACATCGTAACTAGCTGAGATGGCTGCTATGTTTATTTCCATGTGCTACTGGTTGGCCAAGTCCTTTATATCAGCTCACAGTCTCCCTTGTCAGCAGTCTACTTCTTTTGTGATGCTATTCTGACTGATACTAAAAATCTGAAGCACTTTTTACATATGATGCAATGTGTTTTGTCTTTGTGCCACACAAATTTCGACATTTCTGATCAGCTTTGTCTTGCGTGCCCTTGACGTTGATAATTTTATAATGGACCCATAACGTTAAGATTTTCCAGCAGTAGCTAGCCCAAGAATGTATGTGAAACCAGCTTTGTGGCATGATTCATTCTGTGTGAAACATGCCAAGATTGTATGACTAATATCAGTCAAGTAAGTGCTGTAATGGTTATCTTGATGGTCATCATTACTATGCTATCTTTTGAAAGGTCTCTCTCTACCTCTACCAAAGTAGGCTGATCATTGTATTAGGTTCAGCAATGACTTTGGTCTGCTTTCTGTTTGTAGGCTAACTATGGCTAGGTATTTCTGATTATTGGTAACAATTTGGTAAGTACATTACATGAACATGAACATTTACGATCAGTTTTATAGCCATTTTAATGTACAGTATATTTGAATCATCAGAGTTAAGTGACTTTAGTCTGCAGATTGAGGAGCCTGGTGTAGCCAATTTTACACAGTTATCTGGTTTAAGATCATGAAACACTTCTAGCCAAGCCACAGCTCATTCTGGGTAGAACATGTCACAATAGGATGACTATTGAGCTAGCTAGGTGATCTAATGGTTATTGCGATGACTATGTGCTACAAGAAGCTTTTGATGCAATTAAATTGTTAAAACGAAGTTGAATGATCCTATGGCAGCATCTACAATATCTATGGCAACCGTTAAAGTTTTATCATAAAATGATCCCTTTATCCCTAAATTGTTTGTTTAATGTATTTATCAAAGTAATATGAAAAGACAACAAAGTATTACTGCTGCCTGGAGAACATAAGAAAGTCAAAAGAAATGCAGTTTAGGATAAGTTAACAGTTACAATAAGCAATTATGTAGATCTGAGGTAAACATTTTGTATGATTTTTGCTGTTGCGTTGTTTTATAATGTATTGAATTTGCCATCTCTATTCAAGGAGAATAGTTTGAGAAGAGTGGAAGGAAGTTTTGTCAAGAAATAGTTGAAATTCTAATAGGGCTAAACCTCTAGCAGAACATTCATCTGTTTATCCTACAATAATGTCCATGATGAAGATTACTGAAAACACTGCTACTAATTTTAATTTATTATGTTAATAGTAGTTGTCTTGCACAGCTTAAGTATAATGGCCTCATATTTGTGCAGGTGTGACAGTTTCTATCAAATTTTAATCTATAACGTTATATTTCGCATTAATTAGCATTTATTTATGTAAATGCAAAAGTACAACAAGCATACTAACAGGTAAAATGTGGAGGATGCACTTATGGTGCAAATCCCTGTTTTAAATTTGCTTATTAAGCTGTCCTTGACTAATTGTTTTGCTTCACAGACTGCCAGTATAACCAAAATTTTCAGGTGATTTCATACCACAAATGAATGAAGGTAGATTAAATTATTTCAGGTTGGAGAATGGCCACTGTCTTGTTGCAACTATAATGGGCATTGTCAGAAAAACCATATGCAGACAGTGACTTCAGGCATGGTTGATGATAAGTTTGCCTTGAGAAGTAACCGGAATACCTTGACAACCATGTGCTTCTGTTTTAAATCTTCCTAAAGAAAGAATATTCTTCTAAAGAATACAAATATTAGATAGAGTGTGGTAAAAATCTCTCTGTGTACATCCACCTCACTGTACTGTTAATGTCAGGTGCAGGTTATTTGGCTTACAGAATATTTTGTGTAGTGTCTGTCTCCACCTAGTTTTTCATGTATCACTTGGAATATCATAACCTTGGCATTTACTTCTTTCTTGTGTAAGTCCATTGTCTTTGAGAAATTTACATACAATGCATGTTAAGCTTGTGATAGAATAAACCACTTACAAAATCATCAAAGGTTTCCTTTATGACCACCATTTTGTTCAATGTTCAATTGTATCCACTGAACCATGAATGACATTAGGTCTGTTCATGTAATATTGTTGGTGGTGTCAGGAAAAAATAGCAAAAAGAAGGAATCATTGATTATCTTTTAATCAAGCTACTCTTTGTGGAAATACCTGAGAAAGGCATCATTCCATTCTGTATCTTAATGCTGAGATACTTTGTCTCTCAAGCCAGTGATTGGATCAGCTCCATTAGTACTGAATGGAGTTGTGCCTGTTTATCTACTAGCACCAAAAAATTCCTATTTTCACATTGTTCATTGACAGAAATTATCCTCATGTCAAGCAACTTTTTCAGATTCCTATCAAATGTTTTCCTAATCTTCTATAGTTAGTAGACTTTTTTTTTTATACCTCTATGTGTATGGCATTCTTTTGGTGGATTTAGTTTTCTGGAAAAAATTTAGTTTCATCATCAGTAGCTTCCAGATCATTAATTCACCTTTATTGAAAATTGATACTATTTCTGTCAGAATGCAACCAGCCAATGTTGCAGTGATTTTTGTCATCCACATGAAAAAATAGCCAATCGGATAACACCTTCAGGTTTCTTCTTCATGAATGTATGAACGTGTGTAATGATATTTTTCAATATGGGTACTGCTTGGACAATTTGGTTCATTGCTACGACTGAATTTGTTACTGTTGCTGGGAAATTTCCACAATTTGTTGGGTGTTGTGACTTGCTTTAAAGAGGCTGAGCGGCTGTGACTGTGGTTCACCCATTTTGATTTCTGCTGTGATGTTGACTTGTTCATTTTGTTCTGGTGGTTGGTGCTGGGGGTGTTCAGCAGATGAAGCTGCTTCTCACACATCAGGCAGTCTTTTTGTAGCACACAGGCTGTTATTTCTGGGAACCTGTCTGATGGCTTCCCTTCATGGTATGATTTAAACAAAAAATTATATCTTTCTCTTCAGTTGCAAAATTAATGAGCTTTTTTTTATTGCCTTTTCCAATCTGTTATATCTTTGCATATGAGAGCTGATAAGCTTAGACTTGTCATTTATAACATTATTACATCTCATAAGACTAGAAACTATTGTACTTGAAACGTATAGAATAACATTGACTATAGATATCCTCAAATGTATTCAGGTCAACACCAAGTAAAGAAAGTAGAATTTGATTTGATGTGTCGACAGTTAAGCATTTCAATTTGGGTTCGGGTTTTTCGTATTTGTATTATAAATAGATGCTGTGGGTCAGGTACATTTAATAACCTACAACTAGCTGTATAGTTTATATTACAAACTGTTGTTGTTCACACATATCTACACAGTACCAACCAACAATATCATACACACAGTAAAACGTTTCTTGGCTTTTTGTATAGATAATATACTTTAATCAGCTAAATTTTATCATTAGTGGACATTTCTCAGATTTCATGTGATAAACCAGCTATGATTTTCTATTCTGACTAATCTAAAAACCAGTTAACTATTCTATGTAATTCATTTCAAACTCTTACAATCTTAGTTAGCAATAATTTTATTGTTTTACTTGCACTAATATATCACCTGTGTTTTCCAGAATGTCACACACACTACGCAATTTAACCATGTAATATCAAAGCCTGTGTCAGATTGTTCACCACCTATTTTAAAAACCACCCAAACATCTATAAATGTCACAAGCGAAAACCTCTCACCAGGAAGTTACACTGCTTACTGTGAAGCAGTCTTTGATGTGTCTGTGCCCAATCGAAAATTGACAAGCAATAAAGTGACATTTGAAATAACTCATAAGTTTTCATGCAGCATATATAAAACAGTTCTGACTTGCTTGAAGCTAATGCGTAAAAACAAAGCATTTAATGATGTAGATCTCCCTGTTGGTTTTGTTTTTTTATTTATTAGCAGAGGATCAGTAACAGATTCCTCCAAATTTTTATGTACTACAAACACTTGGCAGTGAAGCATGCACATGTACATACAAATGTATGTGGGTGATAAGAAACCTTTTGGATGCCAATGTGAAGCACATTATCAAGTGACAAACTTTTAGGATGGCATGCTCCTATAATGCAAGTCTTTGATAAACCATTAGTATGGCCTGGTATTTCTGTATGTGAAGACATTGAGATTATAGCTGTTCTATCTGCAGTATCACTAATTTGAAGGTTTTCTTGTCTTTATTTTTCTGTGAGTTTAAGAAAGGAAAAAAATTATTTAAATCAAAGAGATTCATCAACTTTCACTACAAGATTTTAAAACTTGGATTAAGTTATTTTATGAATACATATTAATTAGTAAATTGTTATATGAAACTCAATTTATTCGACCATTATTTACGATGCTATTGTGTCAGCTGTTCATTGCTAGAGGAGACCAATCACTGACGGCTGGTGAAGGAGAGCAAGAAGAAACCAAGCCAGGGAGGGTTGCCAAACAGAGCAGGATGCAGACCCTGGCTGACACTTCACAATAATTATCATCAGAATTGTTGTAAATTTGTCTGAGGATCCTGTGCATTGATTTATGAATCTAAAATACAACTGCTTTAATAAAAGATTTCCATACACTTCTAATTAAAAAGCTGCATTACAAATACAATACTAATAGAAAATGATGTAATATTTACATGCAGTGACCTGTGTGTGTGTGTGAGACAGATATTGAATGTTCTAGACAATAGACGTAAAGACTCATCTGCTGAAATATGTTTGTGTTCTCTGTAATAAAAAAACAACAATCTTAGCGTCATTGACTGATAAGGAAAATGTAATTTAAAGACAAATGTAAATATTTTCTGTTTTTAATACTTTCATTGTTGTGAAGCATTGATGCTTGCAGCAGCTTTATTTTATTTTTTTTTCAATTCTGTTAGTAAGGGAATCTTGATGATGGAGAAGGCATTGAGTCAAGACAGTTAACACAATCAGTTACTGTCACCTGTTCATTTGAAGTCTGAGATGAAAATGTAGATAGAATAGATATACCACTAACAAAATAATTTGCTTTTGTCTTTATTTTTAATTCTTTCTCTGGAAAGTAAGACTAACATTTAAAAGTACAGATTGAAAGAAAGTTGGCTTTAACCTTTTCATGCAATAATTTATTGGAGGTTGGTGATCAACTCAGAACAGGTACATTGCAGACCAAAAGTTCAGTGTACTTGTGTGGAGTTTGAACTCACTAAACAGTACAAAGGAAATAACTTGTTTTAAATTTGGCAGCAGAAAAGTTTTACTTATCACTGACTGGAATTTTGGCAAGGGTCATCAATTTCACCTTAGTCTTCATTTTATTCACGAGAGCTTTCTTATTTTAACTGTGCCCACACTATCACAATAGACTGAAATTGTTTTGCTCTTACACCGTTATTTTATTTATTTATTTAATTATTTTTTTACTTTTACAGGATCGTTTACAAACAAGTGAAAATGTCGAATGTTTGTGTTTTGTTTGTTTCCATTTTTTGTTTTTGTGTTCATTGTCACTTTTTGCACTTGTTGTTTTAGTCTGTACCAGTTGTCTTTGCTTCATGTCACTCCATCTTTCATTGTTCTGCACAGCTCCATTGATTTACAGTTCAATATTTGTCACACAGGTATGTAGTATGTGATAATTATTTCTCACCTTCACAGTAAGAAGCCATATCCCCTCACTAGTAAGTATACATTCCAAGAGGGCGGGGTTATTTAAAATTATCTAAGGCAACATAAAATATCTTTGTTTCAACAACGAGATCCAACAGCTTTATTTAACTTGGCTGTTTATAATAGTCCAATTGATGATATTTTACGCCAATGTTGTTTTAGTTTAGCTTTTAAAAAAATTAACTTTGTTGCATTAACTTTTGAACATTGCAGAGATCCTGAGTGCCAGGCCTCCTATAGGAGAAAATAATAAATATGAAATTTACTCTAGGATTGTTTCAAATTTTAGCTGATTTAATTATAAAGTAATGGTCATTAACCATTTCCAACAGAATTAACCCCCACAACAAAAGGTACATAAATAAAGCTATATGCTATTGTGATGCACAATGCAAATATATTGTCAGGTGAAGCAAACAACTTACAAGTACAAAAGGAAATTGGACTTAATGGGAAGAAAACCTTTTAACCATTGTCCTGCTCTACCTAGGATGAATTTCTATCAAATCTTAGTAGGTGCAAGTGTTTCATGATGTCATGCTCCTTATTGGTACAAAAGTGAATATTTGATGGCAACTGAAACTGTAAACTAATTGTTATAGTCAGAAATATTTTTTTGGAATTCCGTTTACATGAAACATGGTTGTTGTAAAATACTTCAGTGTTTCTTGCTATTTCAGAATAATCCGAAGACTTACACACACCTGCAAATGAGATTTTGAAATTTAGCAAAATCATACAACATTTCATCATAGAGGAGGAGATAGTTATCGTCAATGCAGATGGATATTTTTTCAACAAAGTTAAATTTTCAGCACATCCAAAAACAAAATTCTTGATTTGTGATGGAGATGAAGGTAGCACAAATACTGATTATAAACTACCTGCATAATTTTAAATTTAGATATTAGACAGCAGTATGCTGACTAAACTTTGCAGTTTGCATTTTTAATTGAAATAAATGTGATTATCAAACTATAGATTAATATTTCGATCAAAATATGAGTATCAATGCAAAATTTTATTTTATTTATATTAGGGAATTTAAAAGTCCTTTATCATAAAGCACAGCTGAACTTTTAAAAATATTGAAAGGAATAAGGCAAATGTAATATTTATTTGTTAAAAAAATAAACTAATTTTATCATTTAGGTTTGCTTTTGTTTGTCTCCAAAAACAATGAAAAGAAAAACAATAGTTATATTGGTCATTGATTAAGGTTAAATTTTTATCACTACAACGAAGAAGCTGATGATTTAGGAAAAATACCACTGTTTATACAATGATTCAGTATAAACAATGGTCACCAGTTACTACAGACTATGTAATTTGCCTGTCTGTTCTAGCTCAACATTAATTTCTTGTCAGAATTATTTGCATTTGTTCTAGATTAGGCTTTGAAGAGATTTGTGCAATAACATTGTGCTCTCACACTCCTGTCAGGGGGGACTCCTTTGCCAGCAGTAGCACAACAAGCCATCTAGAGGCATCTGCAGCTAGGAGAATTAATGAAAAAGACAATAGTTCTGATTTGTGTTTTAGTAGAAATGATTACAGGATGTTGTTTACTCATTGTGGTGGCCGTTTACTTTGTTTAAAGCAACTTTACATTGTTGATGAAAAACCTTGCATAAAACAGTACTTAGGACATTATGCTTAAGTAATCTTCTTGGTAGCTTTCAATATTTCACATCTGATTTCTGTACTGCTTCAGTTTTGATTTAATTCATGTGACATTTTTCAGAAGGTGGTCATAACCCTAGAGAACAATGAATGTTGCTGTTGCTCCAACATTCTTGTCAACAGGTTGGCTGCACTGCACTTAAGCTCTTCTGGAAGCTCAGTGAATGTAGATTGTGCTCATTGGAATGTGCATTGTAACTTAATGATTTTCCTCAGTGGCCTAGTTTGTTGTTTTCCCGAGAATTTGGGTGCAGTATGCTTCTTACTTGAGTCTGAAATCTGTTCTTGATCACAGTGAATAAAAAGCACTAGCATCAAGTGTTTCAGCGAATGCTTCCTCCATTGTTGATGCAATATCTTCTGCTCAACTGATAAGCCATCATAGCATCCACACCATTTACACTTCCAGCACTGCTACATATGCTTTGTACATGCTAACATTTCAGCCACCAAGAAGCTTCCATCTGCTAAAAATAGTATTCTTTGCCCCTTGATAGCATTTCTAAGTCCAATGACACACTTACTACCAAAAAAAGAAACCAAGAAATACAAAATATATGGATGACCAATTCAGTGTTTCTAGATGTCATGTGGACTGAGATACAATCTTTGTGGTGCCAGTTTCTAGTGGCAACTAAATCAATCATGAAAAAAAAATGCTCAACTAGTGAAATATGGTTTGTTTGCATAAATACGTTGAGTGAATAACAAATTGTAGATGTAACAGATCAGTTTTGAAAAGTCAATCATATTGGGAGAGATCAGCTGATAAAAGATGAAACAAGCAAGAATGTGCAATTATGAATGATTCTGCTCAAAATGAATGTAGTCTTGCAGGTGCCTAGCAACTCATGCAAGATCCAAATGTGAATTTTAGAAAGAATATTAAATGCCATCAAAATTTCAATTAAAAGGCTTACGAAAGATTCTGGTAAAACCATCCTCTAAAAAGTTGCACTAATTTACAATTAACACGTGCACCTCTATAACATTATCACTATTAGATAGCCTTACACAAAAATTAAAAAGTCCCTTTTCATATTATTATTATTATTATTGTGGCCATTATTTAGATAAAAGTAAACTGGCACTTGCACCATAATGACATGCTAAATTGATGTAATGAGGGTTTTGAACAATTGATTCCAGTAGTCAGGGCATCAGGAGGATCAGTCTGTGTGTTATCTAAAGACGGAGACATTGAAAAGCCAGGTTCTGCAGGAGATTAGCAAAATTAACAACTGTTTTCCAAATATATTATGTTTCTAATTTTACATAAAAAAGAACAAAAAAATTAATTTATACAAACTTTGTAAAAAATGTAAATTAAAGGAAATGAAGCTAATAAAATAACTACATTAAATTAAAAATAAATTTTTAAAAAAGCAAACAAAGAAATCCTATAAAATACAGGATTTACTCAGGTTGTGTGTACCGAACCAATCATTCACATACACCACCATAGTAAAAAATCCTTTAAGGGACCACTTCATGTTGCAAAAATGCTGTTTTATTTGTAGAAGATCGCTGCTTTCCAGTGAATCTTATATGACTAAAATTCAGATGTACCATTTTTAAACCATTGATTTGTTAATCAGCAGTTTGTCTGACGGTGCCATATTTTCAAACAACCAGTTCACTCAATGCAATAGTTTTCTATGAAATGTAACGAAGACTATCCATATCTTATCAATCCCAAACTAACGTATTAGATTCTACAATTATCCAGGTTTCTTTTTCACCCACCTTCCCTTTTAAACTCATTTTCTCATCAGTCCATAAAAATATGATTATGAAAAATTTGTGGGATACAAAAGTCAAACTAACATCACTTATTTGAAACCATAATTTATCAAACTAATTTGATGGCTTCCCAATATAACAATGAAAAATAAAACAGGAATTCAAAATTATGAGCCCACTATCCAAAATCAATTATCTACTTTTCCAACACCATTGTTAATATAAATGCCTTCTATCTGCAAAAGAAAAGAAATTTGCTTAATCACTTAGAGCATATAAACCATTGATCTTGACGATTTCATCTTTTTTTTGCACTTAGATGAACCCAGCAAATTATTTTTCAAAATGATAAATTTAGTTCAACCAAAAAGAGATATCATGTTATTCCCGGGTGGGTTTTTTACTATTAATTTGAATAATTGTTGGAACATACTATGCTTTTATATAAATATTAATGACCCTCGTTTTTGATGACATTGCTTTGTTTAGAGATGAAGATGCCATCTGAAAACCAGTGTCGACAGGCAACAAGTCTTTCCACTGTTGATTTTCTTAAAGTTAGTACTGGTTAATCCTAAAAGAAAACTAGAGGATGTTATAATTCCACAAGGCGGTCTGTAAACCACCATTTGATTCATAAACTGGCTCAACCATAAAACTAAAGGGCCAAGAAAGAAAGATGAACTGATGGATCAATTGTCTAACACAAACCATTTCTTGATATCATAGCCAATTTACTTCTGACCACAATTCCTTTACAGCAGTCAGCATCTCAACCGCTACCAACAAGACAGTTAAGAGAGGGACTGATTGACCAATTAGCAGATAGAAACTTGTCTATCAGGTATAGAGTAATATAAAAAAAACTTAACAGATGCTTCCAGTCCTGATAAAACATGGTTGTTATAATGGGACACCATTATAAACATGTTTGCTGAATTAAGGCAGGCATGTCCTTCCTTAAGACTTAAAATACTAACCAAACCATCATGGAGAACCCCTAGCTGTAAAAAGTAATTAACAAAGTAAGTTACACCAAATCTATGCTTGGCACAGTTAATGAATAAATGTGTGATCCATGTAGATTGTGCAGGAAATTCTAATTTTCCTATCAAAAAACACATTTCTTTTACATTTAGTCTTAGGGAACCTTAATTTTATAGAACTGTTATGATATTTTGCAAATAATAAATCACATTTTAGTTAAAATGATAAAAAGAAACAATGCTCACTCAGTACATTCAGTCAGAATCCTGATTGTTTTCCCTGTATGACCAGCAGTTTTTAGCAGTGTTAACTGATGCTATTTGCAGCATTGATTAAATGATAAGCTGTAAGGAGTACATAACAAGAAAGGATATCAAAGACTGTTCTAATTTAACCCATTTACCAGACAAACTGAAAGGTGTTTTGTGAAATGTAGTTTTCGGTCCATCAGTGTATTAACTACTATAGTAGAGCACAACAAAGAAGCTTGAAACAGTCAAATCATATCTACAATATTTGCTTATTGATATGTGAGTGATAGTTAAAACATGGAAAATGGCTTAAGTGTGACCTACCATATGTTTATTATTGAAGACTGTTTGGGATGTTGATTACTGATTTCTATTACATATTCAGAATCGAACAAAAGCAATGACAATCAATTACAGACAGAATTGTTACAAAATTCCTATTTTTACAGGTAAAAAGTAAATCTGAAGAAAAAAATTGTTTTTTTCTGAATAATATATTTGATTCTGGTGTCCTAGTACAGTATATGATGAAATGATGCTCTTTCTGATTTTCAGGAACAATCACCACAAAATATGTTATTAGATTGGACAGGTATAATTCTTAACACCACATCTTAGTTGCTGTACTCCGTGACTCCAGCTTAGTGTCTGGTTACTCTCTCATCTATTTTTCAGTTTGTGATGTGAAAACAGTCCTTGTATGGATTTATATTTAAACTTAAATTTGTGTTTGTCCAATAGAAAATTCAAATACTGGATCCAGAAAGTGGTGATGACACAGAATTGAACAAGATTTAGATGCAAACTACTCACATATAAAACACATGGCTGGGTGAAAAACATTTTGCATTGTAAAAATGGATCTCATATTTACAAACTTTATGATGATGCCTCTTTTATCTGATTTTTTTTGTCTGATTTTATCAACTATTTTTTTTTACTTATCCAACCAACCTTTGGAAAGGTTCTTGTGTACCAACCCCTATATCTGGTATCCTTAAGCCAGTTTCTCCTGAAAGTTCTTTGGTGGAAAGATTTTTCTTTCAAATATTGTACCAAAATTCTTTTAAAATCAGTTCATTCTGAGCTTCACTAACATGACCAGATATTTTGGGGAAAATATTTCCCAAAATTATACAGTCTACTATAAACATTTAGAAAGATTTTATTGAATTATTCAAAATATACTTGTAATACCATTAAAAATATTTACCAAAATGAGAACTTTCTATTTTTTAAATTTATTTTCAGTTTTTTTATAATTTATTGAATCATCATACAACTATTATTGCTATGAATCTTGCAGTAGCCATTTCCATTTTGATTGGTCTCCTCTTTTAACTATGACTTACTTTGCTTGTTCAAACTAATGGCCTGTGGATTTTTAACTTATGCTTAAGTATTAAACACCCTGAAACAGCAGTAGACAAAGGTTTTCAAACTAATCTGAACATAATAGATGTTATACTTAGAACTACTAGAGCAGCCATTTTGATAACCACAGAGAAATCAAAGTATTTGTCTTGGTGAGTTGGTGTTTGACCTACTGTGGTCTCATTGCTAAAATACATGGCATGCACTGTATGAGCTACAGCAGGCGATATTTTCAGACGTGTGATTGATTTATTCCACAACTTTCATGCATCTGCTACAAACTTTATTGTTCTGTTAAAATGAATAAACCAAGGAAATGATGTCTGACTGCATTGCATTGTTTTCAGTCATTGCTGGAATTGAAAATGAGGTAGACATAGATATTTATGTCAATCTTTTTGGCAAAAGCCCCAAAAACAGTGACTTTGATGACACTGCCAGAGAAACTGAAAATGAAAGTGAAGAAATTTTAAGATAGCCACAGTAACACACACTAGGTCAAACCATACAAAGAAGGATGATTGAGCTGATGGGTGGCAGCAATTGGAAGGTCAACATGCACCAACCCATGTTCTGGTCAAACACTAGCAAGTAATACAGGGTTTCCTCATGATGGCACAGTTTGGAATAATATGAATTCTGTCAAACTGCAAGGAGAATGGCTCAAGAGAATATGTCAAAATAAGTTTTAGGATTAACCCACATGCGAAGCACTACCTTTCTGAGGATAGTATATTATTGAGTGCTTGCCATCTGATGATAGATCAACTTGTGCTTTGTCACATGATACTCTTCAATGAAGCTGAAGCTCACCCATAAATGCACAATGACTCAAACCCAGATGTGTTTATTACTCCATTGTATGTATTCTCATGGAGCATATGGCAGCAATGGCTTGACAGAAGAAGGAAAAAAAATGCAGTCCAGTAACTATAGGCTGTATTTGCTAAACAAATAATGGATTTAAACAAATTTTATATCTGTCAACTAGAAGCCAGCATCTTGAAAAATAAAAATTTAGCCTGGCCTCTGAAGAATGGAACCAGTTTATTGTCAACTGCTTTCTCAGGTACAAACTGACAGAACATTACAATCAAGAAGGCATTTTCTCCACTAACGCCTAGTTGAACTGTTCAAAGTTTTCTTTTATTTTTTATAAATCTAGATTTTGCACCTTGTGTGCTATCAGAGCACCTGGATCATGCTATCCTCAGTATCTAATGGCTAACATACCACTTTGGGTGGAGACCAAGGACCACGCCCTTTTAAATTCATTATTTTATTCAACCTTTTAAAGAATTATTACATTCCTGCATCATTTGGCTGAATGTATTTCTTAGTTTGTTAAAATAGTTGTGTGTATATTTTTACCAACATTTCACTATTTATTAATTTATCACTAATTTATCTTGCTTTTGTGTGGGTTATCTTTTATTTCATTTATCACACAGCTTAGCATGTTTCTAATTGTGAGTGTGCCAATATTTAACCTCTACAAAATAAATAAGCTAGGGCACCAAAAACTTCAAGTTGGCAACAGTTTGTCTTGAATTTTTTTAAAAAAATATTATTTCATTAAAGCTGCAGGGATTTTGGTTGGTTTTTTTATTGCCTCATTTTTGTTAAAATGGTTTAGTATTAATATTTTAACACACTGCAAAATGAAAATATCGCATCAGACCAAATGAAAAATTTAATTCTGATTGTGAATGGTGGACTTTCAGCATTAAATTTTAGAATTGTAATTCAAATTATATTTTGAAACATTTTAAATACCGCTGTTTCTGTTATTCATCTTCATAATTCATAACACCTAATTTCTAAAACTACAAAAATTAATTTGTGATAAAATATTTACAAGTTTTTTTTTTTAATTCAAAAGCGGTTATGTATATTTTATTAACTTATAAAGATATCTACGAGCCACAGAGCTGTTTCCTCTGCTCCAAACTCTACTTGGTAGAGTAGTAGATTTGCTCATAGTAAACAAAAAAAGAAACAAACAAATATGATTTAAAAATTAAATATAATTTTTTCTTTAGGAAAAAAATTAATTTGAATGATTTTAATTTGTTATTAACACACTTTTTGAGAGGAGTTTCGTATACAATGCACATTCTTTATTAGAAAATAATAGAAACTGTTTTAAAATATTAACATTTAAGTAATTAAAACACTTTTCTTACTTATTCCTTAGTGAGAGTCCCAAATATTTCCAATAGTGAAAGTGAGAATACAATTACGTAACTATAAACTTTAACAGAAAGTAGTTCTGTAAGCCTACTTACCTCTCGTAGAGACGTTTGTGTTACTGCGCGCCATTGTGATGATAAGAGAACGCGTAAATTACAATTGAATTGATTTGAAAATTAAACTTTGTGTGCGCTCTTTTTTTAAATAGCCTGACGAATGTAAACTAAAGGACTAAACGTTGTCCCTTTACCAATTAATTTAATCCATTTTAAAACCTGTTACATCCTGTTTATTCTGTTGGAAGATAGAAGATAACAATGGCGTGGTCAGCGAACGCTGTATCTTCTTATTGGGTAAGTACATTTTGACGAAATTAACGGTAAATGTCCATGTTGGAGATTAAACAAACTCCTAAATGCCAAAACAAGGAGACTGTCGCTAATTAACTGCCAATGCAATGTTGGAAGTCTGATTAGAGCGACAGTAATGGCGAGACTAGAAAGAAGGAATGCAGAAATGAGACGAGAGGGCGAGGGTTAAAATGACATCATTAAAAATGGTAGCAGGCGAACAGTTAGAGGTTTTAACAGAAACTTCTGTAACGAGCAGAAAAGTCAGCGAGTATGTCAAGAGAACGGCAGCAAGAAAAGAGAGGATGGCCGTCGGTAGTCCAGCTGTTATTGATGTGGTGGTGGTAGCTGTTCTACTGCAGAATCAACTGAAACAATGGTAAGAACGTTCCACTGTAGAAAGAATACACTCCTTACAAAAACAATAAGCACCACGAGTTTCCGAACCGTGGCGCTTGTATGGTACCTTGTTCATATTGATCTAAATTGAAAAAAAAAACGATATCGCTGGAAGCTGTTTAATTGTTTGGCAAAGAAAATGGCAACAATTTGAATCCAAAAAATGATTTCAAAGAAATTATCATTGGTAGAAAAAGCTTTAATAGCATGCGGGACGTCTAATGACCCCAATAAAAGCTCCCCCTTTTTTACACATCTTTGTATCAAGCAAATCAGATGGTACAGCTGTTGGCCGTGCCAATCTTTAACCAGGGCTGCTTCCAACTGATTAGGAGACTTTGGGCTTCTTTTCAGGATGTTCAAAATATTTTCAATAGAACATGTTCAGTGATCATGTAAGCCACACGAACTTGAAGCGTGGCATTGACAGTTGGAACTTTGCCTTTGGATAAAAGGGATGACTACAAGTATAATGATCTCATTTCTATATCTGACACCAGTCAGTGGTACACAGATAAAACTTCCTTATATATTCATTACCTAGAATGCGATTTGGAAAGGATTGTTAAAACAATCAAATATGATAACAAAGGTAAAGTAAATATAATCTAACACACATCTGTGGCCTCATTTGCATATATTGGATTACAATTTCTAGGTAAGTGAAAAAAAAAACACAAACAGTATATCTTTTGTAAATTTTATGCCATTTATTCTGGTTTGCTCAGTTTCTGTTTGCACACATTCCTTTGCCAGACTAATGGGTCACATCTTAAAAGTTCCATAAAGAAAATTTCTTGTTTAACAAAATTACTTGGCAATAATTTCATATTTCATAATGAACATGTATCATTCTTCTTGAATATTTCTGTTGCATTAGAAGAAAGCCAATGATAATGCAGGACTTGTTTGCATTTCAAAAATGACACAATAAAAATAAACGTTCTCATAAAATGACATTTTAAATTTTGTTTTGTTTGCTTCATATTATGAGACAAAATTATTATAATAATGCTATAGCTATTTTCTGATATTGAATTAAGGTACATATTTCATACTGTCCACCGCTAAATGTTACTGTAAAATTCATTTGCGTGAATAGAAGGCAAAATGTGTCTCACTTATCCTAAGTATCCTTTATATGTCTTTGTCTTTTCAATTATTTAATACAGAATATATGCAAAATTTGATTGCACTTCTCCCTCCATCAACACTTTGATCATTGAAAAGCTTAATGTCAAAAATGGTAAGATTCTAAACTGTTTTTGTCTTGTTGCAGATCATGTTGATTGTGACATCAAACATTTTAGTGAAAGAGCCCTGTCGTCTAGCATATATTACTACTTCAAGAATTGTTTTCCAAAGGAGAAGACCACATGAATGTGACAGGGAGCTCATTAATGCCTTTCAAATTTGTCAGCTATTGTTGATTAGTTTTTAAAGGACCTTCAGTGTACTGGGAAACATTCAAGTTTACGTCAAAGCTAATAAAATAAATAGCCTCAAACTCCAGCAACAAATGTTTTGCCATAATTAAAAAAGTTATGGATGACATCCCATCAAAGCAAAGCTTCATTTTTTTCCAAATGTATTGCCAGCCATCTGCTGCCATTTTTAGCTAATTACCAGACTGACAAACCCTTAGTTTGTTTTTTAGCCACTGATTTCAGTACCATTATCAGATCCTTAAAGAGAAAATTCATCAAAGATGATGTATTGTCTCAGGAATATTCAAGACCAGAGAAGAAGGAAACATATCTGATTAATTGGAAGAGTTTAATCAGTAGAAGAAGAGGATAGTGCTGGAAATTGAATTTCTTACCAAATGATCTCAGTCAGAAGGCTGAAGCAAAAGATGATTTCTGCCTTGTAACAAAGTTCATTGACTTCAGAAAAGCAGCCAGAAAAAAATATTAAGGTTAAAGAGATTGAAGAAAAGTTGAATGATAAACTTAAAGCCCTCAAAGAGTGTGTATGATGTTTGTACAGTCAGATTGTTAAAATACTTACTGGACATGCTGAAACAAATTTAACAGCTTACATTTAAGGACCTCTTTTTACTTGTGTACTGGAAGGAAGTGGGTACATGATATAATTTATTGAATAATATAATCCACAAAACACAGTTAATGTTTTAATCATAAAGCACTGTAATTATATTTGTGTTCCAGTGTGGATCTGAAAGTCAGGTTAGGCATTTCTATTTAATGTATTAAAATGTTTACTAATTTAATTTTTGAAAAATTCTTGAAAGGTTTTTGATTTTTGGCTGGCAAGCTCTATCCAAATCCTGGATACAGTTAACAAATCATTCTACAGCTAGCCTGTCCATTATTGATGTCTAGACAGAATCTAAACCAATAGGTGAAAGAAACATGGCACCAATGATCCAACCTTCAGTTGTAATGTTGTGGCATCCACTGCATGCATACTTGTTGATGATGCTATGTTAGACAGCAACATAGCAGTGGTATTCTGGACAACATAACTACTACCATGAAGCCTGCTGCTGTCTATGTCAAAATTTTATAGTTGGATGCTCTTGGGAGGTTATTTTGTTGAGATTATTTTGTTGGAAACGGTTTCCAGCAAGGTTGACAAGAAGATGGTCTGCACAGGGGGTTGTATCTAACTCTTTGTTGGCCTGAGTGAGGAGTCTCCACAAACTGGCCACTGGTAGTACTGTGTTAATGCCCTAGAAATGGCACTGCAATGAACATTTTACTTGGAAGTGATGCCATCTGCATTATCCTTTCTCAAGATGTTGCCACATCCCTAAACTAACTACATCACGTACATGACCATTTAATAGAGTTAATAGTAATGGGTCACATACATATGTGTACACAGATTAAGTCAGAAAGTGACTATTATGTTCCAAAGAAGTTGATTGTAAAATTTCATGTTGTACAAACAGTGCCATGTTTGGATTTCTGTCATCCTCAACCAGAACATGAACATGTTTGAACAATGTGCCATACAACTACTTCAGGTTTGCAGACTTGATGCTTGTTTTTATATGAGGAGAATGTTTAAGGAGAAAACATTTTGTTGTGATAGATGATTAACTGAGTTATATTTTTTGGTAGAAAATAACATTTTACCCAAAAATTGCAAAAATTCAGGTAATGAACTCCAGAAGCAACATTTTTTCATTATGTGTTAAAGGTAATAAAACTGAATCAGATCTCAAGCAGTTAATTTTATTATTGTTCAGACTTCTTGATTGTTTTATTTATAATATCATTCAATTTTGTCCCACTGCAATATCTTAAAATGCATTTCTATATTCTTGAGCATCCGTGGAATGCAGAAACAGTGCCTTCAATTTTTTAACTCATAAAATGAAGGCATTTGGAGATGTAGTCAGATTGGAATGGAAAGTTATTTAATACAGTGAAAACTGCATATGGCAGAAACCTGTCTTATACAAAAAATATTTTTAGTCCCAGCAAATAAAGTATGATTTTATGTATGTTTTACTCTCAAAATGGAATAATATTTTGGTCTGGGGTCTTTAGAAGTATTCTAAGGCAAAAACATTTTGTACAAGCCATATGTAGTAGTGAATTTGTAACATTACAAATATGAAATTTTTGCTAGTTTGTATTGTTTCCTTGTACAGTTACTTTATTTCTAGAACTACCCAAAATAGGAATTGTACTATGCCATCAGAATAACTGATAAGACAACACTGCATTGGATAAGGATTACTGTAAATTCCTTTCACTAGATGGCTGGAGGCTTTTGCTCCCTCTCTCTCTCTCATCTCATTATCACCTTGAAGGTCACTTCTCAATTGTATCATAGTGCATAGTGTGCAACCATGGCAACCAGAAGTTAACAAAACATTTTAATACTCTGTTAAAAAAATTTGTTTGAAAAAAAAGGTTAATGTGAAAGAACTGTTTTAAAAAGCATACACAAAGATAATTTTTATCCCAGGAAGATGGAAATAATTATGCTGAATTTAGCTATTAAATTACATAGGAAAAAATTATTGGTGGTGCCATTTTGGCACAGCTCCTGACTCCTTTCAATTTTAGACAGAACTAAGTGGTAAATGGGAAAACAGACTGACAGACAATGTTTGTTTTTGAAAATAAATGGAGCACTGAACAGAAAAACCCTGTGACCACAAAGTGATAGCAAACATTGTACAAGTCAGGTAAAAAGAAGTAGCTTTTGATCACTGAAAAGAGATTGTTTTGCTTTGTATACAATGGTGTCAGTGCATCTGGTGTTTGTACAGTTTTCGTATTTGATTTCTGACTGAAAATAAGATGAAGGTTTTTTCTAAATATCGATGATCACACTAAAAGTAAACAAACATTTTCAGTGGATTTAATTTTAGAAATTTTAAAGTTTTCATAAGTTACAAAAATGTTTTTATTTAAATACCAAATGATAAATTTAGTACTGTGTGCATATTTTAAAAGGTTATAACTTTAATTTGGATTAATTTGTTAAATGGCTTCTAATTTCTAAAAAAATTGATCCAGACAACGCCATTTACATTTTCTTTAAAAAAAAATTTTCCATTTGTCTGTAAAAATAACACTAAAAATAAAACAGATGAATGCATGGAATGCAGCTAATAATGTGTGTATTAAAATTTCTTATGGGAGACTATCAAACAAAAAAAGATTCACTTGAGAAGTATAATTTGTCAAAGGGCCATTGATGTCAATTAGTGAAATAGTCAGCTGCATTTGTTAACTACCTGTATAGATGGATATAGTTTGTATTCCAAAGTTTGATTTATTTTAAGTATCTTTACTTGGAATACAATAGAAAAAAAATGGTGGATTGTCTAAACTTTGCCTTTTTAACTTATGGTTGATGCCATTGGCAACTGTTCAAAGCATTTTGAATCTTCAGATTTATATAGTATTAGCATGCATATGTACATTTTTCATATTGCAAATTTTATCTTTGATTCCCAGCTCTCTTCTCTAAATTGATTTTTCAAAAAAAGAGAGTTCTCTTTCATTTATAGAAATCCAACTGTTGCACTATGTTTACTTATGTCAAACAGGATGCAATCTTTATAGCAGTCCCATTTGAAAGTTTTACATTTGAGATGGAGGGATTATTAATAATGCTGAGTTGTTTAAGGTGCAACAATAATATGAAAATTATTAAAAACCATTAAGATTTTATTAAAATTTTAATCTTGATTGCAGTTTTGGATCATATCACCTTTTATATGGCTCCTATCATTTTTAATATGTCCATTTAATGGTAAGTAAAAAGCATGTTTCTTTTTCATTGTGAATAATCATTGAAATATAGTAATTTTATTAAGATCATGTAAATATTTTGTTATGTAAAATTACATAGTTTTAAAATGTTTTCTTTCAGCCATATTTAATATATTTTGCTTTTATTTCATAAATATAAATTATGCTTAATTATTATTTACTATATAAAGAAAAATAGCAAGTACAAGCTAACATTTTTGTAAAAATTACCATTTGTTTTTTTATTAGAAGTAGACTTTTAAAAACTTGATATTTTCCAAATTGAATAAATATTAATTTATTAAAAATAAATTTACAAAAATTAACGCAGATGTTAGTATTTTTAGGCTTACGATTGTAAAATCTTTTGTTTTTTTCACTTTGACAATGCAGTTTAAAAATCAAACTCACTCACTCATGTATTTGTGGACTGATTCTATAAGAGCATTTAACGAACTGTTATTTGAGAATGTCCTAAATTTTGCTAAAAATTAAAAAGTAAAATAGTCTATATATCTTAAATTTTACAGAATTAGTCAGTTGGAACTTTACAGATTGTCTTTTATTTCTCAGTAAGAAAGACATTTCAAATTCTTAGTTTTTATGAAAAATTTCAAATATTTATGAAGATAGGAAAATAATTATTAATGGTATTTCATGCAGTATTTTAATTTTTAAAATAATTAAGAGAAGAAAATGAAAAAGACACTATTTACTTAAAATATTTCAAAGATGCCTCACAGTTTGACTGTACCCAGATTTTGGTAAAACTCATCACACATAAGCAAGTCACCATTAATGTATTTGTTCTAGAGTGAATTAGACAAAATTATTTAACTATTATCAACTGACTTGACTTCAATTTTTAAATCTTTATTATGATGACAGGTGAGATATTGTTTAAGAATGTGTGCTGATTTAGGGATAGTCAGTCAATAAATTTTTTCGCATAATAGTAACATCTAACAGATACTTTTATAAACTGAATATTTTGTTCCTAAAGAATTCAATTATTAATCATTTTGTTTAAATATTTATGATGATAAAATAATAATAGATCTTAACTATATACTGGCTTGGTCATTTCAGTTAGAAAACTGCTAACATTACTACAACTGGTAGTAACATAAGAAAAGGTATTTGTTAATAAAAAATACTCAACTATCCAATTTAGTCTAACAGGAAATATCAATAGATTGTTGAATTCTTAAAAAATCCAGCTTAATACATTGTTTTAATGATAATTATGTACATATATAATTTTGCTTTATGAAATAAAAATCCAAAGAGGTGATGACAAATTTAAGGATTCGAACTTCTAAAAAGAGTTTAAAAGGACAATTTCTTGATGAAAAACTAGGTGAACAGCATTTTACTACCAAGTCAATAAAATCATTTCACCAAATTATAAATACAAATAAACAGCTTTATGTACTATAGTAACTCCACAAAATATGGTAGCAGTACCTTTAACACATCAAAACTTAATACATACTAATAGAATAAAAATCATTGATGAAAATTTACCTGTTGTAACAGCAGTCCTGAAATAGATGTAGATGCAGTTGCTGCAGATTATTGAGCTTCTAAGGATGATCAGTCTGCATTTGCTTTACAACATTTAGAATCTAATAGACATCCAAATGGGTTACCTACCAGAGAAGTAATTCCTGGTAAGCTTAATATGGATGGTAACTATAAAATTGACATTACTCCAGGTTTCTGAAAACTTTTAAAACAAAACCACACAAATATTCTTGCTGAAGAAGATATTCAAAATTATGTTGGAATTTTAATATGTAGTTCAGCTATTTATCACAACAATGATGCTGCACAAAATAAATTACATTTAAATAAATATTATAAATGAAACAGATATATAAGATAAGAAATTGCTAAAAGGCTAACAAAAAGTTAATCTAGACTAAGACAATTTATTTTAGTGAATTTGCCATATTTTTGCCCTCAGATCCACATTAGTTTATTGAGAAATTTAGATTACTTGTAGCATCTAAACAAGCTGGAAAAAATAATCTACTTAATGATGAAACAAATCATCAGAAAATACATTGTTTAATAGATAAACTGAGTTTCTTCATATTTTAATGATGTCTACAAATAGTGGAAAAAAAACACTAAGAAAATAGCAGAATAACAGAGACCAAAAAATTTTTAAAAATAAAACTATTGTGGGCTGACTAGTAATCATCATTGACCAGTTGAATGCTGACGATGATTGTCATTTTCGCCTACAATAATCTTGCAGTGTAATGTATGATCAGTGCCACAGCAGGTAAAAATTAGGTTTTCATTGGTTATGTAATATAATGGAAAATTGTGAGAAAGTAGGTAGTGTATGTCATGCAAAAAATTGCAGGTATTTAAAAAATGAACATATAAAATGTTTTCTAAAATCATATATCGTTATAATTTAAGTAGTGTGGGTTCTACACCAGAGGGGTACTCTGATGTGAGAAATTCCAAAATCTGTAATTTTTATGCTTAATTGATTTGATTAAGTTTGCTTGCTTTCCCAAGTGGTGAAATTACCTTTCTGCCTCACTAATCACTGTAGATTTGGTAGAGTTTGCAGCATCTATCTTGAACTTGATCACAAAGCTCGTCACTTTTGGCATTTTAAGCTTTCTATGGACATGCAATACATCATCCCTGCTATGAGAATTTCAAATGAATGAGTGATTGCATAGAAAAGAATTGAGGTAGTAGAAATACCTAATATGCTAAAATCCACTGGCAACGCTGGTCTGATACAATCACATGCTCCGACAAGGAGTGCTTTCCTAAGTATTGCTGAACACAAATCTATCTATTGGTGGTAACATATACTTCAGTGGTGCAAAGGACTTGATAGTAGGCCACTAGTGATTCAAACTGAGATGGCAGATTTTTCTTTAATATCTAAACATGCTTTGATCACTGGTCGCCATGTTAACAGTAAATTTTTGATGATAGTATTCATGTGCTGAAATGTTCCTTTAGAATGGTGGGTGGGTGGCAATTAGACCCAATATAATATTGCTGTAAAATAATTAGTTATGTCCTGGAAACTCCTTTAGTTTTTTCTGCACTTTTTAAGTGTTTGCCAATGTCATATTATGGTTTCGGTATTGCATGCTTTTCATGTACAGGAAGCAATTTACTTTTAGGTCCACTCAAGAATTATTGACATAACAAGTTTAGAAATAGCAGAAAATTATATTAAATAAATTTGAACCTTAGGGGTACAAAAATCATGGTTTGGTATCAGGAATTATCTGGTCCATTAACAGGCTTCATGGTTATGGCTTCTGCAAATATAAATGAACTATATTTCATTGTACTAGGGCACCATAATAAAATATATTGCTTGGAAACAAGATAAATTTATCAGTTTATTTATTATTTGTTAAAACATTAATTTCATGATTTCAAAAGTTGTTAAAGTTTAAAGACAATTGTAAAACCCAATTTGTTAATTATCTCTCTTCTAAAGATTAAAGTAGCAATCTTTATGAATTTACTTTGCAATTTGATAATATATGTAAATGGTATGTAGCACTTAAGCCATTTTCCATAATTCTTTAGCTCTCACTGTTTATATCGTTATGCATACAGTGTATATATGATAGGACTGTTTCAGATTTGTTTGTTTTTGTTTTATATCACCAGCTACCTCATTGAGTGGGCCAACAAGCATGTTAGAGAAAACACCCGTGATTTTGACTTGTGATCATTCCTCAGGTCACATTGTGAAATGGACAAGAAATGGACAGCTTTTCATAAGGTGTTCTAGGTACTCGTGCACAAAACAAAGTGGTTACTCTGCAATGATTGGCGAGACATCATCAGTGCTGAAAATAGCAGCAGTTACTATTGCTGACAACTGCTGGAAATGTAGTGTAAATGATGAATCACCAGAATTCTGCTTGAATATACTAAGTAAATATTGTTTCCATTATCTTTTTAACAAGTACAAATTTTATTTTTTTATTTTCAGAAATTCAAAAAAATTTCATAATACAGTAAAACCTCAATTTAACAGACCCCTATTCAGTGGATTCTGGAAGCAACAGATGCTGTCTGGTCTCCCAACAAAAGTCTGCATTGAGCTGTGTGAAAAATTGGACTCCTGGCATTAACAGACACCTCTTCACCCCCTGTTAGTCTGTAAAATCAAGGTTTTACTGTATTATGGTTACTTTAAGACTAGTCTTAAAAAGAAAAAGAAATTCTGCTTTTCATAAGGAAATAAGTTAGAAATTTCTGCACAAACTGAATGAATCATATTTTTTTTTTTTTTTGGTAAGTCCTGTAAGAGTGTTTGTATATACTGATCCACTTGGCATTCCAAATTGACATTTGGTTTGTAATACTACTTGTTAATTATGATACAACTTACGTTACTTTAGTGATGATCACCTAATCAAACCCTTTGTGTGAGAATTATACTTTAAATTTTTGAGTCTTGAAAAAGTAAACTTAAAATTCAGTATGTATTAGTGGATAAACTCATTGTGTGAACCACATTTCAGAAACATGGAAAAATCCATTAAATTTTGTAATGGTTGATTTCAAATGAAATGAACCAAAGTTTTATTAAGGGCATTTGTCTTTTATCCTCATAATCCCTGTAAACATTTGGTCTATTCTTTGTATTAACATCATTGTATTTTTTTTCATCAAGAGACACTTTTGATTTTTATTTTCTGATTACCTTTATAAATGTTAAGAATTCTGAGAGATCTTTGCTGCTATGTTTAGTGCAGTTAAGATGTTGTTTGAAATTTGCTTCTTAAATTTAATCTGATATCATAGTTTTTGCTTTTAATGATTGTTAGCGACATGGTCTATGCATGACACACACACAGAGGAGTTTGAACAAAACAAAAAATGCTCAAATTCTCATATGTGAACTATTTACACAAAGCTTAATCATCTAGGCCCTTTCAAATGTTATTTTCTTTGTTGTTACTAGAACTAAAGATAATTAGGAAATGAGTGTAGCCTGGAATTGTCCGAAGTTAAATGGAAATAGAATAATCTGAAATAAACAGCCATAAGAACATGTAGATTAAACTAATATGAAGTATTTGCCTTTTCATTTTCAATGATAACCGCTATGTCTTGCGTGGTGCTGTAGTATATGTCCCACATCTCTCAGGACAGGCTACTCCATACTACTTCATGGCTGCACAACTTTTCATTGTTAGCATCTGCACTCACAGAAGGTGGTTTAAAAGAGTCCATGTTGTTTGTTTTGAATGCACAGGGGTTGTCATTTTGAAAAATCATATTTGTATTTTCATCCCTAAGCATTTGGAGAAATTCTGTCATGATATCTGTGCCCTTCACTCTTTTGAGATTTCCAATGAAATTAATCTTACCTACTCTTTTATAAATAATTTTCTTTGAAAACCTAAATCAAAAATGTGCAAAAGTGCCAATATATGTTTATATGTGCAATTTTTTTCTACAATTAAAAGTTACTACAATTTATCTATGTATTTTTTAACATTTAGAATAAAAAAGTGATTTGGCCAAAAACCTTGTGATAATACTGGTAATTTTAATTACTTGAATTACTTCCTAATTGAGTTTCTTAATGAAATTTCATAAAGAAAACACAATGCTGTTCTGAGAAATTCTTACTAATCAAATACCTTATTTAATAAATCTGAATTTACTACTCTCAGCTGATAGAGCAAAGAGGGAGCCAGAAACAATCCATATGGCTGTAGAATCTAATGTGTTTGTTATGTACATTTAATATTTAGATGAATATGAGATGGGTACCCTCTTTTTTTTTAAAATTTTTTATAAGAATTTGAAATATTGTTAAAATACTTTTAATTGGAAAAAATGGCTGCTGAAAAGGCAAAGGTTCTTCAAAATTTTGTTTTAGAATTGAGCTCATGGTGTAATGGAGTCATCTTGGTGTAAAGAAATAAAATGAATTTTTAAAAGGCTTGGAGGAATTCTCAGTCAATTAAGCTCAAACAAAAGACTTTTAAAAATCTCTTTTTGTTTCAATTAATCATTTGACTAGTTTCTGTTATCAACGGTAGTAAGGAAAGTAATTGTATCAGTGCTAACAGTCAGCAGTAGATTGAGTAAATAAGGGCAAGTAACTACAGCAAACTGGCATGATGACTGACTTATACTCCTAAACATTGTGATTTCCTGAATTGAAGTGCATATAAAGCTGCATGAGTACATAGACTTCATCTTACAACCTTGTTGTTGGATGGTTGACTGGGAATTTAATCCAACAAATGGAGATTTAAGATAAAAGGTCAGTGTATTTGAAAAAAAATATAGAAGAAAAGCTAAAAAAAATTTACCAAAATTGAAAAGCTAAGTGAATTTATTTACTAAATTTGGAATGAAAAGGTTGGCACTGTTTAATCTGCTGAGGAACTGGAAAAACAAATCCATCCAAGACAACAGATTGTAGTCAGCATTCAGAATGTAAGTATACTTGTATATTCTATAGTATGAATGCTTTCTTTTAACAGCCTTAGATATTTGTTTCTGAGGCATGATGAAGCTTTAAAATAATATCTGTTAGTTTAGCCTAAAAGCTAAATATAAGGTTTTTGCTGGCACTTGAATTCAGTTTATATTTTTATTTCAACATTTTGCAATCTTTTATTCCTGTTGAAAAGCTTAAGTGTCATAAGTTTGTCATTGTGTTCTGGCCTTTTTAGTTTGTTTAATTTGCTACTATCTAAATTTCTAGGAAATGGTTGGACTTTTTTGATTAAAATTCGGCAGCAGAACCTCAAAAGAAAATAAACATGATCATATCTCTAATTAATAAATGGTACTTACATAACAAAACATTTAGAACGATGGCAAATTGAAGCGTTAACTGTCACTATGGTTATCTTCTCCACCCCTCAGCTAGTTTTTTTCTATTAAAAATTATGCTTGTCAACTCCATTATTAGATTTACTGTTTTTTCTTGGCAGAGTCAACATTAACTTCTGAAGATCTCAGAAAATTCAGGTTAAAAATCACTTTTGTCTCAGTTTTATTTCCATAAACAAACCGTAGACTAACAGAATTGTTTAATAGTTCACATGAGCTCCGTTTCAGAAGCTGGACCACTTGTTTGTGGGCAACTTAGGTACTATTAGGAAATTTAGGAATAAACAACATTGGTGTATTTCGGTGCCATATAAATGCTTTATTTCTTTTTTCTGCTGTCCCAAACACTAAATAAAGTAAAATTATTTTCTTTTGACTTGTAAGTGATGTTAAACAGCCAGCAAAATCAAAAATAAATTTAAACCATAGTAAATTCAGTCTCATTCAAAATATTAACAAGGGCGATAACTCTCATTTTTACTTTTTTCTCTGCTACTGCGTTAAACTGTTTAATGAACATTTCTAAAATAAAAACAAAAGCCAGGTGATACACATATTTTACTTTGAGTGAAAGCTCATCCATTTTTGTATCTTTAATTTACATTGTTTTTAATTTTAACCTAGGATTACCTTGATGCAGTAATGAAAACAACTGAAAGGAAAAGGCACATAATGGAAATATTTTTTAAAACTCTTAACAAAAATGATGAAGTGTCTGTCTGGCAGCAGTAAAGATCTGTGCTGAACTGAAGGTATCACAGCGGTAAAGATGATGAAGTGTCTCTCTGTAGCTGTGCTGAGCTGAAGGTATCACAGCAGTAAAGATGATGAAGTGTCTCTCTGTAGCTGTGCTGAGCTGAAGGTATCACAGCAGTAAAGATGATGAAGTGTTTCTCTGTAACTGTGCTGAGCTGAAGGTATCACAGCAGTAAAGATGATGAAGCGTCTCTCTGTAACTGTGCTGAACTGAAGGTATCACAGCGGTAAAGATGATGAAGTGTCTCTCTGTAGCTGTGCTGAGCTGAAGGTATCACAGCAGTAAAGATGATGAAGTGTCTCTCTGTAGCTGTGCTGAACTGAAGGTATCACAGCAGTAAAGATGATGAAGTGTCTCTCTGTAACTGTGCTGAGCTGAAGGTATCACAGCAGTAAAGATGATGAAGTGTCTCTCTGTAGCTGTGCTGAACTGAAGGTATCACAGCAGTAAAGATGATGAAGCGTTTCTCTGTAGCTGTGCTGAGCTGAAGGTATCACAGCAGTAAAGATGATGAAGTGTTTCTCTGTAACTGTGCTGAGCTGAAGGTATCACAGCAGTAAAGATGATGAAGTGTCTCTCTGTAGCTGTGCTGAGCTGAAGGTATCACAGCAGTAAAGATGATGAAGTGTCTCTCTGTAGCTGTGCTGAGCTGAAGGTATCACAGCAGTAAAGATGATGAAGTGTCTCTCTGTAGCTGTGCTGAAGGTACCACAGCAGTAAAGATGATGAAGCGTCTCTCTGTAGCTGTGCTGAACTGAAGGTATCACAGCAGTAAAGATGATGAAGCGTCTCTCTGTAGCTGTGCTGAACTGAAGGTATCACAGCAGTAAAGATGATGAAGCGTTTCTCTGTAGCTGTGCTGAGCTGAAGGTATCACAGCAGTAAAGATGATGAAGTGTCTCTCTGTAGCTGTGCTGAGCTGAAGGTATCACAGCAGTAAAGATGATGAAGTTTTCTCTGTAGCTGTGCTGAGCTGAAGGTATCACAGCAGTAAAGATGATGAAGTGTCTCTCTGTAGCTGTGCTGAGCTGAAGGTATCACAGCAGTAAAGATGATGAAGCGTTTCTCTGTAACTGTGCTGAGCTGAAGGTATCACAGCAGTAAAGATGATGAAGTGTCTCTCTGTAACTGTGCTGAGCTGAAGGTATCACAGCAGTAAAGATGATGAAGTGTCTCTCTGTAGCTGTGCTGAGCTGAAGGTATCACAGCAGTAAAGATGATGAAGTGTCTCTCTGTAGCTGTGCTGAGCTGAAGGTATCACAGCAGTAAAGATGATGAAGTGTCTCTCTGTAGTTGTGCTGAGCTGAAGGTATCACAGCAGTAAAGATGATGAAGTGTCTCTCTGTAGCTGTGCTGAAGGTACCACAGCAGTAAAGATGATGAAGTGTTTCTCTGTAGCTGCACTGAAGGTATCATAGTAGCTGGTTTGAAAGAAACCACCTGAGCATTTCTCCATGTCCAGGACCATGTCTAGCACTATAACTTGAAGCCACACTAAATCCTACTGCTAAGCGCCTTTTGTTAGAGGTCAGTCAGTGCAGATTTACTTACAGCAGTCGGTGACAGCTCAGATGTTTTCATGCACTGATCACAGCATTATTAAACCAGTGGTTAATCTCTCAGATGATCCTCTGCTGGATAGAAGAGATAATTAGGTCAGCTTTTTAGGAGTTTATATGAGTACTAATGTGTGTATAGTGTACCAGTGGAGGGAAGTACTAGATCTCTGGTTGAAGACTGTATCCAGACTAATACACATGAACCAAAGGAATCGTCAGCCGTCAGTGGACCTGACAAAGTCCATGTGGTAATTTTGTTTGGAAAAGAACTAAAAAAAAAAAACCCATTTGTTTTAAAAACTGCCTATGTATGCAAAATTGTAGACAATCTGGAGCAAAGATTTTATGATAAATCAACTTTCACAGAACTTTGATGTGTGCTGCAGAAAATATATAATTAAGTAGGAAACTGGATACAGTGCAGTTTAAATATTTTGATGGTGTTGAAGTTGAGATGCTGTCTTGTTCTCTAAGACAGATAAAAACAACTTACAATCAGAGTTTGCTGGGTACAAGGTATTAGTGCCTATGAGTTATGCAAATGAATATCTGAATGTGCAAGCTTTTTTTTGGCTAAATCAGAGATATTAAATGTGTGTCAGGTAATATCATTTTATTGTAAATTATTTTGACTAGATTTATGTTCAGAAATAGATGTAAAAAAAAGGTGTATTAAAATTTCAGACTTTTTGAATAACTGCAACTCATTAAATGATTTTATGAAATTTCAAAAAGAAAGTGCAAGATGAATGAATTTGAATTTTCAGTTGCACTATTAAAATTTTAAAAGATAAAAAGCAGAAAATTATAATAAAATTTATGTACAGTCTAACCAAAATGCTGATTTCTTTATTTCAAGTTTTCATTTGTAAGTAAATAATTTGGTTAAAAGTTAAGCATTCATGTTATATTAAAATACATATTATTGTGAACATAATTTGTTTAATTTTATGAGCAACTTTATCAGTTATTTAAAAGTCTCCATCTAATCAAACACTTCTTCCTATTACCAGTGGTAAGGGATAGCTTGAGGCCTGTTCTTCCTTTCTCTTTATTAAAGATATCTTTTAAACTCATTCCCTCTTCATTTCTTTTCTATTTAAAACTAGATTGTAATATGATTGGCAAACAAATTAATTTTGTTAATATCTCACAGAGCCTGCTCTTTCTATGGTTTTAACTGGCGCGAAGGCTGGTGCAAAACAACTGACTGGTGAGATTGAATGTTCTAACCCGTATTACCGTGATGTGGTTTGTTATTATGAGGTAAGTGTCAGTTTTCTTTTAAATGAATAAACACTATTATTTTTGTAATAAAAATTGTATCTTTGCTGTCAAGAGATTGAGCCATAGATGACAGTGTACAGTTTTATCAGGATCTTTCTTAAGTCTTTTAAATGGAATCTTAATGTTTCTTCTAAGATTTACATCTGGTTTTGATGTGTGGACAACATGACATTTGTGAAATCTGTTGTCATTAATGAAAATCATGCTGTGAAGTTTGGTGAAAAAAGCTGACAGCAGATATTGTATCTTATATAACTAGCTTTTAATAAGTAAAATCATTTTAAGAAAAAAGCAACATCAGAATAGCAGTTTTGATTTTCATGTGTAATTCATTAGTTATAACCTTACTGTGTATGGTTAAGGCTTCAACCCCACATTATGTTAAGGTTGTTGGTATGTTTGTAAAGGTTCAAAGAAAATATCCCAGAATGGTTATTAATGTAATCTCAGGAAGACTGAAGATGCTTTGGTTGTCTAGTCTGACCTAAAAACATTTTTGTGATGAGATGAATGAGTTCAGTGAAAATAGGTTCTTTGATACTGGTCATGTCATTGGAGGTTATAATTATAAGTGACATGAGAAATGTCTTAGTTAGACATTAGAAAATGTTTTTGTTTTTAGTAATTGTGCAGGATTTGTCTAATCTGATAGAGGCACTAGAGAGCATAAATATTTTATTTAAACAAAAACCTTCAAGATTGATTAGGGTATTTTCTTTCCAAAAACTTAAAATTTTGATGCCTGCTTTACAAAACTCTAGATTGTGACCCCAAAATAATCCAGACACGATTTTCTCATGTTACACTGTGCAAGGTGCTTATCATCTAGATTTTAAACAAATTTCCTGACTTAATTATTTTTTATTTGAAGACATTGTACAGTGTATTTGGTATGTGAGCTCTTTGCTTTATATAGAGCATGACACCTTGTTTTCATGCTCCCATTTAGGTAATTGGTGTATGGGTGTGTGTGTGTGTGTTATTTGCCTTTTTCAGTAGCCATATAAACCCATATAGCCTCAATGATGTTCAATGGCTTTGTGCAAGCCAAGGCATCTTTGTGAGTGTTCTATCAGTTTTTTCACATTCTAAATAGTCCCCCGCTCTCTGACTGTACACTTGGGGTCATTGTCATGTTGGAAAATGAATCCCTGGCCAATGACATGTCTTTTTGAAGGAATGGCCTGATAAATAAGGACCTGTCTGTATCTGTCAGCAGTCAGTATACCTTTGATTTTATGCAAATCCCCAACACCCTTGCCTGAGAGGTAGCCCCATACTTGTATTGATCCAGTCTCATGCTTCACTGTAGCTGTTGTGCACTGAATTATACCATTCTTTCTTCTGCCTTCAAACAACCTGCCATTAATTATCAACAAACAGTTCAAACTTGGACTCACCTGTAAAGAGCACTTTCCTGTTTTGATCATCCCACTGTTTCATTTCTGCTGCACATCTCAGCTTTCCCTGTCAGGTTCACTCCTCTTTGAGACCACTTTATGATAATGTGTATCTTACTGTTATTGAGGAAACATTAACACACTAATTTTTTATAGTCCTTCTGCAGAAGTATGGCAACTGATTACACTGTTCTCTCATAATACATAACTGTACTCATTTTTGTACATGAGATGTGAATCTATTGTTCCACGTTTTCCTCTTTTTCTATAATTTCCAATACTGTATACGCACATTTTAAAATCGTTTTAATTTGTAGATTTTGCTACTTGGTTTCATTAACCATTTGACCTTTTACCACAATTTACTGCAAAACTACATAGACATTTAAAACCTGTGAAAAAACTTTAGCTGTTACTATTAGGACTAAATTATCTATTGTTTTTATGTTACTCTACTTTTTTAGCATAAATATATCAATTTTTTTTTTAATTTTCAGACAACTTCAGGTAATTTAAAATTTGATCAGGTAATAACAAAGCCTGTATCAAATTGTACACCTGAATTTTTAAGAAGCACTTTAATAACTGTAGATATTTCAACTCAACGTCTCTCTCCAGGAAATTTTACTGTTTACTGTGAAGCAACCTTTAATGCATCTAATCAAAAAGTGATAAGCAATAATGTAACATTTGAAATACCAGGTAAGTCTTCATTTATTCAGTTTGAATTAACTAAATTTCTTGTATTAAAAAAAAACTTATAAAAATAGTTTTGATTTGCTCAAAGTTAATGCATTCAAATTTTCTTTATGATAAAACTCTTTCCATATTTTTTTTGGATTTTTATTTATTAGAGAGTCAATAATTGATTTTTCTCAATTACAATTTCCTCAACCACTTGGGAGAGAAACATGCAAATATACATAAATATGTATGTATTTGATTTTAAATCTTAATTTTTACTTAAACTGTACATGAAATATTTTGTTTCTTTGCTCTAACATTTTTATTAACAATTAAATGTGCTTAGAGAGCAGTCTGAATTAAATGAGCTGTGCAGTGTAACACACAAGTTGGTTGGAGAATCGAATGCTTACAGTTTGTTGGTTTGGATTAAAAAAACAGAAATCTGCCGGATGGTTAACAGTAATAGATTAAAAAGGTATAGACCAAATGGCTGAAATTAAGTGTTTTGTTCATGTTTGCTACTTAGAAATATTTTAAGAGCCTTGAAGTCCTAAATATACATTAAACAATATTAATGTAAGTGCTTGATTATGTATTATTTACAGTGTGGAATCTAAGGACTGAAGTAATGAAAGTGAGTGCTGACTGGATGCTGGTTGGCTCTTTGCAAAAACATTCATTAAAGGAAATTTTTGATTTTTAAGAATAGACAAAGAAAATTGACAAGAATAAAAATATGAAAAGAAAAATAAGGAAATAGTATTATCATAAAATTAATTCAATGAAAACTATAATTGAACAGCAAAAAAACGTTTTACTACTGTTAGTGATAAAATTATAAAATGGCCTTTCACTATAGCTTCAGGGTGGTTATTCTTATCACCTGCAGCACCTATTTCTGCTTGTTGATTAACCAGCTTTTTCTCCAACAACATTCTCAGCTACAGACTGAGCAAGAAATATCACTGTCAACAAGGAGATTTTTCTCACTGAAGGAAGGTATCCTTAAATGCAGTATATGGCCAACAAACCAGAGATTTAGGATCAGGTTTAGGCTTGCAGCAAAAGAAATATAAAGAAATGTAAAGACAGCAATCATCAGTTGTGATTTGTTTGGTTTTTAGTCTCAGCTGTGCAATTATAAGTTCATGACACACAACACATTTGGTTAGCACATATTACTCCAGCTTACCCTCAGTGTTGGTCCACTTAGTTTTGCCTTAGTTTTCTTTGTAGTCTGTAACATGTCCCTTGCTTCACTCCAGTCCCTAATACATTTCTCAGTGACATTGTTCTTCCTATGTGTGGCCATGTTACCACCATTTTCTTTAGCAAATTTAACTTCCAGTTTAAAAACTGCTGTGTACAACTTGTGTGACTCTACAGGAAGTGTGCTGAGATGAGGTAGAAGATTCTGAGGGGTATTTATACATATAATTAAGATTGAAAATGATAGATAGAACATAATTGGTGAATGTGTGCTTGTTATTGACCAGATAATTTTGCATGCATTAGTGAGCACGTTAATGGTGAATCACTCACCCAATCGGCAAATGTTCCAGGCAGTAATTTCTGTAGTCTGTATCAAATGAACAATGTTACAGTTTATTTTAGAAAATAACACACTGTCATTTTTTACTTTTTATTAAAGCAGTTTCAATATCGCTAGCTATTGATAATTTTATTTGTAGTATAAGTCAAAGCTTGGACTTCTGGCTAAAAAGTATTGACTTATAGGTAAAAAATATGGTAGGTGCTGGATGCATTTTATCCTACACTTTAAATATTTGTTGTTCATGAACATCTATAAAAATAAATAAACTGTTACAGAATAATAGTTCCATACAAGTGATTCAGTCACTTTTTCTAAACAGGAATTAAAACTGATTGAGAAAAAGAGTAATCTTTTGGCAAACTCATTAAAAACTTGACCAGTTCATGGTTCAGCTACTTGTGTCTGTTCTACATACTTGCTTGAAAAAGTGTCAGCTTTTTCCTAACACTGCTGCTTGTGTTATGGCAGCTTGGGTAGATTTGGGGACAAAATACCTGTTAATTACCCCCCCCCCAATCCATCCTGAAAGTGGCTTGTGTGGACTTGTGAAGAGAGTTCTCAATCAAATCTTTCCTAACATCAGCTGGCAAGCTATGGACAGTTTCAACCATTGTGTATGTCTGTGTGTGTGTGTGTGTGTGTTGGAAGTAAAACATCTGTGAACCCATGGTCTGCTTTCAACTCTAAACAATAGGAGATATCCCAGATACCACTGTTGTGGGCATAAAAACATGGATGGAGAATACTTGGAGAGAGATGTCATCAGTACATGAGGAAGAGGAGTTCTCTCCAATCTTTAACAGACTAGTTCTCATCCTGGGTGAGGCAGTATTGCCATTCAAGAATGACACTTGGAAGATAGGATTAAAAATGTACTTTGAAGTAACTCCTACTTCAACAGACATTTCTGGTCCACTGTGAAAGATCACTGACCATTCTCTGGATACCAGATCTGGATTGCTGTTGCCTAGCTGTATAGATCATTGTTGTGTCTGTTCTCTTCTGGTTCACATCCATTGGTACCCAGCTGTCTGGCAATGACCTTATGTATGTTTGATTAATAATAAGATTGTTCAATTATTTCATCTGTGTTTGTTTTGGTCTCTGAATTCACATGTAGCACTTTGTTTTCATTGTTGTAACAACCAAAACACTCAGCTCTGTCTGACAACAATTCAAGTACAACTCCACCCAGGAAAGATTAATCTTAGTGCCAGATTTGAGGCTGCAAAGCCACCATTAAAGGAAATCACATCAGATTTTATGCATGAAGCAACAAAAAAAAGGAAAGCAGAAGAAAGTCTGCCAGGTGATCATTTGAAAAAGTAGCCCAGTGAAAGCAAACTTTGGACTATTTCTGACAAATAAGGCATTGAAAGTGAGAATTAATGAGGAGTGTCTTTTAAATGCATGTGTTGAATTAGTGACAGTGAATGGAAGTTTCTGGATTTAGAAAGATATTTGATCCCCCTTCCTAAGATTTATTGTGTAATGTTTGTGTTAACACTGATAATATTAGGAAGAAAGTTTCATGTGTCACAGTGACATTCAGCAGTCTATCAAAGAATAACTTTAAAGGTTGTCTTTCTCTCAAAACTGATTGAGCAACATATTTGGATTAGTATTTTTAGGCTATTAACATCCAATTTATGAAAAACATTGAGGAAGACACCTCAGCATTTTAAGAACATAATTCTAGAGATCCTTAAAACTATGATATCAGTGTGCATAAGATACACAGCATAACAACAAATACTGTTGAAAACACAATAAAGTGTATGATGACAATGAACAAGCAAGTGACTGCAGAAGAAGAGGTTGGTCAGAAATAAATAAATTCAGGTGAGATGCATTGACTGGAACAAGCCATACCAACACTGACTGGACTTGATACTGGTGTTGCAGTAACAAGTGTCTACTGCACAGCCTATACTCTTTAGCTAGTAGTTAATGACACACTTACATATCAAAGTATTGCTTGTACAATTGTTAAAGCTTTTTCTGTCTGAAAAAACAGAGAACTCAGACATGCATGACTGTTTGTTCTTAAGAAACCTATCTTAGACAGCCTAAGATAACCCTAATTTCACTTGCTCAAGTTGAAGGGATGTTTGAAGGATATGGCAATGTAAAATTCTCAGCTTCATACCACAGTTGCTGAGTACAGCACCGTTAAAAAAGTAGCAAACCAGCAAAATGGCTAACTGTGGGGCACTTTTATGGCATATGACTAAACTGCCAACACTTCTCGGATAGCCTGCCAACTTCACTGAAAGGATCTGCTTGAAAATAACCCTTTTCATGCCATACTCTTTCTCCGACACAAGTTACTAGCTGCTGTTATCTGAGGAAGAAGGAAAAAAAGCAAAGGATAAAGCTCACCTTGCTAAACACTGCTACAGCAAAAATGAAAATACCTTGAAATACTGACTTCAGCAAAGAAACACTCAACCTGAACTTACATACTGGCTGAGTTCTGTCAACACAAGTTATGGATAAATGACTGTCTGTTCTCACCACAAAAAACAAACATGACAGAGAAAATCCTAAAGAGATTATAATGATCCATTACAGCAATATTTTCAAAGGATAAGTGATTTTGTTTTCTTAGTTGATTATGTTTACTTTTTTTGTAAGTAATTTTCACTGTGCAACAAAAATTTATATTGTTTAACACAATATCAATTGGAGTATTTTGTTTGACATATTGCTTAATAATGGTAAAATGGTTATGGTACGGGTTGGCTTCTGTATGTAAACCAGTTTAGGAATTTTTTCTGAACTGGAACTAAAATGGACCATTGCATGTTTGAACTGGAGTGGATGATTTCATAATTTGGTTCCATACTATGTTTTTAATACAACAGTCAAAATTACTGCTTTGATAGTTCTAGGTATATACATACCTTTGCTAGCTCTAGTGTTAAGAGAGCAGAAGGTATTATCAAACTCAAGTACAGTTTCCAATGTCAAGGATTTATGAGATTTACACCACATTTTCTCATCATGATATATTGCCCACACATGTATATGCAAATGGACTTCATTTTTTAGAATCTTTTTGTATCAAAAGTTAATGTTTGCTTAGTTTACTTTCTTTATAACAGTGAATCACTTTTAGGGAAGAATCAGTCATAAGTATGGAACAGTGATCCTACCTGAACATCATAAACACTTTTTGGTGTCAATTTATATGCTTAAACCATTTTTCTCATTTCTTTAGTTGCTACTGTACATACTAGTATGTAATAATGTATAAATAATTTGACTGTTTCAAATTTTTTGTTTGTTTATTGAACTATTTAGTTTTCTTTTGTAGCATCTATTTTTTTGTTTGGACCATCATTTGCTTTAGAGAAAACACCTTTTATTTTGACTTGCGTGCATACTGGAAATACTAACTCTCAGTGGTTTAAAAATGGAAAGTCTTTCATGTCATGCTCTCATGTCTCATGTCCACCAAGACCTGGCTACAGTGCATCACTTACTAACTTCTCATTAGCATTGCAAGTAACATCAGCTGACGTCTCTGACCAGTGCTGGAGGTGTAGGATAGACGGCTTGCAATCATATGAACACTGTTTGGATATAGTGAGTAAGTATTATGTCTATTATCTTATAATAAGTAAAAATGGTATTTCCTATTTAAAAACATCATAGCAGTTTAAGATTATTTTAAGACTAATCACTAAAAAAAAAAAGAAATTCTTTGTTTCATCAGGAAATAATTCAGAAATTCTGTCTAAACTGACTGGATAAAAAATTGTTCCGGCAAATTTTAAAAGGATTTTTATATGTCCTGATCCACTGAAAATCTGAGACTTCTCTATCAATTAGAATACTATTTAAGAGTACTTGTCACCAGATCAAGCATGTTCTTTGTTTTGTTATACTTTAAATTGTTGAACCTCTTTGGAGATTCCCTTTAAGATAAAGGTTTGATCATTTAGTTGGTGTAAGTAACTTTAATATCAGTAATAAAAGGTTTGACATGTAAAGAACAAAAAATCCTACAGTAATTGCATAAAAGAAATAGTTTAAGGTACCCAGTTCAAGAGCAGAACTTTATCAGTTTCAGTATTTAAATTTCATTCTCTTCGAACTGAGATCTGTTAACAAAGATTAGATTAAAATAGCCTGGACCTGATTGATGTTATGCGATTGGTAAGATAATAAATTACAAATATAAAATAGAACAAGTTTTTTGTATAAAGAATGTGAATCAAAAGTGGTTTTGTGTACAATCCAATTTTTTTAGAAGTGAGAATGTATGTAAAACTTAGCAGAAAGTGACCTTTAACCAGAACTAGAAGTGATCACTGGAGAAGTGAGATGTTATTTCTGAAATGTAAGCAACATTTCAACACTATAATTTTACTCAAATTTAACACCACACTAATTTGCATAACTTAGCCATCATATTAATTTGTATAGCTCCACAGTAATAGAAAAATGTAAATGCAAGATTTCTTATGCGGTTTACCTAATTAAAATTAAAATGTAATTATGACTAATTAATATTCAAAAAAGGAAAAATACAAATAAGCTAACTGTTTTGCGATTATGCAAACAATATGACATATAGTAAGATGTTACTTACTACACTGCCTTGGCATATTGATTTGGTCACTCTCATAAATGGATATAGCTGACAAAAATTTACATATTTCAGGTGTGATTATGTATATATTAAACACTAGATGGGTGGATAACCAGTATGTACTATCAACATGCTAAAAATAGGCAAATTCAGTGATATTTTTCCATTTATCTGAGGCACAGTAGCACTATGACTAGAATGTGTCATTGCTTGCCACATCTATATTCAATGTCAAGATTCTCTTTCTGACATCACCCACACCTCAGAAATAAGCTAAATAATGGTGATATAAAAGAGCTGTATTTGTAAGGAAGTGCTGGTCAATAAAAATACCATTGAAGGGTCCGGTCAGAGGTAGGGTCTGCAAAACCCTTGATTTTTTAAACAGTGAAGTTAAAAAAAATCTGGAAAAAAGAGATTTACTAAAACATTAATATTCACGTGTATTTTGATAAGAGAGTTATTTCACTTATGCATGTGCACACGTGCGTGCGCACACACACACACACAGAGGCAATAAGTTCAAACTGCTAATTATGTCATTCAAAATTTAACCTCAAAAATCCTTGCCACTGTTACAGAATTAAGGAAAGCCAATTGACAATGTTTAATGCATCCTGGAATTATGTATTTAAAACCAAATAGAATAATATGAAATAAACAGCCTTAAATGCATGTGGATTAAGCTAGTATGAAATGTTTGCCTCTTCATCTTTGATGATAACTTCCTTGTATCTTGGACATGCTCCATATTATTTTAATATCTTTTCTCAGAAACATGTATAAAGATAGCTTTGGAAACCATCACTGCCAACATCTGTACTCACAAAAGATTGTTTAAAAAATGCATTGAAGTACTTGTTGTATTCATCACATTACATATCAGTTTAATATTTCTACCTTTTATTTTTGGTGCTGATGCAGATTTTGTGTAACAAATACTTTGTTTTTTGGAGAAAGCATAGTAGTTCTACCAGTCTCCACAGTCTTACAGTGAAATTCATAGCTACTACAGATAAAAATTTGCTGAGCTTTGTGAATTCAGTCTGTTTTCTTGTAACTTTCTCATCACAGTCATGACATTTGGTAAACTAGTCAAAGAGTTTTTGTTTTAATTCAACAAATCTCAGTTTTTTACCACCAACCCCCCCAGATAGCCATTATCTTGTTTTTTGGCAGGTTCATAATCAGATTTTCCCCATAAGCTTGCTTTATCCATTCTCAAATTCTTTTTGTATCCACACAAAATTACCTTTCTGCCTCACTATTTGCTGTAGATTTGGTAGAGTTTGCAGCATCTATCTTGAACTTGATCACAAAGCTCGTCACTTTTGGCATTTTAAGCTTTCTATGGACATGCAATACATCATCCCTGCTATGAGAATTTCAAATGAATGAGTGATTGCATAGAAAAGAATTGAAGTAGTAGAAATACCTAATATGCTAAAATCCACTGGCAACGCTGGTCTGATACAATCACATGCTCAGACAAGCAGTGCTTTCCTAAGTATTGCTAGACAAGGCAATATTCTGTGAACACAACAGAACAAAAGAGGTGCAGCAACAAACAAGAAAATACCATGAATGAACAATCTATATATTGGTGGTAACATATACTTCAATGGTGCAAAGCACTTGATAGTAGGCCACTAGTGATCAAACTTAGATGGCAGATTTTTCTTTAGTATCTGAACATGCTCTGATCATCTGATCACTGGTTGCCATGTTAACAGTAAATTTCCCTTAAGAGAAGATGATGAGTTCACAGTTTTTATAATAGGCCTACACATTTTTAAAAATGATTTTTGTTAGATTTCGTTAGAAAATGTGTTCATATCCAAAAATTACTGAGATAAACCTGTTTGTTAACTTTATTGTATAAATGGTAATGCATAGTAAACAAAAAGTTTATAGTTTATGGAAGGTTTAAAGTTCTTTAATATTATTAGTAAACATATTGTATTAATACAAGAAACCTAAATCAAGAAATGATGAAATCTGAAATTAAATTAGAAGATTATGAAAAATGCCAATATGCATACACTGGCAGACAAAAGTTCAAGAATAATGGCCTAACAAACATAAATTGACACATGAAATATGTAAAAATAATCATTCCAGCATGAAAATTACTCTGATAGAAAAACGATTTCTTTTTCTTTTGATTGATAAAACAGTAAATATTTTGCATGTGCTTGCTTTTCTTACATTATGACAGAATTTCATGACTAAAAAGGTTTTATAATAAACAAACATATTTTGGCACAAAAACCTAATTTTTAAAGACTGCAAGATAAACAGATCAAAGAGGTATTAGAATTTGGTTGCATAGCCACCATAAACATCAATCACAATGTGACAGTGCTTATGCATGGAGTCAAAACAAATACATTGGTCTATACAAATAGCATCCTAAGTCACTAAGTCAGCTGATTGATTTAGAACAAATGATCCAAATTTCTGGACTTTTTCACCATAGTTGCTTAGTTCATAGATTTTCCATTAGCTTTAAATCAAGGTTTTGAGCCAGCCACTTTAGAACTGAAATTTTTTGATCATCCACTTTCCTTGGATGTGATGAATAAATAGGACCTTTCCTTTTTTTTGGAAAAACAGACCCATACCATAATGGACCTGCCCTGCTACACTTTGAATGGAATGCTTCACCAAATCTTTGCAACACATAAGTTCAACCATTTGATCTAAACCTCTGGAACTATGATTTATCGGACCAGAGCACCCTGACTCTCATTTCTGTGGTTTAATGGATATAGTCTTTGGTGAACTGAAGTTGGATGTTTCAATTCTTCAAGGAAACAAAGGATTTCTTCCCAGCAAAAGACTACATTAATTTAAAATCACAAAGCTGTCTTTGGACAGGTCTTGTAAAGATCAGTAGGTCTTCCAAATCTCATAAAATGTCATTGGTCATCTTTTGCTGATCCATTTTTGACAGACACTATTTCCAGTCAGTCTGAACATTAGTTTTTTAGTGTTTTCCACATCTATGGCATTTGATGTAATTACTTGCTTGTTCATCCAGCTTCCAGGATGGATAATAAACCATTTTACTGAACTCAACCTGCTTAGCAATCTTAAAATATGACAGTTTTTACTTACACATTTCTGTGATTTGACTGCATTTCATTGAACTTAAACTGATGCTTTTTACCGATTGTAAAATGATTTTAAAACATTAGGCATTAGTTTACTATATCTTATTGGTTGTCCAAAAAACCACAAGTACAAACAGACAATTTTTGCATTCTTAAACATTTGTTGCTATGAAATTCCACCAGGACGTAAGAAAAGCAAACACATGCAAAATATTTACAACTGATCATTTTGATGTGTATGTTGGCTGAAAGAACTAGAAATTGCTTTTATGTCATGTGATGGCTAAGCTGACATATTTTGTGTGTCAATCTCTCTTTGTTCTTAAACTCTAGCTATAAATCTGCAAATCACTCTTTCTGGCCATTAGACGGCTCATTGGTTGATGAAACTGGAGATGTGGATTAAATAATTCAGTTGATAAATTTTTCTATTGACTTGCATGTGAATGCTGCACAGCTTGCTCCCTTAAAACAACTGCCTTCACTTTTCTATGGAGCGCAGTTTGCATCTTCCTTTTCTTTCTAGTTTCTCTGGCTATTGAAAATTATTAACTTTGTGTAAGATTGAAAGACTTTTCTTTTCCTGTTGCCTCTGAGACTGCCAATTAATGGTTCAGCAATGGACATTTAAAAGGAAAGCCTGATTTTCTCCGGTTCATTCTTTCTTTAGTTGTTTACTGCTGATACTAGAACTGGGCAACTATGACAGCTCATCATGTTATGAATCTCTCCTCCTGGCCTAATTTGATTATCATTAAGATGAGAAGCCATTTATAAATTGAAACTCAGACACTTCACTTTTCTTAAAGTTATTTATTGAACTGCTAGCAACCTCAGAAGATTTTTTTTTTGTTTGTTTATTACTTGAATTTTAAAATCAACTGGCTGTTAATTTATTTTCTTTTTTTAAATTTTAAAATAGCAGTCACTTCCACAGCTTTTGTTTTAGGTTATTTAATGTTAAAAAAAAAAAGTTGATTGATAAATTCTTTAAATAGATGACTTCAGATGAAATTTCGAAATCAACTTTTCAGAATTTTAGTTATATCTTCAGTAATTACTTTTTCTTTATTTGCCATATATATATATATATATATATAACAAGTGAATGTGTTTTTGTTTATTTTGTATAATTCTACTACAGTGGCCATCTTCTACCTGGCTAAAACCATTTTACCTTTCTTGTCACTTCTTTAGACTTATATGAAGCTACTGAAGATCCCTTTTAACCCATATAATTATTATCCATATTGTATGAAGGTGTTTTTATTTCTCTCATTTTCAACAAAAGCAAGCACAAAAACATTTACATTTAATTGTTTATTCATTAATATTTTTGTTCTCACTTGATTCACTTAGCTAAATATACTTTCTTCAAATGTTTTTAACTGATTATTTTTCAGCTTTTCCACAAATCCACATAAATGGATCCATCATAGTCAGAGAACACAAACAACTCAATATAAACTGTTCAGCTTCAGGAAACCCAACTCCTACTCTATTCAAATGGATATTTCAAAATGGATCAGAATCTCAGAGATTGATGATTGATAATGTCACACGTCACAACGCTGGTAACTACACCTGTACAGCTATTTCAAAGACACCCCATTTTGGTTATTTGACTACAAGACAAACAGTTGAAATCAAAGTTCTGTGTAAGTGGTGATATAAGATGGACAGACAAAGCTTTGAACTGTGTCAAACCAAAGAGGACAGATCTGAAATTAGTAGAGGAATTGAAAAGAAAGAGGCTTTAACTAAAAATAAAAAAAATAGCAAAAATAAAAATGTTTAGCCACAAAATTTATTTTGAATCTTTAAAAAAAGAGAGAAATGAACTTAATCTGCGCTGTATAGAAGTTATAGTATTTTAATATAATACTGAAGGTGTCAGAAAGATAGGGTGAGGGTTACATAATGTAAATAGGTTTTATCAAATTATGGCCATTATGACCATGTTTAGTTTTCGTTCAATAGAGATTTGATAACTGTTTGCATGCCAGTGCAGGATCTTGCAAAAGATCCTGACATTATTTGAAATTAGTCAAATTGAACTGTGGAACTGTGTTCAGTTAATGCCTTACCCACTCAGATGGCATGAAAGCTGCTTATGTAAACAGACAGTTTTTACAAAATGTACAATACCTTACTTGTCTGAAGAAGCTTGATGCTCGAAGAACCAAGACCATTACAATCGGACTAAAGGTGAATAGGTAAAAACAGCAGCACATTATGTACCAACCAGTTATTATTTTGTAAAAAAAACTGAACCGAAGAATGGAGATAGTGGGCTAGGATTTGTAAAACTATATAATTAAATCAATCAGATGCATTACTTTTCTTTGTTTAATTTTAAATCTTTCTACTTCTAATTTAAAGAATCCAGATACAGTCCATTGTTTATGCACTGGAGCAAATATTTAAGCTGGTTTTGTAATAAGTTTAATAAATATCATTAAAATATGCAAATTTATCAGCTATAATTTTGTAATTTTCATATTTCTTAAAGTTGATGATTATTATATGGGTAGGGACTGTGTTGTGTTTCTGATTAGTTGTTAATAATGACAAGACAGTGCAGATGGTAAACTGAGTTTTGTCAATATAAGTATTTCTGTTGGAAACAAATTCATTCTTAAAAAGACTGCTGGTGTGGCAGTATAATGTAGTTGCATGATAAGGTGTAATTACTAATATTTAAAAATGTACTGGATTTTTAAAAATTTAATTAATTCATTGCTACCTTTTATGATTTAGAACATAAATTTTGTCTTAGTGTTATAAAACTGACATTTACTTTAATTTTGTTGTATAACAGGAGATGCTTTTAATAGATGTTTGTTCTTTCTTTTTTAGATCCACCAGATGTGAAGGTGGAAAACATTAACATTACTGCAGGAAAAAGAGCTGAAATCAAGTGCATAGTTAACGGAATACCTTCAAATTACACCTTTCATAAATGGCAGCAGAAGTGGCAGAATCATATTCTACACGAATTTGGAAATGACAGTGCACTGGTATTAACATATCCTAGCTATAAAGATATGGGAACATGGGTGTGCAGGGTACATAATGGGATCAGAGGACTAGATGGCGAATTGGTACACTCTGGATCAACCACTTTCATGGTCAATGGTAAGTTGTTTTGTACAGTGGTGTCACATCACAAGATGACATCATTAAATTCTGAACAGTGTAACTAATTTACAACATTAATCTCTTGTTAAACTGCTAGGGGCATTTAATTGAAGCTCAGCCAGATATGTCTACGACAGTGGTTCCCAACGTTTTTGCACTCGCGACCCCTTACCCAAAAGCTTGAAACCCACGTGACCCCCTACTATCAGCAGCTTGATTTACATTTTATTTTCTGTGAAGTAGAGGGAAAGAAACATCTAACAAAAAATTTATTTAGGAATCCTGTAATTATTTATTAGCAAACTAAATCACAACATTGGTCCAACCTTAATTCACAAAAAGAACAATTATTCTTACAATAATATCAACCTCGGTTCCAACAGCTATCCAGCCCAGCTAGTGGGATGCCTGATGTTGCATTTGAGCGGCAAGCCTTGAAATTCTTGGCAGAGCGTTTGTTAGAGCCAGTCTCATGTCATCTTCGTTTTTATATTGACAAGAGTTGGAAATCCTGCTTCACACAGGTAGGTAGAATCGAATGGAACAAGGACACGTAATTAATATTATCCCAAGCCACTTTTAGCATGGCTACGCGACCCCCCTGGGGGGTTGTGACCCACCGGTTGGGAATCCCTGGTCTACGATGATTCTATTTCAGTTGGATTTTATTTGAACATTTCTAGTATTTTAATTTACTTGCTTTATAGTCTTTATTAAAATTTCAGATCAAAAAAACTAGAATGTTGTGGTTCAGATGGTTATCTTTTCAAAGCATTTTGTAATAATGTAGCAGCAGCTGATTATTTTCATATGTTATTTAGTCAGCAGCAATAGGATGGATGACTGAAAAAAAGCTAAAAACACATGCAAAATTTATGGTTGTGATGCTGTACTTACTGAAAATTACCTAAAAGTATCATGAAGTGTTGAAACAAATGCAGGATTTGGTGGATATTTTAGCTTCACAAGCCGACGTGCATTTTCTTATTATGATGCATAATATACGATAATTACACACAAATGACAATTATGGTCACAATGGTGAATGAAAGACACCTGGATTCCACAATACTCCCCTACCACTATTTAAATAGGCACTTCTATATTGGTAATATGAGTTTTGCGATCAGAAAACCTACCTACCTCTTATTCACCAAACACCTATCAAAAATGTAAGAATACTGTAACAAACACAACAGCTTGATATTGGATGTTGCTCAGTAAATCACCAGTTCAGGATCTCATCTGAACACTGTGCTGCATACAAGTTTTTGTTAAATGATACATAGATAAGAATGTAATTGATATTATTTTATGCAAGTTTTTTTTCACTTTTCAGGACCACCTGTTTTTGGAAAAAATATAAACTTTGCCATAGCATCAAAAGGCCAAAACATTACATTAATACTTGAATTTTTTTCCTATCCAGAATTCACTAATCTTGTCTGGTCTATGGAAACAGAATCTTTTAAAACATTTTCTTTCATTAAAAGTAAAGTTACTTTAAATATATATGGGCATGAAATTGAAAGTGATGGTTACAAGTCTGTTCTACATTTAAAGAATCTGACTATATATAATTTTAAAAAGGAATATGAACTGAACGTCAGTAATGATTTTGGATCAACAGTGGAGGCAGTGACCTTATATGAGATTGGTAAGTAACTTTCTTGTAAGTGTTGCATACTCATGGGAGTCAGAAAACAAAAGTAGGGGATTGCTTGTCAGGCTGAAGTATGGTGGAATGTGTATTTCTAGAACTTCTATGGTAGCTATGAAAGTCTGACAAGAACCTTGAAGAGATGGGAAAAGGGCTGTTATGAAGCAATGTCAGATCTAGCAAGCTAATGATGATTACTTATTTTGCTAAAAGTACACACACTTGAACAAAAAGAAAGCAAACAGAAATGAAATTGGAATGGGAAAGAAACAACTTATGAATTTGTAGGTACTGCAACGAATAAAGCATAATTGATTAAAGAAGAAATGGTACGCTAGCATTAAGTTTTCCAAAGAACGGATTTTGTCATCATTAGGTGGGTACCATGACTGCTGTCAAATGCATGGATGAGATCATTCCAGCTGTAGTTTTCTTTCCTGGCTCAAAGGTGTGGTCCCAACTTCATCTTTATTGATGACAAAGCCTAGCCACACCATGTACATGAAATCAGTGCTGTGCTTCACAGCATCACTCACACAGGGTGGCCTCTGGACATGTTTTGGACATTCTAGGAAGGTGTACGACGTCTTTCGAAGAAGTATCCGACTTTATTTTTTCCCGTGGGGAGTAATGATGTTAGAGAGGCAAAAGTGTGCATAGTGGAGCCACATGCATGGTTTTTGGCGGCCTTGCCGGATGCGTCAGTCGCTGTCAGGCAGCCAGCGTGTGAGGTACTGTACTACTTACTCGTCGCATTTTCATTTCACCTGTGATGACGGAACGTGTGGAGCAAGGATCTTGCATCAAGTTTTGCCAGAAGTCTGGAGATACCCAAGCGGAAACAATTCGCAAAATTCAACAGGCTTTTGGTGACAATGTCATGGGTGTTACCCAAATTCAAAGATGGCCGCACATCGGTGGAGAGTGGCCAGCGTTCCAGGAGGGGTGCCATCAACATGCCGCAATGCAGCTGTTATCGAGAAAGTGCGGACCTTGATAATGGAGGATCGTCGTTTGACGGTGTGGGAAATTGGTGACGAGGCTGGGATCAGTAAAGACCCTGCACATGAAATTTTAAAGGAGGATTTGGGCTTGCACAGAGTGGCAGCGAAATTTGTGCCCAAGCTGCTTTCTCAGGAACAACAATAATTTCATCTTGAGGTTGCACAGGACCTGCTGGATACTGACAACAGGGATCCTGAGTTCCAGAATACCGTGATAACTGGAGATGAGTCGTGGGTGTACAGGTACGACTTGGAAACCAAAGCTCAGTCATCACAGCGGAAACACCCAATGTCGGGTCTGGAGAAAAATCAAGGTGATGCCGACTGTTTTCTTCGACTACTGAGGCATTGTGCATCACGAATACGCACCAGAAGGACAAACAGTTACAAAGGAGTACTGTCAGGAAGTCCTCCAACGTCTTCATGATGCAGTTCAGTACAAGAGACCGGATCTGTGGGCCTCGCAAAACTGGCAGCTGCATCATGACAACGCCCCGGGTCATTCGTCGCAGCTGATCCAAGGTTTCTTGGCAAAGAAAGGCATTTCGCTCATTCTCCAGGCTCCCTACTCTCCAGACATGGCTCCTTCTGACTTCTGGTCGTTCCCAAAAATGAAGATGCCAATGAAAGGCTCCTGCTTTGAGAACCGAGAGGACATCATGCGGAATGTGACGGTGGAGCCTGAGAGCCATTCCGGAAGAAGCATTCCAGACGTGCTTCGAACAGTGGAAGGATTGCTGGGCTGAGTGTGTGGAGGCACAAGGGGCCTACTTTGAAGGGGATTAGCAATTGTACCCCATCAAGTACGTAATTTTTTTTTCCCCAGCCTAATGTCGGATACTTTATCGACAGACCTCGTATTTGTTTTTGATTAGCTAGAAATCGCCCCGATCAAATAATGGCACGAGATTTCACAGCAGCAGATCATTTGATTTGGTCAATTCTAAGATTTTTACTAGCTTTTATTGGATTGAATCACGGTCTCACACATTGCTGAAGCCATTTTTTGTCAATGTCAGTTTGTCTGAGATCATTTTTAGACAAGTGTTGTTGTCAAACAATCTAACTTAGCTTCCACCAAATCATGTTTTTTAAATGGAGAATTTAGATCAGTGTGCAGGTTCTCTTCAACCAGAATATGAACATGTGTGTACATTTAAGTCTGGTGATATCCAGTACATGTGTCCTGAGACATTTTTTAAAATAACTTAAATAGTTAGAATGGTGTACAATTTCATTGACCATCACACTATAATTTAGCAGTTATCACAGTAAATACAGTCTGTGATTTGCTTTAATCTAATGTTTCAACACTTTCCTTAAAAAATTTCAACTGCTAGATAGTTACTGACTTGTATACACATATATTCATTGTGAAAACTATTTAGAATTAGTAAAATATAGAACACTAATTTTAATGTAAAGTTGTTTTTTTTTTAAAAAAGGCAACTTATTTCAAAAAATTATCAGAAGATCAAATTAGTGCATTTAGATTACTCATTAGTACAGAAAAACCAATTTAAAAACACTTCAGCTGTTTTTCACTTTTTAAAATTTATTTACATTTACGTTGCTTGACATCAAAAATACTATGTGGTGCTTAAGTTCATATCTGAATGACTTAGATAGAGAAGTCAAAACGTGATGTCATGACCACCACTGTTTAATTTAAAGATGTAGTACTAGTAATTTTATATTGAAATTTTTACATGGCAAGTTCTTGCTACTGTTCATGGGTAGAGACTTTAAATGAAATGCATGGATTTATACACATGTATTCAATTAATAAATACAGACAATCATTTATGGTCAGCTCTGATGAAAGTACAAATTATTGGTATATTTAATCTTTTCAAACATGAGTAAGAAGATATTTAATATTTATCTAAATTTTAACTTAATGGCTGTTTTAACTATTGCCTGCTTCTCACCACGATATCTTGCAGTACTACTTTTGCACGAATTTTTTTCTTTTTACTGATGTTTTAGTTATGACTTTAAAATGGTTTTTAATTCCACAAAAGCAAAGCCAATTTATATCTTACAGTCAAAATTCTAAGAGAAATTTTTCAAATATATGTTGACTCCTGAAAATGAATAATGTGCAGGCGACACCCAGATTTACTATAATATTGTAAAATAATTTTTTAAAACAGTTTTTTTTTTTTATTTTCATAGATTCAACATTTCTAAGTAATACAGGTTGAGAATCCCTTATTCGAAATCCATGGGACTGAATGAGTTTCTGATTCCAGAATATTTTGGAATATAGATATACCGGCATAATTTGGTAGTTAACCCACTGGGGAGTGGGGACTGGGCACAAGTTCATTTACAACATTATAACTGCATATGGATACATATAGAAGCCTACAGGTAGTTTTATGCAATATTTTAAAATCATTTTGTGCATGAAACCGCAAGAAAGAGATGTACATTTAACCATCAGAAAGGTAAGCCATCACTATGGTAGGCCTACTGGTACCATAGGGGCATTTTCGGGCCTTTTCGACATTTTCAAAGTATATTCAATACCAACAACAAATCACAAAAATAACGGTGATCAATGCACATATGTCAAGCGTGGCCCATGTGTCACCCAGGAACATTCCCAGAACCTGAAATTTTCCACTGAAGGTGCTTCAAAGATATTTTGGATTTTGGAGCTTTTCAGAATTTCGGATAAGGGATTCTCGACCTGTATATGCTATTTTTACCTGTTGATAGGTCAATTTAGGCTGATTTCTGGCTGATGGAAACTTATATGCAACCAATTTTAAATTTAAAATAGAAATACTTTTACATTAAGAATGTAGGTGCAGATTACACTTAACAAAACCAAAATTTGTTTAAAATATTTTTCTCTTTAGATAGAAAATAAAATAAAATTTATAGGTCTAGTGAGAGTATGGTGCTCCTGTTAACAGGTGAATCTTGGCCAGATAACATTGTGGTGATGCTATTTCAGCTTGGTTTCATTTGAATGTATTTCCATAGTATACACCGAGTAATTAGTAAAATTATATTTACAGAAATATATATTATTTATTTTTAGAAAAACAGTATATAATGGTACAAAGGAGTGGACAGCCAGGAAAGCCAGCTGGAACATTCTGGGGCTATGTCTTGTGTTGTCATGCTGTGCTGTTTCTTTTAGAAAAACACATCAACAGTTTAATTTAAAAGATGGCAGGTACACTACAATTTTACCTTTTTAAAAGTGTTTGTATGTATTTAACAATAATATTTTTTGACAGTCAACTGAAAGAAAATAAGTGCAAACTGTGTTCCATGTCACCTTTTAATACACTCCTCACCATCATCTAGCACTGAATGTGGCTTAAAAATCATCCTCAACTTACTGCTCTCAAATTTGATCGTCCCTTATTTAAATTCCAAAACGGATGTTTCACTGCCTTTTTGACAGTATTATTACTAGGTCCTAATAAAGAGAGACGCAGTAAGGGCAATGATGTAATATAGTTTACTATGTGATGCATGCTCAATTTTGAGACATACTTGAAGGGTAGATGATATCTGATGTAGAAAAAGGAAACATTTGGTGTTAATGTGTAATTTCTAGTTGTGCACCTTCATCCACTGTCTTAACAGATGCACACAAACAAATCTAATTTTCTTTTATTGTTTCTCATTCATCAAAATGCTATGTGTTTATGAGATAACTTTTATTATTAATTATTAGCATTAATCATAATTATATTTTTTTTTAAATTTCAAGACCATTTATCTGTGTTTTACTAACCCAATTAATGTTAGAGAACAATGCATGTAGAGCAAAACCGTCATTCTCTGTGTTATTGGTTGATGTTGCACTCCATTTCTGCTCTAGACCAATACTCAGTTTAGCAACACACAATGATATGCCTAAGCTAAGTTTTCTTCTGCTATTGTAACTAATCATAGTTGTCTCTCTCAAATAATTATTTTGTCTTAATTTTAGATAATAATTATTATTTTATTTTCAATTTTAATTTGAAAGTCATGTTATTTTGTTGGTTGTAATATTTAATCAGTTATACATTGTGGAATGATCATTAAATTTTGAACAACATTTATAGGAATCTCCATCATGTCACCTTTATCTAATTAATTTCCATGCACATGAATGGCCTAGAAGTGAACAGGCATTTGGCATGGAATCATCTTTCAACTATCATAAATGTTTTGCTAAATTTTTTTCCCCATTAATTTTCTGTACATTTTTCCCTAGCAAAAAAAAACATCTGCAAAATCTCTGAACATAGGCAGGTGCCTTTGGTATCTAATCCAAAAGATATGATTTATAGAAATGAAGATCACAAACTTTATAGTTTCTAAATTTTCCCATATCTGTGAAGAATCTTTTATTGTTAGAGATAAAAAGTGACAGACCACTGTCACTTAAATAGTAAATTTAGAGGCACTGCATGTAATGAACAATTTAACTTTTAGGTACTGCAATCACATATCCATTATATTTCAAACTTTATCTAATTGTGATACACATCTCTCCTTTAAAGAACCTGTTAATAAAGAAATAATGGCCAATTAAGTAATAAACAAAGGTCTTGATATGTTACTGATGACAGAACAAGGCATATGACAAGGAATTTCTGTGATGCCACAGAGGAATAGTGCATTTAACATCACCTATGTAAATATATCTAAAGATAATATAAAAACTCAAAATATTTAACATAGGTATAATTGGTGGGGGGGAAGCATTAGATCTCAGCCCCAAAGACCTCTTGAGATGATCAAGAGTAAAGTTTTTAAATGTAAATTGTGACCCAACTAAAGAAAAGATTAAACCTGATTTAACAATGGTGTGATATATAAAGTAGACTTAGAATACTCCAAAGAATTATATAACCACCACAAATATCCACTAACTGTAGAAAAGCTGCTTTCGCAAAATGAATAGCTTTCACCATATTAAAATAATAGGATAGAAGATAAAATAGGAGTTAAACCTTCTGTTAAGAATTGCTAAACTTTGTATGATAAAAAACATATTACATTATATAAATCTCCAATTTTAATTAGATAATAAAAATACATAGAGCTATTACTTTTAATCAGTCTAAAACTCTTTATTGAGTTAAATACAGACATGAGGACTATCTTCCAATGATTTTGAACAACTTTTATATGCTAACGAATAACTCTATAAAAATAAAGTTTTAAGAGTTTGCATAACCACAGGGCTACTTAGAAAAATCTCATATTAATAAAATTGCATAATACTACAATAGAGATATTACTAAAACCTAATTTTCTTACACGGAAAATAAACTAGTAAATTTTAACAAATTTTGTTTCTTTGGAACGTGTAATTTAGATTATTCCAAAAACTTCACTTTAATGTTATGGAGTCAAAATACAAAAATAATCTAACTCTATTATTTTCAGATACAGATTCTTTTTTCTACCACATGAAAAAAGAAGATATATGTGAAGATATGAAAGAAGATATATATTATATATATATATATATGACACTTTTGCTTACTTAGTAAATTATCCTTCTAAAATAAAACAATGTATCAAAAAATTTATGAAAGATTAGTGTTTCAGAAAAATAATTAATTAAGTTGATTCAGATCTAAAATCTAGCAATATATCTTGGCTCAAAAAAAGGTTTGTCATGGAATTTTAAAAGAATTAAAACTACACTATATAATACAGAACAAATAAAAATGTTAATTTAAGTAAATCTAGAAACCACAATATTCAATCTAACTAAAGTTGCAGCCAGGTTCTACTGTGCCTGCAGTGTCTCATGGTTAGTGATAATGCTGGTACAGGCTTTTCTTTACTGTATACCAGAAGCCAATTATGTACAGTTCGCATGCAGACATTGACATTTGTTGCATTTTAAAGTTCAGATTTTAACTGAGTTGCTCTCTAGACATGGTTTCTCCTTGTTTTCAACATCAAAAAGCAATCTTGGTGATGCACTGTTGACTTGAATTTATCTCCTCAATGTATTCTAGCAACATTGAATTACTCCAATTTCTGTGGTCATCATCTGTTGTGCAATTCATTATCAACCAACATTTAAAAATGACCGATTTGTTGATGAAGCACTTTTTCAATGTCAAAAGGAGTATGCAGCACATTGGCATCTATAGGAAAATTAAAGGTTCGTATCAAATCTTGATGCACTTGAGGTAATTCAGTCATAAATTGGATGATGGTCTGAAAAATTGTTAGAGACTGAGAGTAAACCATACTAGTATTAGGTGTAATAGTGATGATTTGTTGAAAATCATGTGATCCTTAGCAAACTATGAGTGGTATACATATGCATTTGTAGGTCTTATGGATCCTAAATAGCTACCAACAACTATGCAGTAAAATTCCCAATGGTAGTCAACAGACAAATCATAGAACCAGCTACTCATTTCCAACAGTTGCAAAATGGTGCAAAACAGATCAAAGCTGCTGTAAATTTCAATATTTCAGTCACTTATCTGCCGACTACATACATAATTACTAGATTGGTAAGTCCTGGTATAAGCTGTTCCCATTTTGTCATAATGAATGGATGATTAAATAACTAGCCCTGCAAAAGAGGGTAATCACTGTTTCCCAGATCTATCAATACTCACTCGTGGCATCGAGGTGGTAGGAGTTGGAGATATACACAAAAAGAATCAACTAATTTCATCATATAAGATTACTCACTAAACATCCATTTATTAATTGCTCTTTAAGCATTCACCATTGGTATATTTAATTAACCTGGATGAAGCACCATCATCATTGGACAAAAGTCCAATGGCAACAAATAATGTTTTCTAATAAAATTAAGTTCACTTTTATTCTCTGGTAGGCTAGATATATGGTAGCATCAGGAAATGTGCTGTGCTGCTGCCATTGTTGCTACCACAACATTGTGGTGCTGTTAGGCCAACAAAACTTTCCTGGTGATTGTTCAAGGGTGTCTGGCTAGAATTTGTAAGATCAATGGTCTTGCCTCTTCTTCAAATGGTACCAGAGTTTGTTTCAAGATTTTAATGCCAGGTTACACAAGACTAAAATCATCACCAAACTCCTTAAGACCAAGAAGAGCACTACAATGAATTGCCTAGCCATACCCCTGAGATCTTTCATTTTTTGTGCATCTATGGGATCGCCCTGATAAATGTTTAAGGTTCAAGAATTTTGCACCACAAAATCTATGTTCTGAATTTCTTCAACACATGAGTAGCAAACAATACAGGCATACTTCTTATAGGTGACCAAGCATGTACAGACAATGTGCTAGCTGTTTAGAGTCCCAAAATGAGAACATTAAGAACTGAATGATGATTTCCTTACTTCTAGCACAGATATGACATCATTCCTCCATTAACATGCAATGAAATCTATGGGATAATTTGCCTAAGGAATTGTTTCTATAACTTAAAATTGCTTTGTATTTTTCTTCACATATGAAAAAATATATATATACAATATCAAATTCCAATATCCTTAGATTTTTGTGTCCAGATTATTAGTAACTGTAATAGCCATAATTATCAGTGAAGCTCAGAATTACTGTTTATTGACATGAAAAGATCCAGACACAAAATATTGGTTATCAGCTGGGTATTAGCCACATTTTTATGAGTCATCTGTGGTTAAAAAAAGACAGGGAAATCAGTCAGGAAATTTCAAGAACCAGTGAAGCAATGACGATGCCCTCTTGAGAGATCTGTAACGCTTCACATAATTTTCTAACAAAAGTAACCACAAACACAATTGGGCAATCCAAAGCAGAATAACCATTGTTTGTTAGTTCCATTTACATGGTTTTTTCCTGCCTGTGAGTTGTCCATAAAATGGTTTCTGCCACATTTGTTTACAATAGCAATTATTTCAATTTTGGGGTCAATCCCTGGATGCCACTATGAAACATCAAAATGATTTGTTATTTGTTTATCCTACAATTTTTTAGCTGGTAGATTCTTGATATTATACTCTTGCTGACATTCATGCTGAAGTAAAGGTTTTTAAGAAATAGAGATGGGAGAGGGAAACATAGCAGAGCTAGCGGACATTTTTACTGTGAATTCTATTATATATAATAAATATAAGCACATCCACACAAACACTTTCTGGTCTCCTGGTTATTTAAGACATTGAGTTTTGATCTGTCTTAAAAAGGTTAAATGGGCATTTCCTGCAAACTTTCAAATTAGATAATCTAACTGCTAATTTCATTTTTTTATTTAATAAATAACTCCTACATTTTTTCCAAAAAATCTGTTTTCACAAACCTACATCTGTTGTTCACTCCACAAATACATGCAACAGTAAAAAATTCCATTTATTTTGCAACTACTTAAAGGATTAGGAAATTTTTAAAAAATTTAATAAATGCAAAATGCAATGAATTAAATTTTAAAATGCTGACATTTAGTTAATGGTGGACTATTACCTCTGTCATTGCAATTTTCATTGCTACATTTTGGGGAGTTTGTTTATACCTTTCTGATTTTTGGGATACGAAACTGCTTAGTCAGTACCTTGCCAAATTCACAGGCAAGAGGTTTCTGGTTTGAATAGCACCAACAACATTCGAAAATAGCATCAACAATGGATACGAAGACAGCAAGAAAATAAACTTTTTCAAAACATAGCAATACAAATTCCAATGACAAAACTCAGCTATTTAAAGGTCAATACATATGATTAAAATGCAATTTGGCTAGGAGTCTTGTTGTTCCATAAGAACTGAAATCACTTTGTATTATAAATATAAACAAAGTCTGTATAAGTATAGGAATAAGTGAATTCCCTAACACACAAGTTCAGCACGGGGTGGGCCCCAGGCACCATAAGCCAAGTCTTATGCCAAATTAGACTGTCATATAATTGTGAACATTTCACATACTATGCTAGTGTGTAATATTTTTTTAAGCTTAGGTTATTGATAAATGACTATTATTTTCTTACTAATTATTAATTAGTAATAAAAATTCTTGGGTGCACAAATAGAGTTTTTCCCCAGGTGCCAAAAACATTGAATATGGCTCTGCCATAATTTAACTTCTGTCTTGTTAGAAAAGGCTGATTCAGTGAGTGTTGAATGTGTATCCCAGAGGATGAACAAGTTGAATTAGCTCTTCAATGAAATTCAGCCAAATCATCATTAAAATATTAATTTGGGATGCAATAGGAAAGGAAGAGTTCTGGAATTTTTCCATACTAGTAATGCTGCAAATGTACTCTAGAAACCAGTTATCTAAGATGATACAGTCCAAGACTATAGCATGGTAATTCAGAGTTTTATAGGTGTTTGCTGCTCTGACAAATTTGGAGAAATCTCTGGAAGAGTAAATGGATAAACAACTAAGTATGTATTAGTTTTCACAAATTTTGTCCAGTAATGTCTCATAAACCTCATTAATTAGAAAAATGTTCGTCTGACCCTTCCATTTTCTCAAGTGATGGTGCTAATGCATAATTAGTTATCCAAATAAAAACTTTTAAATATCACTGCAAGATTTTCTCCAAACATTCTTCAGTTAGAATAAAAAACAACAAAAGAGTAGGGGTAAATTTTTGAAGTTATGTAAGTTTCCCCAAAACCCTTCCAGAAGTTTGTTTGATGTCATCTTCATAAACCGGGTTGGGGGAGTTGAAAAACATTTTAAGTGAACAGTTTTATTGTCAGAACATATTTTAATGCAAATAATTAAGTAAATCAACAAAAATAAAAAGTTATCAAACGAAAGTAACCATTTAACCTAATGTAGTACATAACTTCATTAAAGTTTTTCATATGACTATCCTAAAATGTGACGCCAACATGGACCAAATGGGACGTAATAGACGGTAGAAGTAATGAATTGTCTCCCTTCTACTGGGATTAGGGTTAGCGAGTTAGAACGCTGTGAAGCAGTCGTTGGTTGGGTGTGAAGGAATTTATTTCGTGAGCTATATCTAGAGTTATCCGCCCCTGACCCTGTGGATCGTGGACCGTGTCCACCTGCTCTCTATTCCCGATATATCCGTTCATTCTTCTACATAACCTCACCTTAGAGCGAATTATTATCTAAACTGACATCCCTGGTTTCTAACGATAATCAACATCAGTATTCACCCGGCCAATTAGAGTTTTATGCGGTCGGTCTGTCACAGCTCCCGTGGCTGGAGTATCTCTGGAAAACCTCCTCATGGTGCCCGGAAACTGGCCGGGGTTCTAATAAACACGTCAAACACCAGCATTGAATGTTTGGAATAATTTTACCAAAATGGGTCCGACAGATATAATTAAGGGCGATGGAGAAAGGCTCCACACCTGCGCCAACCTGACCTCACGGACGATAGTCACTTCTTTAAGACCGCAGACTTCAAAGAAAGGAGTTGGCGGCATTAATCCTGAATAACAGAGAAGAATTAACGGTGACGCTGTTTTCTAGTTAATTATAGATTTTTAAAAAAATTAATCGACCAAAAAAATATGCAGTCGCCCGCAGGGGGACTTGAACCCACGACCCTCAGATATCCAGAAGCCATCTGTCTCTTAAAAGTCTGATGCTCTACCGACTGAGCTATGCGGGCACTGAATAACAGTCCTACAGTGACTGTATTCAAAGAGTAATAAGCCGATTAATAGGGATGCAAAGTTACTTTTAATTTTTGTTTTCTTTGTTCGATTTTATTTAGGAAAAAAAACGGAGTAAAATGATATATAGTTAATAATAACACTGTTTTGTAAATATTGACCAGCGACCGACAAGGGGCTAGGTACTACCGATGACGACAACAGAGTTTTATTTCAAAGTATAACTATTTTCACGTGTGTGTGTATACACACACAAATATATATAATAAACGCGCACCTGTAAAAAAAAATAAAACAGCTTTTCAAAAACAGAAGCAACATCACCCGAGATCGGGCGGCGTTCACCTTCCGGGTGAGCGGTGCATTCTGGGAGTGAGGGTTCAACACGGCGTGAAGCGCCGGAGCACGTGTAAACTGCTAGTATGGGAAAGCCAGGTAGGATGAAAGTATCTTGCTCACCTTGTGTGTCTGCTTACTTCATAAGCTGCGTGGCGTTGGGGGAGGATTTGTGCCACACTTTTGACTCGTGCTGCCATCCGCCAGCCGGTCCTACTAACTGTAAACCCTCCGACTGCATGGACATCACCTAGAGGAAGCATAGAGGTGATGAGCCAACAACAGCTACTGTTGTCGTTTGCCCACTTATTTCGGTTGAGTGGCTAATCTACACAAGGAAAACATTAAGTACGGTTCTATATGGATGGTTGTATTGTAGCGAATTCTTTTCAGTAGAATAGGGCTCAAGGTCTATCCCTGCGATGGGCTGGATGGACATGCTACCTCACATCAGCCCAAAGGGCACCTTTACCAGTCACGAACAACAACGCGACGGCTTCTTGAAAGGTCTTTGACCAGTCTTTTGTTAGCATTTGTTTTAAACAATGGTCTTCTTCTGATTCATTTGTGTTGGTCTCAGAATGATGTGGTTACCTACCTGTTTATTACTGCCATTATTGGAGATGGTTGCTTTAGAGCATAAAAGGTCTTCTTCGATGACTCGGTTAGTGGCATATTGTTGTTGTTTTTGTTTTTTTTTGTCTTTGCAGGCTTTTCACCACGTGAAGGTGGTAGAGGAGGGGACCGCGGCGGATCTGGCGGTAGAGGAGGGGCCGCGGCGGATCTGGCGGTAGAGGAGGGGACCGCGGCGGATCTGGCGGTAGAGGAGGGGGCCGCGGCGGATTTGGCGGTAGAGGGGGGGACCGCGGCGGATTTGGCGGTAGAGGTGGGGGCCGCGGCGGATTTGGCGGTAGAGGAGGAGGCCGCGGCGGATTTGTTGATAGGAGAAGAAGTGGGGGATTTGGTGACAGAGGAGGACGTGGAGGTCGGGGCGGAGGACGAGGATTTGGGAGAGGTGGGGGTAGAGGAAGAGGTAAGTGAAACTGTCCAATGTTGTGCTTATTAACAAACGGGTGTAACACAACGTTGAAGAAAGTCTTCGACAATGCACGGAGGCCTATAGTGGTCATAATAGATCACTTGTGACATTCTAGGTACCCGGATTCTATAATCTCCATTTAAATTCCCTGGATTACAAACATGATTTTGTAGCAGTTATGTCCCTTGCTCCAGCAAACTGTATCGCGTGCTTGAATGTGCGTTTGACTGGCGGAGGTGGCATCATATTTCATGTGTAACCCTCATTTGAAGTGCTCTTGCTTCTTAATCTGCATTCAGACAGACAGTCTTTTTCAAGGGTCATTTCTCAGAAGCTTGAAGAAATAATAGTCTGATATTTTTTAAAAAATGAACAAAACTGATGCTGAGAATAATTCTCTGCTAACAGCAAAAGGTGTTTATTAAAAACATGATTAAGTTGACTTTTTTTTTTGCATTTAGTTGAGGAATTGACTCGGCGGCGGCTCGCACCTAAAACTTTGAAGTCATTTTGCTCACAAATTGTTTTAGATGTTTGCATACTTGCAAAACAGTTGGCCTGAATTGTGGTAGAGTGAAGCCGCCATCGTCCAATGTTAGACCACCCCCTGGCGGCGTTAACGCTGCCGTACACCTCTTAATTAGTCCTTTGTTTTTTTTTAAATTTAAAGAAGAAAAATATTTCGACTTCTAGTGAAAGGTTGATAAAATGCAAATTTGGAAGAAGAAAAAACTAAATGAACTATCCGACATATTTAGAAAAGTGGACAAACTTTCTTCCTCTTTTTTGTTAAAAATCTGCTTTTGTAGAAGAAATAATGAAGGCAAATGTATTGAATGGGTTTTCTCTTGTTTAGAATCGTTTTTTGTTTGTCTTCTGTTGTTATTATTCAGCAGGTGGTCGTGGTGGAATGAGAGGCGGTATTAAAGTTTTTGTGGAACCACACAGGCATAATGGTAAGAAATTGGTGGATGGATGCTGAAGAGACCAGACAGACAAAAATTTGGATGAAATATTTAAATTTGCTTCATAATGGCACATCAATTTACATAAACATTTTGCTGCTACACTTAAAAGAAATTGGGGAAGGGTAAAATATAGCTCTTGAATACTTTTATTTCAGAAGTTGCTTCTAAATTTCCAAAATTTCTAATTCATGGTAATTTTTAATGTAGAAAACTGCAAAATGAAGCAAGATTTTTTCTATTTATTTGTGATTCTGGCCTTCTTGAATTCCTGATATGAAAACTGGACATTTCACGTTTTTCTTTGCATCTAATGTGAATGAACCCAAACACATTTGTATTTAAAGGCTTTTAATTTATAAATGACCAAATTTTACTAAGCCAGGGATTCTCTCAATCTGTTAGGTTGAATTTGATTTCTCCCATTTTGTCTATTTACCATCTCTTACCTAGTTGTAGACAGTCTGCTTGGCCTGAGATGTTGGATTAGTAGCATTGCCACAATACTAATCTATTTCTTCATATAGTTTCATCATTCTTTTGCACACATTTTCTGATTAAGTATGACTTGTAAAAAATTTTAACTGTTTTATTGGTACACAATAGTCTTAATGTCACCTGTATTTGCTAACATTTTAAATTGATCATAAATATGAACAGCAGAAAAATTTGAAGATTACTTTGTGATATGATTTGTATATTTTGAGAGAGAAAAAATTTTTAAATAGTTTTAATCAAGCTTTAAAAAAACAGCATACAACAAATCAAGAGGCATATATTTTAAGTTTGCATGAGTAAACTCCATCTGTAATTCTTTGGAATGGAAAATCTGGGGCAATACAAATTTGCTTACCATTTTATACTTGTTACTGTAATTCCTTTATTTAATTTAGTTTGATAGTTTTTTGGTTTTTTTTTTCTTTGCAGGAGTTTTCATTGCCAGGGGAAAAGAAGATGCTCTGGTCACCAAGAATCTTGTATTGGGTGACTCTGTTTATGGAGAAAAAAGAATAAGTGTTGGGGTAAACAGCTTTGCTTCTGACATTGATACACATTTTTCTCAAATACTCACAAGCAAGTTTATGCAGTCAGAAAGGCTTTATGTAAAAAAAGAAAAAATTCTGTTGTAAATTACTAATTTTTAGAACATTAAATGTTTAATGTGTTTTGCTTGACAGAGTAAGTATTATAGAAGTCTAATCAATTAAAATAGTTGGGCTTGTTGTTAAATTTTCTTAGGATATTACTCTCTCTGCAGTGCTAATCATCAATCTGTGTGAAAGTCCATTCATGTTTATCTACTTTATTTTTAATGGCTTTGTTAGCACTTGGAAGGAAGTTCTTTTAAGGCCATGCTTTAAAAACCAGTCAGCTGCTGCTTTTTTGCAAGTTCAGTTGTTGATGGTTTAAAACCCACTGGGCTGTAGGGTTTGCATCAGCAATTCTGGAACTGTGTGAGCAAACTAAGAAGAAAAGGTTGGACAGATGGAATGGAGAAAATGAAAGAGAGGCAGGGGCAATTCTTACCTATGTTTATGACAGGAGAGTTTGAAATCTACAATACCCTTCTGGCATTCTTACCAATCTTTAGCCACTCTTGGTGCTTTGTTGTTTCTGAACTTAAACCATTTGTGGAGAAACCATTAATGCCAGTAACTACGCAAAGTGTTTCTCTTTGTTCATTGTTCCAATAAAGTATCTGTGCTAGAGAAAAATGTGCATTCATAAATAGATAATAATGATTAACTTTAATATTATTAATTTGTTTATCTAGGAAGGTGAAGACAAAATTGAATACAGAGCCTGGAATCCATTCCGATCAAAGCTGGCTGCAGCTATTCTTGGAGGGATTGACAAAATCCACATGACACCAGGGGGCAAAGTGTTGTATCTTGGAGCCGCCTCGGGAACAACAGTCAGCCATGTTTCTGATATCATTGGCCCAGTGAGTAGTTAGGGACTTTTTTTGAATATGGATTAATTTGTGCTGCTACTGTTGCCAAAGAAGATCTAAAAATTGGTATTTCAAAAAATTGTTTTCTGAATCAAACAACAGCTATATTTGCCATTTTGAATAAGACTTGTAATGATGAATTTGTGAAAAATCCAGAATTAGTTTTACTTAACAAAATTGAATATGGTACTTGGAGATGTTAGGATAATTACTGTTGTTGCTGGGCAGGGTTTAACTTTTATGTCATGTATGGATTGGTAGATATATTGTATTAATTATTGAAAATTGGTTTGAATGAAAAATTAGGTCCATTGTACATTACATTTGATATAATCGAATGTGGCAGTTTGTCATTAACTAATAATGGAATGGTTGAGTGTAAATTGGTGGATTTTCAAATAAAATGTACACAACTACAAAGATGTCAGCCTTAGATACATCGTGTGTAATTTCTTAATCTATCTTAGGTTTGTACAAGAGCATTCTTTTTTGAGTAATTTTTCAACACCTGCTTATACATTTTTTTTGTGTGTGTGTTATGCCTGATATCACTAGCAGCCAACAACAAAGTTCAGAAGCTTTGATCCCTTTCAAAGAAAATAAATATAGAATTCCAACTGTGCACATCAGATCTTTGTTTCCTGAAATGTGGTTTATTGTGGTACATTGCCGCTTCTAATTGTAGGAGGGAGTGGTTTATGCTGTTGAATTTTCACACAGAAGTGGAAGGGATTTGATAAATGTGGCCAAAAAGAGAACAAATATTGTTCCTATCATAGAAGATGCTAGACATCCACACAAATACAGAATGCTAATTGGTAAGTGTTACTATTTTTATGACAATTTTTTGCCATGAGCAAACAAATTAGCAAGATGCTTCCAATCTTCAGTTACTGGCAAAGATATTGTTTGTTTTGGCCATCTGAAGATGCTAACATCCTTCTAAATGTGACTGGTTATTAATATTTTTTTAGTAGCTGGTTAAATTTTCAACTTTTCTTGATTTAAAATTGACTGTAAAATGACAAAATTAGGAAAACTAATCATTAAAACAAGTGAAATAAAACCTTAGTGAAGTATATGTATATCTACAGCCTTTCTTCCATACTAGATAATCGTAGTGGGACCTCTACACACACAACTTTCTGTAAGGTTAATCATTTAAACTCTCTGGCAATTGCATGATGGCTATTCGTTCCATGCTAATGAAGCTATCAGAACGAACACCTCTGCTGGCCAGGTTAGAGTGCCCAGAGCACTCGGCCTGACCTAGCGAACCTATTGGAAGTCCCTACTAGAACTTCATTTTCAGACACAACGTAAAACAAACAGTATCTTAAATGTAGTAGATCATTCTAAGTAAATTAGATTATTTTTTTTTTTACTGCCAGGTAAATGTGACTTCAATCAAAAGAGGCTGAGCCTAATGGCAGAAGGTTCATTGACACTCCACCAGAGCAATGATCGACTTGCTGATAGTTCTTGTGGATTAGAAGGGACTACATTTGTTTTGGCTTTTTCTTCTCTTTAAAGGGGCTGAAACTGATCCATTAACAATACCTGGAAGTGGAAGTCTGGGTTCTCCTTTGGACATCAGGGATGATGTCATTTTTATGTTCACCATCAACCCACACTTCAGTTCAAATGAAGGTGTGGGAAAAGTTGTCTAAGCAATTTTTCAGGACAGTGTAATCACTTCAAAGTTTTCCTACTAAAAAATGTCTTGTTTGTATGTTTGGCTTGGCACAATATTTCAGGGAAGGTTTTAATTACAACACAGAGTAATTATGCTTATGATCCATTATGGGTGTTGTTTTTTTCATTAATGTTATGATGTATCTCCTAATTTTGGGATTTTTGAAAATTAAAATTCCCTGTAATGAACCTTGATTTGTACTTGTGGCACCCATAGGTTTTACTAGCTGGAATTAGTTTTTTTTCTGGTTAATTAATATATTGGAAACTTCTGACAACCAGCTTTGGATGTGTTCTTAATGATATTAATCTAGTTTTAGTGTTGGTGTTCATTCCTATGCTTACAGTATTGTTGTGTTGGTTTCCAGGCATGGTTGATACAATATTTGCTGATGTGGCACAGCCAGACCAGGCCAGAATTGTTTCCATCAATGCTCATACATTTCTAAAAAATGGTGGACATGTGGTTATATCAATTAAGGTAAATATGCAGCACTTAACCATTTAATGCAGTCATTCTGAAACAGTACAAACAATATACAGAATGAATTGTTTGCCAATGCTATATCTATACTTTTACTATCTGTGAACAACTTTAATTTAAGAGCCATCACATCAGAAACTTTCTAAACAACCCTATCTACAAAGAAACGTACATACTGTATTTTGCAAAATTATTTTCATTTATATTTCATGAAAAACAGCATGGAGTTGTTTGAAAACATATCTGACAAGTATATACGAGGTTTGTCGAAAAAGATCCGAACTTAGGCTAGAAAAAAAAATTACGTACTTAGTGGGATTCAATTGCTAATCCCCATCGAAGTAGGCTCCTTGTGCCTCCACACACTTAGCCCAGTGATCCTCCTCCCACTGCTCGAAGCACGTCTGGAATGCTTCTTCCGGAATGGCTCTCAGCTTTGCTGTCGCATTCTGCATGATGTCCTCTCGGCTCTCAAAGAGGGAGCCTTTCAGTGGCATCATCATTTTTGGGAACAACCAGAAGTCAGAAGGAGCCATGTCTGGAGAGTAGGGAGCCTGGCGAATGAGTGAAATGCCTTTCTTTGCCAAGAAACCTTGGAGCAGCTGCCAGTTTTGCGAGGCCCACAGATCCGGTCTCTTGTGCCGAACTGCATCACGAAGACGGGGTACTTCCTGATAGCACTCCTTTGTAACTGTTTGTCCTTCTGGTGCGTATTTATGAAGCACAACACCTCGATAGTCGAAGAAAACAGTCAGCATCACCTTGATTTTTCTCCAGACCCGACGTTGGGTGCTTCCACTGTGATGACTGAGTTTTGGTTTCCAGGTCGTACCCGTACAACCACGACTCATCTCCAGCTGTCCCGGTATTCTGGAACTCAGGATCCCTGTTGGCAGTATCCAGCAGGTCCTGCACAACCTCAAGACAAAGTTGTTGTTCCTGAGAAAGCAGCTTGGGCACAAATTTCGCTGCCACTCTGTGCAAGCCCAAATCCTCCTTTAAAATTGCATGTGCAGAATCTTTACTGATCCCAGCCTCATCTCCAATTTAGCACACTGTCAAACGACGATCCTCCATTATCAAGGTCTGCACTTTCTCAATAACTGCATTTCAGAATGTTGATGGCCTCCCGGAACGCTGCTCACTCTCCTCCGATGTGCAGCCATCTTTGAACCTTTTGTACCATTCTTTTATTTGGGTAACACTCATGGCATTGTCACCTAAAGCCTGTTGAATTTTGCGAATTGTTTCCGCTTGGGTATCTCCAGACTTCTGGCAAAACTTGACGCAAGATCCTTGCTCCACACGTTCCATCGTCATGGGCAAAATGAAAATGCGACAAGTAGTACAGCACCTCACACACTGGCTGCCTGATAGCAACTGCCGCATCCAGCAAGGCCGCCAAAAACCATGCATGCGGCTCCATTATGCACACTTTTACCTCCCTGATGTCATTACTTCCCCTGGAAAAAATAGATACTTTTTTGACAGACCTCAAGGTCTGTCCAAAAAGAAACCAAACTTTTAAAACGGCACAGCATGCTCAAGACTGCAGTACTGTGTATCACTGACCTTGACCTTCAGTCTAATAATAGCCGAATCATTCACTTAGTCATCGATCTACATGCGCTGGAGTGAATGTATGTTAGTGCACTTGGTGATTTGTCACAAGTTGAACAATGAAGGATCTTGAAGAGCAATGTATTTGTGTGAAATTCTGTTTCAAATTGGGAAAAACTTTTAAAGAGACTTTTCTAATGTTGCAACAAGCCTAAGGGGAGAATTGTTTGAGGCGTACGCAATGCCACAAGTGGTACCAGCATTTCAAATCAGAAAGAACATCCACTGAAGACAATCACATTGAGAAAGTGTGTGCTGTCATCTGTGAAAATCGTCACCTGACTGTCTGTGTAGTTTCCAAAGAAGTAGGCATCTGTAAAAGTTCATGCCACATGATTTTAAAAGAAAAATTGAACATGCATGGTGTAGCCACATAATTTGTGCCACATTTGCTGACAGATGAACAAAAAGAGAACTGAGTCACAGTCAGTCAGGAGCTCTTTGATCATTCAAATGCTGATGAAAACTTTCTGAAAAGCAAATCCGGAGAGAGTCATCTCGTGCTTTGCCAAAAAGTCACGGAGAAGAAGTGACGTGTGAGCAGGTGCGTTGTCATGGTGCAGCATCCTGGTTTTGTTTTTCCATGCCCCAGGCATCCTCCTTCGCACTGCCTCAGAACATCCAAGTAAAACTCTTTATTGATCGTCTGACCACGAGGAACAAACTCATGACAAACGACGCCCTTCCAATCAAAAAAGATGATCAACATCACCTTCACATTTGAGCGACTCTGATGTGCTTTTTTTGGTCGCAGCAACGATGATCCAACCCACTGCAACGACTGCCTTTTTGTTTCGACGTCGTAGCCATACATCCACGTTTTGTCACCTGTTATGACATTTTTCAGAAAGCTTTCATTCGAACGATCAAAGAGCTCCTGAATGACTGACTCAGTTCTCTTTTTGTTCATCTATCAGCAGATGCGGCAGAAATTTTGCAGCTGCATGATGCATGTTCAATTTTTCTTTTAAAATTATATGGCACAAACTTTTACAGATGCCTACTTCTTTGGAAACTTCACAGACAGTCAGGTGACGATTTCCATGGATCACAGCATGCACTTTCTCAATGTGATCATTGTCCGTTGCCTTGGAAGGTCATCCAGATTTGGGATTGTCTTCGGTGGATGTTCTTTCCGATTTGAAATGCTGGTACCACTCATGACATTACATACGGCTCAAACAATCCTCCCCATTGATAGGCCTGTTGCAACATTAGAAAAGTCTCCGTAAAAGTTTTTCCCAATTTGAAACAGAATTTCACACAAACACGTTGCTCTTCAAGATCCTTCATTGTTTAACTTGTGACAAATTGCCAAGTGCACTAAACATACGTTCACTCTACCACATGTAGATTGATGACTAACTGATGTGGCTATTATTTGACTGAATGTCAAGGTCATCAATACACAGCACTGCAGTCACAAGCAGGTATGCCGGCTGGGTGGTGTGCTGTTTTAAAAGTTCAGTTTATTTTTGGACAGACCTCGTATGTACTTTATTTGGCTTGAGAAATCTCATTAGGTCAGTTGAAATTAAGGAAAAACAACTAATAATACAATTTTTTTAAACGTTTTATTGCTTAATGGATATGGGAAGTTAACCATAAACTGGTGTATATTTAGTGATCCTGAAAAAAAATGGCATTTTTTCTGAACTTTGATTTGAATAAATTAAATATTTGTAACTAGATAATGTTATTTATTGAAGATATTATAAATTATCTGTTGAAAGAAATGCTTAATATGATGGTGTGGTGGAAATCTTTTAAAATCATACATTGTGTAAACGATGTTGCAGCATGTATGGCTACAAAAGCAAATAAAGGAAATGGAATATAAAATTAACTTTACTTGATTGCTTCTTTGAATATTTTAGTAAAAACTAATTTCTGTTTAGAGTGAGGTAAGACTATGAGTGGGTCCAGCAAGCCGCTATAGGTAATATCTAAAGGTGTCCGCTGCCCTACACTTGCTTCTTTAGCAGTGCACTAATAACTTTAAATGTTTTGTTTAAGAAAAGATTAAGTGCATTTTTATATTAAAGAGGGGGATTGAAAGCAATAGCAGGGAAGTTTTGAAGAAATTTTAGCTTTTTCACGAGAGACCTGTCCTGTTGGTCAGTCTAGCTTTGAGAGCAGGGTAAAGCATCCTTATTGTTGCTACATCTCAAGTCCTCACTAAGCCGAGTAATGTTTACTTCAGGCCAACTGTGTTGACTCAACAGCCGAGCCAGAAGCGGTATTTGCTGGTGAAGTTAACAAACTGAAGGCAGAAAAAATCAAACCTTTGGAACAACTGACACTAGAGCCATATGAACGAGATCATGCTGTTGTTGTTGGGATCTACAGGTAAGATCTGTTTCTTAAATTTTTTTGCTTATTTTTTTTTTTTTGCTTTTGCCATACAGTCTTTAAACAATTACTGAACTACTTCATAGTACCTGACTGGTAAATTATTAAACTACAGCACACATTACTGAGTAATGGTATCAAAATATTTACATGGCTTGGATAACATCTTTCACTGATGTAGGGTGTGTTAAGTGTACTTTAGGCCAGCTGGATTTTGTTGTTTTTTACTGCACAATATTAACTTAACTTCTTAATATGTTGTTAATGCTTGTAATTGTTTTCTTCTTCAGACCACCACCGAAAAAGAAGTGATGGAAATTTGTGAGGAGAGGAAGGCAAAGGAACTCTTGTAAAAGTGTTTTTATTAAATATACAACACAGTGTCGTGTTTCTTTGATCTTTCTTTTTTATTTTTTAACTTAATAAATCAGTGTTGGTTTAGGATGAACAGGTACCTAGTGGCATAGAATAATTTGAGCAAGTGTACAATTTTGGACTAAGTAAATCTCTCTGAATTTAAACTTTGCCATCCATGGTAAAACCAAAAATATATTTGTATGGAATGTCTGTCTAGTAGTAACTGTGTATAGTCATTCATATTTGCTGCTGAATAAGAGGAAAAATAGCTCCATTTAAAAAATTTTTTTTTTCTATTTGAGCACTGACTATTTTCTTTCCAAATAGGAACTGGTCTTCACTGTTTTACATTTGTTATGCAGTGCAGTTTTAAGTTTGAATTACAAACACTAGAAGGCTTTGGGGAGTAATTCTGTAAAAAAGCTCAAATGTTTCCTATAGCATAATGTCAGCTTTGATAATCTAATACTAGATTTCCTAAGTACATTTCTATTCCAAACTTTAGCAGATTACATCAGTAACTCTTCTATAAGCTTATTTATATATCCATTACTGGTTTGGTGCCATTCGCTGATATTAGAATACCTTGACAAAAGTGTCCTTTACTCTCTCGTTCAAAAAAGGACTTGTATTTATGTTTAACAGTAGATAAATGGTGAGCAAACCAGAGAATTTACTTCAGAAATGTTTTTATTAACATGATGAGTCAGCAATATTTTATCAGAAAATTGAGATTAACGTACTGTGTAGGCAGTATTTTCTCACTATGTCAAGTATTAAGAAGGCTATTAGAAAATATGGAATATTGTTTAAATTTTCTGATTTATCACAAAAAAGTACATTTCCATTTGTTTGGCAAATTTATGATAAATATCTCAGATTTAGTGTCTGCACATGCATTTGTGGTGGTGATTGGATTCACAAATGAATGTACATTTATTATATGTCATGTGACTAAGCTATCTGTGCATGTAGGGGACCATTTTGCTGTAGTATTTAAATTGAGAGTACATTAAACTGGTTAAGTTTTAATAACCTGAACTATCAAAGTTTGTAATCAATCTCTTAGTGAATAGGCATTTTTAGAATTTTTTTTAAATGAAAATTTTAATTGTTTAACTTTTAAAAAAAAAATTAGCAAAGCTACCACAAAATACATTTTAATGTAACTAGACCTTTAATGAATTTCTTTTCCTTTCTCATAGTGATGATTTTTAAAATTCCTTTAGAACTGTCTGTAGCCTGAACCAATTTCCTGAAAACCATTAGTCAAGCACCAGGACTCTTCCACCTAGTGTCTGGTAACAGGAGCGTTCTCAGTAAGTTATACTCCCTGTTGGCAACACGTCGAGGAGTTAGCTCACCAGGAAGTCGGATTTCAGTGGAATGGCGTTATAACGGGGAGGGGATAGAAATTGATTATGATAATGAACTGTTATTCCTGGAAATACTGTTGCATCTGATACATTTTTTAAGAGCATGTGCTCCCATTAATGAGGAGTGATGTCATCAGGTTCAGTCTGGTGCCAGCTTTTCAGATTTGTTAGGGGTGTAGAACAACTGGTCGGAACCATGAAGAATCTATCCAAATAAAGAGCTCTGTGGCAAGTTTAAAAAAAAACCTTAAAATTTTAAGTGAGAATAGAATTAGAGTCTAGAAATTCACCAACTGCCCAGGTAAATAAAACTTAACCAGATGACTTGTGAAATATGCCTATGCTTTGGGGTAAAAGTTTTAAAAAATAAAAAGCAGGTACTTGCATGTGTATTTCAGTATTTCTTTAAATTAAACAAATTAAGTGGTTAGCTCATGGTACAGCCTCCATAATTTTTTTTTTAGATCTGTCCACAGCTTTGTACTTTTTTTTTTTTTTATCTTTTTGTGGTGCATGTGTGAAAGTTCTTGTATGCGTGTGTATCTCCGAGGTGGAGGGTGGTGGCCCGAAGCCATGTAGGGGCCAAAATCCGGTGTGGAGCAAGCTCCCGTTAAGGTCTAAAAGGTCAGGTTGAATGAAAACACTATGATAACTGCTATTGTGGTAGAGGGAAATTGTAAATGTCTGTTAATTTGTCTAGTGAAACAAGCACTAAAACCCAAGTACGACGACTTGTCATTCTGCAAACTTTTCTCACCTTTGCTAAAACTAATTTGGAAAAAAAAACTGCAAATAGTGTAGTTAAGTACTTCATTAAATGTGCACATTCTTATTTTAGATTTATTTGCTGCAGTTGGTGGGTGACTGACTTCATCATTTCTTGTTCTTGAGGAGTAATAAACAAAGGGTAAATTTTTAATTGCCATCCCTCATCCTGATGATGGTCAAGGTGGTGATTAAGTTTGAAAAGATTTTATAAATATGAACAGTGGTGAGGTTGCTTTTTTTTGTGCCATCATAGTTGTGGACTCAGTACTCTTGTTGATTTGATCTTTAACCAACTCAGCTGTCCTATCAGTTAAGGAAAAGCGAGGTACTCCTATTTTGCTCACCCTGACACTGGGTGTACTTATGTGTTAAATTTCAGAGCTATAGGTGAATTGTATCTGATTCTGATGCATTTCTACTGTGGCTACAGTAGATTGTATGGGATGACTGCTGATAAAGTTTTTAGTAAATGATGCATCAAATATGTTCAGCATTTCTTTTAAAGGATTTAGTAAAGAATTTTTGTTCATATTTGCATTAACTTCCTATCAATCTATTGGACAATGTTGTGATTTTGGTTTAATGATCTCAGACCAAGATTGGTGCAGTAGATTATCTGCTGGAAGTCCACCATAAAATCACACTTCATTTCTTTCTCATAGAATTGCTCTATCTGGACAAACCTGACTGCCAAAAAAAATCTTTTCAGTCCTATTGGCATGTGTGATTGGTAAATGCCTATTCTAGGCATTCAATTCTCCTTTCCAGAGGCTACTTCTCAACGGTTTCTCTCCATAACTAAATGATCCCATATACACTTTACTGGTGGATTTTATACCTAATGAGTTGGATTTTTTTTAATGTTAAATGGAGGGAAAAACTTGTTTAAACAGGAGTATAAAAGTACATTTGTAGTCTCATTACAATTGAGGTTTGAATAGCTAACACCAACAGTAAAATAAAGAGTATTAGAAATGATGTCATACTTGTATGGTAAGAAAGTGGAACTGAGAATACAATTTTTACTCCTAATACTCTAATTTCTTTGTTTCAGTGCATATAAAAATGGGATCTTCACAACAACCAGCAAGGGTGGGGTGCATTTGTCAGAGATCCAGATCTAAAATTGAATAAATACTGATGCTGACTGCATTAGTGTTGTTTTTTTTTCCAGCAGAAACTAAACGGTTTGGACATTTCCCACCACCGTGTTAACAGCTAATCAGAGGTCTGAACTAGCCATGGGTTCTGCAAGTTAGACGCCACATCAACTTTCTGCTCTCCATTTTTTTCCAGTTTATTAAAATTCTAATGCACCTTGGAAATTGCTGAAGTTCTGATATTTTTCTACAAAAAAGAATATCTGGTGCATTAAGTGAAAATGTTCAGTTTATTTTAAAACTTTTATACATATTAAATTGTTTCAAAATGCAAAATTATTTTTAAACTTGTATACGACCAACCAAACAAATTCATTAAAGCTTTACCCCCCCCCCTTTGCCTAGGATATAATAAACCATACCATCACCACCACCAAGAATATTTAAAATTTTCTGTTGAAACAAAATAAAAACTGGAAATAAATTCATAAACCTATTAATTTTTTAATCATCTTTCTGTTTGCTGGATTTTAAATGTTATCAGAATTCATACCCCCAATTTACTGTAGTAATAAAATATTCAGAGGGGCTGAAGTCTGTGACTTGGGTGTGCACAAAAAAAAAGTTAACAAGTTCATCTTAAAATAATTACAGACCTTACAGCAGATGACCATTCCAAATTGTCTTCCAAGACTAATGCTGCTGAGAGGTAGTTATTGTCTTCACAAAAATTGCCTGTTATTTTAGCATACGAGTCGATTCTTTTATCAGTGTGTCAGTAGCATGGATATTAGCCTGAAACAAATGAGTAAACCATAATTAAGAAAGGAAGAACTATTAGGCATGACTCAAAATGCCCATTGCTATAGTGAAATACCATGATCTGAACTGCCCTGTTCACGATAGAAGTGTAACCATCAGATTCTCACGAAACTGCCAGTACATTTGTTGAATACATGACAGTTAAGTCTACTTCTGCCTGGCTATTGAGACACCAATAGCCAGCCAGAACTAAACTAAAATTCGCCAAAGGCCAGAGTTCTGTAGTTTAGATTCCACTAGGCTCAAAACTTTTATGCTTAATCATAGTTAACATTTAGAAAATCAAAGGCACTATTGCCCTGGTATATGCTCCCAACATTCCAAAGGAGCATATTGAATTCTTTCAGAGCCTCGAGTTAGCATTAGAAAAGGAACTTAAGTTTTACCTTGCAGACACTGGGTGTGTGATGGGTGACTTTAATTGCATCCCAGACCATAAATTAGATAAGCAGGGATCAGACACTAACCAACCATATGGGGTATACAGCCTGGTGGATGCCTTTAGAAATATCCAGACACTAAGTCACAGACTCATTGCTACAAGAAGGTATAGTGCACATCAGCACCAATCCTGCAGGATGTCGCCCGATGTGATTTCCTTGAGTGATCACTCCCAAGTTAGGTCAGGGTAGCAACTAGAGGACCCAGAACTTGGAAACTCAACACCTATAAAAACTGTCCAGAGTATCCAGTCATTTGGGGAAGATTGGAAGGTTCTCAACTATGACCGAATGGTGGGATGTAGGAGAACTAAAGAAACTCGGCGTAGAATATTGTCAGATCAGAGGCGTGTATTAAGTTTAGCAGATTCCAAAATATGGAGTAAGAACAAAATAACCTTCACGGGAGGAATAATAAACCACCTGTACACCTGGTGTCACGTGGCTTAGCTGGAGTATGGGAGGGCTGTCCACTTCCATGGAACAACTCTAAAAGATCAGACCGGACCACTCGGTCATCCTCAGCGTCTTTACCTGTGGGACCTGGTCCAGCACAGACTTGATCTGTGTGTTGACCCCTGATAATAAACAGGGCCGTCTCTGCTCAGCGGGAGGCCGCTGGACGGCAAATCGAATTAACATTCAGAAAGAAGATGTGCGGCCATTATTATCTCCAGGGCAAAGAGTTAATTCCGTACGTTCAGATCATAGATTTCAAGGACGGGAGTAGCAGCCGGCCATTAATTGTAAACATGAGGTCGGAGGTCACAGAAACCCGCCCTTTTCTCTGTCACCTAAAGTTGCTATTCTCCTTGAGCTCACGGGGACAGAGGGAGAGGAAATCGCACCTCTGGGTGGCCGTGGACCCGACCTCGGTACACCTCAGTTAGAAGCTTTCTAGCCTCAGTCGGTGTGAAAACAAAACAAAGGGGGACTGGGGTCCCTGCCTGGCCACCTTAAGGGTCGTCTGTAGTGGTGCGGCCTTCCCAGCTCGGGGAAACTATTAAAAGAAAGCTCGTCTTATCACGACTGGTTGCAGGAGCCCCAGCTTATCGGCGGAGAGAGGGAGCCTGCCGCCATAGTAACCACGGAGATGTCTGCTGTCCTGGGAACGAGAACACCACCTGTGCCAGGTAGGCACAGTAATTCTCCCTTGTTCCTCTGGTGCAAGCTCCAGAACGTGGCGCGAAAAAATCGCCTGCCTATTGAAGTGCGAAAGGAAGACTGTTTTATAAGTCGGACATGAATGGGGAAATGTATCAGAATTCCCCATTTCTGATTTATAAGGTATTATTATTATTATTATTATTGGGCATAAATTACGATCAATATAATAATTATTAATTTATTCTCGTGTTCGTTTGTTGTTTTTTTAGATGCCAGAAATGTAGCTAAATGCATAGAGGAAGGACCTGTTTCGCATAAGCAAGACCGAATTGTGAGGGATTATTTTCGGCCGGACGCACAGAGAGATCCCCAGCGGAACTCGCTCACGGAGAGGATTCTCTCGGCCCGACACCGGGAGGATTCTCTAGGCCCGACACCGGGAGGAGGAGTTCTCTCGCAGTAGAAAATATTTTTGTACTCAAGGTATTGAACTGTTTGAAACTGTATGTTATATACATATATATATATATATATTTTTATATTTACATATATATATATATATTTATTTTAAATCTAGTATCGGAGTTGCCGATATGTCTGATCCGAATGATCGTGAGAGAGGCGGGAGAAGACGGCGGCGGCGCGCTGGCAGAAAAGTATGTGTCCGATTACGTATCTCCTCGGGATTTAGCATCGGTTCGGTCCGACCTGGTCCCAGCCCCTCCAGCGTCTCATCGCCGGGGACCACACAAACACAGGGGTCGTCCGTAAACAACAACAACCAACCTCGTCTTTCCAGAGACTTTCCTGCATCATATTAACAATAAAAACAACCTCCCGGTCAATTTTAAAATCGGTTTGAATCTCGATATTCATGTTTCCCTCTTCTCTCATTTCGTTAGAGGCAAATCTGCCTGACTCCCTGGTCATTTATAGACCTTTTTTTGCATAGATTAATGGCATACAAGTGTATTTTTAAGACATACTATGACTGGTTTTAGTTATGTATCGTGAATAATTGCCGAAATCGAAAACTGGCGTAATTCCTGCTTATAATTCCAAACGTTCGTGTATATTTCTCTCTCGTCGCGTATTCCAGCATCTATCCGGCCGTAACCGTCGCATTTATGAGATACTCTGCTCTAATGTTCATTTCCTTTTAATAAACCGTTTTTTCTACATGAAAAAGTAACAGGAAAATTGAAAATAAAATTAACAGAAATAATTAATTCAAACGTTGTAAATTTACATTGTAACTTTTTCACTTCTCAGATCTGTTTACTTCATTTTAGCCTACATCACTAATAATTTTAACAAATGGTATTTTGGATACGTGACTCTCTCTCTCTCTCTCTCCAAGCTGACAAACTTTTAAAATACCTTAAAAGTTCATCTTTCACAAATATCAGAAACATTCTAAATCTAACAGTATTTACAGGTTACAAAGGAACGTTGGAAAAACTGAACCTGCAGAAGATACAAGGTAGGATACAGCTCATCATCAGGCAGAAAGGAAAGTTGGAAGAGGAATCATAGAACTATCCTCTGTTAGAATTGACTCTTTTATGCTAATACTGATTCAGATAATCATTCATAGTGTGTGTGTGTGTGTGTGTGTATTTACAGAATATTTCAAGTTTTACTAGCTAATTGAAATTTCAAAATTCAGGAAAGGAATTCTTAGTGATTGATTATAGAAAATTTTATCTGTTTAAATTAATTGATTGAATCAGTTGAAATAATTCAAGCAGGCTGGATTTTATCATGAATGGGCTAAGTTATTTGTTGAAGTTTTGTCCAATAAACTCAAGAATAACAGAAATCTAAAAGAATTTGGTGATGGAATTACTGCCAATTTTAATGTTACATTACTTTTAAGATTAATATTGTTCTATTTAGTGAAAATTAAACAAGTATTAATTATTCTCTACTTTACAGGGTTTTATAAACTTTGTTAATTTATTAAAAGATATTGTTTTTGTTCTAGGAAAGAGACCGGGAGCAAGACACAATGGCTCTGCCAACTAAATCACCAATAATTCTGGCCAAACCACATGGGGATCAGGTAAAGGAATTTAAAACACTTCAGTTTTAAAGCTGCTAAATCAAGTCAATAAGAGTAACATCATTAATTACAAATTTAACTTGTGGAAGTTTAATTTTAAAAAATGGATAATAGTGCTATAAAATAATGTATTGAATTTGTCTCCCTTGTGCACTTTTTGTTTTTCACAGTCCTTAGTGAGTGTAGCAACTACCGGCAGTACTTCAGCCAGCAACATGAAATCGTCAGACAAGCCAATAGTTGTACTGAAAGCACGCGATGGTGATGGGCGTCCATCTACACCAGCATCCAGTTTGCACAACATTCCAGCAGCCATTACAGGGGAGATTACTCCGCATGCTCCTTATCAGATCCACAGAACAACTGGACAGACTTCAGATAGTAAGTACACCACAACAAAATCATCACAAATTTAGAGGGTAAAACTATTACTATTTTAATGTTTGCTTTTTTTTAAATAAATTGTTTAAAAACAAGTGAATACTTTTTTCTTTAATGTTTAAACCTTTTCTCAAATATTTTCAAAGGCTTTAGAGGAAAATAATCGTGGAAAAAAATCTATTAGTGATATATGTTAAACAGCTTGGTAGATTGTAGACATTTCAACTTATATAAATATTAAAGCCAAAAGAAAGAGACAAGATCTAATCACTGCATTTGACTGTTAGTTCATTCATTCATTTTAATTCAGATTCATTAATTTATTCAGGTGATGGTCAAAATCGCCTGGCGGCACCTCCAGAAATGACACGCTGTTTGAAGCTGGTTGATGATTTAATGCACTGGTGCGATGTTGGAATGGAGGTAAGTTGCTGTGAGGAAGTGCTGGGAGAATAACAAAGAAGCATCAAATAAAACTTGTTACACTAATAAATGCTTTTATAATTTCATTTACCCATTGTCAGTATTTACCTGTATTATATAATAGTAGAGCAGGAGTTGCCAGCCTTCCTTGGGTGAAGAGCTACTAGGGGAAGTGTTGAATACACGTGCATTTACATGTATGATTCACAAGGACCACTAGAGAAGAGGATATAGAAATTCTTAAAATAAAAATTAGGCCTGTTATGCACTTGCATATTATATGCTATGCACAGTTTTAAAAAATGGTTTCAAAACGCTGAGCTTTCTATACTCTCAAATCAAGAAATTTTACACCATGCTGTCTTAGCACATTCTGTCACACATACACAAAATGCCCTTACTATACTTAACCTCTATAATTAAAAATTTATTTACTTTATTTTTCATAATGTAACACCTGACTACATTTCTTTCACTGTCAAGCTTTAAACATATTCTCTGAAGGCTTGGTGAGTATCTTTGTTGCTGGTTTTTCCTTTTAAAGGAAAAATTGAGAAGCTCTTTTGTCAAATCATCACAGAAAACCATCCTAACTATTATTACTAGCCATGCAGAATCTGACACATCTGTGGATTCATCAAATTGTAGCAAAAAGTAGTCACAAGTCAGATGATTACTTGTCAACTGAACCTTTAAATTTGTTGGAATCGAGTCTATTTGCGCAAATCTTTTATCAATGACACAATGGCCAACTTATTGCCTCTCCATTTTCAAATGTACTTTTGAATAGGCTTGGTAAAACTGACTGTTGAATTGAAGTTCAGATTTTAAATCTCTCACACACAAATCTGTGTCAAAGTTCTTGTGCTTTATTTTAAAATGTCTCTTAACATTGTTTCTTTGGTACTGATACAGTAGTACAACACAATAAACACATGCACTTACCTTTTAAACTGATGAAGCAGAACTGCTTGCTCTTCCCATTCACTATTAAGTGATATCACTAACTTTCAGCAATTCATTGATGCCACACACATTTTTCTTATGACATAACTGTGGAAAATCTGTGTCAAAGTTATTGTGCTTTGTTTTAAAATGTCTTTTAACATTGTACCCTCTTTCACTGTTGAAGTAATGTTTTTTTGTTTTATATGAATGAAAGTGACAAATCTATAGTGGAGCAAGCAAGCAAAAATAGCTAAGTCAAATGTAGCACCACACAATTTTTTTTCTTATGAGAGAACTGGAAAATCTGCATCAAAGTTCTTGTGCTTTGGTGAACAGGACATCTATATCAATACATTGCAGAGTAAAAGAAATAAAAAGACAGTATTTTAAAAATAGCCCCAAGTGACCAGTTGGCAGCCCCTATAGTAGATTTTAAATAGTTATTTATTAGTCTTTTTATTCTTAACTTTTATAATAAACCAAATTATAAACTAAATTTAAACATTTTTTTCATTCTCATCTTTTTTAATTTTAAACTAATATATCTATTCGTCCATTTGTTTGGTGCCAGTCAGTTGGCTAGAACTACTCATTTGAACATTTTTGTTAATCTCAGTAACAGCATTTGTCTAAAAGAATAGTAATCCATAATACAGTTCTAAAAGCTGCAAATGTTTATAAATCAAGACTTTTGGCTTTTGTTTACCTTTGTTTAATAGATAGTTATGAGGGATCATGGTTTGTGCAAGAGATGGTCATTATAATGTTAAAAAAGGTTAATACTCTCACTATTATCTCTATTTTTCCAGTAATTTATTCTATTTATGTTACAATATTATTAATCAATAGCCATAATAGAATCTTAGCCAACTTTAGTAACTGTAGATAACTGAAAAAATGAATGATTTTCCCTTGCTTATGTAGAATGTAATACAAATTTATATATTGAAAAAATAAACCTAAAAAAATACATTAAGAAAAATTATTCAGTTAGTTACTTTAAAATTATTGGACAGGTTTTAGTGGACCAAACAGATTTCTTTGTTATTGGTGTACTGGGCATGCAAGGAACAGGCAAGTCTACTCTCTTGTCTTTACTAGCTGGAAATCTGCCTCAGGATCCATACAGGTGAGTAAAATTTACTATCACTTTTAACAGTGTAATATGAAATATTTGTAGTCTGACAATTACTAAATCAGTTATGTACTAAAATAATAATTGCCATACCAAAATAGAACAGTATTGACTGCCTTTATTACATTTAATTTGAGTGCATGGGTGAAAATAAAAACTCTCCGATAGTTAAAAATTAATATACTCCACTGCATTAAAATTATAATAAAAGATGGAAGCCAGTTAATTCTTTTTGTAGATCTTTTGTATTTCAGCCACAGAGCAAAGACACTAAAGAGGTTGGAGCTCATCAGACATCTGGTGTGGACATGTTTGTCACCAATGATCGAATTATTTTGCTGGATGCTCAGGTAAATGTATATCATATGAGTGCCACCACACTGGAAACTGGTGTGGAAGTAGTGTGATGAATAAGAAGTGCTTTGTCATTTTATTTAGTCATATCAAAACATTAATGGCATTCTACTCAGGCTATATATAACTCATTAGAAATGCTTCTTTTTAAAATAAGTTTGTACTCCACTGAACCTTTTATATTCCAGTTTAATTATGTAATTTATTTATCTTCTTTTATGTTTTGCATCTTAAAAATGCTATTTAGTATTTACATTTATAAAAAAAATTAATCAACTTGTATTATGTTTCCTACTTTCTGGACAGGTTAGGGTTAGAAACTGTGACACAAACTAAAGTCAGACAAACTGATGTCTAAAACAACAGAGTTATTTTTTTTTTTTTAGCCAGTTCTCAGTGCTTCAGTGTTGGACTTCATGATTCACCATGATAAAAAATATCCCACAGAGTACACTAGTGCAGAGAACTGTATTGAAATGCAGGTGAGGTCTCATATACTCATATTTTCCTCTAAGTAACCTGTTTTTCGAATGCTGATTTTTTTGTGCCTATTAAATAAAAATTATTGTGATTAATTTATATACACTGGCAGCCATGACTCACCAATGAAATGTGTGACAAAAGTTTGAATAATTTTTTTAAAAAAACTTTTATGGATTTTTAACACTTATATGATGTAGATATAACTTTGTGCACTAATAAATTGATTATTTATTATATATAGAATATCTAATTTGTCTTTGCTTTTGTGCTCACTTTTATGTTTCATTTGATCCTAGTCACTCCAGATAGCTGCATTCATGATGACTGTGTGTAATGTGGTGCTAGTCATACAAGATTGGTTTGCAGATGTGAACTTCCTTCGGTAACATTTTTTTCTCTCTGGGATAATTAGTATCTAACCAACTATAAAGTGATTAGTAAATAATTTATTCCACAGACTAACAGACTGAATAATGGAAATTTAAAAAAATAATCTAATAAAGTTACATTAGAAAATACTTTTGCACAGCTCTTTACAGATTGTTTAGCTCTTTACAGATTGTTCACCACTGCAATAGATAATGGTAAAGCAAACTTTTAGTATTTAAAGAGATTCAACATCTTATAGATTTATTAATAATTAAGGCAACTTTTACTAGTGGCTGATAGAATCATATTTACTCAACTACACATACAGGTTTTTACTGACAGCTGAGATGTTGAAGCCTTCAACTCCAGCCAGCGGCCATGATGGTGCATCAGCACAAGAAACCTCCCCAGACTACTACCCTCAGATTGGTGAGGTCTAAGATTTATTTTTCTTTCCAGTTTTATACATTTACTTATTGGTTTGCTTACGCAGATACTCCTAGTCTGTTTGCTTGGTTATTTGAAGTTTGAAAGTGGACGAATACCTTTATTGGTTGGGGACCCTTCTGAGTTGTGCTTAAAAACTTCTACATAGTTTGTTAATCTTGGTAATCTATATGCTCTTGTCATATTATTTATAATTACAATTTCCATTTACCAAAGGTGTTCACATAGATGTTTTTATTCACACAATGTAGTCATTTTTTTCTAAACAAAATATAAAATTGTGTGACATACATGTTCATCCATTTGGAGAAAGTGTTGAGGTCCACCACTGTTTGAGGCTTTCACAGGTACACTTTTTCTTGATATCCCCAAGACTGAGGAATCCATTAGGAGGTGTAGGGAACTAGCTGTCCACTCAGTCTACTAATTCATGCTAAAAATGTTTCATCTAAGAGGTCATGGACATCTCTAACATAATGTAGCAGTGCATCATCTACACCCTGTGTACTATTGTACATATGGAAACATGCAGAGGATATGCAGAAATAATGAGTATTGTAACTGAACAACATAGAATACTTGCATTTAGTTTTGTGTCCTCTGAGTCTTGTATACATCTTCTGAAACGTGAAGTTTGGCTGTAATCTACTACGAAGAGTACCCTCACTAGCTAAGACTAATTTCTATATGCTTGACATGTGATATTTCTTTGATAGTCCTGTAAGTGTAGTGCTTTCTGACTACTTGCTTGACAACCACTTACAGTGTACTATATCAACACATAACTGTACTTATTATGGACCATTCCAGTTTTACACACACGTGATTCTGTCACGTGTGTGTGTGTGTGTATACTATATGTATGTGTGTGTTTGTTTTTCCAGTGTTTGTTCAGAATAAGGCAATGAGGGATGATTTCAGTGTAGAGAACTTCAAGGCCATGCAAGCCACCTTGTTGAAGATTTTCAACAGTTCACGGCTTAAATACAGAGGTATGTGGGATATATCTCTCTCTCAGTAGGAAAGTCACCATCAGAGTGAATGAGCAACCTTTTTACTGTTGATGGCTTAACATTCAACTTTTGTGTAACAAATTATAGAACAAAGGTTGTAGTTTTTATCTGTCAAATTACTAAAACCTGTCAAAGTGACTCACATTGCAATGTGGTAAAAAAGATAATTTTCTAAAAAAAAAAATTGAGAAATTCTTAAATATTTATGGGCAGCGGAGATGCCAGCTTTTGTATGTTTAGCAGATTGTCTTAGTTTAGTTTATTTATAACAAGGAGGTATGAAGCCATCATTGCTTATACAAGATTCCCTGAAAGAGATTCTATAATTGATTAATACTATTAACTACACTTGTTATAATTTATTCCATTTAATATCTAACCTGCAAATCTTACAACCTTTAGTATTAGGAATTGTGGATAACTAAAAGCGTTATCAAATTTCTGGTCCTTGATATGGTTCTATGATTTTATTAACTGTACTGTAAATACACACATTATCTACTTTTTCTGAGGCATAAGCTGTTATTTGACTATAATAACCAATATTGACTCCATTGTTTTATCAGCAAAAATTAATAGAGCCAATACGTATTATTATTAAGAATCATGTACCAGTATTATCTGGTTTAATACTTGACAAACAATACTGGAAACATCCTCATTATTAATCTAGAGGCTTCATCGTTAACAGGATCGGTCACTCTTGCCAGTGGTGAACTTCTACCAGGACTGAACTCAAAAACAATAAACACTGATGTCAATTTATTTCTTCTTCCCACTTTTGACAACCAGAGAGTTGAAAATGGTAAGTTGTATATTTGTTTAACTCTTCAGCAATGGTTCCTCAAAACCTTTAGGTATTCATCTTGAAATTAATCATTTACATTATTTCTTTACAGGAGTGAAAACATTTTTGGGTTTTACTGTTTGATTTTGTAAAATTTGTTTGATGTTAGCTTGCAGACAACAACATAGAACTAGTCAGAAACACTATTGTGTTGGGTACCCTGTACGTCAGCATTTAAATGGTTGATATTTCAGCCAAAAGTCTAGGCAACTAGCAACATGAATTCGCTGAAGCTAATATATTAATGTACACACAAAATGATAAGTGGTTACAAATTAAAAACAACTCGCATTGTAAGGTGTTTTTATTTTTTTTTACTAGGGTTACTTCCCTTAGAAAAAACAAAACAGAAAAAATACAATAAGTACCCGTGTCATATCATCAGGCACCTGTACGTAGCAGCACACACACCTAATGTTGATAGGAGTTGCATTCCCAACAGCTCTTAAGCATTAATATTCCTCTCTTTATGTGTTTCTCTGTTAACAGAGAAATAAAAGTTCCAAAAATTGCACCTCGCCCCCCTTCCAGAGGAGGGTGGTGCAGCTTTGATAAGTGCACAGGTGTCAGCAGTCTTGCTCTCACTGCCGATCCTCGAGCAAGCTCCCAACCCCCTGATAAAGACGGCTGACTGCCAGTTGCTGCTGGTTCCTCTTCTACCACACCCTGTCCTCATCACCACTGGTGTGCCTACAAATGAATTAATAAGAACGGCATTTATAATGGAGACTTTGGCTTATTTCACATAAATACATTTGAAAGTTCTATTGAATAGGTCAGAAAGTGACATCTATATAGATAATGCTAGTTATAACGTTTTTGTTTTGTTACCTGATTTAATACTTTGGTAAGTAATGTTCTTAATGACATGGAACTTAACATAAATTTTCAGACAATTAATTCTAGCTGTGTAAAAGATGTAATTCTTAATATATCTTATGAATCAGTTTCTTTTTCCCAAATAGTTACTCAGGATGTTTTGGAAAACTTGTTGAAACTTAATTTTCCTTCCACCACATAAATGGAGTTCAATGAAAATTAACATAAATATACTGGCTGCCACAATTTATTAATGAATATAGTTATATGTAAATTAGCTCATTATTGTTAGAATTTTATACATATAAAAAAGAGAGAGAGAACTTGTCACACAATACTTTCATTAAAATATCCTGGTTTTACCGAATGAATTCTCTTGCTGAGTCCATGATTAAGGCTACCAACAGGTTCTCTGCTCACACACAAAACCTGTTACCAGGATAACAGCCCATCTGTTCCAGTGGCTGCTCCTTGAAGAAAACATCCTTTTTTTAAATATAGCTGTAACAAATTAGAAGAGCACCAAAAAAAACCAACAAACTTCCTGAGTTCTTGTTTTGTCGAAATAAAGAATGAAAATCAAATAATTTGACCCTTTGTCAGTGGACTCTGGTGGTTTTCCAAGGACATCACTCCCATCCTGAGTACTTGTTATGTACTAGTGGAGAATCCAAGAATGTACAGGGCTGACCTGCTGTCTTTGCTCCTGTTCCAGACCCAATCCTGACGTTGCTGCCCGAGTACCGCGGTTACCCAAGCTTCTCCATCTTGCTGCAGGCTCTGCGCAATCAGGTTCTTGCCAGCTCCAGGTACCTGCTGACTCACACAAGCCTGTCCGAACGGAATTGGTGAGTACCACCCTGCCTGCATTTGTTAGTGTATGAAGAAACAAAAAAATGTTTCAGTGAAATTGTTAAACATCGAAGAATTTTTTCTTTTTAAAATAAATTTGTAAATTTTATCCAGATAGATTTTCTCTTTCACTTCTCTCTGCTGAAGTTTTTAATGATTTGCAGTACAATTAACATAAATAACAGTGGCTGTGTCCTCCTAAGTCTGCATCAGGAGATCAAATTGTTTCACTGTTTTGATGCATTTCAGTGGAAAATTTTGTCACATGTCTGGATAAAGGAATTGAAGGGAGGGGTTCAACTTGAAACTTCTCTGAAACAGAAATGGAAAAACTGTCATTTTAATGTATTTAAAATTAGTTATTCATTCTGTTACTGTGAAAAAAAGTTTGGAAATGTTTTTTGTCTTTTTTGTTTCCATAACTCCATGTAATGGAATAGTTTGAAACAGTCATGGAATGTTGCTAAAGTTCCAGTGCAGGTTGAATGAACTACTATAGCATTGACTCCTTCAATAGGTAATGTAACTATGCTGGAAAAATATCTGAAAATATACTTTTTATATATCAGTATTTTTTAAGCATGAAAAATCTTCTTTACTTGTTTCTATGCTGATGGGCAGAAGTCTAGAAAAGCAGTTTTTGATAATTGCCTGCTCGTCTGGTTGCTGATGCAGGTTTTTCGTCACCCTAAATTTTGCTTAATAAAGTCAAACTAAACCTGCCAAATTTGCATAATAATTCATGTTATTTTAACATAATGGATGCACGCCTCTTTCTAGTTTTCCACATAATTAATGGAAAATTAGAAAAGGTTGAAATCTAACAGGCACATGCATGATTTCCAAAAAGACCTTATATGACTACATCACAGAAGTACACATTCAAAAGTGGTCAAGCCATAATTTGGAGATAGATTTTGTTTTGTTATTCCTACGGTAATTCAAAACCTTTAGCTACTGCTGCATATGATCTATTTTTTATTTTCAGAATTAATCAATATTCCTAACATTTTGACCCACTCCTAGATAAACTATAACTGACTTTTTTCTTGTTTGTTTGTTTGGCAGCAGCAGCATCCATCAATACGGATATAGACTAAAGAATATGACCAAATAAGTTATTGATGTGGACCATTTTAGTTCTGATTGCTAAGATTTCTTCTTTTTTTTTCAGGTTTCACTATGCTGCAAGAACATGGGATACTGTTAAAAAATCCTCTCTTATGTCAGAATATAATCGGCTCTTACCATGACCAAGCATTACTTTAGATCAGTATATTCAAAAAATGTTTCTCAACTTGCAGCTTAGCAAAATATTCAGAGACCTGTGACAATACAAGAAAATAAATACATTTACATACACAAGCCAACAGTTCATAAGTTTAGCTGGACTTTAATACTTTTATCCATAAACCCTACCTACATCAGACTGTACCAATTTACATGCTGCTCTGAATGTGTCATGATCTAAAGAACCCATACTCCTTCCCTCTGCAGTTGTTCAGGGTAATTGGCACTGGTAGAAACTTATATCTTTGTATCTCTGCTGTTCAAAAGATCCATTAAAAGAATGAAAGCTGCATTACTATGTACATTTTTAAAATAAAGATTAACAAGTGTTATTAAGTATTCAGATGTTCGAATACCTCCCAAAAAGTTGTTATTAATGAAGTTTGCTAGTTTATTTCTCAAAATTTTTTAATGAATGCACCGAGACTAAAATAAGAGGTTTTTCCTGATTGTTTATGCAATACACCTTTAATTTCAGCTAATTTTTAACATTTAATTTTGGGTTATCACACATGAGACTATAAAAGTTTATCACCCACACAAAATTTTCTAGAAAAACACCAATGTTGAACAAGTTTGTTTTAAGTTAACCATACATTTTGAAAATAACTTCAAATCAACTGTTACCTGTGAACAAGAACACACAAAATAATGTTTTATTTTTTAGAAATTTTGACACAGAGAGAGTCTTGATATTTTTTATTAATCTGAAAAATCACAAGCTACAATATCAGTCATATACACACAAGTTCATTATAAAGAATTTATTTCAGTGTTAATCACAACTCTCAGCTTAAAAACCTTGATGCATGACATTTAAACAATAATTTAGTTGTTTTGTTTATACTGTAGGAGACTAAGAAGATTTGTGTATGAAATGTTTTGAAACCTAGAAACAAAAGTTTCAAACACCTTGTGACCTCTTCGATGTTTTTCAAATCTATGGCAGTACTATAAACAACTGTGTGATGAGGGCAGACAGTAAGAGGAGGGGAAAGAGAGGCACCCAAAAACAGATATTAAGTGATACCTGCCTCAAAGATTATATCACCATAGATATTTTTTGGCCATATATGCTGTGGTTCTTTCCAGCTAAATAGAATAATATCCAGCCTAATAATCATTAATATTTACAAATTATATAATGTGTTCATGAAATTATCTTGGTTTTTTCTCGAATTTTAATAAACAACTTTCTAATTAGTCTATGAACACACCATTTGACAATTTTAAAAAAATTTTAATAACAATAATGTTTAAAGGACTTCAACCTCTAATAAGCTAAGTTACAACACAAATATTTTACTAAAAATTTGCTAAAGATCAAATGTCAACAAATCATTATATTACTGTGCCCTTAACCCTTACCAACAGCACAACTGAATATCCTCCAGTACATCAATGTCTCCTCCTTAATTTTCACAAAAATGTCAACTGCTCCGCACATTGCTATTTTGTTAAGTGCTTTATGCCAAATAGTTAATTTTTATAGCACAGTGGTGACATTTGACAATCGTAGAACTTGCTGGAAACAGGCAGATGAGCTTTGCTTGAGCCAGTGTCTGTACTCTGCCTCAGACTTTTGGAGAAGTGGCTAGATGACATGGTTGGGTCAATCCAGGTCAACAATGCATTGCCAGGATTGTTTTTTTTTTATATCTTGAAAGTAAGAAAGTGTTTCCAGACAACTCAATTGAAATCTGACCTTCAAAATGTGAGGTGTCAATGTCTTAATGCAATACATGCATAACTGGCTTTGAGGTAATGGTATACAGTCAGGAAAAGCTTTATCTGCATACCACTAATCTTGAACCACCACTGCACAGAAGCATGGACTACAGACCATATAAGATGGACCAAGACTGGATCTCTGTACTTTCCAAAGGCAAATCAATTATAAGGCCAAGAGAGAGGTTTCAAGATGCAAACATTGCTGAACAGTAGTGTTATTGATGGTGTGAGGCTCGATTAGTTTGGATGGCAAGATTGACCTCTGTTTTTTCCAGAATGGCACCAGGTTTAAAGTATAGGGAGGAGTTCCTTGGCATTTGAAAAGCCATATGCTGGTACTTTTGGGAATAACTTTTATTTTCATGGATGATGACACCTTGCCAAGATAGCTGACTTGTAATCCAAATCAATGGAACACAGTTGGATTTGGAACTTGCTTCAGGATGCCACTGAGACATCCTGTACTACCACAAACCTTGCAGGAAATTTCTGACAACAATCTGGCCCATATCAAAAAATCATCAGAAGTATCAAATGTCAGCACCAAGCTTTCACACATGGTATTGAATTAATTTTTAAACAGGAAATTTCCACTCAGAAGCAAAATGCTACATTCTGCAGTCTCATTAAAATCTTTAATTTTTATGGCTGCCTCTACAACCCATTGTGATGTTATTTTATATCTTTGATATTTACCAACATTAATGTTTCCTTATAGGGAATACAAAAATAAGATGGAATGTGTACAAACTGTTACCTAACACTGAGACAGATTATGCATCCCATGAGCCTTTGCAAATATACTACTAAAAAACTGCTAACTAGATAAGTTGGTGGTTTTTTAAAATTAACAACAAAAAGGTAAAATAAATAAATAGGAAAATTAGAAAGTTAAAGGACCTAATCAGATTAGGTTTCTAATAAGTACATTATTTCAGGTAGAATAAACTTTGGACAAAAACTATTTATAGATTTACCTCAATTAATCATAGCATTTGGTCTAACTCATTTAAAACTTGGGAAAACTTTTTTCTGTAATGCAATTACTTGAAACTTTTTTAATGATTATTTTCTTTACCAATTAAGAAAGTTCTATTAAAATATTTTCACCTGTTTAACATAACATTCTAGTTACTTAGAATTGTTAAAAAATTTAATAAATGCTCTGAATTATACTATCATGAAGCCAAATACAACAAAGCGAATATCATTATTCACACAACTGAAAATTTCTCTACTATTCTTTAACAAGAAACCAATCTCAAAGTTTGCATTATAGTTACTGATGTTTACAAAGTGAGGAAAAAATATCCTTAAGCTATGAAACATGGTTGATAATCTACAAGGCACTGAGTTAATTTTTGTTGAATCTAACCCTCCCCCAGCAATTTTGTTATCTGTATACTAATATTTAAAATATACTGAATTATGTCAAATTTAGTTTTTATTTTAATTTCATGAATTTGTAAGCCAAAAAGCATCCCCAAAAATGATTTTATTTGGTATGGTCTGAGAAGCAAATCACCAATTTGTTTCTTTTGTAGATGATCAACAAATAAACAAACAAAAGGTTAAAATAACTCATCAAATTTTACCAAAAATTAATTCAGACTTACTTAGTTGCACACACAGGCAGACAGAGTCTTGCTTTGGTGATAAATCCCATCTGGCTACTGATTCAATGGGATGTCATAGGTAGCAGCTCAAATTAAAGAACTGGAAAGTTTCGCTAAGACTTAAATGTAAATATTTTTCTGACAAAATAAAGGCATTTGGAAGCAGCAGCAAATACTACTAACATCACTGGTGGGGTGATGCCAAACTAATTGTTGCATTGATTAGGTGAGCAAATCATGATAGCTTTATCATGGACCCAGTTAAAATTACATATAAACTATCAGTTCACCTGAGAAAAAAACTGATACCAATACAAAATAGGTGTACATACATATGTACATAAGGAAAAATACAATCCTAATCTCATCATCATCATCATTACAATGACTAATAAACATCCAAAACATTTTTATTTCAATCAAAACAAATGAGTTACAATAGCTAATGTATGTAAAACCATACAATACATATTCACAGTAAGATAATTACTGTCAATGATATTGTCAGCAAGCTGATCATATTAAATGTAAGATACACACACCACAGAGTATAATGCAATTAAGTGATAGTGATCACATAATGCCAGTGTGCTGCCATTTTGGACGGCAAGCATATTTGTAAGGAATCGGTATATTATGAAGATTCACAGATGTTATACAAGGTCATCAGGTAGATTGCATACATTTTGTCTTATTTTAAAAAAGGGAGGGGTAGCAGAATTCCCTACCCCACCCAACCACCAGGATCAAAAGGAAAAAATATGAATTACAGCAATGAAATATAAATTATTGTGGTTTGGCAACAATAGACCAAGATTGAGGAAAAAATGTACAAATTTGTTTCACATATTCTAAATTGTAATTTTAATTATAAACATTTTACTTATGTATAAGAATAATGATGAAAACTACATAAAATTGAGTATGAGGCATCAGCTGTCAATGAAACTTCTTAGTTTGTTACCATACTTCAAGACAACAGATGAATCATGTCTTGGATTTTTATTTAACTGCAGTACCTCCATATGATCTGTATATCATCAAAATGCTTTAGTCCATAAGATTAATATAATTCAATAAATATTTCTCTACTAAATAATATCAACACAAGTGAGTAATTACCTACCCATCCAAAAGGGGCTAAGACAGATGACAGACATGAATTAATGTCCTATCTGCATACTTAAATAAACAACTTTAGGTATATTGTTTATTTATTGTTCTTTTTTTTAAAAAGAGAATATCTATTATTTTAAGAATAAAGTTTTTATTTTATGCTCTGAGAAAAAAACAGCTGTAATGGAAGGTGTTGATAAAGAATAGTTAAAAACAAATTATCAGAAATGAAAATATCAGGTAGGAAAGTGTGATTAACAACATAAATAAGTACCACAGTCTATATTTCTCTCCACAAATGGGCTGCTTGAGTCATTCAGGAAAGCAACTTGAAATGTTACAGATCATTACTTGCTATGACCACTCCCTTTCCCAATTGAGCTAAATGTTTCACTAAGCAGTTTTGAGAGTTACAAGAATGTTTAAAGCAGGTCAGTCAGGGAGCAAAGTTGCAAGACATCTGAATTGTCACCAAACCACCACTTTGGTTGTGGAGCAGGTATGTTCACAATCATGCGTGTGCTGGACAACTGCTACATCTGAAATACATACCTGCCTGCAACAGTAACTCAGGCCAGTACATCCAGATACCATGTGCAACTATTTACAAGACATTCATATGTCAGACCCAATCTTACAGTGCCTTGTGACTTTAGTGGGTAAGGTAGCATGTGTGGTTGTCTTGATAAACATGGAAAAACATCCTCTTCAGACATTTAGTGCATCGCATGTCAAAAGGAGAGTAAGGGTGTGGTTCCACAGGAGTGAACCTCAAGTAATTGAAAAGAATTATGAATAGAATGGGCAGGGGGGACATGCTGGGATAGCTTTACTCTATATTCATCAAAATCAAGTGCCATTTTTTCAAAGAAACATCAACCAGAACCTCCTGCAACAAGACAGTGCTCACCCTCACACTGTGATAATCTTGCAAATACTTCAAGATCAGCAAATTTCTGTTATCCTGTGAGCAGCACTTTCTTCAGATATGGCACTGATAGAGCATCAGTGGAATAAGTTGGAGTGCCAAGTTTATCATGAAAATCATGTCAACACATTCAGCAACTCAGTCAAGGCCACCCTCCACCAACAGTGGATGCTGGTACCACAGGTATTCTTAAAAAAATCTGTCAACTTGATGGGATGGCACTGTATGACTCAAGAAAAACAGAGGGGACAAGCTTGGCGTTCATGTCAGTTAGATGTGGCAAACTGTTCTTTTTTTTTAATGTTATCATTTTTCAAAAGGTTCCTATCAATATTCAATTTTAATGATAACAAAATGAGTTTGTTTACATGCAAAAATATACATTTAATTTGGCAAATAATTCAAATGACTTAGATCAGTTATTCCAATTTTGTGTGACTCTAGCATTGGTGGCGCATTTTTACTGCATAAAACCTACTTCAAAATACTACAGAAAAATACTTTAATTATTACAGCAAGTCTATCAAACTGTTAAATTACTCAGTATATTCAATCATATCATACATTTATTTGCAACAATACTGAAGGTGGAACCTAGTTTTGAACATAATAAATACAAAAGAAGTATAACAACACCTGATTTTGAAGTGAGACAGGGCATTCAGGGCCAAAAGACCAACTAAAATGGTTCCTTCACATTTTTCTGCACCAGTTGTTAGCAAGGACTTCCTCTAGGCACCCTGACTTCCTCTAGGCACTCTGATTTTCTCTCTGTTACAAAAAAGCTCTATTAGGCTTTCCAATCCCCATTAAAGATGGAAATCCCAGGCTAGATGAGGCAAGGGTAACCATGGAAACAATTTCATCAGGTATGTCTACCATTGTAAACGATGAACATGGAAGAGATTAGACTATAGTCAGACCTGTCATACCCCAACTATGAAATTAGAAAAATGAACATTACTAAAATAATTCTGTAAACCGTATTGTCTATAGCATAACTAATAAAAATTTTAAAATAAAACAGTTACAAATTCTCAACATTCTACCATACAAGTCTGTAGTCTCACAGCTATAACTCAAGGAGACAATGAGCTTTTATGAACATCCACATTTATTTTAAATAGGAACAAAATTGCACTGAAAGCACTACACTTTTCCAATGATAATTTTTAAATTATTTAGTTACAGAAAAAACAAAAAGTTGTTATAAAAAGTGAAAAATCAAATGTTGGCATTTCTCCTTTCTGTTCCTAACTCATAATTTGAATGCCCTCCAGCTACAAATTCTCGAGTAGCATACAGATTTAAAGTTAGTTTTCACACTACTACAATAAGTACATCATCAACTTTGTTTGATGTATCACCAGGAAAGATACCAAACAGCTTTTGTAAATATGCACAAATTAAAAACTCATATGTTAAAAAATACAAAACATATTCCATATCTGTGATTTTTTTCATATAAAATAGCAAGAGCAATAGCATTATCAGTGCATAGTTAATACAAATTTCTCAGGAAAAAAATGCATGTGAAGAGAGGAAAACATGAACTGACTTCTCTTATAGCACAACAATTTTTACCAGACTTAAAATGTACTCTTCAGAAATATTCAATTTAATTTAATATACATTTTAACAGTGAAAATTGTTCTCATTTTACTCTTCAGGAAAATGTTTTGTTTTAAATACCAGAGATGTTCCAATAAACCCAGAGCAATATCATCACAGCGATGTTAGTTCAAATCGAGTTTCATTTTGAATGTCTCTAGTAAAGTAAAATTTTCAAAGCTTGCATTTGAATAAAGTTGCTGTTTTTTTCACTTCATTCTGATAGTGTGTGCATGCTTCATTCTCAGGGATACATTTATAAAGACTTGTGCAAAGAATGCCAAATCTAAACAAAGAACTTTCATCCAAATACTCAAAGCTAAAGTTTAAAAAACAAGCATACTTCCAAATTGTGCTGATAATGTTGTAAGCCAGCCACTGATATTACATGATGAAACATGAAATAAAAAGGAAACCAATTCAATAAAAAAACAAAAATGTGAAAATGAGTGAACATGTAGCTAAAAATGCAGCATAGCACCTTTGTGAACTATTTTTCTGATTTATGATATGGTCAAATGCAAGAGGGAGGACCACACATGCATCCAGAAAAACTAATAAAACAGTGATATGAAAATTACAATTGCTTATCAAAAATACTCTTGTACATACTGGGAACGATGAACTTTAACGCAAAACTCAATAAAAAAGTGGAGATAGAGGACAGACAAACCTCCCTAGCTTTTGTATACAATGTTCATTTATATACTTAATCTTTAGCATTTTTTTTTACTATTGAATTCTGCATGTGTCATTTTATTTAGTTTACAGAGGCAGCCTGTACACTTTTTTTTTCACTGACCTTGACCTATGACAATGTATTTGAATTCCAAAATATAGTTACATTACCCATTCTCCATTATTTCTACTCTAACCTAAACAAAAATTAAAATCTTACATATTAACCTCTTGAAATGAAATCTTATTACTGCCATATTTAATTTAGAAGCTTACTATTTGCCATAATCTTGGACAAAGTGATAAAAATAAGATCCAATCATTTTTTTCGGTTGTTTAACATAGATTATTTAATTAATTTACATCAACACCCAGCCACAAGTTGAAAGATGATAATACTGTCTGGTAGATAAGGCTAAAACACTACAGCTCAGCAGGGTTCTCAGTGGCAGGCTGTTTCATCATGTGCTGCACATTAACATATCTAGTGACTGGATTTTATTGTATATTTTTTTTCTAAAACGTCAGTTATGTAGATATTTTGTTACAACATGAGTAGAATAATTCATGCTGATTTTTAACTAAGAAGAAAATAAGATAGTAGTTTAGATATGATTTGAAACATCCAATAATTTTATTCTTAGTTTGCATCTGCCTTTATATTTAAGAGGCTTTGAATAAAACTCATTCTTCAATTACTCAAATGATTTTTCTTTCATTTTAAACCATTATTTATGTATTGTCTAGTATTTAATACACATTTCTTATTCAATTTGTACACTTGGATCATGGGCATTTCATCAGATTGGTTTTAATTGAGTGCAATCGTGAGAATGTGCAGCTGTGCACAAAGATCCCAGCTACAAAGTTTTCCATGAAAGAACTTAATCCAGGTGAATCATTGGATATCAACTCTGCACAAAAAAAAAGAGTAGAAAATCACACTATCAGTGAGCCTTCTTACTAGGAATGGAAATATATTTATTGATGAAGAAATAGGTTGTCTACTAGCTCAATCTTTTTAACATTTGTTAAGTTGCCAAACACTTCTAGTCTTTTAAGAATGAAAGATAAAAATTTTTAATAGAACAGTAATGTGAAGTTGCCAAATAATGATGATTAACATCATACAGCCAGCTGTCTGATGTTGTAGAATATTAGCCAAAAAGTAGATACTTGTATTTCCTCTTAAAATTCCCAATGAAAAAGCATCAAAACACAATAATATATCTATCTAGTTTCCACTGATGACTAATCAAGTTGGGCATGTTTTTCATCCTTTAAAATGTTTGTCTACCATTAAAAGGTTCTAGAATGGATGATATATCCTGTTCTTCTACACCCAGATTTAAGAAAGTGCCTCATTATTAAATGTCCTGCTCTAAAGTTCTGTTTATAAATATTTATTCCAGATTTCTCTTTACTATTAGAGAATAATCTTTTGGTTTCATATTGTAAAAAAATTAAGAAACTTTCTATATGAATTAAAGAAAGAGGAAGTACTTACTATACCTTTTACCTTTAGTGTGTTCACTAGGGTTTCTGGCCAACATTAGCACTCTTCCAAGAATGTGAAAAGTAGACAATGTACTTGGCTTTGCTAGATGAGGTGTAAAGTTCTTGACGACATACTCAACAATGGCATCTCCTTTTAAGCATAGAAATTTTGAAACAGTCTGTAAACATACTGTCATATTGATGTATTAATAAAGGTTGCAACATGGACCATTCTGGCTTTAAAAGTTCTAATTGTGCTTTAATTTACATAATCTTCACTTCACTGTTTCCATTAAATAAATAGATACATGTATGTGAACTAACTTTGGTGCAGATAATTTGTCCAGTCAGTTACACAGAAACCAAAGTATCAACTTTATCTTTCATTTTAATTTGTTAATTGTTGTTTGCTATTGCCCATTAAAAATTGTGCATTTTATTGAATAAACAGATGGTCTGCTTCTGTTTCATATATGTAAGTATAGTGTTATCCACTAGTAATCCAAATGGAAGTACAATAAGTTACTATTAAGAATCTTAATCTAGTGTTCGTGGAGGGATACAGCATGAAATTCAGTTAAAATATGAACAGGGTCTGCTCATTTATTAAACACAATTTTGAACATAAAACTTTATTTCTTCTGAAAATAGAAAAGTTTTATCAATAGAAATAAATTTAATCTGTTTTGGAGAAATCACTTCCTGACTCGTAACAGAGTATGTCAAGCCAGTATATTAAATAAGTCAGTGCACATTATATAAACCATAAATGAATGTTTAGCACAAAAACACTAGGCTTAAATGCTAGAGATGCATCCAAGACAGAAATAATCATCTTTCAACTGATGGTTCATTTTTATTTCATGTTTGCTTCCAAAGTCAACCAGTACTGTGTTATATATCATTATTTATGCTTACTTGTAAGAGCAACACAGCTAAAATAACATTTCAGCTAAGAACTTAAGAGAAACTAAACAATGAATGTGTTTTAAAAATTTTTAAAAAACAATAAAGCATGTAATGTAGATCATTAAGAAGTCTCAATTTCCTGAGTGAGATCATTTTCTCACTAACACAACTGTGCTATATAATCAAAAACAGAAGTGTCAGTGTGGTCATCTAAGGGAGGCATTATTAGGTACAGTGCATGCCATTAGCAGAATGACCAACAGTACTTCACAAACATTTACTCTATCAAAGTGAATTGCAATAAGCTGAATTGGTTTAATATTTTCATATTAAAAGCTAACTTCAGTTGATTTTAAGAACAGACTTGATGAAGTAAACATCACCACTGTCAGGGATGCTAATAATATCTTCCTGAATAAGAAAAATCTTTAAAAAAAAACATACTTTAAGATTAAAGATGTGGAAACTCCACTTCATCTTTGGTTTGTGTTGTCTGTCCACTAAAGGGGACCTTTGGTACAGTTACACAGATACTGAGCATAAAAAATTTCCATAAGTCTCCAGCCTTCTATCTATCATCTATCTAAAGTCAGTCATCAACTGGCCTGTTGCCTTCTGTGCAGACTTTCTTGGAGTTGTGTTAAAGAGTGTTTTACCTAAAAAACAAAACCAGACAAAAGAAAGTGTTTAAAGTTATATTAAACTTGTGACACTAATGACAAATATTTCACCAATACAACAGAATGAGATAAGTGTATATTGACTTTTCAGGGTGCTACGGTAAACAGGTTAGTGCAAAACAGCAATTTTAGATACTATCCACCGTTAAATTGTAAATTATATTTATTTTCAAAGTTTTACTTGTTAGTCTCTGCATGTGTAAGCTTTATGTATATTTTACTTGTTAATATCGTTGTAAGCTTTACATATATTTTACTTGTTAGTCTCTCTCTCTCTCTCTCTATGTGAGCTTTAAGTATATTTTTTACTGTTCCACATTGCATTTCATCAACCTAAAAATGTGTTCTAATTTACACCCTTAAAGACATACTATGTTCACCCATTTTCCACTTCCCCACTATCTAAAAGAAAAGATGAGTAAATCATTTTTTAATTCAAATTTCACTAATGGAAGGTAAGCATCTGGGTAATTAAATCAAATTCATCTCAAAAAATTAGAATATCGTGGAAGAGTTCAATATTTTTGTCAGTTATTTCAGAAAGTGAAAATTGTATATATCCTAGACTCATTACATGTAAACTGAAATGTTTCAAGCATCTTTTAATTTTAATTTTGATGATTGCGGCCTACAGCTCAAAAAAATAGAAAAAACGTATCTCTAAATATTAGAATATTCCATTTCGAGTTTGAGTAAATCACTATTTATGCAGTATAAATACCATGAATCTCTCAGTCTGGTTCAGTACACACAACCACAATCATGGGGAAGACTGCTGACTTGACAGTTGTCCAGAAGACACCCATTGACACCCTCCACAAGGAAGGTAAGCCACAGAAGGTCATTGCTGAAAGGGCTGGCCGTTCGCAGAGTGCTGTATCAAAGCATATTCATGGAAAGTTGACTGGAAGGGAAAAGTGTGGTAGGAAAAGGTGCACAAGCAAGAGGGATGACCACAGCCTTGAGAGGATTGTCAAGCAAAGCCGATTCAAGAACTTGGGGGAGCTTCACAAGGAGTGGACTGAGGCTGGAGTCAGTGCATCAAGAGCCACCACACACAGACGTGTCCAGGAGATGGGCTACAAGTGTTGCATTCATAGTGTCAAGCCACTTCTGAACCAGAGACAACGTCAGAAGTGTTTTACCTGGGCTAAAGAGAAAAAGAACTGGACCGTTGCTCAGTGGTCCAAAGTCCTCTTTTCAGATGAAAGTAAATTTTGCATTTCATTTGGAAATCAAGGTCCCAGTCTGGAGGAAGAGTGGAGAGGCACAGAATCCAAGTTGCTTGAAGTCCAGGGTGAAGTTTCCACAGTCAGTGATGATTTGGGGTGCCATGTCATCTGCTGGTGTTGGTACACTGTGTTTTATCAAGTCCAAAGTCAATGCAGCCGTCTACCAGGAAATTTTAGAGCACTTCATGCTTCTGTCTGCTGACAAGCTTTATGGAGATGCTGATTTCCTTTTCCAGCAGGACTTGGCACCTGCCAACAGTGCCAAAACTACTAGTAACTGGTTTGCTGACCATGGTATTACTGTGCTTGATTGGCCAGCCAACTCGCCTGACCTGAACCCCATAGAGAATATATGGGGTATTGTCAAGAGAAAGATGAGACACACCAAACCCACCAATACAGATGAGCTGAAGGCCGCTATCAAAGCAACCTGGCTTTCATAACACCTCAGCAGTGCCACAGGCTGATCATCTCCATGCCATGCCACACTGATGCAGTGGTTTGTGCAAAAGGAGCCCCGACCAAGTATTGAGTGCATAAATAAACATACTTTTCAGAAGTTTGACATTTCTATATTAAAATCCTTTTTTTTAAAATGATCTTATGAAATATTCTAATATTTTGAAATAGTGGACTTTTGATTTTCATGAGCTGTAAGCCGTAATCATCAAAATTAAAACAAAAAAAGCTTGAAATATTTCACTTTATGTGTAATGAATCTAGAATATATGAAAGTTTCACTGTTTGAATTAAATCACAGGAAAAAATGAACTCTTCCACGATATTCTAATTTTTTTGAGATGCTCGTCTCTCTCTGTCTGTGTGTACCAATAATTCTTATTAATACTGCAATTATAAAATATTCATTTTTAGCAATTTAAAATGAAGTTTTAAACAATGTGCAAAGCATCTTTTGTGCTGTTAAACGCAGCAAATTTGTAATGGTAATTCCAACATTCCTATTAAAATATCACCTATGGTGATCATAATTGCAGCTGAATGCACACAAGCAACACTCAATAATTTTGTTTAGTCAGATTAGAAGTTAGGGTGGTACAGTAATATCACTTGTTGACAAAGACTAATTTCAACCAGTAATGCCTTAACCACAATTATAAAATTAATCTTCAAAGACAGTTGCTATAATAGTGTACAATAACTTTTTGCAAAGAAACTTTTATGCTTGCAATGAGCATAAAGCATAAAACTTGGCCAGAATCCAAATAACTGGACCATTATTTTAAATTCAAACTTTCCAGTCACAAAATATCATTAAGGGAGAAGCCCAGGGATGGTAATTACTGTAAAACAAAATGTAATGACAAGTAAAAGAGGGCGAGAAACTATCATACCTGATCTATAAGAACTACAGCAGATGACAACACATCCTTCCAACGTTCGATTTCACTTTGATGTAGTATATGCTGTTGCTTTAGTAAGTCTGACCACTCTTCTTTTGAATGAGGAAATTTTCTAAAAACACATTAACAGTATCAGTTAATCCATGAATTTTTTCAAAAAAATTCAGTATACTGGAGTTAAGCTGCTAGAACTAAAAATAATAACCTATGAATCAAAACTTTTCTTTCAGAAGCAAGCTGAAAAAAGCAGAAAACAAGCATACACTGGCTACAATAAGGTCTAATAATGAAGTAAACAAATCTCACTTACTCTACAGAGTCAAGGCCTTGATGAAAATATGGGAAGTAGATGGTGTTGGCATAGTTCTCTAGTGACCACAGCTTGTAGAAAAGTACAGCATTAAACAAGACTAGCAACACCAATCTGAAAGATAGTGCACTCAATTTTACAATAATATGAAAATCAAGCAATGGAGTCCACTTCTTTACTTACCTTCCATATTTCTAACATTATTCTTATCACCATTATATTAGGTCGTCACAAAAGTTTTGTCAGTTTTTATATTATGTTAATTTGGAATTCATTTTTTGCTAGTTTGTGAAGGTGGGTAGATAAGTTATATATTGTTTTGTAACGTGTGCTTTGGCATGCATTATGCAAAACCTAACTTTTTAAAAATCATAAAATGGATAGAAAATATTTTCATGCCATTTTGCTTCACAAGTTCAAACTGGGCCACAAAGCAAATGAGGCAACTTGTAACATGAAGCAAGCATGGGGCGAGGACACAGCAAATGAGTGCACGGTACAATGGTGGTTTGCAAAGTTTCAATCAGGAGATGTGAGCCTTGATGATAAGGAACATAGTGGACATCCTTCCAGCTGTGATGACGACTGACTGAAAGCCTCAGCTGAAGCCAATCCAAGAAAAACAGTGCAAGAAATTGATGGGCTTGATGTAAGAACAGTTTCCCAGCTTCTTGACACAATCAGAAAGTGAGTTAAATGAACAGCAACAAAATTGTTGATTGGAGATCTGCTCTTCACTTGTCATAAGAAACAAAACCCGGTGAAACCATCACAGCTGAAAGGTACTGTCATGAATTAAACACTGTTCATCAGAAACTCTCCCAGCGACAGCCGGCATTGGTAATCGAAGAGGCCCAATCCTGCTCCACTACATTGCTAGTCTTCATGTTGCAAAAGTGACTCTTCAGAAACTGAACACGCTGGGGTACGAAGTTCTCCCTCACCCACTCTATTCACCAGACCTTTCTACCACAGACTACCACCTTTTTAAACACCTTGACTGTTTCCTCCATGAAATCCTTCTCCAACCAAGCAGCAATTGAAACTGCCTTCCAACAGTTTATCGAATCCATAAATCCAATTTTTTTTTTCACAATGGTATAAATGCGCTTGTGACTCATTGGCAGAAGTGTATCGATTGTAATGGAACTTACAGTGATTAATAAACTTAACGTTCAGCAACGATATGAAGTCTCAATGTTGCAGTAAAAAATCCAACTAACAACCTAATATAAAGACCCTCTCCCCTCAAAAAAAAAAAAAAAAACGCAGGAAGGGCTGGCTAGTCCTAAACAAAACAAACTACCGCCTCTTTTCCAAGAGACTTTATTTGTTAGATACCTTATATTTCTATTTTCAGAAAATGTGTTGTAGGAGAGAATCATATTTGAATTTATCTGAAATGAAGTCGCTTGTGGATTCCTATTTGAGAAAGGATATTGAAATATTAGAAAAATTTCAGCACAGATTTATTTACCAGAATATTTCCATGTCTTAAGTATTTGGAATATACAAATCATTTAAAAATATGAGATCAACCAGTTTTAAATTGACGTATTTAATAGGACATCTAACAGAAATTTTCAAAATAATTAGGGTTTTGATGATGTGTTTTTAGCTATCTACAGTTACCAGTGAATCATAATTACAAATTAGCTAAGATTCCAACACAACATGGTTAGATATCAGAAAATGATGTTTTAATAATAGAATGCATTATCATAAAGTGTGTGTAGTTAATAACAATAGTGTTAATCAATAAAGAATCATGTTGAGGGAATGGCTTTTCTGTGAGGAATTACTGGTCCAAGTGAGTTTCTCTGTAAAGGTGTATGATGCAAAGAAACAGTAGTCAGAGGGGTAAGTATGGTGGTAACTAGTATGAGTATAATGTAAATGCCACAACTTCTAACAAATGTCCTTTTTAAAAAGATGGACAGGAAATCTACTAAATTTCAGTTGAAAATAAAATTCTGGAAACATTTCTAAACATTTCTGTATATCTAGTGCATAAGAAATATGAGTGTATACTTACATGAAACAAACTATTCTTATCATAGTTTCCCCATTTAGCTTAATCATTTTATCGTCCTTAGAAATCTGATCTGGAAATGAAAATGTAGATTATTTTTAAAAACAACAACAAAAAAACAAAACATTATGCACAAAATGAACTGTGATAAAGTTCGAGAATGCACACTGAAACAGAGATACTACTTACTTTTACTTTTAACTGGAGATAACTGTGTAGACAATTTAGAGTCTGAAGGTCGTGATGCTGGCACATCAGATGAGCTACCTAACTGTCTTCTCTTTTTTAGAATCTTTTTCTTTGAAATGTGATGATTAGGTAGCAGCTGTTCTTGCTTCTCTGCTTCATTTCTCAGATGTAGAGCTAAATTTAGGAAAGTCATGCACTAAATAACAGACAGTGGTACGGTACGTGTATTGCTGGTTCTACACCAAAACAAACAGAAGCTTGTTAATGTCATATTTTTTTTGTTTTATGGCATTCATTTAATTTCTGTTTAATAGTATTTTCTTTAACATGAATAACAGGGTCAAACTGTGTAAGTGATGTTAATGAACATGCAAGACATCATTTATTTTTGACCAGTGCATCTAACTTTGAAATTTTCAAGTTGACTAGCCTCTCTTCTACTACTCAATGGTCAGAAGTAAAAGGCTCAGGTGTAGATCAGATGTGCTTCTTACTCACTCAAAAAACAACTTCAAACCAGTGAATGCATTGTGAGCTGTTCAGAATTTGACCAGTTAGAATGATGGACTCACCTAGTGTTTGAAAATAATCTGAAATACCATGAGCAGCATTCTTCTCAATCAAATCTGGAAGTTAAAAAAAAGGATCCACTTGTTTTGACTCTGTGATGCAGCACAACACTCAAGTAGACTAAAGCCAGGTGTACATCTACTAAATACATGCTGACAAAAAAATACAAGTTAAGAAAGATTGACATAAATTTTAAAAAATAAGCACTTATTATCAATAAATATACATTGGAGTCATTAAATACTTTGAATCAGGAAAAAGTTTGTTCTTATCTCCATCAGTACCTCCTTTTTTGGCAATTTTTAGTAGTTATAATCACCAATGTCAAAGACCTGTTTTCTATGTCATAGAAAAATTAGGCTTGACTTTTCAGCAGTATACACTATTTTCAAATAAAAATGAACATAAAAATATCTTACTTTTCACAAGTCCCCACACAGACTTTTTGTACTTGACTTCGCTGGTGATTTTCACCCGACATTTATGCCTAGACACTCTGGTGACACAGTAACGATTGACCACATAGAAAGACTCTGCATAAGGAATGCCAGCATTTGTGGTTATTGTATCAATCACATACAGAACACCTGGCTGGCTCTGTTTATAGCAGATCTAAAAAAATCAAACAAATTGTTTTCTTGTTTTGTTTATATTTAAAAATCATCAAAATAATGCCACTAAAGAACTAAAAATATCTACATTTTTAACTACGTGTATATCCAATCTCTGTAGGTGCTCAGCAGTCCATTATCCAGATACATTCCAATTTTCTCATGCAAACAAGGACCAACCCCAATTTCGTGATAGATCTAGATGTCTTTCACAAAATATTTTCATTATCCTGTAGATTCAAATGATCATCAAAATTTTGTTGTTATGCTGAACTGTAAATGATTTAGTCAGTGAAATGTTACTTAAAGCAACAACAACATATTCATGATCAGAAAGAGAAAGTCATTGGTTCATTCTGTCAACAGTTAAATGTTACTTACTGCAGCTATGTCACATTACCTGTTTTTCTGTGGTAGGCGATGACTTAGGACCAATAGAGGAACTCAGGGTCAAAGTGTACGTGATAGTTCGCAGTCTGTTACCATCTGAATCTGGCTCTTCCTGCCAAGGTGGAAGCACCATGTCTTCAATGTAATTTTTTTTAAATTAATTGAATGCTGAGATCAAATTTGATTAGATTTGCTGTGCCAATCCAGATTTTTCATTTAATATTTTAAAATAAATTTTGAATGAAAATAAAAAATTATTTTTTAAAATAATGATTAAATAATCAGGGAACAAATTTCTTTAGTATAGGTTAAACTTAATTTTCATTACTAAAAATCATGATATGCAATTTTGAAATTGTTGAGGTGCATGAACGTACTATATCTTATATGAAAACATTTACAAATGTAATATTCTAAATAAGGTTGATGTTCCTACTAAAAGTTTAGTTTCTACTAAGTTTTAGAAAATAAATGTGCTAAATGACATTTATTTTAACTTTCAAAAATTTTGTTTATTCCGATAATCATGCACATTTTCCTCAATGCTCTCCAATGGCTAATGTTTACAAACATAAAAATGCTGAGATTAATAATGTCAAAGAACTCTGACCAAAATTTAAAAACACAACAATTAAAAGCCTGAGATATGATATAAACCAAAACTCCCTTTAACATTGCATGGTGCAGTTTGTATACAACAACTACATGATCAGAATAAATCCGTCATCCACTTTCTTTCTAGTCTATGTTCAGGCTATAGTATGCTAAGTAAAATAATCATGATAATTATCTTCAAGAATTTTAATTTGACTGGCTGGCAAATTTAACAAAAGACCAGTGTTAAGGGTTGCGAGTCTACTGAGTTTACTTTTTTCTTCAGCTGTTGTTGTTTTTTGTTTTTTTAAGTAATCACAGTTAATTCTGGCTACAGAAGATAACATACATTCTTCTTTTAAATTTTATTCTATAAATAATCTTGAAATTATAATTATAAAATAACAATAATAATAGTTTGCTAAGACAGTGTAATTCCAAAACATTTCTTAAATGAACTTATATACAAAATTTTAAAAATCTAATGCAGTTGTAATAAAAAAATAGATTTTACTGAACAAACATCTGTTCATTTTTAATTCAGAATCTTGTCAAAATTAAGATGCAAACATCTAAACAACAACAAAAAAAGAATCTATATATAACTTGCATGATTTTTAATCAATAAACATAGCCTTTTAAAAGAAGAGAAGATGAACTAAACACTCGTATGAAGTAATCAATAAAAAGCAATTTAATAACAGAAATATTTTAATAATTTCCATGTAGCTTGAACACCTACTTACCAAATGTTTTCCTAGAAACAGCAAGATGTCTAAAAAATGAAGAATCTGTGAACAGGTGTTCGAACATCTTATCCACAGGAATACTGAACACTTCATTCATGTAGGTCTTTGTCAAATGATCATGCTCAGTACAAATTATTTCACCTGAAATGTAACAATGTTTAATAACAAGTCTGCAATTTCTTAGAAACAAAAAGTATCTTAATTATAGATACTATTGCACAGCAATTAGTAATAAAATATACACAAGCAGACTCACTATATTATCATTATTCCATAACAATAGAGTTGTAAAGAAACCACTCAGATTTTTTAGCTGTTTTGCTATCTGATAACTTATTAAAATGCTCTTTCCAAGAAATAGGCTGGCTGTATCAACTGGGTTTAGATTGTAAAATATGTATATGCATGTGAAGTTTCTCTCTTTTTTTTAACATATTAATAAAAATATTTTTATAATCAAAAATCTTTAAAGCAGTTTATATGCTTATTTCAAGAGGAACTCAATTTTTTATTCTCAAGTGTTTTATTTTTGGCTGACATAGGAATTAACTTCTAAATGTATTTATCCAAATATATATTTAGTACTGGTGTCGGCTGAGAGGAGGAAGGCATTTTTTTAGATCTTGTCCCACTACCTGTCATAAATTCAGTTATATATATGGTCTCAACTAAGAACTTTTTGAGAATACTCTTAATTTTAGAAATTATTTGCACCTTTTGCAAATTAACAGTATCAATATAAACTTGGTGAGTAACATTTGAGATTCTTCTCACCATCACTCTCCTCAGTTGTATCACCAAAATCTGTCTGCACCTCAGCTGTGTCAACTCCAATGGGAGAATCAACTGATGCTTGAGACTGATTAAAAACATCATCTGTTGCCATGACATCAGTATCATCAGCATTCATCTGAGTGTGGTTCAGTTCTGATAGTGGATGAGGATCAGATGAATCTGTGGGATCCTGAAACTAATAGCAGCAACAACAAAAATATATATATAATATACACATGCACACTAACACAGTGTGGTCAAACCTACTGCATCACCATGTCTTTAAACAAAATATTTTTCATTACATTACAATGTAAAAATGCATTTTTAACATTTAATTCATTTATTTTCTCAATAATATTCATAGGGCCTGTGTATTAAACACCCTTAATGTATAGTGATTTCTTGGGGAAATAAACTATATATTAACAAAGCAAACTTCAATAAATGCACAAATTGCAATGTTGTTTTGACTAAAAGATAATATGATAATATTTTAACCAAAAAAAAAAAAAAAAACAGCATTGCATTAGTTAATCCAGGTATAATTACAAAATCCAAATTATTTCTGCAAAAACAATAATCTTGGCCACCACTGAGTATATCATAATTTCTTACTTCAGCAGTAATCAGCCCACATTACAAAGCCAGGTTCCAGACACACCGCTACTTATATTGTTGTGCTGGTCAGAAAAGTCAAAGAATTGTAACTCTTCAAACAAAACAAAAATGCTTACTATTCATTAAACTTAGTCGTGTCATTAATTACATTAGATAATAATGACATCAGAAAATAATAGACATGCTAGTATAAAATATTTCACATTTTACAACCTGTAAAACAAGCAAATATCATGCAGAAGAAAAAAAAGCTTACAATACACAGCATATTGCACCTTTACTGCTGATGCCAAATTTCAAATTTCATGAAATACTTAAATTTTCAGTCTTAGTAGATTGCCAGTTGCTAACATAAATATGACAAATTTTGAAGTAACTGTAAGGGGGGAAAAGGAAAGAAGGATATTACAGAACTGTAGATATCCTTCACTGCCATAAATCAAGCATGGACAGACTCTTGAAATTGCTTAACTTGAATTGCATACCCAGTCTCTTAGTTGGTAAAGTTAAACTTGTTACTTACCAAATTTTCTTTTTACTGGCTTTAAACACCAAGTAAAACATTGGTCCACCTTTGTTGCTGTTGTAAATCAGTGGTAGGACAGATAGGAATGAGAAGGCTTTGTAAAGTAGTTGTATTAAAAGGTATAAATGATATTTTAAAAAAAAAATCAAATAATCTTCTATCTGCTACTTCATTTTAAAACAAAAAGTATGTTTATTTATAAATAAATATATGATTAACAAAACCTGACACTGAAAACATGATTTACTTTGGCATGGTTCTCATCTTCTTTAGGATGATGATCTGGAAGATAACCATCAAGACCAGGAGGCGGCACATAATCATCGTCACTGGATGTCAGGCCAAGTTCTTCACCATAGCTCATGTGTACCCAGTACCACAAATCTTGTGATGTCATTGGCTGAAATATGTAAATGACAGACTTCATTTAGATTAAAATAGTCGAGGATTTCAATAAACATTTGAATTTACAAGTCCTAAAAAGAGGCCTGCTATTTTAATAAAAAACTAACAAATTTCTAAAAATAGAAATCCAAATTAATTTTTTTAAAAGTTCTTATTTAAAATAAAATATTATGGTCAAACAAAAATTTTAATCATGACAAAGCCTACTAAGGTAATCCAATTAAAATGAAAATGTTCTCTGCTTGAGACTACAATAGGAGTGTCATAGGACTCTTTCTAGGAAAAACCTTGCAATCGATGTTTTACCTCAAGAGCCAGGCAGTTGGCTTTCAATAGACCCTGTTAGAAAAAAAAATTAGTTAAATCTGTGTCATGCTCTAAAAGATGTCATAATCACGTTCCTGTTTGTAACTGACTAACTCTTTCTATATACTATATTAAAAACAAAGCAGAATAACAAAATACAATGAAAATATTTTTCCTGATATCTGTTGATTTCAAGTTTGGCATGCACATAATTTTAAAGAATATTAACTGGAATATTCATTGCAGGGTTTTCTATATGAATTGTTAACTTAACTGCCACCATATGATCCCAATCATGGTTGGATTTCCGTTTACCCAAATTGTTAATTGAGGTCAATCCTTGTTTCAGTGAAAAGAATAAACTCAAAAAAAGATTAACAGTATAAAGCTCAAGAACACTATTTGTAATGAACACTGAACTGATTAAACATTTAAATCTTATCTAATAACTAAGACACTCACACATACACACAAATGTTTTAACAGATCAGTCTGAGTATGAAATAAAACTAGTAAAATAAAAGTTGGGCTCATCTGCCCAGCCTTCTCCCAATCAGATAGCCAACCTTTGCACAAAAGTGAGACTTAATAATTTAAACAATTTCTCAAGCATCCGAAAATGAACATGATAAACATGAAGTAAATTTTCCAACATATCTAAAAAGGTTTTTTCAACTATTATGCTTTGATAATTTAAGCCTGTTTTGTAACTATATCACGCAAAAAAGAGAGAAAGAGAAGGGTAGTTTAAAATGTTTAAAGAGCTATTTGCAAGTCCCAGAAAAAACAAGTTTCATCATCCTGATTTACAAGATTTAGATCTTTAAAACTTTTCAACTCTAATAAAACATGAAACCTAATCTTTAAATTAAAGAAAAAATAACTGACTTCATTATCATTGTATGCTTCCCTGGTTATGGAGTTGTGGTTCCCTATCTTGGTTAGATCAGGGATCATGTGCACTTCTTAGTTTGAGATGCCATGAAAGCCAATACTTCAACTCACCATTCTTCAGAGATGGTAGGAAATAAAATATGGAAGAGTGAGAAGAAACCATGCAGAAACACATTTATATGTTAGAGTTTTAATAAATAATTACATCTCAAAAATATTCTGAAAGCTTTAAGATGACAACAGTAGGTAACTTTGATAACTAATCTATAAAAAGTGGATATTCATCTAAACAAAAAAAGAAAATTTTTAATGCCCATTCTTTCTTTAAAGAAGAGATAGTTGCAACTACTAAGGACCAACTGTTACTATAAATCTAAACTAGTGGATAGTTAATATGCACAGTGAGTTGATCTTCGTTTTGTTGATACCTAATCCTGTAATCTTCCTAGTCACAAGAACAGAAAGAAACAGATTAAATGCTAACAAAGAACATGAAATATAATTCTACGCTTCTCTCAGTACTTTAGCTTGGCAGTTGAATCAATACAAAAAAAGCTGAGTATTATGTAATTTCTGAGAATAAAAAATATTTTTAGATCAACAGCAAAAGAAAAGAATCTGGAAAAAAGGGAGAAAAGCAAAAAAGGAAGGATTTTTAAGCTAAAAAAAAAAACATGAAAATGATCTCCTGCCTCGGAAAGAGATGAGAAAAACACAGCAACCATCCACTGAACAGAGTTAACAAACCAAAAGGAAGCAGCAGATCATTAAAATAACAAGCCCCAAAAGAACCAGAATGTAAACCACCAAATCATCACGATGAAAAGAATGTAAAGGAATCTAATGATATTCTGGTTGCACCAATTGTTATTGAAAGTCATTAATCAATCATCATACACATTGTGCCAGTAATGATCAATACATAAGCAGATTCAGCTAATGCTGAAAAATAACAAATTTTCATGCTAGGCTGACAGATTAATAGTTATTAATTCTAATAATAATTAAAATTTTTGACCTTATAACAAATTTCAAACTTCTTCAGACTTTTTAAAATACTTCACAAAAATGAATTTTTTCTAACCAAATATTAAAAATACCTAAGTGCACTCTTGAAATAAAGCATGTTTAGTCAGATCAACAAATTAGACTTCCCTGTGATGCCTGGCTTCTGTTTAACCTGCCCTTGGTAAAAATGGTCACAACTGTGTCAGTCAAGATTCACTAACCACAAAGAATAATTGGATATGCATAATGCCAATGCATGAGAAGATCAATCTCTGAAGTACTACATATTCTATTTATTTCAATAGAATTAGTTGTTTAATTTAGTCAGAAAAATACATGTAACTACTGCTTATTGTTAGTCTAGTACCAATACTGATAATAAATAATATTTTTTTCTTAACTTAAAATTTGCTTTGTGTATTTCTCACTCATTTTTATTTAGAAATATTATATATGATTTAGCTGCAAGAAAACAAACATTGCTTCATTTTTTTAAACCTCTGCAACTTCACACAATAATAAGTATGCATACAGCTTGAGAAACATTTCCTTTACTCTAATTTTCAATTTTAAGTAAAGCAACACTAGAAAAATTTTTTTAAAATTTTAAAAATCAAAAAGAAGATAGATTAAAGAAACCAAAATTAAAAAGAAAAAATTTTTAAAGGTTAATTTTAAAAATTATAAGTTTTTAGGGTAACCTTAGTTATGATTATGTGAGAAAAATTAAACTAATACAAGTAGATGATGATTTTTCTTTTCCTTTGCCCAACAATTTAATTTGTGTAAATCTACAAACTTTTAGGAATGTTTCCCCAAACTAGCTATATGCTTTAACAGCAGCAAAGTTGTTATAATGCATTTTTCTTGTAATGACAGTGTGGATACATTTACCATGTGGACTCAATGTGCTTTCCAAAATGGTTACCTGGTGCAAACTAGGGTTCGAAGCAGTGAGGATGGGAACTGGCCACCTCAGTAGTTCCTTAATAAATACTTTGCCAATCACCTTTTAAAAGTTTTAATAATGTAACTGTAAAGGCTTGATAATTACACATATAGTTAAGCCATGGTCTTTTATAGTTGACATTTTTTATATAAAGATATTAACCTTTAACATGCTGAAATGTTTATGACAAATAGTAAATTCAAGACCAGTCTGATTCAGAAGCTCCTAAAATTGTTTTTCTCCAATCACAGTACAGTTTTAGTTTCCAGCATGTAAAATAGGATTTCTAAGTTCTCTTTGAGTGTTCTTGGTTGTAGTATGCTGCATCTTATTGATCAGGTACAGGTAACAGCCTTAGAAAATAAAAATAAAATTTAAACTAGGCAAAGCAAGCAGACTTTCATTAGATGATGCTACACGCCCTTCTGTTACTCTGATTGCCAGCTCTAGATTTACCCCAGAACTTTTTAAGGTATTTTGAATGTGTACAGTTCATGCAGTTCTCATAAACAGTCTTGTTTTTCTTTTTAAATTATTAAAACAGGACGTTTCCACGTGTGTGGCTGTTAGAAATCTTGCTGTGACTGAAAGATGGTTGGAAAAAATAAAACAAAGATAGCTGAATGTTTTTTTATAAAACTGGTTTTATAACTGAATGCACTGTCTCATATGCTCGACATTAAAAGTAAATGCTGTTATTTTTAACAGTAACTATTACACCTGAAATTCTCCCCAAAATCCCTTTAAAGCCCAGTTAAACTACTTATTCAGTTCATTTTTCTTTTAATATTCATACGTAAAAAATTGTTTTATAAATTTGTTTTTATTAAATGTTAATGATGCAAATTTTTATTACCAATAAAATTAAGTGTTAGTAAGTTCCATTTTTTGATCTACAAAAATAAGCAATGAATTTTCATAAACTCCTTTTCTCTAGAGCAGTGGAAATATTACCAAACAAAAAAACAAACAAAACAAAAACAAAAGAAGAAAACTTTTATTTTGTCAGTCCAACATTTACCTGCCTCTCAATGGAACTTATCTGTTTAGAACAGGTGGACAGCTTTGTTTTCTTGCCCTGTAATATATGACAGGAATGGTATGAAGTAGTGTAGGTAGTCAGCTACATAGGTAGAAGTAGAGAGAGAGATTGGTGCAGCAAGTTTGTCAAGGTGGCGCAGTAGGTTAGTAGGTTAAGTGCACTGAGAGGCTGAGACTTTGTGTTGTGCAGTAGTCCTTAACTCAGTCTTTCTAAATGGTTTTCATCATCAACTTACTACATAGCTTTTTTTAGCTACACCCTCTGACTTATTCTTTGCCTTTAAGTGAGCCCTGGTATATGCACTTTAAATTTGCTAAGTTTTTAAGACCTAATAATTATCTTAAATATTTTAAATTAATTTTATTTATTAAGTTTTCCATCTAATTAAATATTCAAATAACCATAACTTTCTCGTTTGAAGCTAGACATAAAATTGCTACCAAAATGAGGCTAAGATTCAGAAGAACTTAGGAGCAAAATATATTTTGCTGTTTCATAGCTTCTAATAAGTTGTTGAACTGCAGAGGCACACAATGCAGATCAACTGAATGTGACAATCCTAGATAAAGGAAACACCATAATTTGTTGGGAGAGAATGACTAGAGATAGCTATAAGCAAAACAGAGAGTGAATGTGTGTATTCAATGATGGAGAATAATATTGAGATGCCATCTACAAAAAACTGGGCATGGTGACAGTAGTATTTGAATAATTCCTTCAAATCTACTACAGATAAGAAAAGCCAAAACAGCATCTTCTGAAGCCTAAAAACACATGCATACCAACAAGATAAACATTACCAAAGAGACAGTGTGTAAGAAGCTGGAAGATTTTAAACAGATAAATTCAAGTATAATTTTGGTGTAATTTACAGCTATATTTCAATTTTCAGAGCAAATTCATAAATTAGTGTTTTAGTCATTTTATGACCATAAAATGAACAAAACTAAAAAAATTTTCATAGTGGGTCATAATTTCCAGAATAGATTAAGTACCCTGTGGACTTCTTGCTACCATCAATATGGTTTGGTAAATTTTTAAAATTTTAGATGGTTTCAAACCAGTATGTATATCAAGATATTTTATGCCCATCTATTTTAACCAGTATTTCTCCAATTCCCTTCATCCCAGCATTTAAAAGCAGCAAATTGGAGGTAAAACTAAATAATACAAGATACCTGCAAATAAAATTTGAGTCTGCTAGCACTAATAACTATAAATAGTTGACCTTCGACCTGGTGGCCATCTTGTATCATGTGATCTCTCAAGGGTAGGTCAGAAGCTCACTCTATAAATAGGTGGTCCATACATGTGAAAAGCTTAAAAACCCCCACAGGCTTGTATTTTAGCTAGCTAGCTAGCTATCTAGGGTATGGTCTATCCTTAGTTAATCTATTTTCTCATTAAATAGGCTCTAACTGGGAGTGACTGAAAACAAGATGATATCACAGAAACAAAGTATAAAAACAAAGATAATGTGCATACAATGTAGAGAACTCTAATGTTTGTTTAATACATACACTAGTTAAATGTCATCTCTTTTTGATCACACTTATCCTTGAAAATTCATGGGACTATAATTTGTTTTACTTACAAAGGCATTTTCTTGGTTTCTTCATGCAAAAACCCCTCTCCACTAGAATTCCTTGTAGACATTTTCAATGCAAGATTAACATATTACAGTAAAATGATGACTTTACACATGAACAAAAATGAGGTTGGTTTAAATTGATCCATCTGATTGATCCAAACTAAGCTATGCCAGCCAATCAATTATCCTGTATCAACTATAGCAATACATAGTAAGGAAGGCCTGGGAGATTTTACAAAGAAACTAAGCAGTATTTGGAGATTTCTGGAAATTATTGAGATATTTTAACAAAGAGCATAAACAGATCATTAGAGTTGAATGAATTACAAAGCCTTGTTTATTCATTATTGTAATTTCTTAGTTTAACACTACCTCCTGAAGCCTCCAGGAAGAGCTTTTATTATTTTTTTTTTTTAATTACTGAAAAATATTGATATATTATTGTAATAAATCCTTTGTAATAAGGTTTTGGCCTTTAAAAGTTTAATGAATTATCCTTTTGCATATGGTAAGATAACAACAAATGACTGCTTATTGATGTTTTAAGTTTAATTAATAAATAACATGTACAACAGTACTTTAACCACAAATAAATGTAAGAACTTCCTCTCATGTCCCACCTGTAAATAGAATTCTGTTAATGGATAGATTTATTTATTTGTCATAAAGGAAAACTGTAATTTGTTTCAGTATTATTAAATTACCAATCACTGTCAGTTATGTAATCACTGCCTGATGCATTTAAATTTACAGCTTAATCTTAAAACCTTGTAATTTAAAATCTAAAACTTTCACATATTATTGGTATTAAATAAATATTTGAACCAAAGCTTCTACAACATGGTATTAAAAAAGAAACTAACACCTTTCCGATATAATTAAGCCAAACTAAACCTATTGCACAGAAAAACAAAAATATGGATTCATTCTATATCTCACCATGCTGTATATGAGATGGAATCACTTGCTTCCAGTAAACTTTTTAAAAAATCTATACTATTTTGAGACATCTCTCTGAAAACATTTGCAAGAACATTATAAAACCTTTTGATACTTTGCAAGAAAACTAACTACAATGCACAAACAAAAATTGTGACCAATGTCAATCTCTTTTAAACAATAAAAATTTGTAAAATTCTCTTCATTCATATTTTCATAACCATTTAATTTTAAAACTAATCTTACAACCCATTTATGCTTTGGTTTGATTTACCTGTACTTGGATAACTTACAAGAACAGCTATTATACCAGCTTCATGATTGTATTTAGTCACAGGTGCCAAATTCGGGCTATTTGTTGAATGTTTTTGTCATTCTATGAAACCATACAAAAGTTTAAAAGCTACACAGATAAACAACAAAAATACTCTTAATTATTTGTTAGTTATTTTCAAGTTTTATATTTTTCTTTTTTTTTTCTATTTAATTTTTAAAAAATTCATTGCAAAATCAATAACTACAGAGTGAAAAGTAATCAATTTGGTCTTTTTAATCTGTTCATCTTAGTATAACTAGTGTGTGTGTGTGTGTGTGTGTGTGTGTGTGGTGTGTGTGTGTGTGTGTGTGTGTGTGGTAGTATATTCTTACAGCAGAAATGATGCAAATAAAAATAGAGCATCTTCAGGGTAGTGTAAACCACTTTTAGAGGACAAGGCACACCAAAAGACAAATAATAACATTAAACTACCTGTACCCAAATGACCTATAAATTGAAACAATGCTAACTAAAATAAAACTAATATTGCATAGCCAACACAACAAAAAAACGTTCATACAATATTTTGAAAGAAAATATGATATGTATACCACATAGTGCTAAAAAAATTTTATGACTAAATTAAGAAAAGCTTGATTTTAAAAAAAAAATCTTATTCTTTAAATCATAATCATAACACAACTGTAGAATATAAAAGCAAAAGCTTTTCTGAGTACAGTATTAGAAATAATCATGAAAACAACAAAAAAAGGATAAAATGCAATACCATTGTAGTGTGGGTGAATGTATGAATATTATGGCTCCTGGGAAAGAAATATTACATGGCAAGCATATAGAAACCAAAGTCTTAGCTGATGAATATCACTTACTGCATCCCGCAGATTGCAGCCCAACTTCATGTTTCAGGAGCTGCTGTATGTAAAATTTTGAGGATATGCAAGACTATTACAGTTGACAAATTGGTCAAGAAAGCCAAGCCCAGCTCTCCAAAAGTGTTGCTAAGTACCTCAGATATGCTCTCTATATGATGTCAACAAGCCAGTAAAAATCTTGCAGGTAACCCAGCTGCAAGCACAGGTGTTAACATTTCTTCAAAAACAGTGAAATATGCTCTAGTGCAAAGTGATCTTAATAGCTGTGTAGCTGCCCAAAAACTTTGCTGAGAAGAGGCAACCAAATGGTAAGGTTGAAATTAGCAGCAGACAAAAACAGTGGAAGGTGCTTTTTACAGATGAGTCCAAGTGTGCACTGTTTGGCAAAAATCAATGGCAGTTTGTTTAAAGGCAGACCAGGAAGTGATAAAACAGTCAGTGTACAATATCTGAAGTGAAGCATGGAAGTAGATCAATACAGGTGTGAGTCAAAGGTGTCTAACATCCACATAAAACTGAAGGTATACTGACTGTCAACAATTACAGACAGATTTACATCCATTATGCCATACATCTTCAAACAAGACGACAACATCAAATGTACAGCCTATATGGTGAAAAGCTATCTGGAATGTAAAGAACCCAATAAAACACTAACAAAGATGGGCTGACCTGCACAAAGTCCTGATATGAGCATCATTGAGGCTAGATGGGTTTATGTGGCTACTGAGAAAGGCAAACAGCAAATAAAGACCTTGGAATTGTGGAAAGTGCTACAGTATACTTGGAACAGCATTCCATAGTCATACATTGATAACCTGTATGGGAACATGAAAACAAGTGTCATGCTCAATAAAGCAAAGGGCTCACATACCAAATACTAATGCAATGTACAACATATTTATTTTGTTTTTGTATATTTCCTGTAATAATGTAATATGTATGTATTATCTAAGACTCTGTTGCAATTAGTCATTATTTGTGTACATCCTGTGTGTGTTTCCATAATTATTTCCAATAGATATACAGTATATATATATATATATATATATATATATTTTTTTTTTTTTTTTACTTCTTTTACAACAAACATTTTCTTTATATTTTTTCCTTGTTCAAACCTGTGCGCCAGTGTTGGCACATAAGGCATCCAACAAAGGAAGTCCCTTAGTGTCAGTTTTATACTCTTTACTGCATATTAATTTCATGGTCTACAAGCATTTGTGAAACTATGAAACAAATTATAAATCGAAGAACAAAGAACAAGTTTTTCATTCATTTATACATTCATACTTCTAAGTAAAGAATGCTATCTGGTGCTTGTCAAGACACCTGTACTTTGAAACTCAAAATTACCAAGCAAATTGGTGGCATTTTTTTAAAACTCTGAAAGTGCACTACAATTCTGAGCTTTGATATAAAAAAGATATGTATAAAAAAATTAATTAAAAAGTGAAAATTGTTAAAAACATAACAGTAAATTTATAAACAAAGAACTCACTTTTATGCCTATGAAACATATTTAATTAAAACTTATGCTAAACATCTACAAAATAAATTACTGTTTTAGTGAGGATGCTAATATATTGATCATCATATATATATATATATAGCATGTGCTGGCAAGGAGCCAAAAGTCAATTATTTTGCCTTGGTTTTCAGATATCATAAACTAAACAGTGAATCAATCAAAGTGGATCTAATATTGTGATAAAGTATGAGAATTGTTCTTATACAACCAATAGTATGCAGTTAAAGAGCTAATACCATCTTTCTGCTAATGATTTCTAATTCTATCTAATTATCATGCTCTTATCATTTCAGCATTAAGAAAATTTTACAAAAATAAACTGCAGTAATTAATATACTTCTTTGTAAATAGCAAATTAGAACTTATTTTAAATATTTCTGATAGTTAAGGAAGAATATGCAAAGTAAAAAAATATTGTAAATATGTTCAAGAGTCCAGCTTACCAAATGCACACATGAGAGTGAAATATAATCATGAGAGCCATATTTTACTTACTAACAGATCCAACAGATTCTTTGCTTGTTTTTGATAAAAGAAAAGGGTAGTTTTCCTCTTTCTGACTGGAGTTGGAAAAATGGAGATTGGTCTAATACTATAAACTTTTCAAAGTGCTTTAAAATTCTAAAGTTACCTGAGTGACTATAAAAGATATCTTAGCAGGTGACAAATTCATCCTTCACTGGCATCTAAGGGAATTTTTATAAACATTTTTCTTGTTTAGATAACCCCAAAGTAATTTTCAGAGTTGTTATTTCAGTAAATTGCAGAATTCTGGTTACTATAATTAAATGTAACTAACAAGCTATTACTGCTAGACCTCTTTAGACAACAATGCGATTTACTGCAAAAGCATTGCCTCAAAGCAGTAAAATGTGGATTTGTCAAAAAGTTAAGAATACCATACAAAATGTTCATTATCACGAGTTTACTCTCCATTACTGCATATTTAGATCAATAGTTATCAAGGACAATATTTATATTGTAGATAATATTGGCAGCCAGGTTGGCATGCAATTTTATATCTACTAAACCAACTGCAGTAAAAATTGGGTCAAAGATAACTAACTACTTGCTAGCCAAACTAAGTGTACAAGATAATTATAGAGAGCGAGCGAGTGAGAGAGAGATTAAATAAAAGAAACAAAATAAGTAATTTCAAATTTTTCTGTTTTGCAAAAGTGTAGTTCTATTAAAAACATACAAAATAAAGTGCATAATTATAAAAACATAAATAAAAGTCAACAAGATTTATATAGTAAACATGATAATTAAATAAATAAAAATTAAAGCAAAATGCTAAGAGAAGATGTTGATTTTTAAAAATACAAAATAAATATTGCTTAGTACCCAAAAGAGCATTATTAAATATCTGAATACAATTTGCCACACTGGTTATTCAAATCATTTCAATGGAACTATAAACAAATTTGAATAACAGATACTATATAGTAATTTACATACCAGCGTTTAATCAGGAAGAAAAATATATCAACAGTTATAGAAATACATTATAGAATCTCAATGCTTTTTGTTTTGTTGTAGAATAATAGCAATAAGGGAAAATGTAGCATTGAAAAAATGTTTTACATTACAAACAAAATTTCTAGAATAAGAGCATTAATATAAAAAGTCACTGCCATGAAATGTTCTATTTATGTTGTTCAATTATTGTCTAGTAATTGCTGTCCAATAGCTTTTACAATTTTTTAAAAAAATATTTATTGGCACTGCAGTCATTAAGCTGATTTTTCAGAAAAGATATTTTCTCATAGAAATTTAGTTGCCCTCTTCTATATTTGTTTTCTTTTAAAAGAAGAGGAGAGCTATTTAGCACAGCATCTTTCCTTAAACACTGCAATAGTCTGTAATTCATTTAGCCTCTAAGGAAATCTTGCAGTGTATCAAAAAAAAAATCAAATTTAGTTTTAAAATAGAAATTATCTACAAAACTTAACTATAAAAACATTTTAAAAATGGTACCTGATATAATTACAGGTACATCTAAAAAAATTAGAATATTGTGGAAGAGTTCAATATTTTTGTCAGTTATTTCAGAAAGTGAAAATTGTATATATCCTAGACTCATTACATGTAAACTAAAATGTTTCAAGCATCTTTTAATTTTAATTTTGATAATTATGGCCTACAGCTCAAAAAAATAGAAAAACGTATCTCAAAATATTAGAATATTCCATTTCGAGTTTGAGTAAATCACTATTTATGCAGTATAAATACCATGAATCTCTCAGTCTGGTTCAGTACACACAACCACAATCATGGGGAAGACTGCTGACTTGACAGTTGCCCAGAAGACACTCATTGACACCCTCCATAAGGAGGGTAAGCCACAGAAGGTCATTGCTGAAAGGGCTGGCTGTTCACAGAGTGCTGTATCAAAGCATATTCATGGAAAGTTGACTGGAAGGGAAAAGTGTGGTAGGAAAAGGTGCACAAGCAAGAGGGATGACCACAGCCTTGAGAGGATTGTCAAGCAAAGCCAATTCAAGAACTTGGGGGAGTTTCACAAGGAGTGGACTGAGGCTGGAGTCAGTGCATCAAGAGCCACCATGTACAGACATGTCCAGGAAATGGACTACAAGTGCTGCATTCCTAATGTCAAGCCACTCCTGAACCAGAGACAATGTCAGAAGTGTCTTACCCTGGCTAAGGAGAAAAAAAACTGGACCACTGTTCAGTGGTCCAAGGTCCTCTGCATTTCATTTGGAAATCAAGGTCCCACAGTCTGGAGGAAGAGTGGAGAGGCATAGAATCCAAGTTGCTTGAAGTCCAGTGTGAAGTTTCCACAGTCAGTGATGATTTGGGGTGCCATGTCATCTGCTGGTGTTGGTACACTGTGTTTTATCAAGTCCAAAGTCAACGCAGCCGTCTACCAGGAGATTTTAGAGCACTTCATGCTTCTGTCTGCTGACAAGCTTTATGGAGACGCTGATTCCCTTTTCCAGCAGGACTTGGCACCTGCCAACAGTGCCAAAACTACTAGTAACTGGTTTGCTGACCATGGTATTACTGTGCTTGATTGGCCAGCCAACTCGCCTGACCTGAATCCCATAGAGAATATATGGGGTATTGTCAAGATGAAGATGAGAGACACCAGACCAAACAATACAGACGAGCTGAAGGCCGCTATCAAAGCAACCTGGCTTCCATAACACCTCAGCAGTGCCACAAGCTGATCGCCTCCATGCCACACTGCATTGATTTGTGCAAAAGAAGCCCCGACCAAGTATTGAGTGCATAAATGAACATACTTTTCAGAAGTTCAGCATTTATATATTAAAATCCTTTTTTTTAAATGATCTTATGAAATATTCTAATATTTTGGGATAGTGGATTTTTGATTTTCATGAGCTGTAAGTCATAATCATCAAAATTAAAACCAAAAAAGGCTTGAAATATTTCACTTTGTGTGTAATGAATCTAGAATATATGAAAGTTTCACTGTTTGAATTAAATTACAGGGAAAAATGAACTCTTCCACGATATTCTAATGTTTTGAGATGCAACTGTATATTATAAGACTACTTAAAATGGCATTAATTTGTAAATCTTTTTACAACAAACCTATTTAGTTGGGAATTTTTTCAACCAGAGGAAAGTCTAAAGCTGCTTTAAAAAGTTGTTTTCAAATCTCACTCCTCAGCCATATTCAAATAAGTTCTTATTTGAAAAGAAAGATGTGCTGACTGAACAATTCATTTGCAATCAGAAAAGATAAAAGCAGAGGCAGAATTTTCTCTACTGGCATGAAGCAGCAAGAAAGAACACAAGTGCAGAGAAATTACAATAAAAAATAAAGGTGATCATAGTTGAAATTCTGAAAAAAAAACAATATATTAGATAACTTCTCAAAAGAAATATTTATAATATCTTTTAAATAAATGTAATTTTTTAATGAATAATCAGTTAAAATATAAACATTTCACAAACAAGTTAAAGTCTATATAATTTTCCCAGTTTTTAATACTAAATTGTTTTTCCCTGTAAATAGATAGCTAAAATTTCTTTTTTTAATTAACAAAATTAATGTTTGGATTATATAGTCTGTTTTTGATTGATTCCAGTTTCTATGGCTCTAATGTCAATATTCCATTGTATGCATATTTTTTTTATCATAAGCACTTTCATTCAAGTATTTTTAAAGTTGCTATAACTTGTTACAGTAATGTTCAATAACAGTGCCAACAGTCATACATTATAGTGAAGAAAGTGTACAGAAGTGACTAGATGTGTGACCACTGAATGGAAAGATTTTGTCTGTCTGCCTGTCTACTGTAAACTCATTTTACTATTATTATTTTCTGCTTTAAGTTTTGGTATCGCATTTGACATTTCATTTAAAAAAACAGAAAATAGATGTTAAATAAAACAGTGAAAAATATATCAACATTTACTAAATCTTTTAGTAATGAAAAACAAACTTTTCAATCAAATAGAGGTAGTAACATTTGCAGTCTTCAGATTTGCCTTTTTTTTTTACAAACCACTAAATAAAAATTCATCTTTTCAGAAGAGGATTTCACATTATACAGTAACTCTTTCACACCTTACAACTTTTTAAATTTATCTGACTGTTTCCCTCAGGGTTAACTGAGAGTTTTTTAAATCAATGTGATGTTATCAGAAACAAGCACTGCATATGCTAATTAAAATTTACAACCTGAAAGTTACACATGGAATGCTAAAGTAAACTCTTCAAATTAACGTGGCACAAAGAAAATTTAATATTAAAATAGTAATAGATCATGCGTTTTTGTTCATTATTGCTGTTTTGTCCCTTTTTAAAAAAAAAATGCTATCTACCAATACTTCCAAAAGGAGATAATTCATTTTGCTAAAAAATGAAAATATTAAATTAGGCTACATCAAAAGTAATATATAAAGAAAAGTTAAATCCTGAGATCTTTTAACAATTTTTAACTCACATAAACTAAGTCTATTTAAAAATATACTCCTGAGTTCCAAGATTAGTTCGCCTTTGACTTTTTGAAAGTTTAAATCTGATATTTAGCTTAGTATGTAAATAGCTGTAATCCTCACACTTCCTGATTCTAGTGCGGGTTACACTAATGAGCTTAGTGTTGTTTGTTTATTTTGATGCTCCACCTACTAATCTTATCCTTGGGCTAATTTAGTCAATGGTAAATAAATGTCCTATAGTAACTTCTTTAGCAGATGTGATAACTTAATAATAAAGCCTTCATTCTGCCAATAGTTTTGTATCATAATAAAATTTCTTTTTCCATTTATTAATAATAATAATTCTATTTTCAGGTCTCATTAGTCACTGCCTGTCAGTATTTTCTATAAGCTAGCCTAAATTTAAAAAAATGTAAACTATGCATATTATCTCAAAAGTCATAATTTAAATCAAGGATAACTTACTAAACTTTCCTTAAAATGTGAACTGGAATATTAGCAGCAATAAATATTTATTTTTAATTGTAACGGATATTTTTGTTGTGCACAGCTGTCTGAGGGAGTATAGAGCTGCAGTTATCCTGCACCACAAGGAGTCCAGCATTTCAGACTTCTACTAGGATTTCCCTGTCGAACTCTTCAGGTTTAGATGTGGGAGAAAACCAGAGAGCCCCCAAAAAACCCACATGGCTTGCTGGTGAAAAAGAGCAATGAAAAAACCATGCCAGGGAGGTCCACCAAATTGAGCTGACCCTGACCAAAAATCAAACTCAGGCCCCCAGCCTTGGGTATCCAGTAGTCAAACCACTGAGCCACTGCTGCCCTTTGTAAGAATTAAGAATTAAGATAAAAGTAAATATTCTAAATTTGAGCTTGTTAGTGCATTTAATGGAGTATAGTATATTGCTCTAAGTTTTAAACAAAGTTTTCAAAAATTTAAAGAAATGATCAACAAACTTTAAACTGTTTTACTTTAAGCATTCAAAAGTTATTTCTAAGAGATAACCATTAGTGTTTTTATTTAGTTTTACTTTCTCAGTAATTAGTTTAATAATGTTTTTATAAATGTAATTAAATAAACCATAATGGAGTTTACTAAAGAAAATATAACTTTGGTTAGGTTTCTGAACAAATGCAGCAAGTGAGTGGTTAAATATCTTTTTAAAGTAACCTTATTTTCATAAGATGACAAAAAATAAATTCAAAACTGAGGAAAAAGCAGCCAACTTGGCTTCCAGTTATTCATATAGCTACATATCTTGTGTTTGAAGCAAATTTAGCATGCTTAAGAAAAAAATCTAAGTAACAAACTTATTAAGCAAAATTAATACATTTGTCTTTATAATTAAAAACCATTTACTGAAATGTTCAAACATATTCTTAATTTTTAAAATCTATTGTTTCACACAAATATCAGAAACAGAGTTTTACAGAGACACTTACCTGATCAAGAAGGGCATTCTGCCAAATACGAAACAGCATCATAAATGTCTTGTCTCGAGTTCCAAATGAAGTAAAAAAGAATTTATCCTTTTCAGTTGTGATCTGAATAGCATTTGGTATTACCCTAGCTGTCTTTTCCTTTGTGACAGCTGTAATATCTTTACACTGAATTGTTAGCTAGAAAAAATAAACAATCACATTAATGTTGATAAACACTTTGCCTTGAGTTTTGTAATTGGTTAATACCAAAATAATCCATATATCAGAGCCAGTTGACAAATTAAAATAATAATTCTAAAAAAATGAGCAAACATTTAACAATTTAGGATCAAAAAATAATGAAAGCCAAAAAAAGACAGTAAGATGAGAATGTTAGAGAAACAAGCATATTGAAAATAAGTTCTATAAATAACTGCTCAGACAATAAAAATTCTTTTGATCTAATAAATTTTACTCAGTACTTTTTTTTTAGCTTTTAATTACGTACCATTGTTTCCCATCGAAAGATATTGGCATAAAAACACACCCAGTTTTGAGAAATAAACATTCGCCCATGAACAAGAATATCTTTCTGAAGAGCACATGAATAATCTGAAAATTAGGTAAAAAAAGTAAAAACAAATCAAATATTTAAAAAATCTATGTTATGTTTTAAATTCTTCTAAAGTCGTCATGAATGCTAAGCATACAAAGAATTTCATCACCCAAAAATTTTACTTACACTTCTGGCTACCATGAACAATGGTGCTACTAAAACTAAACTATTACAATTTTTCTTGATATTGCATAGTTGACATCAAAAATAAAATGAGAATAAATTATGTCACAATGATTTTAAAACTTTGAAATAGCATTAAAAAGATTATACATATTAATGTTAAGCTTTGTAATATAGCTTTATTTTAAAAGATTATCAATTTCCAAGTAATTTTTTCAAAATATTGTAGGCAGTAGAACATTTTTTTAGTTAAATGTTTGCTTATAACATTTTTTGTAAAATTTACATAACTAATTTTCATTTGCTATTAGTTTATGTGCAGAAGTTTTTAAATAACCAGTAAATTAACAGGCAATTAAACTTGTTAAATAGTATGCATATCTCTAGATTATCATTAGGTGACCAGTCAACATGAGAGCAGAACAAAACTAAATTAATTAAACTGCCTTTTTCAATTATGAAGTTATTTTCATTTTTCTTAGTGATTATTAATTAGAAAATTATCTGAAGTGAGCTTGTAAAAAGAAAAATCATATCAAACAGGTAATAACAGAAGAAAGATGTTTCATGGTTAGTATTCACCATTTCTGTCACACACCTAGTATGAATAGTGTAAGGAAAATACTTCTTTAAAAAAACAAAAACTGAACTTTAACTACTGAATAATAATTTTTAAAAGTTAGCAATTATCAGACTTCTAGCCATAACTACCTCAAACATTTTTCAAATGTTAGTAATTATTTCCTGATCATGAGGAAGGAAACAGAAACAAAAACAAAAAAATTGATGATTCAAATATGCAAATCTTTATTTTTTCTAGAGCAGTTTTTTTTTTGTTACAAGAACTATTACATATTCCATATCAGTAATACCTTACACTAATAAATATCATATGCAACTGGACTAATTTTTCAATAATTCAATCATTAAAAAAATTTTAAAAGGCACTACTATAATATGCTTTAACAGAAATTTATAGCAAGTCAATTGGCATTAGAAAAAACAAACATTTAGTTTTTCCATCTATATTTTGTTAAATGAATTACCAATAAAATTTTCAAATTTCTTAACAGCAAAAAAAAAATTCTAAATCTTTTTAAGAATATTATATATGACATTTTTATTAAATATTTTGAAAAAATAATGTAATTTATTTATTATTTTCAGAGAGTTTGATTTTAATTCAGTCTTTGACAATCACAAGAGATAGATGATATTATTTTAGCTGAAAAATTCGTTAAGCTTATTTTTTATGATTATATAAATGTTGTTTCTTTGTGATCCCATATCTAGACAAAAGGTCTTAAGAGCAAATCTCACAGCAGTGAAAATTTGATAATTTAGCAATAGAAAATCAGAGAAATAGTTACTTAAACTTATATAAAATCAGTTTTGCTCAATGTGAGCATATAGTCCATTTTGAAAACATCATTCATTGGAAAAAAACAAACATTAAATTAATTTTAAGGACAAAATTTTCCAAAGAGAAATAGAATAGCTTGTGTTGTCTCCCAACATACAGTAGCAGCTTTTTTTTTATTTTTATTTTTTAGGGTTTGAGAGACAACTCATTACATAGTATGATACAGCCTCACATACGAGGTCTGTTCAAAGAAAGACCGGACTTTTGTCATACAAAATTTATTGCCGGAATTACAGCATTATACATGTTTATCCCCTTCAAAGTACTCCCCCCTGCTTGCAACGCACCGCTCCCATCATTTCTGCCACTGTTGGAATGCTCCTTGGAACTCATTTTCTGAGATGGCTCATCACTGTCTCAGTTAATTCTGTTTAATCTCATCTACACTTTGGAAACAACATTCTTTTATGGTTTTCAGCTTGGGAAAAAAGGGAAAAGTCTGCTGGGGCCAAGTCTGGAGTACGGAGCGTGGGGAGGGATGACCGTTTCTTTGGAGGCCAAAAACTGGCGGACAAGCAGAGACGAGTGACTAGGCGCGTTGTCATGGTGCAACACCCAGCTCTTGTTTTGCCACAACTCGGGCCTTTTCTGGCGCACATCTTCCCTCAAATGCTTTAAACCTTCTACGTATAACTCCTTGTTCACAGTCTGACCTTGTGGCACGAATTCATAATGGGCCACTCCTCGACAGTCAAAAAACACAATCAACATCGACTTCAAATTTGATCAGCTCATGCGCGCTTTTTTCAGTCAGGGCGACATTTTCCCAACCCACTGCGATGATTGTGCCTTGGTTTCCACATCGTAGCCATAAACCTAAGTTTCGTCCCTGTGATGATAGTTTTCATGAAGTTTGCGTTGCTTCTTGAACGATCAAGCAGCTCTTGGCTGATGATCACCCGGTTCTCTTTCTGGTCATAGGTCAACAGACGTGGCACGAGTTTTGCAGAGACGCGATGCATGTCAAGTTTTTCAGTCAAAACTTCGTGGCAAAACCCGATGCTGATACCAACTTCCTCAGCAACCTCTCACACAGTCAAACGACCATTTGCACGAATCACAGAATGAACAGCATCAATGTTTTCGTCGTTTGTTGACGTCGAAGGTTGTCCTGATCTTGAATTTTCCTCAATCGATGTTCTGCCCGATTTAAACCGCTTAAACCACTCATGACATTGTGATCGGCTCATGCAGTCCTCCTCAAAGGCCTGCTGGAGCAAAGCCCATGTTTCAGTAAAAGTTTTGCCAATCTTAAAGCAAAATTTTTCACACACACACAAGTTGTTCCATAAGATCTTTCATCTTCACTTCACAGAGGGGTTGACAGCACGTGTTACTTTCAAAGCTCTAGACGGGTAACTGATCAGAATAGCAAGAGGCTCCAGGCGACGTTATGTCACGGAAGGTTGTTGCTACATGACACAACTTGGCGGAGCTCGATCATTGCATTGGTTCGTGAGCTATAACAAAAGTCCGGTCTTTTTTTGAACAGACCTCGCATGTATAGCTTTTGGCAGATACAAAATTCAACAGAAATGTTGTTCATTCTTAATGAACTGTTCTATTAGCATGTTGCTTTTTTCAACAAGAGCTATCAAGACTAGTTATCTTCAAAAATAGTTGCTTCCAAATGTTATTTTGTTACTCTCTTCTATGCTGACCTAACACTACTGCTCTCTGACTACCACTAAATAATTATGCGAATTGGATTTCAAACTAAATGTACAATATAGATTTACAAATATACTATATGATTATTTAATATTAAACTAAGAATAAAATCATCTGTCCACTTACCTACAATTAACCTTTCATCATTAGGAATTTCTTTAAAGATTTTTTTAAAATCTTCACTTCGAGATTTATATGTTGGATTTAAAACCTATAATAGAAAATAATAGCTACACCATATTATCACAGTAATGGTAGAGAGATAAAGCCAAACACTGTCTAAATACAAAATACATGAAAGCAGTAGACAGGAGGGAAGTGGAAAAACACATGATACTCAAAATATCCAATTTAAATTTTAAATAATTTTTTGGCATAGAGTAAATTTGACAGTCTTTGAAAATTTGAATATATAAAAAGTTAACAGATCAAAGATGTTAAAAATTTTTAATTTTTTTTTTATTACAGATAATTTTATAGGCATTAAAATGATTTTTATTATGGCTACAAAAAGGTCCAAGTAAATTTTGAAGGATTCTCTACAGTTCACTATAAAACAATTTTAACATTAAATAAATGAAAAATATGAAAATAAAGTATTTCAAAAACCATCCAAAGTTTACATATTTGTTTGTGTTTTTAATGCTGAGAACTTTAAAAAAAAACAAAAACAATTTGTTTCCTTCATACTAACTTCCCTTCTATAAAGTTTCTGAAGTTTCTGCGGGATTTAGTGTATGAACAAAGCATGTCTATGCTGTGGATCTGGAACTTGATAGCTCAACCTCAACCTAGCTTTAAAAAATGAGACTAAAATTTCCTGACCCATTGTGAGACCAGTTTTTGTTTGATAATGCATATCTGCTATGCACAACAAACTGCAAGAGATATTGTAGAAAATAATTAGATGCCTTTTACAAAAATGAAAGCAAAAGTATAAAATAAAAAAAAATGGCAACATCTAACTAGAATGTGATGTTTGTTGTTTCATTTAGAATGTATCTGCAGATGAATAAAAGGATTTTGTTAATGCAGGTTTCATAAAAATATCCAGTTGTTTTCATTTTAGCTGATCTTGCAGTTTATAACATGAAGGATCAAACTACATAACTTATAAGTCTTCAGAATACATTTTTAATTGTTGCTGCCATTCTATCTTGCATCAGTGCTTGCAAACCTTTCATTTTTAAAATATTATTAATAACAAGATATTCAGCTATTACTCACTGAATACCATGACGATGATTTCCGTTTCTTCTCTGCTTTCAATGGCTTGCCTGGACTCCCAATCTCCTCCAACTGCCTTCCTATATCACTACATGAACTTTTATCTAACTGGGCACTAAGATCATAGCTACGTTCTGATATCTTTTCCATGACATTATCCAAAGATTTTTCAAATGAACGTTCACGAGAGTTAGGTCTGGTTAAATCTGTCCTGTCGGGTGTTTTTTCTATTCGTCTTTCACAGTTATTCCGCTCAGATTTTTTTTCAGTGTCTTGAAACTTCTGAGATATATCACTGGCAGTACTGCCTTCTAAGCTTTCATTATCATCTTTGAAATTATTTTGAAAGCCATTTTCAGAAACAGGTAATATAAATGAAACTTCATGGCAAGGCAAGTTTCTTGATTCATCAACTTCCTCAATACAAGGATTTCGAGGCATTCGGCAGGTCGCTGCAGAAGACCTTCTGAAACATAGGCAGGTAAATTATTATTTTAAAACAAACAAAAATGTGAAGAAAAATTCTTCCAAATTTTCAAATCTTTTTTCATAACTGACTATATAAATGTGTTTCTCAACAACTGAATGCCTTAATATCAAAAAATGTATAAAGAAGCTAATTTAATTTTGTTCAGGGTACACCATAAGTTTTCTAAAAATCTACAAAATCACATGAATTCAAAATTATTTTTAAAAACTGGCTTTCTGTTTAGCCTATACAAGTTTAACATATCCAAATTCCATAACATTACTTTATTTAATAATACTTAAGACACGCACTTCTTAAAATTCTTATTGTAGTAACAGCAGATATGTATTTTCTGCAATTTTGAAAAAAATCTTCCATTTTCCTCAATATGCAATTTTCCAAAGGAACAACCAAAGTAAAGTTTTTAAAATTTTTAATTTGTTTTATTTTTTTAAATAGCAATTCTGTTTATATATTTAAATACACCACCACTGTAATGTTATATAAGCTAAAGTTACTTAATTATATATAGCACTATAACAGAACTAAAGAATGGTTTGTTTGGATTATAATATAGCCTGGTTAACCAAGATAATCCTATGCACATAATGCAAGATGATCCATCATGTGATATAACAAAATGACCATTATACCTAGTTAATTTTGTACAGAAAAGAGTATTACTGGGGATATAAGCATATGCTGATTAGTAATGTTCTTTAAAACAATGCAATACTCTGATTAGCATCGAAACCAAAACTCATTCACCCTTCATCTCTGCTATCATCTGTTGAGTCATCTTTACAATCTTTTCCAGCACTGGTCATATTCAGTGATTCCTGACTGGATGTATAAAGGGAATCCACAGACCACTTGCTAAAAAAAAAGTATTTGCAAAAATAAATATTGCATAAAGAAAGATAGAAAAAGAATTTTTAATTAACAAGATATAATTTGCATTCTAATTAACACCTTGAACCATGCTAATTTATCTACTCAGCACTTCAATAATCGATCATAAACAAATTACTTCAATGAATTAAACAAAAAGACAAAATATTTCACCTGCCCTTTTGTTTTTTTTTGTTTTCCAAGTTTTCTCTTTAAGTAAAAAGGAAACCACAATGAATGAATTGCTAGATAATCTGAAAAAACCTTTTCAAAAAACAACAAATTAAGCAACTATTGTTTTTGGTCTTTCTGTTTACTTTAGAATGTTTTTCTTAATTAACCATTCCCAGACTAGCTTGTTTCTTTTACTCGGGTATAGCAATGTCTAAAAGAAAAGCTACCTAACAATAAAAGACTTGTCTAAACAAATTTGTTAATGATTTAGATTTAAGAAATTTTTAAACAACAATATAAATTATTATTTTGGCATTTTAAATAAAGCTATTAAAGGTTATGCTTTCAGTAGGTTCAAATGCTAAATCTTATATAGATTAAAATAGATAATGCCAATATTGAATGTTTGTGACACCGTTTTGTTTTATTCTTACTCAGAATATCCTGTCTTTTTTCTTTACCAGAAATACTGACTGAACTCTGGAAATACCACTCTTTAACAGATTTCATTAAAGATACTATTATACAACCTAAATAGGTATTCTAACAAACAATGAGCATGTTTAACTGAACTAAAATTTTCTTTGCTGGTCTTGACAATAATTCAGCCATGAGCACAATCACTTTTTTAAAAACGTTGAAGCAAATATGTTTAACAGGAATGGTCATGGCATACATCAATATCAATCCAGATGTCTTTAATTCAGTACTTACCAATGCATGCTTTGTTTGATATCAGTGATACAATGAATGTTCTATATAAAACTACAGTGTTTCCTCTGAGAATTAATAATTGTTTTGTTTTTTTTAAAAAGGTTGGAAATAAAGATACTATAATATATTTATAGCAGCTTTTATAATAGTTATACTTACAATTAATCAGTTCAAAAAAGTTAAATTAGATTGAGTTTTACTAAGAGTGAGAGAGAATGCTTTACTCTAGCAACACTATTTTACTGCAGCGTATCAATTTTCATCATGCATTTGAAAATACATTTTATTGCTGCATTGAAATGTTATGATCCAGTTTTCTTCTAATATTTCATATACTATTAGTAAAAAAAAAGGCAAAAATAATTTTTTGTGTGATGGTATTAAAATAAACACTTTTAAGTACAACCAGCATATTTTGTAGTCATTTAGGAAATATATATAGAGAGAGAGACAAATAAAGCTGGCTCCATGACAAAAGTAACAGCAAACTCCATAAGTGGTACATAACAGCTGACATGTTCAAAACAGATTACAAATCAAGGTTGACCTGCACTATGGTTTAATTTTGGATCGTTTTGAACATCATGGTCCGGTGACCATGAAATAAAAATAAAGTTATAAGTACAGAATTAATACTACAACTATATGAAATCTAAAAAATAAGATAAGTAACCAAAGTAAAGCATGACAATAATGCTACAGAATCATCATTAGTATAGCTTTTACACAACAACCTCTGTACATCATCAACATCATATGTAGACATAAAAATTAGTGTCATTTTATTGCTTTCTTAACATTTGATTAAATATTCCTTTAGTTTAAGTGAAATTTTAAAATTAATCATTTAATATTGTCCTTATTTTTTCAATTTTTGTAATACTATTCTAAGAAATGTTCTGACTTTCACCACAGAAAAGTTATATCTTTTGAATGTTTGAATTAACAGATAAGCAGTTAACAGCTTATCTATAGTAAACTCTTATTCACTCATCTTTTATGTTTGGCAACACCAGTATCAACAGATGTGTTGTTTGATTGATGTATTACATACATAGATACACAGAGTTCCACAGACACTTGGACAAGACCTTTGCCAGCATCAAACTCCTCTTGAAAAAGTTATGATCTCAGGCATTATAGAGGAAAGAGCCACTAAAAAAAAAAGAAGTCAATGTAAACCTGTCATAAATATTATATGGGTGTTTTTGGTAATATAACAAAATAGACATATAGCAAATATTTCCTATGTAAAAGATTTTTAAAGAATTCCGCTTTTATGGCAAGATATCATCATAGTTTACATGGGTCTTGTGATAAAGAAATGGGTGAAAAAGATCACCCAACATCTTGAAACCATTTACCTACCTGTAAATGGTACAAATACAAAAGATCATTTATCTAGTTTACTACAAAGTTATATTTAAATTATTTTTCAGATAATTTTTATTATTAAACATTAAAAATTACAAAAATAAAATTAAAATTAAAATTCTAACCTGATGAAAACACAACCACCAGATACTTCTCATTGGCAATAGTGTTTATTTTTTTAAACTTTGAACCCCTTGTTCTGAACAACAACAACAGGAAAATTATCTATTATGCTGGTGATAAAAATTTGATAAACTGTCATGAAAAACAAGGTTGCATTAAAGAGTACATGATAGTGGAGTTAGAACTGATTTTAAGTGCAAGTTTATTGAAATGGTTATAAAAAAGTAACCAAAAACTAAATTTATCCAATGTAACCTTGAAGACAAATAAAAAGTAAGTAATCAATTTAGTCATGTGAAAGTTCTCAATGATAACCATACATGGGCAGTGTGATGTTGCGTTCAATCCTTAATAATAATCTCCAGCTACTCATACAAAACAGTAAACCGATTAATATCTTGTCAAATGAAAAGCTAGATTACAGCTAAAATTGCTTAACTATTATGGACTTAAATTACAGGCCTAAGAAGTTTGCTTCTAGAACCACTCTCTGTATTCCTTCAGAATTAAAAAAAAATCACAACTCAATAATGATATAATCTGAATACAGTTAATTACATAAATAATAGAATAAGAAAATTATTCAAATCTTGATAATTTAAAGTTAAAAATAAGGATCTTACTTTAGCACAAACATAATATCACTTTGCTTCTTTTTTTTTATTCAATGAACAAATAACATCGATTTCCTATTGTTTTGTGTCAGAGTTGTCAATCCCACCATGATTGTAGACATTGTTATATTTCATTTTACACATTTTCTGGTAAGTGAAAATGAAGTGACTGAATTTACATCTGTGTATTATAAGGATGTTCAAATGAAGCCTGGCTAAAACAGCATTGTTACTATGGTATCTGGGCTGGTTTCATTTAACATCCCTATGCAACACCTTTTCAAAGAAATATAAATGATACAAAGAAAATTAAATTATATATTTAATTTCACACAAGATGTTATAACAACATTTTTAATGAATTTAAATTTGGATAATATCAACAGACAATGTAGTGTGTACCACATGCGACTTTGTTCTTTTTTAATATACATTTTTGCACAAGTGTAAATGATGGCTTAAACAATAAATGTTGTTTTAAGGTTCCAGCACATAGCATCAAGGCACCATGACTGGAATAAGCATATAAGACTATTTCTTAAACATGCTTGAGGCTTTTCCCATTGATGAGTTAGAACTCAAGTTGTTTTAGGATAGTGGTAGCACATATTCAGTGTGAACCATCTTGAATGCTAATACAAAACAACAAACAACATTAGAAATAGTAGGCCTATTGGTCTGGACAACCCAAAGTTATCATGCTACCTTAGGACAGACTTGGCTACCAACTAAGGAATTTCATTACTTTTTAATAATAATTAATGTGGTAGACTGTAAAACTATCGGGTACTAGTGCATTTAGTCACCATCAACTAAGATTGGACAACATACAGTAAAGAGGTCATAAATAGAACAATTCCAACTAAATTATACCGTTGCACACATCAGCAATTTGCACAAAATACACTCAATGCTGCAGATTTTAGATTCTCTCATTTAAGTTACGATTGAATTTGTAATTTTCTGACATCAAGTTCTGGGCTTACAGCTGTTAATTGAATATTTTTCATCCTGGCACATCTGAAATCTTAAATTTAGTGGTGTTATAAGCTACTGTGAATATTTATTTTTGGTATCAATTAGTGTAGTAGTGCCCAAACAAGGTAAAAAAGCCAATCTATATCATAATTATTTTCATGAAACATTTAATCTTCTGACTGTTATTGATGCAAATATACCATACCTTTTTTTTTACATTGATTAGGCAGTTTCTTGTGAAAAGCATCTGCTTCATGCTCTTGCAGTGATAATGTAAATAAGATAGCTACAACAAGAAACAAGTTAAAAATATGAAGAAGTCTTCCTTGAATTTTGGTTTTAAAGTGTTATGGGGAACAAAGAAAAGTCACAATGTGTACTGTGCCAAGAACAATTGTCTGCAGAAAGCATGAAGACCAATAAACTTCAGCAACATTTCAAAACACATTACAAAGAATAAGTGGAAAGCCTGGAGTTATTCTTCAAACATTGCAAGGATTCCTGTTGAGCCAAAAATCACATTTTAAGATACAGGCCTTATTCAAGGTGTGTTATTAAATCACACAGTGCAACAAACCTCTCAAAATTGTCAAAGTTTTGGCCTTTCCTGCTGCAGTTAATAATGGTACGGATTATGTAGTAAACATGAAGTCAACAAACTTAAGGCTATACCACTCTCCAAAGACAAGCAAAGAATTGAGGTGATTGCTACAGATCAGGAAAATGCACTAGTCAAGCATTCACAAAAAACCAAGGCATTTGCTTTTCAAGTCAATGCCATGAATGAGGGCTTTAATGCACATTTATTGGCCTATGTACATTACATCTGGAAAGATCTTCAAAGACATACTGTTTTGTCCCCACTCTTCTTAAAGATGAGATGCCACAAGAAATGTTTTATGTGCTACAAGGCTACATGCTAAGGAAGCCATCCCACGGAATAAAATGGTATGATTTTTTCACTAATGGAGCCCCCTCTGCAGCTAAGAATGAAGTTGGCTTGTGTGCATTAGTAAAGAAAGTTGCAGCAGCATTAGTAGTGTGGACAGTGTAATTCAAAAGAACAGCTGGCATCAAAGGTTCTGAGTGCAGAACTAAGTCAAGTGATGCAACTGTCACCTATATAGTACACTCAGTTGTAACAGTAGAGTCCAGGGCCCCTACACAGCATAACTATGAGCCCCCCCCCATTACTTTTGCATCTGAATTTTGCATTGCATGATTTGTTGTGTTGAAATTTTCATCTATAAAGTTATAAAAGTTTATGAAAAAGATTTCATATCTATTAGTATTTATGTAAATCCATAGGTACAGCAAGTGCACTAGATACACCTATGACACAGATCTTGTTCTTGGTTGTATGCAAATGCTGCCCTTGTCAATTGCCAGTATAGTCAAATCATTTAAGCAATCTTGTGCCACGGATGAACAAGGGGAAATTTTAATTATCTTCAGCTTGAAGAATGACCAATCAATTATTGTAACACAGACTGTATCACAAGAACCATACACAGAGGAGCAAGTTCAAGTATGGATGATAACTTTGCCTCAAACAGCAATTGAAAAATGTGTAAAACCATGTGCTTGTTTTAAATCTTTCAAAAACTCTTGCTTTCCTGCACAAGATCAAAACTGATATCATTACAGTAAATTTCCCTCCTTTAATCGTAACAGCTATCTGTTGCAATGTCCTGACAAGATGATATAATAATATATAGCATATACATGCATGTTGATATTTTTAACTTAAATTAAGCACCTGTGTATGGAACATAAAATTTCACAAAACATTTTTGAAGTACAGATATATCATATAAACAAAAAAATCATTCTTTATCAATTTATTTTGGCCTCCTATGCCACTAAGTGAACTTTATCAAGGATCAATCACTTCAAACTTGTCTCATTGCTAAGCTGTGCGAAGAAATGGGATCCCAGCATAAAGTACTGCTGTTCCACAGAGAAGCCTGGAGGACCCTGAAAGGAAAATTATTTAGACATTTCTGCAATAGACTACAATGTGTCATGACCTACCTCAGAAATATCTTCAAAAAACTAGATGAACTAAATACCAGTCTGCAGGGAAAAACAAATATTATCCTACAAAGCAATTATGTCAGTGACTTTATGAAGTCACATTCTGCAGGAATAGCCTACTATTGATCAATTACAAAATGTTTCCTAGTCTCTGCAACTTTCTGACTGTAAACAACAGTACTCAAGGCACCAACATAAGTGATGGCTAATCATCTAAGTTGTCTAGAGTATCAGTTTGGGTCATTCTTTTAAGACTTAGACATGTCAAAAGGTGACTGAGAGATTAATTTCATTGATAGCCTGATGCAACAAGCCTACCAAAGTGCCAAGTTTTGTCATTTGCTTTACTATCAATGACTTCTGGTAAAGCATGAAAAATGAATGTCCTACCTTGTTAAAATGCATTTAAAGCTGCTCATGCTTTTCACCATAACTTAGATGTGTGAATCAAGATTTAGTGCTCTAGTTTCCATCAAGTCCTATTTCAAATGTCAATTCAGAAATGCAAAATGCTTTCTTCTAACAAATCAAAATTTTTAAGAGAATGTGTCACCAATTAAGCATGATGAAAGGAGAAATTACTACTATTATTTAGAGAAAAAAATTCATTTTAGTAGCAAAGAGATAGTTATCATTTGGCATTACATCATTCAGTTTCCATTGTGAAACAAGAAACCATGTTATTAGAAGTATTCAATAATGTTAAAGTTCAATTTGTTCATTTTCATTCATTGCTAGGGCTTACTATATCATAGCTAAATTTTGAAAAATAGTTGCATGTTTGGAGAAGACAGAGAGAGGTGTTTTTTTGTGATTTTGTTCCTTGAAAGTAATATAATAAATAGAACATTTTAGAAATGGTTGAATAATTATATTATATTGAAAGCAAATTTTAAAAAAAATATTTTTTCCAAATTCACTAATACCTTAAAAGTGTTTATATAATTATTCTGAAGATAATATGGCCATTTTGTGTTGTGCGAGTCTGCTTTGAACCTATAGTTATCATCAGACAAATTGACACACTCAGTAATTTTCAAAGTTATCCGTTTCATTTTTTTTTTAACATGACAACTAAAAGATAGCCAGATGAAAGTTTTGGTTTTATCATGTCTCCATTAACAAACATTATAAAGAAAATTGTCAAAAAATTGAAATTGTAACAACAAAATTTAAATTAGTTGGGTTTTTTCTTAATATTTTGACCAGTAATGTTTTTACCAAGTGTTTTCATTCTATCTGACATTGTTTCAACTAATGTCTTGTCTGATGAAATATTTTCTTAAGCCTCTTTAATGGCTTTTGCAATTTTTAATGCCCCATCACTGCTCATATATTCTCAACTGGAAAATCAGGAGAATTTTCAGGCCAGTCTTCAAAACAATGAATTATATTGGTCTTGAACCAACCAAGAGGGGACTTTTTTTTCCTGTGTGACACTGGCTTATCGTGTAAAAACCAAAAAGTTATAACTTAACGGAGGTTTTTTAGTTTTTACAAAATCTGCTTTAAAAAGATTCGAATACCAATTTGTATTTACTGATGTTCAGTTTGGTAGGATTCTCCCATTAACAGAAAAACAGGCATTTATAGTGGATAATTTCTAGATGCTTCTGTGTTGATAAAATACACTTTCACCTGATTTTTTCTTGCTTTCAAAGCCCCAAATTACCAAAAACCTTTTTTACTCCAATCTTTTATTTATGAACTTTGGTATTTCTTACAAAATTGAAGTCTTTTTTGTCTCTGTATGGCAGTCCTGGTTTTTAATGTTACCAAATATCTTCTAACAGATCGATCTAAAATCTTTTTGGCAAAACTTTCTTCCAATTCTCTAGTTAATGTATCACTTGAGGCAAACCTATCCTTTTCTTGAAGCCTTTCCAAAAATTGTTCCTCTCTTAGCGATAATTTGTTGATGATTTACCTTCTTTCTTAGTAGATAAGTGTCAAATTTTCTTAGTCATTTCAATAATCTTGCCAGTAGTTCTTACTGGAATACCAAATTTTTCAACACTGAACATATCAGGCCAATTTCAACATATGTAGCAATCTACTATCTATCATGATCACTTAAAGCACTTTACATATTTTTTTCAATAAGGATTAATATTTTTTTACTAAAAAATTATTTCAATTTTGAGTGAAAATGCTGATGCATAGATGGCTATTTCTATACATGGAAAAGTTATGATAAAATCCCTACAAATTTCCATAATTCTCTAGATTGAAAGGAAAAGTTCTGAGTTTGCAGGCCATAACAGAACAATAGGCAAACATCTAGGATATTATTGAAAACTCCAAAATATTCTGGTTGCTTCATTTTTTTTTTTTTTTACTTTTATTGTTGCATATAGCACCTATTCATTTTCAAAATGTCATTTCCCCATGTATTTGCCAATAGTTTTACAAATTTTTCTATTATATGAATAAGAAAATGTTTCATTGTTGAAGAATTGTTGTGCATTTAAACTAAAGGCTTTATCTAACATAAAAGCAAACATATTGAAAATTAATGAGTTAGCCAAATTTCCTGAGCAAAGCTTTATTTTAAAAAATTTCAATCAGGAAACCTTCAAAAGTGAAAAGATTCAACACTAAATATATTAGGAAAAACTAACAGACAAATTTTCTACCAAGTTTTCAATAAATTTCCATTGCATTTTGTTGTTGTTGTTGCCAAAGTGCAAAATGTGAAAAAAGAGAAAAACATATTTCCCCACTAATATCTATTCAGTAATGAATGCAGTTTTGTTTAAGTATCTTCACAACTGAAGATATCTGACCTACCTTTTACCATGATCTATGAAAAACTGCTATTAGTTCCATTTAGCAAGAATCTGCCCCAAAACTAATGCACCCAAATACAAGTAGATTTTCTTGTGTTTCTAATAGGGACTACTAACAGTCAGTAAAGTTTGAAAGTTGTGGTGATAATAAAGTCTAATCTCTCTTCTTGCAGATTATGTATCTACAAGCAACAAGGAGTAAATTAAAGTAGACCTGGTGAAACTAGATAAGAGGTAATGAGAACTCACTGTGTATTATTTCCAACTGCAGATATCCTTGCTGGCCTAGTTCTAACAACTTGGTAGAGAAGATCTGTTCAGTGCAAAAGTACAGCAAAACATTTACAAATGTGAAAAGATAAAAGCCTAAATAATATCACTGTTATTGTAGCCTCCCAAATTTTCCACACAGCTTTTGTACATCAGCCTAGCTTATAGTATTCAAACTAGGCATAAAAAATATAATTGAAAACAACTGAAATAACACATATTAATCTATTTTAAAAGCCCACTAAAGAGAATTAATAATGTCCCTTACATAGTAGACAGATAATTACAGATTATGACCACCTATTAAATGTGGCTTTTATACAGGGTGCGGCAAAATGATCTGACACATTTGTATTTTTAATAAAAGCCAAAGAGAGTAAAGAACGAAAAATGTGTTTCTATTTTCGAAATGTACATAGAATGCCATTTTGTTTCATTTCGTTTACAGTTGCCGACATGAATTGGACGGGCGAACATCGCGCTTTCATCGTGGAAACCTTTATCAAAAACAACGAATCCGTAATTGCAACACAAAGAGCATTCCGTGTACACTTCAGGCTTGGTAGACATGATGCCGTACCTACTCGAAACACGATTTTGCTGTGGGTTACCAACTTGAGTTACTGGATCAGCATTGAAACGAAAATCAACCGGCCGACCTCAGACTGCCAGAACTCCGGAAAATGTGGCAGCGGTAAGAGGTTCAGTTCAACAGTCTCCAAGACGTTCGGCACGGAAACATGCCGCTGCTCTTAGCCTTTCCGATAGAAGTTTGCAAAGAATTCTTCACATGGAACTGCAAATGCATCCATACAAAATGATGTTGGCACAACAACTCAGCAAAAGAGACTTTAAAACTCACAGAGCATTGTGTTTGGAAATTCAACAACATGTCCCCCGTGCAGCTGTTGTGTTGTTCAGTGACGAGGCGCATTTTCACCTGTGTGGCAGCGTGAATAAGCAAAACTTACAATACTGGGCTGAGAATAACCCTCGTGAGTTGCACCAACACCCTTTGCATTGTCCTCGGGTAACCGTATGGTGTGCGGTAGCAGAATTTGGCATTTGGGGTCCTTACTTCTTCGAAGAAGACAATGTTACAGTGACTGTGAACTCTGGTCGATATTGTGTGATGCTAGAGACTTTTCTGAAACCCAAATTGAATGAACTTGACGATAAGGACAATGTTTGGTTTCAATAGGATGGGGCAACAGCCCACACTTCTCGACGTGCGATGGGAATTTTGAGGGAGATGTTCCCCGGTCATTTGATTTCATTGCGTGGTGACATCGGTTGGCCTGCCCGATCACCTGATTTGAACCTGTGCGATTTTTTTTCTGTGGGGATATCTGAAATCAAAGATATACACTCATCGCCCTCGATCTATTGAGCAATTAAAAGATGTCATTCGCCAAGAAATTGCTGCCATTCCACATGAAATGACCCGCCAGGCTATGGACAACTTTCGTGAACGCCTTCGACAGTGTGTGGACAATAATGGTACCCACTTGAGTGATTTAATTTTTAAAACCAAATGGAAAAAAATGGCATTCTATGTACATTTCGAAAATAAAAACAAATTTTTCGTTCTTAACTCCATTTGGCTTTTATTAAAAATACAAATGTGTCAGATCATTTTGCTGCACCCTGTAGATATACATTATTTGACAGAGTAAAGAATCAGAAGATTATTATTCCATTCATTTAAAATTAAATGGTTTTCACCTGTTTTAATACTGCAGTTTTAGATTTCTTTTTTTAAAAGAGTGAGAAAAAAAAGTGCTTTACCCTACTAATTAGAGTTTAACTTTTCATATTTTAACAGCATTCTTATACCAAGGTGATAATAGCAAAAAAGAATTTCAGAGACCAAACTGAATGGAAAATCAATCTAAGATGAACTTATTAAAAATAGCATTAAAAACTTAGATAAGAAAAAATTTACTTTGTATGATTGAAAAATCTTATGACCTAAACTGTGTTTATATCATAAAAGCAAGAAATTTCTAATTATGTTCAAGTATTCATAATTTACTAATAGAAATAATCCATTAGCAATAACATTAAAACTCCTTTACATAAACAAGAGACACACAAAATACAATTATAAAGAGCATTTTTGTCTATTTAAACTGAACATTACATTATTACAATATCATTTGTTCAGATTGTTTGATTTATTTACTAGATAATTAAAGGAAATAAGCTTAAGGCATGCAATGTGTTGTTTATTTTGTTGTTTTTCTGGTTCTGCTAAAAGACATAATAATGAAGTTAAAGAACAAGGACTTGCTAAAATAAAAATAAGCAAATAAATTAATTTAAATGTCTAGTTTCACATACATTCATTTTTAAAAAAGGAGCTCCAGACATAGACTTGTTATCTGACTGCTTTGATTCTGGTCAGAAGCTGTACCAACTACTTCCAGTAGTGTTAAGTGCTATTATGAAGCTTTAAAATGGAGCCCCAAATAACCTCATTTACTTTAATAACTGAAACTACTTTCACTCAGATCACAACAATAAAAGGCTAATTTCTGTACTATACTGATTTTCAGTTATTAAAACAAATTCACTAATATTGAGAAAACCGCTGTTATAGCTAACTGGCTAAAAAGAAACAAAACTTTTTTCAAGGCTGACATGCACACATGCACAAAAAGATGGGAAACTTACCTATCCATCTTGAATCTTTTTAAGAGAGTAGAATTAAAAGGCCAACCTAATATTCAGTTTAATTTTTAATGTACGTAAGAACTTTTATGAACACTTCTAATCATACATTATGAGATCAATAAATCCAGTGGCATTTCATGTAGCCACTAACAAAAACAAGACTATTTTTTCCCATGCACTTCCATATAACACACAGCCTCAGCCATAGAAATAACTAGCTTTTGGAAAGTTTATAGAAAGAATTACTAACCATTCTGCGACATGAAAAAGAGAAGTTATTTTGTCTTCTCTGCCTTTTCACATAATGTTCAAAGTAAAACTAGAAACTGAAAATAGCAAATTTTTTCAGCTTTAACAGTAATGATCTTCATTACTTTCATCTACAGATGATAAACATGGTAAACTTTATCTTTCCAAAGACTCCAAAATATTAGATACAACACTAAAATCAAAATTAAGATAACAAATACTGTTATTAAGTGCAAAAGTTTTGTTAGTACTAAAAGATCACCACTTTCTTTTAAACAATCTTTAAAAGTATTTTCAAACATCAACAGACTTTGCTGCATCAAGGAGATAATTTAAAAGACACTTAATCTTGTATTGGAACATTTAAGTCAAACGAAGACATGGGTTTTTTTTAGAGAAAGAAAAAAATTTGCCTTTTAATCAAATAATCAAATCTTGCTTAAATATGAGTCATATTTGTCTGTTTTTGTAATCAAAAACAGCAAAGAGAAGAAAAACAATAAAAGTTTCCTCATTACTGCAAAAATTGTCAGTGTGAAAGCTAAATAGAACAAAGTGTTGGCTAATACAATAATTGGTGCAGATTATGAAAATTTATAGACATAACATTCTATATTATGTAATACAAAGTTGAGAAATTCAGTTTTAATAAAAATCAAATAGTAATGAAAAAATTGCATGTTTTCATATCAAATAATGAAGAACTTTTAAACATTTATTAAATACCAAATGCAGAATTTTAACAATTTAGATTGTTTAAAACAAAACATTTAAATGAAGAGAAATCATGGTTCTTAAAAAACATAAGTATAAAAACTTATTTTTTATGACTGACATTTTAAATTTCAATATTCATAATTTTATAAATAAGAATTAAATTAATCATAAACATAAAAATATCAAAAGTTTCAATATGTAATCAAATAAACAATGCCATTGTCAGAAGAAATAAGTTCCAAATAAACTTGGCAATTTAAGAGGCCCAAAACTCCATATTGGTTTAAAGATTTTGAAAATCAAATATGGCATTAACAAACCACCTTAGGAAAAAAATATGATATACTTAATATTCAATTCAAAATGTGGGTGTGAATTCACAACTTTTTAATTGTATGGCTCTCAGTGAATATGCAATATTTTGTGACAATATTGATAAGCAAAATTTTCTTATGAGTGTGCATTTGAAAAGTTATGATCAGAATCCAATCCAAATTTGATGGCATTTTGGGGAAAACTAAAATTATGGGTGCAATAAAAGACATCTCAAAATTCCATATTCAGAAAAAGAAAACAATATTTTCCAGTTTAAAAATGCAAAACAGTTAATTATATAAAGATTGATAAAATATTTCTGAAAAACTTAAAATATGACAAAATTCAAAATTTATTTTTACACCCTTAAGATCCTTTTCACTTAATATTTGGTTGTCAATAAATAAAGTTCGATTAAATCCCCAATTTTCTTTTCCATATGTACACTAGAATTTTTGACTAAATTAAATATTAAATGTATATTTTCTAAAGTGTAAATTAATTGGTGAAAATTTTTCATAACTTTTTTATTATAAAAAGTTTTAAAGTTCAAAAGATCCATTAAATACAAACATTTTCAAGCTGAATACAAAGAATGGTTTCAAAGAAAATATGAACCTGTCACACAAATAATAATTTAACCTGAAGAAGTTTTTAACAAAAGAATAGATTTGGCATGATAATGCAATACTCTAGGAAATGTTAAGTTTTCTAGAATTTTAATTTTTTTTTAGAAAATATATAAAAGTAGGAAATCATACAAATTTTTCCAGATCATCCATGACATAAAGGCAGTATTGTTTAATAAAACTTACAATCAATTTTTCATTGAAAGATATTTATTCAGTTTACAAAATGCTTAATTACATGTAAAGCTTCTTTAAAAAGAAACCAAAACAATCAATCAATCAAAATTTTCCTGGCACTCAGTATTTAAATCCAACAATAAGTTTACCAAAAAGCAAAGAATCTATAGTAATCTTTTAACCTGAGCACATGAACCATCCATTACATATTCTAACAGCTTTTTATTTCTTTCAAAAAATGGAAGCATGTAAAATTTACCACAAACCAGTTTTTTTTAAAAGTTTTATTCAGACATATGCAGAGAAAGAAAATTGTACCATAAATTTAATAAGCCAAACATAATACACACCAAACTAATCAGCCTCTACATTTTCTTGACTGTACAGTACTAATACAGTAGCCATCACAATGACACACTGTTGTGCTTGGTAGAACAGATCTGAACTAATATTAAATATTATATTTTAATAATATTAAAGTTTAAAATTTCAGAATGTTAATAATTATAGATGTTTTAATTTACAACTTATCTAAGCAATCACTATGGTTTTTAACTGCACTAATTCATTGATTTGTCATAGATTACTTTAATCAGTAATAAAACACTGATAAATATTATAAAATTGGCATATAGTAAATGACTACTAATTGCTACTATGAAACTTCATTCTAAACTATGCACTTAAAAATTATATCCAGAGTGTTAAGCAGGCCCAGAAATAACCTCAGAGCATGAAAGGAATACTAATTTTCATCCAAACAATTCACCAACCAATGGTTTCTTGACTAACATGCCATTCCATAAAATTAAAGCCCTAGCACACAGACAAGTAGCTTAAGTGATCACTAAAGCACATGCAATAAACCACCACAATATAAGTACTATACATACCATCTATCTTTACTTATGCATTAAACAATGTCATTATTAAGTTAATTCAGAAGTTATGAAATCCTAGATTTATGATTTTACTAAAAATATATATAGATAATAGTAACAATGAAGTATCTAAACTCTAAAATTAGCAGACAATACCAAATTATATGGTACAGTAAACAGCATGGATCAAATGAATAGTTTAGCTGACTGATCTAATAAATGAAAAATTAAATTTGTTTGCAAGTATCTTAGACTCAAACAGATTACTCTTTCTAGATGGAAAACAAGTGATGGGTTATAATGGTTCATACCATAAAAATTCAGAAAGAATATAAAAGTCCCTATTTTTGCCATCAGGGTCATTGACTCAATAAACTATAAATGATAAAAGTTCAGAGCTTCAGGCTTCTATGAAGTACTCCAAAAAATTAATTTGCCAGTTTTTGGTAATATGCATACTTTCCATCACATAGAATACTAAAAAAGGTTTAGTTGTTTAGTTTTAAGAGGAGATATTATTAAAAACTTTTCTTTTCTTTGTCAAAAGCACCATCATTCAAGAATTTTTTACATTAGTGCTTTTCCATTGTAAATACAAGCCAAATAAAAAATTCTGTTATTAGCATATTTTTCTTTCGTAATTATGCTGCCTCTGCTTGAAATGCTTTGCCAAGCCAGAACAATGAAATGTAAATCAGAGAAGTGTAAATAATTAATCTTTAGAAATAAAAATAACAGGTTTTTAAGGAAAAAAAAGTTTTAAAAACTGCAGTCTGCTCTGATGACTATATGTATAGAACTCTGTGGTTAGTCTTCTACAAGAGTATCTCCTTTAATTTCATTATCAAAAAAGCAAAGAAAGGCATGACTATACACACACATTTTCAAAATAATTTAAAACTGAAACAAATCAACATAGAGTAGATTATTATTACTATTTTGATTTTTCTTAGTACTTGGTAGCAAAACTACATGTTTTTCCAACTGATCTGAGATGGAGAGAAAGTTTCTATCAACCTTCTGAAAATATCAAGTGAATTTTTCCTCCTTTTTTTCAAAAATGTAAGTTCTTGATTTTTTACTTATTGGAGGATTGTGAATCTAGATGTTTAGCTATCAGCACTTTGGTTAAACCACCATAGGATCTGCATCCATAAAGTAGAAATTAAACTGAATGCCTTGGAGCTTGTCATTTTGAAATTTCAAAACAAAGTGTATGCTCTCAACATGTAAATGTTACATATTCCTCATTTGAAATTAAAGTCCAATTTCAATTCAAATAAAATGCTATCTTTGCATTGAAATAATTTGTTTCAAAAAACATGTATGCCTTTATAAACAGAACACACACTTTTTCAAAAAAAAAATTATAATATATATTAACTTTTTTTAAAAAAAAAATGTTGTATGATCATTGCCAGTGAATAAGAGTTTGATGTTAGGGACCCAATAGCATGAAAAAATTAAGACTATACTTCCAGAGTGGCTCCAGAGAGGCTGCTCAAAAGACCTTCAGATATAAGATCAGAAGTCAGGATGCACCAACCATTCATTATATTAAAAAATTTGATTAGTCAGTACAGAAAAATGTCGGAGTTGCATTTTTTTATGAAAATAGTTTTACCATACATCAGAGAAATTGTACAAAGCATTAATGATGGAAAAATGCTATAAAAATGAAAATGGTATAACTGACCTTGTGTTGCCCATTTTTATCTCATTGGCTTTCTAGATAAACAAATGTATCATTTTAAGGGCTGAAGAAAACTACACTTTGACAGTTTCGTGCCCTGTATCAAGTGTAATATTAATGGATTGTTCATTTTTAATATGATCATCAACACACCATGTTGCATGGACTTTTTTAAGTTTCCAAACAAAACCATTTCATGTTTCTGATGACATTCTATACTTCACCTAACAAGTCTGAAATTTGATTTTTGTGGCTTATTCGAAAAGCCAAGTGCATACCTCAAAGTTATTAGCAATGAAAAGCAAAATATATAACTGCAATTCCAACATTTTTCAGGATACAATGCAACCAACAATAAACATGTTGGTTTATTGCAGAGAATGCACTGAACAAAAATGTAGCCATCTTAAAAATTCAAATAATTCATAATCAAGAAATCTCAATAAATGTATACATAAACTAATACTAGCCACTTTAAATATTGTCACTTTTTTCATGTTTCCATGTGTAATTTATTTTACAAAGGTGTAAAGGATAGCTGGAACATCTCAGCTGTTGAACAACTGTTTTGTGACCACTTCTTGAGACTTAAAAGGAAGAAGTCAATTTTTTAAAACAGATGGTCTAATGTTAATACATTTATTGGCAGTTTCTTTAAAAAAATTTAGACCTGGTTGCCATTGCAAGCAAAAATTATACTATTTTTATTCATTACAAACACCATAACAACAAAGTAATTTTCATTAACAATTTACAATTCATGCCATACAACTAGGTCAGGGATTCTGCATGCTGAATCTAAAGAGAAGACTGACCCATTTTTTGGCTTTTATTTAAATCAGTAAAGTTATGTTATTATGAAGTAAAGTTCCTCATTAAGTGAAGAAGCCTCTGAAAACAATAAAAAAAAAAAGAATTGTTGGAGAGCCAAAAAATTTAATATAATAAATTACATGACTGATTGTAGAGGGAATCTTGTGATGTATCTAAACCTTCTCTACAGTTGTAATAACGTACCGAATGAGTTAACTGTTAGACTAAAGCAGTTCTGTAATTTGAAGAGAAAATAAACAACAAAAAATAAAGCCAAGCTGTAAGATGATAGAAACCACATCCAATAACTACCTGTAGACCAGAAAACAGGCAAAAATCAAAACTTACCGTACAAAAGGGTGAATCAATTTTAAACAATGTGTTTCATCAGGCAGAGAACTGTGAAAATTAATAATATTAAAAAATAGAAATTGAAATTTTTTGTTTCTATGTTTTTAAGTTGTATGCCCAGTACATCAAATGCATAATCAGACACTGCTCTTCATAATAATAACAGAAAAGCTAATTTTAGAAATGATATGCCTCTTCCAATAGTTATATAATTGTTTACCTAAAAATGATCTGAGTATCTTTAAAATAATTTCTATTTGTATGCAATACAGTTTCACTTTTGAGATTCTTAAAGTTAAATAAGATTAATGTTTCTAGTCACAAGATTTCAACAAATCAACATTATTAGGTTCTCAGCAATGTCATTGGCTTTTGGCCACCTGAAAGCAGAAGGAACTTCAGATTCAGAGATCTATTTGGTAAATTGAAGCATTTTTATATGACAGCTGCAATTTCTAGAAAAATAAGTTAATTATAAATTACTAATACATTTTCTAGATATTTGTCTTAGAATAAAATCCTAAGGCTCACTAAAGACTTCTTGAGCAAATATACTAAAAAAGCAATCTTCAGATGGAAAGGGTTACTTAGACATGTACCCTATTTCTTTCAATTACAATTCCAAAATTTCTGGCACAATCAGTTTTAAATTATAAAGTACATCCTCACTCAAATTATGGAAATGTTTATTTATCTAAAAATTTGAATCTACTCATAATTTGGGAAGAGGCTAAAATGCTTATGGAAATCGAGAAATGAAAATGTCCTCAAAATTATGTTAATGCTATGATTTTAGATTGTGTTAATTTTTTTTGAAAATTAATACACATATAACTTTATTATTGAGATGCATGTCTTTGGGAAGAAAGACTATCATATTTCACATTTTATCTAATGATAAACTAAACTGCTTACAGCTGTGTCATGATGTCAGCTTGCCCAACAGGATGTTTGAAACGCTGTTGAAAAGAATTTTGCAATAAAGAAAACTGACTTTATGTAGCCATAGGTATCCTTCGCTTCTGCCCTCTACTATGAAAAGGAAAACTGATGAATGCCGAAATAACAAACACTACACCCAACTAAAAGGAAGAAAACAAGGGTTAGTCTTGGGGATCACTACCAGAGATTCTCACAGCCCTGAAACCAGTTTTCGAACGCATACCAATCGTTAAACAATCATCAACCTAAACCATTTTTAGGAAATAGAATTCTTAGCGAATGTAAAACCTGAGCCAGCCAGAGAGCCAGCAGCCTACCAACCAGCCAGGGAGCCAGCCAGCCAGAGAGCCAACAGCCTACCAGCCAGCCAGCCAGCCAGAGAACCAACAGCCTACCAGCCAGCCAGAGAGCCAGCCAGCCAGCAAACAGCCTACCAACCAGCTAGGGAGCAGCCTACCAGCCAGCCAGAGAGCCAGCAGCCTACCAGCCAGCCAGGGAGCCAGCCAGAGAGCCAACAGCCTACCAGCCAGCCAGGGAGCCAGCCAGAGAGCCAACAGCCTACCAACCAGCCAGGGAGCCAGCCAGCCAGCCAGAGAGCCAACAGCCTACCAACCAGCCAGGGAGACAGCCAGCCAGCCAGCCAGCCTACCTACCAACCAAGCCATGGCATTTTAAAGTCAACAAGTGCAGTTTGTTTGTTTTTTAACTCAGATTTCTCGGTTTCCTTTGATTCTGTTCTGGTTGTTACATTTGTAACTCATTCGATTAATCCACTAAAGATGTGTGATACTTATTTTAAGAAAAATAGTGGATACCTATATTTTTAAGCTGATGACAGAAGAGAAAGCAACCTTAGGACTGAAGCCGGCTGGTTAATTTAACTAATAGTAGTTGTACTTCTAACCCTGAACCAGTAAAGATGATGACTGCAGTTCAGCTTCTCTTCTCGTCTGAGCGAGTTTCGGTCACCCCCACCAGAAATGTTGGAGGAGGAGGGGGGGTCAAACAGAGAGAGAGAGAGAGAAAATGACTGAAGAATTAGACTGGTAACAATTACAAGGAATGAGTCTGGGGTGCTGCAGTTTGCCGAGTTATTTATTACAGGCCACCGTGTAATCCAAGTGATTTCCCAGCAAATAGAGTCAATACCTCTGCGTGCTGTGAATCGAGAGACGATAATAACCCGTTTTACCTTCGACAATAAAACGCCCGCGAATCGATGGCGCTAATGTCAACAGCATCTCGCGACTGGAGACCGAAATGTCAGGTGTCAGGTAGGCTGTGGGAGGTTTAAAAACCGCGGTAAAATAAGTGTTGGCGGGGGGGTATGGAATCGAACAAAGAAAGAGATTGGAGGAGGAGGAGGAGTTCTGGCTACTTACTGTCGGTGGACGGGTCGGGGGGAGCGGCGGGCGTTCAGCTTGCTGTTCGAATTGTTCGTCTGCAGCAGAGATTCCTCGGAGGAATGGACGTCGGGCGGGGAGCAACCGACCATTTCGCACTCGGCGTCGTTCTCCGCGGGCTCGTTCTGCTCCACCAGAGCCTTCATGTGCTGTTTGTTCATGTCGCGGCCGGGATTCCTCCAGTTAGGCCGTCGGGAATTTCCTCTCTCGCATCCCCGACCAGGCAGATCCCCCCTGTGTTTACAGCAGAACAATGGTGGCTGGGAGGGCGGGGGGAAGACGCCTGTCAACAACAACTCCTCGCTTGTTGGATCCGAAGAGAATTTCCGAAATCGATGAAACACAGAGGAGGGAGGGTGGTCCTTGAAGCTTTCAGTTCGCTGACGAAAACATTAAAGTTAACATTCGCTTTATCGCGATCACATCTTTGTTTCTAGAATTATTAAAGGTAGACTCAATACCCCCCCCCCCACCCACCACCGCAATTACCTACCTTAGCACAAACCCCGCTAGGTAGCAGCACCGACTTTGACTACCCAGAGTTCCTCGAAAAGCAGTGCGATGGCAGATCTTGGAGATAATGATTCTTCAAAATCAAAGGTGGGTAGAAACACAAAGTGGAACTTAAATTTAATTTTGGTTATTGAAAATTGTATATATTAATTGCTGATCTGCCTTTTATTTTTTTTCCTTCCATTAAAATTTTTTTTTAAATTTTATATGTGTGCCTTGGTATCCAATGACAACAAAGACATGGGCGATTTCATTGTAATAAACAAAACAATATACAGGTCGTTAGATCTATCGTCACATATACACACACACATATACATATATATATACATACATATACATATTGCTCAAGAAACAGATTAGTATCTATAGCGTGTTTACTAGTCCTGTTTCTTGTTTACTTATTACCCATCATCACTACTACACTTACCACATAGTACCGGATAACTGGCCGTCCGTCTCTCTCCGCTCAATCCACAGAGGCTTCAAGATGAAGTACTGTCTGTATACACCAACCGACCACTCTCTTTGCAAACAAAATATATATATATATATTTTAAAAAACCCCATCTTTTCCCAACTTTAGCTGAGCCAGCCGGCTACTGCAAAGCGTCAGTTTTATTTACTCAATCCATTCATTTAGTAAAAGCTTTATAAAGGATGCAAAATGAAATAATAGATTATTATCACCATGGTTATGTTAACGATGTACATTCTGTAACATATTTTTTAGGATTTCAGTTAGAAATGTTTTTTTTTTTTTAAAAAGTTACCAGACAGAATTGGGAAGAAAAAAAAGGAATCTAAGATGTTTATTAATATTTTTTGTTGATGATTCACGTTATTGCCTGCCATACAAAAACATTTGTGTGAAACTAGTTTTTTTTTTGGTATTTGTAAAAACTGATTGTACCCATTGTACCCATGTGTTGGTTGTTTTGTTTTTTGTTGTGTTTTTTTTTTTAATATTTCAGACCAGTAGCTGCTACGAAAGAAATTTCAAACTGTATAGCATTTGGAAATGATCATGTTTTGTCAATTTATACAAGACTAGATAATTCAGCACAGAAGGTATAATTGTGTGCTACTGAATAAATAACTTTAGTAATAGTTGCACCTAATTTGATAGGGTTTTTTTATACTTTTTCCAGTGCCCTATAACATCGCTGCTACATTCTAAATTAAATGATCTTAAGTTTACATTTTATTTTTTCTTTATTGTTTTTATTGATCATGCTGGTTGCTTATGTATATTAAAATAGAGCTATAAGCTTTTATATGCATTTACTCATTCTCCTGGGTTGTAAATTTATCTATTTTTTAGCTTAAAGGTCTTGTAGAGAGGAAGACTTCATTTTATTTTCACATATTTAAAACCCTATTTTAAAAAAATTGCTTTGTTTATTTTTTGTATTAATTAACAGTCGTTAATCTGTGATATCTTTTATTAGAGAGACAGTTTTTCACTCTTGATCAAGAGCAAATTTTGAATCTTTAAAACAGAAATAGAAATAATAGTTTTTTATATAAAAAGAAGAGCAGTGGAAAACTTCAAAAACATATTTATTGCTGATATGCATGTTATTTATGCTGTTTGTAAATGTAAAGAACATACTTGATTAGTCATAACAGGGGCAAAAGCAGTTTTATTGCCACAACATCTGCATAATTTGTTGAGATTTTAAAATATATGCCAGAAAAGATGACAGATTGTAATTATGTGCCAATTGACAAAATAATTAGATAAACAGAGAAACCAGATTTGTAAACCTTGAATTCTTAAAGGACTACAAGTTGTATATCTATAGGATGAAATTAGTTATATATTCTTCCAGAAATTACATTTTATTTTTAATGGTTAATAATTTTTTTTTTAATTTTCCATTACAGATGTTAATATTTTCAAGTAAAACATTATATTTTTTTTTGCATTTTGAAATTATCAGCAAGGTTATATTGTACATTAGAAAAATATTCAGTTAAGCAGACCAATGCAGGATTCCCTATAAGTTTAGTTACAGGAAGGTAGAAAGCCATTGTGACATGCAAGCACTCCACAAAATAAAAATGACCATCTTCATGTATTGGACTGTCAAAAAACTTATTAATTTTAATAGATTTTTTATTATGTCTACATTATATAAATATTGGATTTAGTTTGTGTTGTGATGTTTTTGTAAGTGAGTAGTGAAGGCAGTCACTCATTGACACTGATTGGTAGCCAGAGAAAACAGAAATTTTATTATTTATTGATTTTACCATTAAAACTCATCTGTATCATCCATAAAATCATGGTAATATGTTTTTTGTTGTTTGTTTTGTAATGTGAATAAAGTTTTTATATAATATTTCTTATATTTCTACATTGACAAGTAATGTTGTAACTGCATAAATATTTTTAAAAAATTTATTGCATTATTTTGCTGCTGCTTGACTTTAAAACTCTCAGAGCCTAATTGGTTATAGTCATCATCCCTGAAGCAGGTGGTAGGTTCGATTTGTGGCCAGAAGCCATTATTTCAATGACTTAGCTGTAAATGAGTACCTGGTATTAAAAATCAGGGAAAATCAATTACACAGTCATTTCTCTGTAACTAAGCAATCATGGAAACTCACATGCATATCACTTATCCCAGTTAATCTGCATGCATCTTTGCACACACACACACACAACCCATTACCATTTCTTCTATAAACTGGCCACACTTTGGATGTAAGTTAATTTAGGAATTAACACAAAATGAGATGGCTGAAAAAGGGATATCTCAGTGCAATGTGCATTTAAGGGTTGCTTTTAGGACACAAATACCATTAGATTGTCCAGTTTACTCAGGCTTCATGATTGTAGTATGTGGTCCTGAATACTAGATATGCAATGGGTACCACAGCATCTCAGATGGGGGGGGGGTAAACCTTTGGTGCTATATTCCTTTCACCTTTGAATCAAGATTCCATCTAGACATCAATTATGGATAAGACAGAGTATGGAGAAAGCTAAAGAATGATTTGCTAACTGTATTTGGACATCCTATGGAGACATGTTTGTGGTTGTCAAGTCTTCCCAGTCTCTTGATCAGCTAGAAATAGCCGGTACAACATCCCACCACAACAGCTGGATTGTCTGATTTGTTTGATATCATGATACATGTCAGTGTGGTCACATGCTTTATTAAACTCTTTTCTGCTAATGTTAATTTGTATGTGATCATTTTTAACTGGCATCATTGATTTTTTTTTCACCCAAAAATTTATCTCAGCTTTCATTAACATCAGGTTTACTGGCAGGGTTGATATGTGTAGCTTAAAACTTTAGACTCCATTTGATTAAATTTGAAACCATGGATATTTTATCTTTACCAGGTATCATATCCAATCAATCGAATAGAATATGTACTAAAGTAAAATTCTTGCCATCCATTAGAACACAAACTGACTAGCCACTTTGTTAGGACCTATACCTAATAAAGGGTTGACTACCTTTTTCCCGAAAAGCAGCTATGAGATGGTGTGACAGAATCCACAAGGTGCTGGAAGGCATCCTGATGGATATTTCTCCTGTATGAAACAATTTGAGCAGAGGATTGTACTGGCAAACATATCTTTCGAATTTATCTCACAAATTCACAATTGGACTGAGATTTAGGGATTGTGCCTTCCATGATGCCCAAAATCTGTCGTGTTCCTTAAACCATGAATGCACAAAGTGCTCATGAGGATGGAGGCATTCATTGTCATTTTGGAAGTGGCCACCTCATCAAGGTACATATTTGGATGCACTTGTTCAGAAATTATCTAAGGTAAACTTTGGCATTCATTCTGCCTTTAAAAGGGACCAAGAGGCTAAGGATAGGTCAGCAAAAAAGATGCTCCAAGTTATGACTCTATCACCAGAGGCCTGGAGAGTTGAGACCACAGGATTGGTTCAGTGATTCATATGGCCTTTTTCCAAATCTGTCTGCATAAATGGGTGAAGCATGACTCAAGGGACTACATCGTTTTTCACCAGTCTTTCTTAGTCAAATGTCTGCACTATTTTCACCACATTAAGTATATTTTCATTTTGGTAACTGTGATCAGTGGTTTATGCAATGACCTCCAACCACCATAGTTCATTTATTGCAGTATTCTCCACAAGATAAAACTGAAGATGGGTGTGATTGCCTTGCATTGGATGTCTCCATTAGTTGGTCTGCTGTTTGATGACTGGACTTTACTATCCTAACTACTGTTCTCCATTTTCTGTCACTGCATGTTTATATCCACAATTTCCTTCCTCTCTCTCCTTCTGCAGCAGACAATTTTCTTCACAATTTCCATTGCTAATAAACTTGAATGACCAATGCAGCTCACCAATGAAACTCTCTTGACCATTGTCATGCCTCTTTCAAATGCTGTTATATCTTTGCCTTTTGCTATATCTATTAGACTGACTGCGAATATGCTTCCCCAAGTTATATACAGTGCTACAGGGATCACCTGAAATATTAGTCAACCTAATTTGCATTTGCAGTTCAGGTCAAGCCCAAATCTGAAAGAGTACATAAGTCCTAATAAAGCAGTTAGCCAGTACATGTCATTCTCATATGTTGGTTGTCACCATTACCTTTTAAAATATTAATAGACCAAGATCAGTATGCCAGTAATAATATTAGGTTGAGTAAGTACAAAATGCCTCTTCAGAAGAAAAATCATCATAATGCATTAGTGATATTTTAAAAATAATTTCATGTGTAGGTGAATATTTATCATGCTGATTGAATAATGATCATTCCATTATGAGTCATCTTTGCAGGTAATATCATTCAAAGCTGCTACATATGGAAATAGATCCTATCCACCATTTTCAAAAAGTGATACAACTAAAATTTTCTTAGCTGCTGACAGGAATATGTTTACTATTATTGACTGCATGTTCCAAACAACCAGAAAATTCATGTTGCTGCTTTACTGAGCAGGCTGCTAGTTAACATGTAAACTTTGAAAAAAAAAAGTTTTATCATTCATTGAGAGAATAATGAAAAGAAAAAGTATAATGAATTGTTGTATTTGTCTTATGGAAAGGATTTTTATATTTCAGTCTAAACTTCATCAAAACCAACCTTATGATGAATCTCTAGATGTACCTGATGCTGAGGAAGTTGCAAGTACCTACTCACCCACACCACGTGCTTCTAATCCACTGGGTAGGAAAAGTATACAAATTTACACTTTTAAACCTTGTTATTAATTCAGCTTTATTACATATAGCAGTTTCTTTTTTTTTTTTTGGAAAATTTTATTTCTTAATGAGGATTTTCTCTAGTTGATAGATTTTAAAAAAGAAACAAAAATAACCATGAATATTACCAAATAAAAAAAAATTTGTTTTGATTAGATTGGTTGCACTTTCATGACTTATCTTTCCTGTTACAAGCATCATAAAGTAAAGGTTTTGTTTACCATGCAGTCTGCTGAATCTAAATTGTACATATCTGATATTATATTTAGCTTCTGTTCTTCCTTGAAACCAGTGGAAGAGCAAAAATATTTTTTTTAGATATTTTAAAACTTTTAAAAATAATTATGTTATATCAGAGTTTGACTTGACTTGAATGGCAAAGAAATTGTTTTTAAAAAATGTCTTTATCTATACTCTGCTGTGAACAATTTAATATTTCTTTTCCTGCACTGTTGTTTTCATTAGCATTGTTATTTTAGAACGAGAGCGGAACCCTGGCTCCACACTTCTTGATTCCAGAATGACAGACCAGTGGGAGGATGATTTTGATGGAAAGGTACATGTTGTGCATGTTCTTTACTATATCTTATTAGAAATGCTTGCAGTCTAATATTTTTCAACTTTGTGTGTGTGTAACACAGATTTTACAAGATCTAATGATTCATTGAAAGTAGTGAAATTCTGACCAAGATGTAAAATGTGTGACTGAAACAAGTTTGTCAATTCTGAGCTGATGAACAATCAGAGCATTAATTTTAGCTGTTAGTATTAATATAATTGACATCCTGCTACTGATGAGGTGCAAAGCACAGCCACTAAAGTGATGTTGATGATGTTTGTATATGATTAAGTGATAAATGCATCAACAAATGTTTGGGAAGTACTCTCAAAGTTTATGTTAATTTAAATGCAATAAATTTTTCAAAATTCTAGCATCATGAAAAATATCTACTGATTAATGGCATCAAGCATTTATGATGGAAATGTTTATAGAAATTGTTACATTGTTTTCTTGTTTAAAATTGATCTATTTATCAGCTTACTTACATAGATTAGATAAGTACTGATAGTATTTTGATTATGATTTGTTCTATAAATTGCCAACAGTGGATCTTTGTGCAAGACATTATTAATCCATAATTTGAAGAAAAGCTAGCTAATAAAGATGTATTATTCCTGTAATTTCTGCTCACACTAAACAACCTTATAGTTTAAAATGGAACTAGCATATGATAACTGGTATTCAAAACAAATTAAGTAAATTGCTACAACTTTTGCATGACTACTGTTTTCCATAATTTGTCAAAAACTACAGAAGGGACATCAGAGTTTACAATAGCTTTACTCTTTTGTGTTTATTAAAGTTGATATTTCTTTATTGTTTTTTTAAAAGACAGCAGAGTAATATTAATAGGTTAACGGATTGAAAAAATACCAAAATATTGCCCATTTTTTTAATATTTAAAACTCTTCATCCACCTAAAGTCACTTAATTCACAGGTTTAAAAATATAAATGGAACTTTGTTTTTAGTCTGTTCCATCTAGAGCTGGATAGTGAGATGATTGCATCTAGTGTTGGTCCGGCTGCTGCTTTGACGCTGGAGGCAGTAAATCGAGCCACCAGCTATATTTACTTGCCTTGTAAAATACGGACAGTGACGGACTCAACTCCAGTGCAGTAAACAAAGCTTTATGGCTTTGTTTTATTTTGCTGTTATGTGACCCGTGTTATTGCAGATTTGTAGTGTTCACTTTGTTGAATCAACTAGGGATGTTGTGTATCCTACCTTTTAGTCTCCTAAGGGACTTGGGCACCATGGCCGTAAACCACCAGTGCCGATTTCAGATGACGATGATGATGGATCTGATAGCAGTGATGAAGATGATGATGAAGATAATATTCCTTTGGAAGGGTACATTTTTATTAATAAGTTTCCAACATCTGTTAGATTAGAAAGTTTTGTTCCAAACAAAGAAAAATTATTCTTTTTTGTCTGCTAAATCAATAAATAAATACATCCACCACAAGAAATATCCAAAATAATACACTGAATCAAAAAACAAATCTTTCATTTCTAATTCCAATTTATTGTCTCTAAACATGCATCAAATATTTTTAATTTATCTGATAAAATTGTTGTATATTAATAAAAATGTATTTATAAATTGGCTCAGAGTGCACAAACACCACTAATGCATGTCCTTTATCAGCATATTTATCTTTTTAATCTGCTTTGGAATCTGAATCATATGTTGTTAACTATGGAAGAGTAATATTATATATTTGACTTCAAAAACATTAGATTTTACAGTTACTTTTCATGTTTATAAATGAATATTATGTATTGTTAGTTTATTTCTATTCCTACTATTCACTTTCTTTGAGAAGTAAAGGTCATCATAGTATATAATAACTCCATCTAAGTATTTTAATTTCCATTTCTGAAGTCTCTGTTAGATCAATATTATATTATTATAATTTGACATCAATGTAATTATTTACTGAAGATCCGTTTGCTTGTTTTCTACATTCAGATCACATTTACACTTCTCATCAGCATACATTGATTCCACAAACGACTTTCTGTCCCTGTCCAAAATGCCCCTCCTACTTTGGTCAGTCATTGTCTTTACATTTCTGGTTTGGTAACTCCATCTCCCACATTAATTTACATTAAATAATTTTAAATTTTAATTTAATGTTTATAAAAGAAATTCAAACTTTTAAAAATTTGATTATTAATTAAAAACTCTTAGCATAATCAACTGTCTGAGAGAAATGCCTGCCATTAGCAAACATACACATACATAGTACAAACATGTTATTAAATTGTATGAATATAAAGAGAAGTTTTATATGCTAATATCTTAAAATAAGTTAAGTTACATTTATCACTACTTGATCAATTTGTATTTTCAGTGCCTATGATCCAGCTGACTATGAGAATTTAAGTGTATCTCAAGAAATTAAGGACTTATTTCAGTACATCACCAGGTATTTATTTAACTGAATTATTGTTATTAAAATGTTAAGTGTGTAAAACAAATTTTCTGGAAGCTTGTGAAACTAAGTTGAAGGTGTTATTTACAGTTTATTATTTCTGTCAAGTATGGAAGAGAAAATAAGCTTTTATTGGCTTTTTGCTTTTTTATATAATACCTTATATTTGTAATGATTCTCTTTCTCAAAAATAAAGTTAACAAGCTAAAAGGGGCCACCTTTGGTTAAAGACGACTGTTTCCTGCTAATATCAGAAGTCATCTTCCTATTGTGGTTTCCTCTTTACCCTTCTAAAGAACTGAGTTAGAATTCAGTGTGGGAGTAGGATAAAATATTGCATGATAATGATATGAGCACATTGAACCTAGTTTCTTGTACCCTTTTGAGGATCTTTGTTGTCCATTGTTATTGATTGTTGACTGCTTAGTTTAGATCACTGCTATAAATGCATTATCAAAAAGATGGAAAATTGTCTTTTTTCATATATTAGCAGGTTTTAATTTTAAAATTTAATCTTTAGTGATTATACATCTTATGCTTTTGATAAACTCAGTTTAAAAATGATTTATTAATTTTTAAAAAAACTTTTATTTTGCACTATAATATACATTAGTATTAGTAGTAACCAAATAATTATAAAAGTTTCAGGTTAAGAATGAGTTTATTGGTCATAGGAAGTGAAGAATTAGTTCAGGCTTTTCCTCTTTGTCTACTATTAAAACCACTTTTGTTTTTCAATTTCTGATACCTTGAAATTTAAAATGATCAGTTAATACAGGTAGTGAATATTCACATTTTTTTCTCACATTTGGTTTTCTAAAATGTTTTGATTATATCAGTATTCATTTTTAGATTAGACTGCTACTTTTACTTGCAGATACACTCCGCAAACAATTGAACTGGATCACAAGTTAAAACCATTCATTCCTGACTTTATTCCTGCTGTTGGAGACATTGATGCCTTCTTAAAAGTTAGTTCTCCTTTTTCATATCCTTAACTTTCAAGTCAGAAAGGAGTCATTCTGAAACCTATTATGACCCAGATATCTTACCCATACAATCTCTTTAAAAATTTATATGGTCTAATTCTCTAAAAAAACATTAAATTCCTATCAGATTTATGAATGAATGGGCAGGTGAAAATATACTGTTCTATACTTTAGAATGTGCCAGTAGTATCTTGTTATACAAAGAAATAAACAAATGCTGATTATGTCATTCTGGAATATAGAACTGTACAATATTTTCATGTTTTTAATACGTAGGTTCCACGAACAGATAAAAAGACTGATTATCTTGGACTAACCGTTCTTGATGAGCCATGTGCCAGACAGTCTGATCCAACAGTTTTAGATCTTCAGCTGAGAGCAATCTCCAAGCAGACAACAGCCAAAACAATGGTAAGTGTTATTTCTGCATTTTTGTTATTATGCAAACAGCTTTTATTAAGCTTTTTGTCATAAAGAAAAAAAAAGTTTGCTTAATTGTCTTCTTTACTAGGATATCTATGACTGTTTTCAGTTAACTTATATTACAGCTTACATAGTTGCATTTCTTGGAAGGTGACAAATTTACTTCTTTTTTCCACTTTCAAAATATTAAATTTTTTAAAAAATTTAATTTATATATACTGTTTCTGTTTAGCTGAAAGCTTTTTAGATACAACAGTTTATCTGCTTCAAGTATACCAATAATTTTTCTTGTTTGAAAACCTTTTTGCACAATCATTTACAAGTTGTATTTTTGTTATGCTAAAGGTTCTGTCTTCCAGTTAGCGATATGAAGTTACAACAAGTGCATTCTACATATCCTACTGATTTATAGGTTGTGAAAAGCATTGCACATGCTGAGAAAGATCCCAAACAGGTAGACAACTGGATTCAGAACATACAGGAACTTCATCGGTCTAAACCTCCACCCAATGTTCATTATACAAAGTAAGATGGGTAACAGAATTCTTTCACTTATATTTATTTTGCTTTTTCTTATTAAGAACCATTGGTGTTGTAATAAAAAATTTATCATATTTTTTCATGAATGCAGTCATACTCTCACTCTGAAATTTTGAATATGCTGTGACATGGAGTCCTTATTTGAGAAATGATATTTATTTATTAGAGAGAGTTTAGAGTTAAGCATTACTAGAATGTTTCCAGGTCATATGCTGAATGATTAAACAAATGAGATCTGCCAATGAATTTTAGATGTTTTAGAGGTCTAATTTGGTTTTTTCCAAATAATTAGATTTGTTGAGTATGTTCACATGGACAAGTTTTTGTTTTTGTCATCTACAGAGGGTTTGTAATTACAAATTATCTAACATTCCAGCTTGGTTAGATATCAGAAAATATATTTTTAATAACAGAATTGTAAATGAATGGAATAAAAAAACTGACAAGCATAGTTAATAGTTATGGTATTAATATTTTAATTGTATTGTATTGATATCCATGTCTCTTCATTTTCCCCTGTGTATGCCATGACTTATAACTTCTCAACTACATTTAATTTTAAATTCCAAAATTATTAATGAAAATAAATAATCCTGTTAGTTATACATGTCAAAAATACTTTTGGTGACTGATTTTTATTAATAGTTTCTGAATAATGAATAATGCTATTTTGAAGGCTTCTCAGAGTCTATTCTAGAAGCACTTGTTAATAAGGGATGAAAATGGCACTTTACAAATTATTATGTGCACTCGTTAGCCTTTTTTTAGTAATTAATAACAAAATTGTTCTTATAGTTTAATAATTTAGAACTATAAATAGAACAAAGTATTTTAGTTATACAGTATTTACATGAAATATTAAATAAACATTAAAAAGAAATCTAAATAATAATAAACAAGAATTCAGTAATATAAAATTTTTCATAAGATTGAAGTTTTTAGTCACTTTGATTCATTATATTTATTCTATGTAGTTGTACTTTATGATACCATTTCCATGTAAACACCTACACAGAATATGAAGATTAACTATAGATTACCTTCATAATGTGAATGAAGGAATTCTTCAGTGAATTTTGTGTAACATATTAGTATTAAGTTATTCACACACTGAAAAATTATGTGAAATACACATTACATACTCTATTACTTTTAACTTATATGTGTATCCCTGTACTGATCATCATCCCCTCCATCATTCTGTCAAGAAACTAGGTTCACAGACAAGATCTGCAGTATATACACTACTATGCAAAAGTCTTAGATATTCTAGATTTTTAGTCATAGGTTTAATTGTAGAAAGGAATAAAGCAAACTGAGAAAACAATTTAATAAATAAATGACTATTGTACCATAGACAAGATGAAAATGATGAAATACAGATATTTTATATGTCCACTTTTTTCTTTCGTGACTGCCTGAATATGTCTTGGAAAACTCGTAATTTTGATATAATTCCAGCTTGAATATTGTTCTATGCATGTAGAAGTACAGCCTAGAGTCCATCCGCATTTATTTTTACTGTTCATTTTTTATTCTGTCAAAGTAGTCCTATACATGTTTAATAATATTAAGGTCACTCAAATAAATCTAGCACTCCACTCCTTTTTGTTTTGTATGTATGTTTTGACAACATTGGCTATGTGCTTCAAGAATATGCTTGTATCTGGATGCATTCATATTTCCTTTTATTCTTGCTAAATCTCCAACACTCATGGCCCCAAGACACCCCCAAACTTGAATAGAACCTCCACCATTCTTTACTTTAGGCTGCAGACACATTTCTTTATGCTTTTCAATTCTTCTCTTTACATCCTACCTTCTCTTAGACCCCAAAATTTCAAACTTTGATTCATCTGACCAAAGGACATTGTTCTATTCCTTAGTCTAATTCTGGTGTTTGGTGGCATGTTTTGGTTGCTAAGCCTTGTTTCCTTTACATAAAAAGGGTTTCTTGACTGTCAATCATTTTTTTAAGTCCACTTCATTCCAAAGATCTTTGTACTGTAGTATCATGAACCTGAACTTTTGAGAATTCTGCTAGATCTTGCTTGCTGGGTTTCTTTCTGTCCATCAGAGAAGTTATCTTCAGGCACTGTTCACTGTTTTTAGATAATTTTCTGTCATCTACACCTTTTCCTATGGAAACTGAACCAATATCTTTAAATTTCCCGACCACACATCTTGAATCCCTGTTATACTAGTTATTTTGCATTGAGTTTTATGTTGTTCTTAGAGAAATATTATTTTATTAGTAATTGATATCTTTGCCATCTTCATTCAGTTATTATTCTGAAAGGAAAAAAAACAAAACAAGCATTAATTTTTTTGCAAGGTTAACTTTTGCACAGTACTGTGTATACACACACACACACACATGACATTGAAAAGAAATTCTGTTTAGAATTTGTGCACTCATTGGTGCATTCTGATTACTGTGTAGAATAGAGATCCAGTAGCAACCCTTCTCGATGTCATCTGTCTTGGCAAAACAATTATGACTAATGTGATAATATAATTTAGTCCTGGAATGAAAGCTGCATTGGTGCAAATTGCAGATAGATCCATATTTTATGGAAAAAGAAAGATGGTCAGACATCAAGGTCAGTGGCCAGAAAATTAAAAATCCCTGATTTTATATGTATTTCTCATGGGGTGAGTCCTTGTGCAAAGGAATTATGTTGTTGCATATTTATATTCATAGTTAAGGCTGAATTTGTGGGGATCTCTGAGCAAATTTTTTTTTCATTCACTTGTCTCTGCAAGGGAGACTATCCAGGTGAAAGGTGTAATTCCGTGGTTATCTGCCAGAGAGGGTTATCCTGAGCCATTATTGGAACTCTTTATTTTCAGATGTGGGGGGAAACCAGAGTAAACATCACACACAACTGGCTGATGAAGAAGAGTGAGAAGAAACCAAGCCAGAATATGTTGAATGGATGAGGATCAAATAAAACAAACAATAGTACATACTGACTCTCACATTTACAGTATCTGTTAGGTTAATTTAGAGACTAAAAAATCAAACTTCCACCTACTGCATCATCTTGAAATAAGTAGCATTTCTCATAGTTAATCAAAGTTGTAAAGTCCAGAAAATCACTCTATGAACAAGTCAACTTTGTAGCTTTGTTTAATAAGATATTGTTGCTGGTTTTATTATGGGCAGCTGCATCAATGTAAATCATCTTGTTTGTATTTCTTTAATATTAGGTAAGTTCTGTAGACTGTCATATATGAGTGTACTTTTGGTTTAAATTTAAATCAGATTTCACCTACACTTAATCATTAATTTTACAAACACTGATTAAATTTCTTTTCTCCTTCCTCTTGGTTTTGAATCTATTCTAAATTTACTAATTTAGAAAAAAAAAATTTATTTTAAGGAACATGCCTGAGATTGACCCATTAATGCAAGAATGGCCTCCAGAATTTGAAGACCTATTAAAAGAGGTAAGTTCAGTTCATATTTTTTAAAAATGTTCACATGCATTTAATTTTATTACTCTTTTTTGATCTGCACAGTAGTCACTACAAACCAAACAGTAACACCAGAGCATGATAAAGCAATAATTATCAGCATTTGATTTATACAAACTGTACTAGTTATATTTTCAACTAATTTTAATGTAGATTTACACCTGACAAAAGGTGTTTGTTATTTTTTAATTTACAGCCCCTCAGGCCAATTGTGTGTGGTATATAATTTTCTTCTTATGACTAATGTCTGTCATTTTATATTTTGCCTATATTTTACAGGTTTCATTGCCTAGTGCAGAAATGGACTGTGACTTGGGAGAATATGTAGATATTATATCTTGTATGTATAGTACAAAACTTCTATATATATGCACACATTATATTTGCATTTATTAATTATATCTTTTTAATACAAATATCTTTATTTGTTCTTCCAGCTATTTTGGATATTCCAGTGTACAAAACCAGTCATCATAATGATCGAATTCAGGCTCTTCACGTTTTGTTTACCCTTTACACTGAATTTAAAAATTCGCAGGTACAGACAACTTAAATACTGTCTTTTTACTTAAAGAACCATAAGACTATCTTTACATGATGGCTACCATCTGTCGTATTTAATGGAAAAATACCATATTGTCTTTCACTAAAGATACTATTTTTCTTATTCCTTCCTTTCTTCACATTATGAAACTACAAGAATTAATACTTTGATACTTACCATGTAATATTGCATGTTTTCTAATCTCTTAGAACTTCAGAAAAGTAATCCATGTAGTTTCAAATAGTGTTCTATTTAAAAAGTTCTTTGCATAATTCAAACAATGTATTCCATGATAAAAAAAAGGGGTATATAGAATTTATTATTCCAGATATTTAGATGAACTTACTTTGGCATAGCTGTTTTGGATGCCCAATGTCCAATGCTGTTGGTCAAATCTTGAGCTGGCCAAATTAATGATTAGCATTATTTCTGGCAACAGCTGCCATGAAAAGAAAGGCTAATATGGAGCATACCAACTCTGCACATTTGGACTGGTGCCATCTTTTATTTTCTTTATAGCCAACTTCCTGTCACTGTCATGTACAATGAGTAACACAGCAATCCCTATCAGATCAGCCAGCATTTATTCATTGAAACTCAGTACTTGTTTGACAAAAGAGATTCCTACCCAACTTAGATTTGATTCAGTATTGACAGAACATTCTTACATCCCACTAACAGGAAAGTTGATAGAAAGAACTGTGAGAAAAAGCAAAATCATTTTGATTGTCCTTGAATTAGCAGAAAGTTTACCGTGAAAATTGGCTGTCTTCTAGTACTTTATCTAATACCAGACAGAAAAATTCATTGTATATTTTGACATTTTATCCAGATTGATTTTTATTAACCCTTCCATTTAAGTAAAATCTCTTTTCAAGAGTCTAAATTTAAATATGGAAATTTAATCATTATTTGTGAAGAGCTATTTACTTCTGGATAAGGTTCAGTTTTCATAGAAAAATGTCTGCTCAGTTAATTCCTCTATAGACAGATCTATAAATCAGTTTCATTTTAAACACACATACATTCTTTTATTTCAGCATTTCCAAGCCTTGGCACAGGAAAACAAGATGGACAATGCCTTAAAGCAGCAAAATGACAATAATGAATCAAACACTTTTTGATTGGAAACAATAGCTAAAGACCAAAAATAGGATCAACTATTTTATTTTACAAAATTTATTGTAAATATCATTGTCTCTCTGTAAATTGATATGGCAATACAAATGTTACTTCAGTGGTTTAAGAAATAGATATCAGACACCAATAATGCACAATTTATTCCATCAGCTGTAGTGACATATTAGTCAAGGAAATCACTCCATTAGTTCTATTGTGCACAGCTATGTCTGAATTAAAACCATAAATGCACCAAAGCAATGTTCAAAATTTAACCCCATTAGTTAACTTTTGGCACACTGCCAGCTCTTCCAACTAACAGAAAACAATGAGCTGCCATCAAACAAGTTGGATTTTTGATTTTCCAAAATGATCTTGCTCAGATCATTGAATAACTATGCACAAAAATCTGCATCAGTCCAAATCTAAAATGGTTACACATCAACAGGAAAAGTGAAAATCTTTTGGTGGTGGGGGGGGGGGGATACATGGTCATACATAATATGCCCAGGTCTTTAAGCTTTTTCCATTTCATACAGTTCTTCAGATTGTGACTGGACAAATTTGAAAAATTTGTCAATGAGATGAAATCCATCAAAGATTCAAGTCAGGAAAAGCAACACTGCATTTGCCCTATTCTAGTCCCAGTCATAAACAAATATATTGATAGTTATAATCCTTGCTAATGCATGACTGCTTTCAAGACTAAATACTGCCTAAAAGATAGTCCAACTGATAAAACCAGTAAAGTTAAACGTTAAAGTATAAGAACTAGATAACACTAACAGTGGCCATGCGCACAAATTCCAGATATACTACACAGTAGGATGTGGTGTTCAAAAGAGAAAGGGGCTAGTAGACAACAGGGTTAGATCTTTCCAGGCAGTTGTCCATAAGTTTTGGGTAAAGCTGTTTTTTGGCAATTGCATACCATGCCACAGCAACAACAAAAAAAAAAAAAATGGACCTCAAATGAAAAACAGAAAAGGTGTCAAGTGATTCATTGGGTTTCTCAGAATCTGTCTTCTATCTATGCAAAAAAACGGATGAGGCATGACTCGTCAGACCACATCACTCCTTACACCACGCAAGGCATATTTTCACATTGGTAAACGATCAGTCTTTTACCATCATAGTCCACATTAGGTGATTCCAGCATTTTTTATGTTTTTTTGTTTTTTTAACTCATTTGGCTTTGGCAGAGTTGCAGAAAGTTGCCAAGATTCTTGGCCAAAGAAATGAATGACAGAACAATGGAAAGAACATGCAGTTCTAGACAGCAGTAAGGAAGTAGCATCTGAAAGGTCCTTGGTGGCACGATTTCTCTGCCTCTAACATTTTTGCAAAAAACCTGTTTTAAAATTTTCAGGAAACCCTCACTTCTTGCATTTACAAATTACACTTCCTATTCCAGAAACCCTTTTTTTTTAAAAAAAAAAAAAACCAGTATCTGTATCTTTAATTCCATTTTCAACAGATCACTGTGCAAATCAGATGAAAACTTTTGCTCTACTGTTAAGTTTGCCTTTTCAGTTTGAGCTGTATCCACTAAGAACTGCATGTAAGATTTGTGTACAGTAACTTTGCACTTTTATCTCAGTTGTTCTGCCTTCGTTTACAATTTATCAGTAGAACCTTTAATGATGAACTTATCATAGCTCAAACTGTTGAAACAAGTAGATAAGTTGCTACTACTTTTGAGAATTTTAATCAGACATATCCATCTAGCACTAGGTTTCTTAAACCAAGAAACCTAAAATTAAAATATAATTTATTAAATAGTACATGTTAGTTCAAGTCATTTTAAGTCTATTGATTATTTGATGATTTTTTTGTTTTTAATTTTAGCCATAAATGATGGAAATGCCAAGATTTTACATTAAAAAAAATGCATTTTAAAACTTTGGATAGAAATTGAAATGAAAAAGCCAATGTAAGAAAGTAGCAGATTTTATTGTGGAGTGCTACAAGGTGATACCTTGCTCTCCTAGATTTTCCAAGAATGCATCTGAAATGACTTTAAAATGTGGCATTATAAAACTTAGAAATGAAAATACATAACCAAGCAGACAAAAAATAATGAAATAACTATACAAAAAAAACAGGAATATGAATGGAATTTTGATAAGAGTAACAATTTTCTCCACATAAGCTTCAAGCCAACCCAACTACCAAGGATTAATCCCTGTAACAGAATTTCTAACGTTTTTCAACAACACGTAGCCATCTTTCACACTTTTCCATGAAATGCCCTAATAACCATTTTTTTTCATAGTGATTAAACAATGTCAAAATCGACACAAGTCAGCGGCGTCTAACTTGGAACTATCAGCAAAATCAAAATTTCCAAGTCTTTGCTTGACAAAAAGAATGTTGCAATTGGGTTTCTTTGCATCATATTTTCAAATTTCCTTCCAATACTAAACCTCATTGTCAGCCATTTTTTGCAGACAAGTGTTTCAGCAAGCCAACATTAGAAAACAGTTCAATTCCCAGCACCTGTTGTATATATTCATGCATCATTTTTGAATTGGTGTGTATGAATGAGGGCTCTTCGGGATGCCTTCTATCACCATTTGTAGTTAGTAAAAAATGAAAATTGCTGCGAGGGTAATTTCATTTTAAATTGGGGTTTTGGATACTAAAGGCACAATTTTGCTTGGACTAAATGCCACTTACTAGCTCTAGAGAAAACCCTAGCACATCAACTTTCTCTAAATGCAAAAAGAGCAAATTGCAGAAAATGGTTTGACATACTTTGAAAATTGTATATTTTTCTGCAGTTTTTTCACATAACTTAAAAAAAAAAAATTTAATATTGTACCAAAATAGTGGCTACTGTAAAATAGTACAAAGTATGGATGTATTCATTACAACCTAGAGGGTAGTCAGATTCTACTCATTGCAAGCATATGAGGCATTTTGGCTGTGGAAATAAATCAGATATTTACACATGGCCAAGATATTCCTAGTAAACCATTTACAACTGATGAAGCACAAAAACTTCCAAAATTCTACTTTAATTAGACAAAAACTCCCATTCATAGGTTTTCAAACTTCAATTTAAGGTAACTATATGAAACACTGCGCATGGAAAGAGAGAGGAAAAAATCTTGGAATTGTGAAACAATTAGGCAATGTTTACTAGCCAAGAGAGATATCAAAGCAGATGTTTCTCCAGATCATATGTGTTTACAAGTTCTGAATGGTGTAATGTATGGCAAATATTACCAATATCCCAAGTCATTATGGAGTTTGAGGAGGCATCAAGAAGTTGATAGACAAAAATAGAATCACTACTTCAGGAGGTCCATACTTAAGCTTCTGGTATTTGAGTCTTATTGGTAAAATCTTTGTTTTAGTAGGGGACCCGAAAAAAAAACCCTGTTATGATCAACAATCTCAAAGAAAAATTCATAGCTGTGTAATTTTGATCATAAAAACAAAAATGATTGAAAATATTAAAGTTGTAAATTTTCGAACTTTTGACTGCCCATAAAGGTTCATGGCTCTTAATGCACTTGAAGGCTCTTTTCAAAAGTTTGGTACAATAGCCATTAAAAATAAAAAAATCATTTTCACACACATCAGCTTCTGCTAAAGTTTTTGATCACTTATTATAAAATCAACAGGGTGTGAACATATTGAAATGCCCACATTGGCTGATTTGAGTTAGTCACAAGTAATTCCTTCCAATGTGCATCAGAATATTTCATGTTCACAGAACCCATCTCAATGTGATCTGCCACAGCTGATTAGAAGACTATTGTCTTACCAGTATTTTATAGGATAGATACATCAGATCAAGTAACATTATGTTCTTTCTCAAAACATCTAAATTCAAACAAAATAGACTGAAGCTATCATGACATGGGCCAGCATACATTATTTCTTGTACATGCCATCAGTAACTGTTATTCAGATTTTTCTTTAGGCCATTTCATGAACATGGAAGTATACTTTGGTTAGATTTGAAAAGACTCAATATTGCAAGCCAATTAACATTTTGAAGATAGTTTCTGACTAGCCATCTAAACTACAGCTTTTGGCATAACAGGTTAAATTTACAAACATTTTTAAATCCTTTATTCAGATACGTATACAGTCACTATAGATCACAGATAGCAAGCTGTCACTAGTGGTAATGCCGGTCAATAATTTCTATGCCCAATCCAGGCTATCAAATTTTGTTTGCATATATTCTTATATTTAATTGGAAAATTTCAGATTTATATATTCAAAATCAACAGTCTTCTCCCAAGATGTCCAAAAAAAGTTCCTTCAGCTAAAAGGTGAGAGCATCAATTTTTAGGATTCAAAAAGTTTAAAATATTTTTTTTTGTTTTTAATATATATATAAAAAAGGGGCTTTAACTAACTTTTCAAATGTCAGTTTCCTTGGACAATGATCACCTGTTTTTTCTGAGTTAAAAAATTTTTTTTACAAACTAAACTGGAATTTTCTTTCGAGACTAACAGCGAACTTGGCCTGGTGTTTCTCAATCATTCGGAACTTCACAGAGGTATACTGAAAAAATATCAGTTTTCCAGTCGTATTCTTTTTCAATCAGGCTTAGCACCTATTGACGCGTATCTGATACAGTAGCCATACAAATTTCATGAACCCCATTATAACACACTTAGATCATCTTGATTATTTTTAAGTAATGCGCTTAGTGAGAAACTATTTGGCTGCACTTTGTTGTTGTTGAAAAGGCAGTAAGCTGAAATGAAAAACATCAAGTATTACAAAACTTACAATAAACTTTATGCACATGTAAAGAAGTTTGTAGTTCTGTTTTCTTTTTTTTTTTTAGCTAGCCTATCAGTTGTAATTTCAGAAACTTCACTGTCATCCAGTAACAAGTCAGTCGGTCATAAGAAGGGATGTGTCGATTATTAGGCTTCATAACAGCAAATTAAAGACCTTTTTTTAGCAGAAAAGAACTCGAATGTTGGCCCATTGCTTTTTTCCACTAATTCGAACCAACAAATGTATCCAGATTAACACATAACCAGGCACATTAACCTGGTGCAAAGTTGGAGGGTGAAGATGATAAATCTAATAGGTATTCATTCAATCAATCATCACTTCCCCTCCCCTACAGCACACATGCACAACCTATATACATACATTTCAGCACTTTTTAAAATTATTTATTTGGAAGGGGAAGCAATTAACCCTTCAGAATCCTCTCCCACAACCCAGGACTGAAAACCCCTAAACATAAGTAGGTGAAGGCCACAACAAGAACTAATACTGGTCTAAAAACAATTCAAAATTCAACACATGAAGCTTTAAAAAATATTTCTGAAATAATAGAAATTAGGTATATCCAAATCCCAATTAATAAGTAACTAGGTAAATTTGAAGGCCAAAATATTAAAAGCAAGTGTTATATAGATTCAAAATTCACATTTGAGACTTCTAGAGGCTGTCAAAAAATATGAAAAATTCCTACTTAAAATCAAAATCTTTAACATTTCTATTTTAAACTGATCAACATAGTTACATATTAATCTGGATTTGAAAATAACTACGTGAAAGCCTTCAATGTTATACTGGTTGCTTACATTGGAATATGCAAAAAAAAGCAGACACAATTATCAAAACACCTTAGATCTAGTTTTGAAAACTCCTTTAAATCGCTGATATAACTTCACATGCTTTAAGAGAATATTATACTTATAATGCAGGGAATGCTGGCACTAAGCAATAATTATCTCTGATTTCAACGATCTTTTAAATATTTATCAAAACCTATGTATCTTGTCTTCTGTCAAAACAATACATTGGCAGGATGTTTCAATGTATCACAAGTTCCCAAAGTTTTACAAGGATTGAGCAATTATTCAGGGTGTTTTCACTCTTTAATTTCCATTAGTTTGGGCAACTGAATAGAATTTGAGCATACACACCCATCCCCATGGAAAGATTTATTTCCTGTTTTTGATGATAAATTGTGCACAGAAATAAATTTCTGGTCTTCCAGTAGAAGCCGGCCAAAATCTCTGTAATGAATTTCTATAATCAGCTGACTGATGGATATTCAGACAGTTTGACACTCAGTACATCCCTTGTCTTGAGGTAGATAAATTCATCATGAACAAAGTTCCATTTCCTTTTTATCTTTCTTTCTCCTGTACTGGTTGGGTGTCAATTTTCATATGGAATGTGTTTTTTTTCCTTCTCTGCTGGTCAGTTAGCAATGTGTTAGCTGCAAGACAACTAAATTCTCAATGAGCAGAGATTCATTTGCATTTTTCGCATCACTGATAACTTACTCTCTTAACAACAAGTACAAAGGCCGTCACAAAATGTTCTAAAATGTTTTTAAAGGTTGAATTAATTCAGTTGATTCTATTTTTCCCTAGTTGTCTCATTGTAACAGAATTCAAAACTGAAAACACTAAAAATAGTTGGATGTACTAATCTCAATCTTCTCTCATACCCTTAGGCCCAATGCATAAATTAAAAATGTACAAAACAATAGAAAACAAATATTTTCTATGCAATACATTTTAAAATAGAAATCAATTGCTTGCCTAAAGATTAGGTGGTTTTAAATATATCAATATTTAAAAACAACATACCACTGAAAGTTGTGGTGTTTTTATTGTATCGTTTCATTTAACTAATTTCTCAAATTCATTTTTTTTTTTAATTTTTAAAATCCCAGTATCAAATTTCACAATGTTTGGTTACTCAAATGCTAATTTTCATATATGGTATAAAGATTAGTTTTCAACTGTACTATAAAACCTTTTCATAGTGATTTTTTAACTCTTTCTCTATTTTGGAGTTTTATCCTTTTTTTAATGGAAATAATCCTTTTCTTTGAAAGCCTCAGAATTTGTGGATGTGGTTACAAGGCAGTGTCACTTTTTTCCCATTCCACTATCCACAGATGAGCATCCTTAACATTCAATTTCAGCACCAAAAAATAGTTCCAATAATTATCTTGCTATCAAACTAATTTTCAGTCCTTTACCTTTTTATTTCATTTTCAGATTTTCCTCTTGCACTTGTTTTTATTATCTTTTTCATCAGTCCCCAATTTTATCTCGTTATCAGATTACCATTTTCACCTGTACTTATGACAGTTATCCTCACTGGTAGCTTTTTCTTATATAGCAGCAATGAGCCGTTTTTCCGTCTTGTTATTCTAAAACAAATTCTCTTCATTCTTGTAATACATACGGCCACAAAAATGTTTTAAAAATCAAAAAGATGTTAAGTAATGTACAGATGGGCAACATTTATCAGAACTCTTTAAATTTCATTCAGAGATTTAAAAAAAAAAAAAAAACACAAACTGAAAATCAAGCCGTCTATGTTCCTACACCTGTACAAATCTCTCTTTGTAAACCATAGAGTTTCCTACTTCATAAATCCCTTTTTCAAATTATGCAGTCATTTAAAGGGGAAAAAAATTAGCCATTAAATGACATTTTCACATATAGATGGAAACCAGAAATTAAAGTTCTGAAACAGAAATCCATCTGAAAACAGGGGCAAAAAAGGTTCTTGATTGAAAAATTTTTGTTCCTGTTTAAAAATTTCATAATTTACATATATATATATACATGTATGCTTTAAATCTACATGTCCATTAAAGCTAGTTGTTGACCTGATTTTACTTCATTTAATGCACGAACTGTGCAGCCAGGTGTAACAAACACCTAAATAATCACCTTGGCTTTTTTCTCTACTACAATTATTACATTTCTGCCAATCAGCAAATACAATTTTATCAGTGCTGTGTTTACTTCAAGTTTATTAGTCTAAAGTCTTTCAACTTAACTTATACAACAAAATAAAAAACTATAAATTAATGTAAATGCTAGAAACTATAATAAATATAAACTTTAAATCAGATAGCTGATATCATTCAAAACAAGAACTGTCAGTGACTAGATACTCTCTGACCCTGGTACTACTTTTCTGAAACAGTTCCTGCCATCAGCTGAAAGAGATTCATTGGTATGAAAAAGTAGGACACAGTAAAGAATTTTTGGGAAACTGGAGGCAGTATACATCCCAGCAGACAGTAGTATACGGTACAATAAGAGAGAAGACCAGCTTGCTGGCAATGCACAGCCATTTGAAAGAATGAAACGAGAACCATCTGTCAGACATACTTACCCAGATGAAGACCAAATAACTAAGGAGAAGAATCGTCAAGCATGAATTTACAAAAAGGATGGAAATACAGGGATGGTGCCAAATGCAATCTTTTGGTAAATGCTTAACATTGCTTTCAATCAACATCAGTTGAGTGATTACCAAAGGAAGTTGCTTGAGAGAAAAGGGCTAGAACATCTGATGAAGTGACTCATCTAGCATCACAAGTTGAGCACTGAATGTGGCACAGAAAGATTTAAATACATATGAATAAATACTGCATTAACCTACAAAGGTGACCGCTAACAGTATAGTTCAAGGTGCCTTCATATTTTAATATTTCCATTACATTTTAACTATTAGTATTTCATTCAAAAGTGCTTTTTGCTAAAAAGAAAAAATGTATTCAGATAAAGTAAATCTTCTCTTAGACAAAATAACTGGTGTGCATCCCTTTCAGTCAATGGATATTTTTGGTTAAAAAAACACTAAGACTTTATTAGAAGGTTAAGAACATTCCTTAAAGCTTTTGGAATTTAAGGTAAGGTTCGCTGTATGGATAAATTAATCAGATAATATCAAATTTAAAATTATTTATCAAAAACAAAACAAAAAATACATTCATCCCACTACTACAAAAAAACTTCAATCGTATAACCTATATCTAACATATATATTGCTTATGTTTATGTCAGATATAAAGTGTCTGAATTTTCTATGTTTAATATAAAATATTGAATTATTTGATTATTTGCACCTGGCAGTCATGTGACCTACATCAGCCAATGATGCTATGGCATCTCTCACACCACAACATGTGTAAGCATCGCAAGTCATTAAAAACTGTTCTGTTAGGTGAAACTTTTCAGAAATCAGATCAGCCAACAAATTTTCAGTAAATTAGTTCTATTACTAGAAAATTGGAATTTTGTTACAGATTTTTTATCTATCAACCAAAATTCTAATTTTGGTTGCCAGGATTTTGTATTTTATTTGTAAAAATAGAAGTGAAAGTTGTCAATAAATTGCAAGCTTTTAAATTCTTTTTGATAAAACAGCAAATACGTAATCTTTTTTATCTCAAAATTATTTAGTGATTTGTGAATTAGTAAGTTCTTACAACAGAAATTTCCATTAGTTAATGAATCCACATGACTGTCAAAAGGGCATGAAATAATTTGCAGCTATCAACTGTAGGATTTTTTTTTACTTATTTGAAAATTATAAAATACCATATTCAAACACTCACCTTTAATCCAACGAGGATTATTTATTAGATGGATTAAGCTAGATTTAGTTCCAAATCAGATTTCTCTTGCATATGAATGAACAATGGCAGTTTAACTTTAACAATAGACATCTCTAATCTATTAAATTAAAACTTTAATATGTTGATTACATTTGTATTATTAGAAATTTGCAAGTGGTAAAAGTTAATTAGTATTAACTGCTGTTGAGACAAAAAAAAAACAGGCTGACTTCTAGATTGGGTTTTAAATCGTTCTTTCTATTTTGATACACAGCTGAACGGTAGACCAGCAAAAGTTCTGCCTTTACTGTTTATTTAAACATTTTTATAAGGTTTCAAACAACAATGCAAAAGCGTCAGTCAAAAACTTGTTTAATTTTAGGGCTAAACTAACAAACATTTTAAGACATTATCATGCCTCAGAAACAAATATTTAAAAGTTGTATTATCAAAATTTTAGAAATAAATGAAACTAAAATATAATATACTTACATTTTGAGTGCTGGCCATAATTTCTCTAGGATGAATTTTTATGGCCTTTGGCACATCATTGAAGCTTCTCAGCAGATCAATCACCATGAAAATCCCTTTTCATCTGTAACCTACCAACCAGTGTTAAGACAAATCTCAGATTTTAAGCCAAAGTCAAGTAACTTACTTGGGTCAATTTAAAGCCCAAGTACTTAGTTAACAGTTTCATTCTTCCAAAACAATTTTTATTGAAAATTAAAAAGGTTTTAAATAATGCATCATAACCTCAATTTCTCATCACTCAGATTAATTCTTGATTTTTGTGCCACCACAGATTCTAGCTAAATTAAAGCATGCTCCACTGGTGCTGCACTTGCAGGAGTAGTCAAGGTACACATTGCAATCCTGCATATGAATGGCATTTCACTTTTGTATTTCTTCTAGAACTCAAGTTTTCAACTAAGAGTCAGAAGCAAGACAGATGCAATCATTAAGCTCAGCCTCTTTTCATGAATCCTCCAATTTTTTGGCTAAACTCATCTGAAAGCTGCATTTTTAATTCCAAGAGTTTAGGAAAATTTTCATCTTCAATTTCTGTTGTAGATGAAGATAAATTCTCTTGTTCATTCTATCTGACTTGCATTATGACTGGCATTGGATTTTAATATCAGCTTTAGCTGGGACATTCACCATTGCTTTGCACATCAAATTGGAATACATTGCTGAAAATTCTCAGAACTGGAATGAAACCATTGATCATCACATCAAATCCAGCAGCAATAAGAACACCAGACCTTTTAAATAAATCAGCTGATTATGCAAGATTTCTAGCTTTACTTCATAGAATAACCTGGAGATTGTTTTCGAGTTTCAAAATGTACAGTTCTTAGGAAAATAAGATCTGATGTAAAGGTTTGTTTCCACTTGACCGTGGAGAGATCATCAACTCCTTTCAGACATTCAAACAAATACACGGTTTACTTTAAATCCAGAGAAACAATCAATCATATACAAGTTTGAAGGATCATCTGTTCCAATCTAAATCCCTGTTAATTGAATCTTTGTCACAATCACTAGAATGACATCAAGCAAGGTGAAAGCATCTTCATTCTTAGAGAAACATTTCTTGCATTTCAAAACTTGAAAGTGATCAGATTCATATTGATCAAAGTTTATATATATATATTGGGATCAAGCATCTCCAATACTGGATCTGCCTCTTTGTTTTCATGTCCTTTAAAGTGATTTGGGAACATTCTGTAATCGAATATCTTGCTTTTCCTCATTTTCTGGGAGTTGATAAATCCTTTTCTAAAGATTTCCACACTCACAAAAGTTTTATTAGAAATACTTTCAACAAAATCTTCAAATTCCTTTTTTCAGGTCTTCATCTTTCATGCTGCTAATGAAATATCTTGTTTTGATTTCATACAGTAAAGCAATTAATTTTCTCAAATTAGCTCAATAAGTCAGATTTATTAAGACAAAAACAAATTCTATTTTTTGGCATATACAGTAAGTCTATACCTCCCAAATAGAAATCCATCTTCGACACATACTCCAAATTGACTTATCTATTAATAGAGTAATTAAAATTGCTTTAATGAAAACTAAAAAATTACCTATTTCCTGAGATAAAGAGTAAAATTCTTCATTCGAAACAGACTGCAGAAATTGCTACTCAGAACATCGGATGATTGGATGAACAAATCGACATTATGCACTCACCGAAGCATGCAAAATTATCCAATCAATAACCATGCACTCACCTCTAATTATACTGTATGTATAAATTCCCTCAACAAATCCTCTAACTCATCTCAAAATGCCTCCTATAAAGTCACAAAAGTTGTACATGGAAGCTTTTTAAGCTGTAAGTCATTAAGTTTGCTGAAGAAAATGGTGGTAATATGGCCACATGCAGGAAATACAGTGGTGTCATGTGCTAACTCAATGCACTGCAGGTTCTGAACTTAGTATTGTACATCTGAAACTAAAGGCCAAACAAATTACAACTAATGATAGTTTTTACATTTCTCTTTATCTTTCTTTTGCTGATGTATGGTATTCACCACAGCAGTTTCCTGGATGTACCATATCATCCAATCAAAGAACAGCTGAGCATGTTGACCTCGCTGTTGGTCTAGTTGTGAACCCAAAATGTTGGACAACTTGAAACCAATGAAATTGCAAGTTGATGAATTTGAGGGCTGTAATATCTCAAAATCAAATAAAAGTACCAAAGACATAAAACTGACACGTTTGGCTCCATAAAGTAGGTGATTCAGTGCAACACAAATGACACAGGATCAACTAATGATCACTGATGTGATGCAGTGACAAAAAATAAACAGCGAGCTTTTGATACCAGAACCAATATCAGCAATTGCAGTTTATTAATTTCTCTCCATCATTACGAACATCTTGAAAAACCAATACAACACACCATTTATCTGGAAGATTGTCCCAAAAAGCATTTCAGTGATATGCACTAACAGCTTATTCTTTTCAGGCTCTTGTATATTGCCACAGACAGTGATGCAATGCTAGTGTTATGGAGAATATGACATTTTTCTCACTGGTTAACTAACACAGTTGGATCTGACTTTGCCTTATGCTCCAAACCGAGTTATCTATGAACGAAAAAGAAAAGTGGGAAAATTAGCCAATTCAGCTTATGCTTTACATAGACTTATAATCCAAAAAATTTGGTACTTTACATTCAAGAAACTTTACAAAACATTTTATAAATTTGTAAAACATTGTAGAAACTATTAATTTCCTTCAGTTTATATTACTTAACACAACTGTATCATAATAAAATTAAAGTTAATATTCAACTTGGGATTTTTCTTCTGGGCTAACCAGAGCAAAATGATTAGAGGATAATTACTAGAAACAACACTAACACCAAATTCGGCCTGCTTTTAGATCGATACTTTTGGGTGGGTTCATCTTTTATCTTCAAATCCAGAAGATGGAATTTCTAGCTAAATATCCATTGACATGGTTTTAGAATGTGCATACTCATGTAGCTTTATATACAATTCAGTGGCATAGTTGAAGCAATTACAACATTTATGACTGTCAGTCCTCTCAAACTGTTTGTTGCGGTCATGTTTCCTTCGTGGAAGCAACCTTGTTAACAGTTATCTGCCCATTCTACCATTTGTTGTTATTGGTAGTTTCCCCGATCATACTGTCCTCTCCCTTTATTTAATAAGAAAACCAAATCATGTGATTAGTTGTAAATTTCTGAGCTTAGTGGACCCAAACCTTTCCAGTTTTGTTTTTTCTTTCTATATAGCAAAGAAACTTTCATTTACCTTGGGAACGGTTGCCTCTTGAATTTAGTAATGCAAGTCAGTAACACGGTTTTCAAACAAACCCCCAACTGATTGACACATTACTGAGCATGCAGGCAGGCTATATTTGTCCTTTATTTTCAGCCAAGAATCAGGAATGCAACCAAGATCAGTTGATTTAGTGTACCCTGCTTTTTAGGTATTCTCAGGTGAGTTGTTTTCCAAAATTTGAAAATAAAAATTGCATTACATGCAAATCTCATACTTAAGTTATAACACTTTAATGTTAATTTTTCCTGGCTGTCAGTTACTGTTGAGCGGATTGTAAATGGCGGCAAATTTTATTTGTTGCTAATAGTTTACCAGTAGTGGAAATAAGCGTTCTACAATCACATTTGCCAATAGACTGAAAACAGTTGTCAAAACCCAAACACAGTTTACTTTTAATTTCTATAATAGCTAAGAAAGATGCTCTCACCATCCATATCTCTCTCTCTCTCTCTATACTTAATTTTTAAAAAATAAAATGTTTTATTAGTTTCCAGCTTGGATTTAGAAAAGTCTTTGCATTTATATTATCTACATGTGAATAAACATTTCACATTTTATTGTATTCCACTGTACATCCATTTTTTAAATATGGCTTTTTATTAGTTAACTCAATTAGTTAATTAGCCAAGATACTATCTGTGATAATTCATTTTCCAACATGATTTTGAAAGTTTACTCAACACACATACTTGAAAGTATTATGTCTTAATAAATGTGAGATTCTATCACTGTTTGCAGCCTGATGAAATGCTATTTAAACAAAGCCAATCTGGTAAGTCCCCTGATTCCACTATTGGTCCGGTCCCTGACTGGCCTGATTTATTCAAAAGGCCCTTGTACCACATGACTCAGGTGTGCAACCAGTCAACTAGGATAACTATGCAAAAAACCTGCTGGTGAAACCATCCAACTAAACTTACCAAGTAGGAATTTGTTCAATCTAAACTTTTAACAAGATATTAATAAAGTTATTATATAAAAAACAAACATGTTTCCACATTTTAAAATACTACAAATGAATATTACAGTAAAAAAAACTCTTCTAAAGGTTTTTTTTTTCCTTTTTTTAACTGATAAACCAAAATTACAAAAATATATACTGTATTTCCTGGACAATAAGGCACTTTTTTTTTTCTGAAATAAAGTTGCCTAAAATTGCTCTGCATCTTATGGTCTGAAGGTTATCTTATTGTTATGGCTGCCATGGCAATCCTCTTGCATAAGATGTATAGTAACTGCTGAACCAATCAGGTTCAAGGCAAAAGCCTTAGCTGCACATATGCATGCTTTGCACATTTGTTCTTAGTTTGAGTCATCTGTATACATTACTACACATATTCCAGGTCACAAATGACAACACCAGGAGAAGATTTGGTGACCCTGAGTCTTTGTTCTAAGTTTCTGCCCTTCATGGTGCAACCTCATAATTCAGTAGCGCACACAGATCAAACAGCACGTTTCTGAGTTATGCACAGCCATCAGTTTGTTGTGATTTTTTTTATTTATTCTGGTGTAATCCAATGGGTACAAAACAAAAGAGGTTTTATTATGCTACAGGAGTCAAACTGGAAGTGGTAAACAGAGCAGCCAAAAGATATTTTGGTTCTCCTCCAACCAAGAAAATGATATGGCAATGGAGGAACTAATGAAAATAGAAGAGCAGATGGAAGAGGTAAAAAAATGGATAAATAGATCACAGGAAAAATTGAATTTCTGTATTTACCAAAATGATTGTAAGACAAGCAAGCAGCAGCATTACTGTAGGCATGGAGCATGGATACTGGAACCAGAACAGCACAGAAAGATCCACTACGCTGTCATTTTTGGCGTGTTGTGATGACAGCATAAAACTGCCGCCATCAATAATCTCTAAGAGGAAAACTGTACCAAATTCCACTTGGAATTTCTGTTCGTGTTCATTCTAGGAGAACTGATATTCTAAGGAATGCATGGATGAATGAGAGGTGAAATTGTAGCTGAATAAAGTGTGGTAGAGGAATCCAGGTGGCCTCCAGCCCTATTAGTGTGTGACTAGTTCTAGTCGTACCTAAAGTCAAAAAAGGAGGGGTTTTGGAATAAAAAAGCTAGGTTTCCAGATAATCTTACTGGCCAATTACAGCATCTGGATATTTTGATAAAGAAGCCATTTAAAGCATAGGTGTGTGTGTGTGGCAGTTAGACCAAATGAACTGAAACTCCAAATCAAGCATTGACACCAACAAGACAAATGACGGAGCCCACCATTTCACAAGCGAGTAGGAAAATGAGAAATTTGTAGCATTTAGTGAATCAAGACAACCGTGAAATCATTCAAGAAATGTGGCTTCAGCAGCACCATTGATGGCAGTACAAGGGACATACCACAGGAAGATTACCCTTTATCCAGAAAGCTTAGAACCATGAGGTTGCTGGACTCAAGATTTTCCCCCAATAGGCCTGTCATATACAGTTAAAAGTAAATGAATAAAGGTTTTTTATTTACTTACTAAATTATTGTCCTTGTTTCTGCTTAGAAAGTAATGTCTGTTGGAAGGATATTCTTCATTTCAAAATTTGTTCCTTTTGTTTTTTTAGATCACAGATTATTAAGGTACCAACCCCATACTCTTCACTTAGCTTCTTGACTAAGGCTCCCTTTTCTAACTTCCTCAATAATTCCACTTTCTTTGAAATACTGAGCAAAAGACATTTCCTCTTGGCACCTTTGCCATTCATAGGGATATCAGTTTGCCCTTTTGACATTATTACAATCAATGCACAAGGAAACAAAAAATCTAGCAGAGGTTTGCACAAACAAAGGACAGGTTTATAATGAGTGCGTCAGTTTGGAACACCACCCAAATAATGTGACGATGGAAAATTTAAAAAATGGCTGGTTTGTGGAACATTCCAGTTTGGGGGGGTTGCCACCTGTACTTGAAGAAAGTGACAGTTCACAACACACCATTGATAATAAGAAGCATCACAGCAGTTTTGTGGACTTTTGAGGTATCTACAATTAATAAAACTTCATGCTGCATTGTTTTTCTTTGTTCCAGAATGGTACATGTAGATATTTAATGTATACACTGAAATATTTTTACCTACTTATTTCCTTTTAAAATCTTGGTGCATCCTATGGTCCAGCAAATACGGTATGTATAAGAAGTAGCAAAGGAATCATTGATTAAAATGAATTAAAATACAATACTACCAACATCTATCATATATCATATTTTAAAACTTAAAATGTTCACTTTCTTTAAGAGGGGGTAAGAGACTTGTTTACTTTTTGACTTGTGTATTCATATTTTTGAAAATCTAAATTATTAGAACAAAAACAACCAATCCAACCAGTCTACTCAGATTATATAACAAATATGAATCAAATTTAGACCTGTATATTTAAGTGTTGGGGGCTGGGCCTCCACTTACTGGAACACCAATGACTGACCCCTTTTCTGTCTTGTTTTCTAATTTGTGAAAGCCGACATAATTGGCAGATGACAGGAATCATAATAAACAAAATTTTTTTCTCCCCTCATTGTGTGGTGCTTATGATAATTTCGAGAAGTTAGGTTGGAGGTTGTTAACTTAATTACAAGATATATTATATGCATTTTATTAACATCATAACAAAAAGAAAATAGAATAACTTTGTGGTAAATCATGTCCTATAGACGCCATAAAAGGAACATGTGGCGAACTAAATCACATAACAGGGTCCATTACTGAATCCAGACGGGAACAGGAAGTCTAGAACTTAGTTCTATGTTAAGGCTAAAACAGATGGTGAGATTAAACTTTCTAGAGGAGGAAGATATACTGTTCCCTGACCAGGTCCGACATTTTGTCTACAATCCAGCTATGCTGCTTGCAGTTACTAATCCCCCTTTCTCATCTTATCGGTAGCATCTCATACACAGAGCTTGTTGGAGCCAGGATGGCTGATGATTTCCAGAAATTTTGGGTGCATGTTCACAAGAAGTAGTGCTTTTCCATCAGGCTACAAATGTTCAGATTGACCAAATCTGGGGGGGGCTACCAAAGAAGACCTGCTCCAAGGGCTGGAAAGGGCCAGGTTTACCTTGTTCCCTCTCCCTACCGACTGGAAAATTCTTACAAGACAAGTCTACATTCAACTTGGGTAACTTCATGATTGTCTTCCTCAAAGCTACTTTCACTTTCTCTGTGGAAGGTCTCAGCCTCTGCATCTGAAAAATAAAACATAAGAAACACAATGGTAAATCTCGCTCAGAAACTGTACAACTGTACTTAACAAGTTTAAGGCTTAGATATTTACAGAAGTCTTAATTCTTACATTCCTAAGGCTTCGTTCTTAGCAATCCCTGCTAAAAAGCAACATGGCTACTTCTGCCCTCACAAGTGGTCAAGCAGCAGTCAGCAACAAAAACTCCATCAGTACATAATTTACTTTTTCCGAAAAAAAACTGACTTTCACTTTATAAAAAATACTGATGAATGACCACCATCACAAAGAAGAAAAATCATAAGACACTTTTATCTAACAGATTATTTTATTTTTCTGTTTTGTACCCTTCAGATGAGATAACTAGCTGGTTAGCTATTATGAAACAGAAACTGTAACTGTTTTTATTACTATTTGCTCATGATTATACAGTTGGCCCGCTTCTTTTTCATAATTATTGAACTGCATAGAGTTATGACAGCCTAACCCTGGTCCGGTAAAATATGTCAACCAGAAGGTTGAAGGCCAAGAGACTTCAGTAAAATGGATAATTGCATAAAGTTAACACTATCATGAACATCTGCCCAAGGAAAATGTAATAAACTAGAGTACTTGCATCAGTTTGGTTATATTATTAGTTTCTGCAAATACCTGTGTACTAACTTATTTCATTCTTCTCTAACACTTGCAATGTTAAATCGCAGTGCTGTGTAATTTTCAGTTCCTCATGGAATTCTTTAGCTTTATCACAAAGCATTGGTCCAAAATTGGCAATTCCTCTGTTCCTTGAACCATTTGTATAGCACTTAATCTAGGATGGTGCACTTAGGCTCACAGAGATTTTTTTCTTTGAGCCATGGATTCCTGTGACTCACTATCAGCATAGAATTTTGATATTTTCTCTCACTAATTCTTTAAGTCATACACTCTCATGGTTCCTAAGCCGTACTGGTCACACACTTTGTCCACTGACTGTCCTTGGTCCAGTTTTCACAGAATTTCCACCTTTTGTTTTATACTTAGCACCTTACATTTCCTTTTAGTCCTGTTGCACGCAGTACTATCACGTTTGCATTTGTTTGAGAGTATTGTGAGGGCAAAATAAATCAATATTAAACTGAGCATGCCCTTCCAACATCGGTCCAGTCATAGGTCAGGTGTTGGTGGCTGCGCCGCTCATACCCAGTAAACAAAGCAGTGAGAATTTAGGATGGTGCAATTACCCATCATGGGTTGAGTGTGGGCGACCACAGAGGAATTTAGAATGATCGAATCTTTTGTAAAATAGATTTTCAGTTAAAAGATACCTTAATGTATATCAGAATGGCAATATATTCTTACACACTACAATGAAAACATGGTGCAGAGAGAAACCCCATACTTTGCTAATAGAGTATTTTTCAAATTTGTTTCTACTTTCGTTTGAGTATGTGGTAATTCCACAGTGACTGGTATGATGATTGATTGAATGTCATGGTATATCTGTTTATACAAAAAGAAAAAAAAGGGGGGAGGTATTTCTTCACAAAAGCTATATTATACTAGGGAGATATATCCAAATGAAAAATGAATTATTATATGGTAATTTGATAGCTTACTGCACATGCTAATTTAACACTGAAAATAGAATAGTTAGGTATACTGAATACATGGATATTCGTCTGCCTTCAGTGTATTTTTAGTTCCTTTTCTGATGGGAGTCAGGTATCTCCAACCCCCCAGTTGAATGCTATTTATAATTGCTCGAGTTTATTACCATCGCTGTTATTAAATAATATGCACGGAAACAACCGGTTCGGTTTATTTAGCATCCTTCAAATTAAACGGAATATATCCCTCTGACGAAAGTAAGGAATAAACGTAAAGGTAGTCGCCATATTGTTTGCGCAGTGACCTTGCATCGCGCAATTCAGTAGAAATTAACCCTTTCACCGCGCGCTGTAAACAAGCCGATTTTTGACGCAGTCGGGAATCTGGACGGTGACTGCGAGAATTTGGAAAAATAAACGATAAAATACGTGAGGTTAGCAATTTTTGCGGGTTGAGAATTACATGGGCGGACTGTAGAAGTTGCCTCCCTTGTCACATAAGTTCTGCACTGTTGTCACGACTGAATGTAATATTATTTAAATTAATTATTTATTCTGTTCAAACATGCAAATAGATTTTAGCGTTAATAAATTGTAAATGAACGTAAGTTTGAGCATAAAACGAGTAAATAAACGGAATAAAACAATCATCAGGACAAACTTTCCTTGTATTGTGGATGATGTGCCAGTTAAATATGTATAAGCATCCTATTAAGAAACAACAGAAGCAAACTGTTATATACTATCATCCGATCTCTTGCCTGACGATGACTGATTGATTTGTAGCTGTATCTGGTTAAAAGTAATTTGGGACTACGGAAAATATTAATGATAAGAATTTTTTTTTAAATTATCATTGATTTATGTGTATTTTAATTTTAAATAGGAGCAGGAATTAAGCACAACAAAATAAATAACAGAAAATTGACAGAACCAGTAAACGAGCTGTTTGAATGAGTGCTGCTATGTTGAAGTGATTGTGCACAGTATTTATTTGTCTGTCAGTGCACCAGATATTAAACATCTTATTTTACAATTCTTTATGTTACCCTTTTGTGAAATTAAATAAATTAGGCTGCTTTTAAAATACTTTATATGTCTGTACTTGTATCAGGTGCAAATCCAGGAATTGATGTTAGTGGGGGTGAGCTAGGTTCACTAACATGAGAAAATCTGAGATAGGTTGGTAGTCTTAAAGTTTCTAGCATTTTTATTTTTTAAACATTCTGAGCAAACACTTCAAGTTATTATATATTTTTTTGCTATTCTACATGCATAGTGGCTGTGGAGGATGAAACAAAATTGCAATTAAAAATATAATTTACTACATTTTAAACTGCTTTATTATTGTACAAAACATTTGACAAAAGCATCCTTCTGGGATGTCTTCCAGCACACATGTTATGATTTTGTCAATGTTTACTTCATGCATATGTATCAGGACAAGTGAGTTGGAATGGTCTTCTTCCACACAGCTTTGCCATGAGTTCTTGATTAGTCTGAGAGATGTATTTGCTTTCTCAACTCCACTTTATGTGACTGATGTGAGGAGCAGCAGCAGAATAAGGATTTTCTTGATACGTGGATAGATGGACACGCCCTGTCTGGTAAAGTCTCAGGGAGGGTATCAGGCTTGGTGAGCAGAGCCCAATTTCTTGCTGGAATGAATGTGGAGATGGCAGATCTTTGTTGTTGTACTTCAGGATAGTGTCAGCAGTTTAATAAGCGAGGGGACCAGGCTCTGGGCCGAGCGGCTCAACTTGCAAGGTCCCCAAATCACATGCTGAACTGTTAGACAAGAATCCAGAAACAGAATGAAGAGACAGACCATTTTTGGAGTATTCTTCTGGAGTTTGTGTAGACATGTTCTTGTTTCTTTGTCTGCTTATCACATTGCTTTGGTAGTTCAACAAATGTATGCTTTGCTACCTCTGCCATTTTATAAATTTTCTTATACAGTGGTATCATACTCATCCTCATCATCCCTGGTAGCAGACAATTGAGACTCAATGTATCACACCATTTTAAAACTTTATCCAGAGTGGATCCTTGCAAGTTCTTGTTTGGACCTTGAGTGTAAACAAAGAACTGTCAGGAATCATGTCATGGTGATTGGATCACTTGTAAATTTCATGAGTCCGTATGTCTCAGCCAGAACCCTGAGAAGCTATGATATTGAGGCAATTGGATAAAGGCTCATACATCTTATCAAAGTCATGTGGAGTTTTGTGTCTTGACTCAGAATAATTTGAATTTTGTTTTATCAATATTCTCTGTTTTGCTCTTGTGGATTTTAACTTTGTAAGTCATTTTCTAATTGCTTCTTTGTTTTCAAATATTTCAAATTTTTCAAGACTATCTAATATGAATGAACTTTCTTTAATTAGCAACTCTTACAAAGCACTAGTTCAGGTCATGGCTGAAACAGTAATGATAAACTTCTCTTAGGGATTTCTCACTGACTGATATCCTGCCATATTACCGGTTCTGTACATGGTTAGAGATTGGCAGAGTTGAACATCCAAGGTAGTGCTAGTGAAGTAGTCGGTGATATGTTGGCATGCTGTGTCACTTATAATGCTTTGTTTTACTTTTCTGAAGCTTTCGTCTGCAGTGATAACATCTATTCTACTTGATGCATTTGCATATGTTGTCTTAAAGAAATTCAGTTTTTCCACTGAAATGATGTGGTAGTCACAGGCTGCATCACTGTTAGTATCTTGAAGAGCATTTTCTAATTTTGGTTAGGTTCTGTGATTAGATTTTTATGGTGCTGATGTGAAGTATCAAAAAAAGAACAGATGCTAGACAATACAATCCATCAGCATTTTTTAAATAGCAAGCAAAGTCAAACTTCTTAAACCATCTGTTTATGTATCTACTTTCGCTTGTTATTTGTTAGATGAAAAGGTGCTTTAGAGTTTTTTAAAGCAACTATTTTTATAATATACAGTAGCATTATTTGGACTTGAGATTACAGACAAAATTAACTGTTCTTTTTTTCTAAATTTCTAATCTGTCATTTTTTAAAATTTATATCTGGGATAGATTTTTTTTAATTTGATATATGCAAATGCAAACATTGGACTTATTTTTCATCATTGTGCAACATAATTCAAAATAAAACCTTTTTTTTTCATATTGCACCATGTCTTTATGGCCAGTTACAAAACTTTTTTAAAAAAGAAAACAAAAACCTGCTTTATATTATCAGTAGCACATTTTTGTTGTTCATCATCAAGCAAACAAAAGTATAAATAAAAGTAAATGAAAAATAAAAATTGATGACTGCAGCAAAATTTTTTTTCAATTGTAGCTACAATGTTAACTGATGGCATCTGTCTCTTCAAAGTGTACAAAAGATGGGGTGCTGTGAATCTTCCCCTGGACTATTTGTGACTGGTCCTGTTGTTGGGATGCGATGAAGATCACTTCTCTTGTCCCTGCTCCATGACAGTGTTTACATGATGTAATACATACTCCATTGATACTCAAACCCCAACCCTCTTTGTGGTTACGCAAACAGGAATCCAATCCCATCAATGTTTGTTTCAAATGATTTTAGATGATTTTGATTTTGCATAACTTAGGTAAGTGAAAACAGTGGCCGGTTGCCATCCATGTAATCACTTCGTTAAAACAACATTAGCAAAACATTTCATCAAATACACTATGTGGGGAAGAGTAATTATGCTCACTCCTCGAAGACTTGTGCACCTGAAACCATGCAAAGTCACTTGAACTGTTTTTTTTTATCGTTCCTATGTCCACCATGTTAACTTTCAATTAACATTCAAAGATCTGAAGCAGCAACCAAAGGGGCATATTAAAAAGGTTAAAGCCTGGAAAGGTTGTGAAGAAAAACTCCAGCGTTCTAAGCAATCAGAATCCAGGCATCACCACTTCTGTAGCTTTTCCGCCACTTGTCTCCCAGAAGACTTTGGAAACGAAGTCGACTGACGAGTAGCGCATGCCTTTACATAAAGACTTGGGTTTGGGGTAACTGTGTCATACAAGTACCCCCCCTTTTTTTCTTCTTTTCTTTTAAATCAAGGCAATCAAAAAGTAATGTGGAAAATTTATTATGTTTTTATTTCAATATCTCAACACATTAACTCTTACAATAAAGTATTACCATAAACTATGTATTACAATAGATGCTGAAAATCATCAATGGAATGGGGATACTTTCAAAGACTTTCATTTCATTGCTCCCCACGGGTAAAAGTCCAGACATGTGAGGTCAGGAGAGCGTGCAGACCAAATTTCTCTCGATATCAGCCGATCACCGAACACTTCGTCCAGCAGTTTCATCGATTGAAAGAACCATTGCACAAAAATTACGTTTCACTTTTTCAAATTTACTGCCAACACCTGTTGGTCATTTTGGGAACTATAGTACCACTCCTCTCACATAACTGACACCTGTTGGTCATTTTGGGAACTACAATACCACTCCTCTCACATAACTGACACCTGTTGGTCATTTTGGGAATTACAATACCACTCCTCTCACAGAACTGACACCTGTTGGCCATTTTGGGAATTATAGTACCACTCCTCTCACAGAACTGACACCTGTTGGTCATTTTGGGAACTACAATACCACTCCTCTCACAGAACTGCCATCTGTTGGTCATTTTGGGAACAACTACAGCACAAAACAACAAAGCACAGGGAGGGGAATCAGAGGTGGTTACAAATATACCCGGCTGCATAGCTACTCGTATCCAGATGTCTACAATCTCTGTTCGCATATTCGCCTGGCGAGAATTAACCCGAATTTTGAAACAGATCATCGTTTATGCAAATAGGCACATGGGTACAATGCCGCCGACATCAGTTGTGCGAGTAAATCCACAACGATAGCGTGTCACGTGACCAGAAACTCTCTGCAGTAGATCAGCTGCAAAATGGCGTCAGGGGGGGTCGTAGTTGCTGAAAATTCGTAAGCTTCACAGCTAGCCATCAGCGGTAAGTATTACAGGTTCGCCTGGTTGGTTTGGCAGAAGGCGGCTGTGCTGTATGGACGGTTTGACCAGAGCAGTTTAGTAAAGTCCAGCGATGCTGGCAGCCAGATCGACCGACTGACTTCGCGCCGGACATCCGGCTGTTGGTCTGTTTTTGACCTGGAAAAGATGGTCGCCGTGGCACCGTTCTCGTGTTTAGAGACAATCAGGTTGATGACTGGTCACCTGTGCCTCCAGAATCTGCAGGACAATCCTAGTAGACAGACGCACGCCATTTAAAGAACCTGGATGATTTGCAAGTGTCCTTGAGCCAGAAGTGGCCAGACACCTCATTCCAAGCATGCGCAGACGGTACTGATTAACCCTGTGCCGGGAAGGAACCTTAACTCCGTAAAGGCCGGTAAAAGTATCAATTTCATTTATCTATTAACAAACCGTAATGAAAGCCAAGTGTTACCTTAGCGGAGATGTAAATTACTTTTCTAATTTGTGATCGCCCTGAGTGTTTCTCCGTATGTTGGTATAGCATCACGTTCTGACATGTTTGTCCTTCTGGGATTGTGAGTGAGCTGGACATACATGCCTCTCTGTGATGCTTGAATGAAGTCTGAAATGTGAGTGACGTGGTGGTGTCACTGTGACTGTGGGTGTAGTGTGAGTGACGTGGTGGTCTCACTGTGACTGTGGGTGTAGTGTGAGTGACGTGGTGGTCTCACTGTGACTGTGGGTGTAGTGTGAGTGACGTGGTGGTCTCACTGTGACTGTGGGTGTAGTGTGAGTGATGTGGTGGTCTCACTGTGACTGTGGGTGTAGTGTGAGTGACGTGGGGGTCTCACTGTGACTGTGGGTGGTGTCACTGTGACTGTGGTGTAGTGTGAGTGACGTGGTGGTGTCACTGTGACTGTGGTGTGTAGTGTGAGTGACGTGGTGGTGTCACTGTGACTGTCGGTGTAGTGTGAGTGACGTGTGGTCTCACTGTGACTGTCGGTGTAGTGTGAGTGACGTGGTGGTCTCACTGTGACTGTGGGTGTAGTGTGAGTGACGTGGTGGTCTCACTGTGACTGTGGGTGTAGTGTGAGTGATGTGGTGGTCTCACTGTGACTGTGGTGTGTAGTGTGAGTGACGTGGGGGTCTCACTGTGACTGTGGGTGTAGTGTGAGTGATGTGGTGGTCTCACTGTGACTGTCGGGTAGTGTGAGTGACGTGGGGGTCTCACTGTGACTGTGGGTGTAGTGTGAGTGACGTGGTGGTGTCACTGTGACTGTCGGTGTAGTGTGAGTGACGTGGTGGTGTCACTGTGACTGTCGGTGTAGTGTGAGTGACGTGGTGGTCTCACTGTGACTGTGGGTGTAGTGTGAGTGACGTGGTGGTCTCACTGTGACTGTGGGTGTAGTGTGAGTGACGTGGTGGTCTCACTGTGACTGTGGGTGTAGTGTGAGTGATGTGGTGGTCTCACTGTGACTGTGGGTGTAGTGTGAGTGACGTGGGGGTCTCACTGTGACTGTGGGTGTAGTGTGAGTGACGTGGTGGTGTCACTGTGACTGTCGGTGTAGTGTGAGTGACGTGGTGGTGTCACTGTGACTGTCGGTGTAGTGTGAGTGACGTGTGGTCTCACTGTGACTGTCGGTGTAGTGTGAGTGACGTGGTGGTCTCACTGTGACTGTCGGTGTAGTGTGAGTGACGTGGTGGTCTCACTGTGACTGTGGGTGTAGTGTGAGTGACGTGGTGGTGTCACTGTGACTGTCGGTGTAGTGTGAGTGACGTGGTGGTGTCACTGTGACTGTCGGTGTAGTGTGAGTGACGTGTGGTCTCACTGTGACTGTCGGTGTAGTGTGAGTGACGTGGTGGTCTCACTGTGACTGTCGGTGTAGTGTGAGTGACGTGGTGGTCTCACTGTGACTGTTGGTGTAGTGTGAATGACGTGGTGGTGTCACTGTGACTGTGGGTGTAGTGTGAGTGACGTGGTGGTGTCACTGTGACTGTGGGTGTAGTGTGAATGACGTGGTGGTGTCACTGTGACTGTGGGTGTAGTGTGAGTGACGTGGTGGTGTCACTGTGACTATGGGTTAGTGTGAGTGACGTGGTGGTGTCACTGTGACTGTGGGTGTAGTGTGAGTGACGTGGTGGTGTCACTGTGACTGTGGGTGTAGTGTGAGTGACGTGGTGGTGTCACTGTGACTATGGGTTAGTGTGAGTGACGTGGTGGTGTCACTGTGACTGTGGGTGTAGTGTGAGTGACGTGGTGGTGTCACTGTGACTATGGGTTAGTATGAGTGACGTGGTGGTGTCACTGTGACTGTGGGTGTAGTGTGAATGACGTGGTGGTGTCACTGTGACTGTGGGTGTAGTGTGAGTGACGTGGTGGTGTCACTGTGACTATGGGTTAGTGTGAGTGACGTGGTGGTGTCACTGTGACTGTGGGTGTAGTGTGAGTGACGTGGTGGTGTCACTGTGACTGTGGGTGTAGTGTGAGTGACGTGGTGGTGTCACTGTGACTATGGGTTAGTGTGAGTGACGTGGTGGTGTCACTGTGACTGTGGGTGTAGTGTGAGTGACGTGGTGGTGTCACTGTGACTATGGGTTAGTGTGAGTGACGTGGTGGTGTCACTGTGACTGTCGGTGTAGTGTGAATGATGTGGTGAGCTTGTGGTGAACTCATAGAGAAATGGATTTTCAATTCGCTGAATATTCATAAACTGAGTTATTTTTTAAGCCCGAGGAGCCGTGTGTTTATCTGTTATCGTACTGTGGACAGTCTGGCCTATCGTTTGTTGACGGCAGTTATGACGGCCTGGCCGAGAGTTTATACAAAACATATTGTGAACACCTGAGTCTTATTTTTTCTCACTCTCTCACGTTTCTGGCGAGCAGGTTTATCGTTAGCCATTAGCCAGCGATGGCGACATTATCAGTCATCGATAGCCAACTCTCACCATATTTAAGTTCTGGTCGGGTTTTCCAGGAGTCTCTTTACATTACTGTCACGTCTGTTTACAGCTGTCAACCAGTTTATTTATTTATTTATTTATTTATTTATTTACTATTATAATGAATCCGAAACTCCGGACTTCTGCCTGTTCTCTTATCGTGACGCTGCGTTTCCATGGCGGATCTCGACGCCGGCCGGAACGGTTGGAACAAGAACTAGGTGACGCTTCTTCCCAAAAATATACTTTGTTTGTTTACCTTCCTAGAGTTGGAGATATAAGCTAAATTAATAAATAAGCTTTCGGTCAGCACAAACTATTAAAGAGAACAAATAAACGATATTTTTAAAAGATCAAAGACTTTTCCTTCGAAATGCTCGCAGTCAAAGAGAGATAACTCTTGCACGGCCATAAATGTGTCCCCGCGGTGCGAAAGAGAAGGAATAAAATTACATTAAACCTTTAAAAGAAGAGAAAAGTTCTTCAAGTGGGGTTAGCCCTTCAATTATAGTTGGTTTGGGAATTTTCTTTTTTTTAGGAGACGCTAAACCTCCATACGTTAATTCTGAAGAGGTAGGTGAGGTTAGAAAGAAAACCTAACATAATGGATTTTAGCAAGAAACAGAACCGTCAGTCAGGGTATCAGGCTCGAAAATTCCTTTTCTAAAACGACAACGAAACTAACGACATATTAGTATCCTTTTATTAGCTTCTGGTTAGTTAGGCTCCATTTGGAATATGCTGTAAACGAGATGAGAAAGTTCTCTTTTCCGGTTATCTAGCCGCTCCCTCTGTCAAGGGAACTAACTGGGTATCTTATTTTGAGTGGCCCGGCGGGGAAATCTCAACTCATTCTTCAGATGAGAGAGGAAATTGATGCCAACAGCTGGTGAAGAACGATGAGAAAAACCCGTCAGAGAGGTTCGCCAAAACGAGCGGGGCCCGACAGGGATTCGAACAGACTCTCAACCATGGCTGGAACCGGCGCCCCTTTTACCACTATACCAAACTGCAATACGCTGTTATATTAGTAACATGAATTTATATATTTACATATAGGCAGGTAACAAGATTTCGAGTTACAGTATTTTCTTGTTCTTCTCTTCGCTGTACGCCTCCGAACTCATAAAGCGGAGTTTCTGGAACCTTCGGCAGTCGGTCGGAGTTTGTTGTTTCCATTCGCGAAGAGTGGAATTTCCCCATATACTAAAATACTCGGCGTTATTCGTATTCCAGGCTCAGAACAATATAGGAAAAACATGAAAACCTTAATCGTATTTCTAAAAGGAAAATCAATTCCCTGGTGAAACAAACTATTAATAGTTTATTATCATAAGTAATTTTTCATCGTAGTTTTCCGGAATTCTCATAAACCAGAACTAGATTCTCACTGACTAAGGAAGATGGAGATGGGACCCGAATTAGAACGGTTAGGGTGGGTGCCAGCGGAGGCTCTTTCCGAATAACACGGTCAGCCCGCCGCCACATCAGAGACCGACTCTCCTCCATCACTCAGTTTTAGCGAGTAAACACGCGCCGGGCAAAACGATGCAGATTCTTTGATGGTTGCATTTGTTTCCATCCGAATTTATCACTGCACGAGATTAATGCAGGCCTCAGACTCCGTGTAGCCTGGCCTCACCTCGCTTCTCTCATCGATCGCGTGTCTGTATCTTTCCATTACTGGCTCCTTAACCGGGAACGCAGAGAAATCTGTTACAATCTCGTGGCCGCCCACAGAATGGCGACGGGGGTGCGTAGGTGGGATTATTTATAATTTGTTTTGAGAAAAGGCAAAGAATCGAATTCGCCCGATGCAATTAGCAGCTGTTGAGTCGGTGATTCAGTCTACTGACTCACTGACCTAGTAACTGTTCGGAGCTGCTGCTGCTGCTGATCAGACGTGACGTCACTCTACGCCACCGGATTTTCGCGATATGTATTTACCGGCGGGGCTTCGTTGTTGTTGTTTTCCACCTCACCTACTTTTCCCTTTTCTGTATCCCCCTCAAAGACTGTTAACATCTCCGCCCCTTACTCGCGCGTGATCCACAATCTGTTTAATAAAAAAAGAGAGATTTTTCTTTCCTGCAGCCGAATCTTCCCCGCTTCCCTTTACTCCAGCATTATTCTGACAGCAGACCTAACGATGTCCGTCCGTCTGTCAGCCTCATCCCGGGGGGTGGGGGCCTTTAAAACTTCTCTTCTGCCTTTCACTCTACGCTGAGCGCGCACGTGTCTAAAACCAAATAAAGGCTCAAAGTCGACTCACAGTATAGCTGTGATTACCTGTGCATCGGAACAGTGGAATATCACCGCCTGTTTCTCACCTGTGATTATCTGTGCATCGAAACAGTGGAATACCACCACCTGTGATTACCTGTGCATCGGAACAGTGGAATATCACCGCCTGTTTCTCACCTGTGATTATCTGTGCATCGAAACAGTGGAATATCACCACCTGTGATTACCTGTGCATCGGAACAGTGGAATATCACCACCTGTTTCTCACCTGTGATTATCTGTGCATCGGAACAGTGGAATATCACCACCTGTTTCTCACCTGTGATTATCTGTGCATCGGAACAGTGGAATATCACCGCCTGTTTCTCACCTGATTCGTCAGAATTTAAGAGAGAGCGAGCGATGTAATTTACTTTAATAATGAAGAAAGATAACAGAACCGCCGCTTCGATAATAATAATAATAATAATAATAATAATAATAATAATAATAATAATAATAATAATAATAATAATAATAGATTAATTAACGATTCTTGAGATCTGGTTTATATTTAATCTTGTTTCCAGCTGTCTCCTTTCCGAAAATCCCCCCCCCCGAGCTTTATTGGATCTCAAGCCTGACAGGTGTCAGTCACCCTTCGGCAGGTGTAACTTTTGGAAACAGTTCGACGAGCAGCCAGATCTTGGAGTACATCTGATGAAAACAAAGTGATTGATCATCTCGAAGAACACTAGGTAGATTAAGTTGCGTACAAATTGTTACCTAAAATATACTATTATTCTTTATTGTTTCCAAAGATTAGCCGTTTCTCATGTTGGAGTAACTCCTTAACTCTGCGAAAATGAGGGCCGGTGGAATTTCTGGAGAGAACACAGAACTCCGTTTACAGAGCCTAATGATACAAACACTGGCAGCATCATAGAAAGGTAGGGTACTTTTGGAGCTGAATGTCACGTTCTTACTTCAGCTATTAATAACCAATATTTGCCTACCGTCCGGATGTTAAATGCGGCAGAACTTAGATGGGTTTTTGGTGCCAAAAAGCCGGCTGCGTTCGGTTTGGCGCCACCCGAGAAGGCAGCAGCCATCTCCGCCACCAGAAAGCTCGGTCCTTTAGATGCGCCGCCTGTAGCTTCTAGGGTTATCTGGTGCGGGGAGTGCGTACCGATTACGTGTCCAGAGGTAGGCAGGCAGACATCTGTATCGATGATTACCCATCGGCGAGAATCGACGTCTTCTGTCGCCGTCTGGACGGGGAATTTGGCGAAATGAAGGTGAAATCTGTCACTTCAGAATCCTCGCTCCCTCTCCAAACTGATCAGGAATGAAAAGTCTTTCAGCTTAGATCCCTACGCCGATACTTATTATTATTATTATTATTATTATTATTATTATTATTATTATTATTATTATTATTATTATTAGTGGTAATCGATTCGTTGATTAACATCTATATTTTTATTCATTTAGGTTTTTTATTCCCCAATTTTCTCCGTCATTTCTCTCTCTCTCTGGGAATCTTCACAGCCAACCAAACTTCACTTACACAATAACTAAACAGGGCACCGGACACCAGGGGTCTGGCAACGCTGGGGTTCGGAGCAGAATCTGTCGGAATTATCACTGACGACCAAAGCGTAGACCCGCGGGTCCAGAATCTAGTGTACGCTCGCTTATCAGTGTAAAGATGCGGGAGGGGTCCAGACAGGTCCTCAGATCCATCACCCACTGAGCATCTCTGGCAGTCCTCCCTCCCCTGCAGAACTTACACCTTGATCCAGGGGTGGCACCAAGTACCTGCCAGCAGCACGGAGGCGGTCTGTATAGATGGTCAGGCCGCCACCCAGAGATGGTCTCCGTCGAGCCGTGTGGCGTTCGTGTGCTCCACCCATTTTCTCCGCTGTAGCTTTTGATAAGTTTATTTGTTCCCAAAAACGCTTTTAGATTCTTTGATCGTTGTGCATAACTAATTTTCATATCTTAGCAGTTATTTATGCAATCGTACTAGCCCTGGCCCTCTGCGAACCAAGATCACAAGCATTTCTCTCAGAGTTAGATAGAATTATTAGAATAAATTGAGCGTGGTAAAAATTCTGAAAAGGAGGCCTGACTGATGTTAATGATGGTTAGGATGAGGGAGGCAGTAGGAGAGAGATGGAATTAATGGGCTTCCTTCAGTTGCTAGTGAATCAATAGTGAAGTATTTTAGAAAAGTTCGGGTCATTAAATAACAGGATAGTGTTTTTTTTAAAAAAGGGGTTCGAAATGTATTCTCTTCAATAGAATATTAATTATAAAGGATCCTTTAATATAAAACCTGGGATAAAGATTTAGAAAACAGTGGGATAAAGAGTCTCTTATATCGACAGATAAAGGGCTCCCAGAAAGGTCTGAAACGGGCTCTTTTCGATATAAAGTCTGAAAAAGTTTTTTTTTTTTAAATTTCAACCGTTTTCTAATTAATTGACCAACCACACAAACATCTCGCGTGGAATTTCATTATCCCCAGCAGCGGTCTGACAGGATCTCGTCTGCAACAAATCGATACTCTTTCTGAAGAACTATTTTCCAACTCAATTTGAAATAGTGCCATTGATGCTGTCCGATTTTAGAATTGATTATCCGCAGAGGCCGCGTGGCGAGATGTGCGAGCCAAATATAGACCTCGCATTGCTTAACCGGGCTGGCGACAGCGTCTTATGCAAAGGAACTGATGGAGCTCAAATTCCCGCGGGAAGCAGAGAGGCTTAAATTATCATCACCAGAGATCGGGGCGTTCACTTTCCAGTCGGTGTCTGTTGCTAGCGCTACGGAATCACGGGGTGTAGAGATCGATAGAAACGAACGATCTCTCGAGATGTTCTGAACACAAGCGATGACTGACTGTCGGGCGGTCTATGCAACAAGTGTACCCAACGAAAATATGGATGGGAATGAAGGCGGTGTGAGGATTAATTATTATTGGTTCATCGAAGACGGGTTCCCCCCCCCTCCTATCCCATGCGAGAGCCGGTACTTAGGTCTGGCTGTCGGCGGGCCAGAAGTAGAATATTGAACACTGGAGCCGCCGGCGAGGAGACCAGTACGTTAGCCCTGCGTCGTTGTTAGGGAGTGTTCATCTATCTGCCTCGCTCCTACTGAGACTGGAAGAGGCGTCAGCCCTGGCACGTAACTGGCATTAATCCATGATGGGAATGCGTTCTGTTGACTCTGTGACTCAAAGACGACACTTTACGGTACCCGCCTCCAGCCACGTTAGCGTCAGACAGAGAACACTGGGAACGTATGTCCAGGGCGATGGTGTTCTGGCCGGGAAGGGGTGCGTTTGTTGGAGGTTTATCCGGAGTGGTGATTGTATTAAGTATCCACGTCATCTGACCCCCCCCCCCGGATCTCCTCTCTGGCAGATGTTTCAAAGATACTTCACACGCAGGACTTGTCCACCTCTCACACACACAGGGTTGACGAGTTTTACAGGGTTTTACAACTCCGCCCCTGGTTCATTCCGTGTTTAATTTCTATTTTTAAAAAAGATTGTTGCCTTTTATCTGCAACAAAGCTCACGGAAATCCTGTCTACCCGTTTCTTCAGATACTGCGGGCTACCAAGGGTTAATGAAGATACCAGTATGCACAGGTTCTCGCTCCAAACATACGACCCTGGACGGCCGGCCGGAGATTAGCCAAATCTTGAGATCAACAACACACGCACGTGAGAGAGAGAGAGAGAGAGATGGGGGCGTGTGCAGCGGGACCCTAAATCTGCTATTACTGGCGGTTATTGTCGGCTACGGGTGATGGCGACCACAGTACTGTACTTGAAGGAAGTCTTGCCTCTGTGTGGACACAACTCTTTATTCCCCCACTCAGGGTGTAAATATCTCGGACACTCGAGCGATTTCAATCACCAAACTCTAAAGCGAAGTCGCGATGACTACTTCCGCTATAATACCCAGTTTGTTCTGGCGATCATTTGCATACAGCCCTCCCCCCACCACCAGCCACTGTTTGCCGGAGTTGTCCAGCACTCAGTAGACAGATGTGCCGGCTCTACCATTCTCTATATTAGCTGTTTCCCCGTGATCCTCTTGTGCTTCTTTGAACACCGCTGTCTCCACCTCAGCGGGATCGGGTCACCCTCCAGCCAGCTCGGGCACTGACTGCGTCATGACCGATTGTTTGTAAGCTGTAATGGCTTCCTGGCTGGCTGCTCGTGTTATCCAGACAATAACCGTAGAAATGTATCCGACCGACAAAAACCAATAGCTAGCTTGATTTCCAATTCCACCTACCGTATACAGCACCGGTAGCAGGAGGAGCGTTAGAATCTTACAAAGAACAATGGAGACCTATGACTTCTTTATAGAAAGTGTACAAATACGCCAAAAGAAAGAGATCTGGTAGCACGGCCGTGTAAATGGTGATCAGGTGACAGACACCAACCAGCGACTACGCGTTCTGCTGTGTGCTTTATACGCTCGTGCAGAATAGCTTCTCTCTAAGACCTGCGTGCTGGTAATGCGCCATTTTCGCAGTCGCGCTACTCGCGTGCACAGAGAGCGGGGCGCAGACGGACTTCCGGTTCCGGTGAGGTCGCTTGGAAGATACTCAGCGAAGCTTTTCTATCGCGGCCAGTAACCTGCAGTTGTTTATGCAGAGCTGGGTTTTGCTTTTTTTCTCTAATTTGAACTAAACTAAATTAATGGAGAAAATTGCAGAAATATAAATGTAAGTTAAAGTATTAAAAGGTCGGTCGGTATATAACAACTCCAAGCACTCCCCCCTCCTTCCGACGAGGAAGTGGAGCATTTCGAGCTGTTTATCTAATTGGAAAGTAACTAAGGTAGATGTAATTTCACTATCTAATTTTCCCATATTCATTCCTTGTTATTTTCCCCAGCCCTGAAAATTAAAATAAAAGTTGAAATTTCTGAAGATTTTAGTTTTTTTTTTTTTTGAGAAATTCGCGCAATAAATGTTGCTGTCTGCCTTGAGAGTAATTAGTGCAGGGATAATTACTGAGATTTACATTACGTCCGTGTCGGTTGAAAATGACCGTGAAAACTTCAAATTAATCAAGTCTTTATCTAATCGTTTGAAGTCAAGAAGTGAATAATTCCATAACATTCAATTACATACTGAAGCGCAGGTCCAGAAATGATTTTATCTCTAGGAATAATAATGGTTAAAGGGCGAGTTCTGATTATTTCATGCCACGCGGGGTTCAAAGATGACTGAGAAAATTGTACACACATACACACACACCATACACGTCACATACACACACAGACCATACACGTCACATATACACTACACACACACACACTATACACGTCACATACACACTACACACACACACACCATACATGTTAATACACACACACGCACGCGCGCGCACCAGGTGCCAACCAATGAAACTGTATGGTATTAATCACTTTACTGTTCAACAAATTCTAGCAAGTTAACTGAAGTCTAACGTATACTATAGGACAGATTTTTTAAGATAGCACTGAAAAATGTTAACCCTCGGTGGCTGGAGGATACTTGGAAAGATCCTGTATCCATGTCTGCGGTATATGAAATGGATCGAAGTTTGTAAAAATTTACTGGTGTCCGGTCTTCTACCATGTACTCGTTAACATCATAGTTGGGTTTACTCGCTTCTATTTCCAAAACAAACAAGAAAAGTTTGAATTCTTGTAGGTCTTTTCCCCCTTCGAAGTCCTACAAGCCAACCTCCAACGGTCTAGGGCTATACCTTCCATATCTTGATGTTCGCCGTCGTTCATTAAAGTCTCACTGTCACTTTGAGACCCGTGGGCAGAGGTAATAAAGCAAAAAAAAGTGTGTGTTTGGAAAGGAATTGGAATTTTTCTAATAAAGTTTACCTAAATAAATTTTAAAGAAATAATTTTGTTTCTTGTTTTCTCAACGTTATTGATGTGTGTGTGTGTGTGTGTGTGTGGCTATAAAACCTGGTGAAGGAGACCGTCGTCGGTCAGCTGACATTACTCGACCACAAAACTTGTAACCTTGATGTAGATTGGCTGGTCCTGCTGTCTTGAGGAGCGGCGGAAGAGACCGTCGTCGGTCAGCTGACATTACTCGACCACAAAACTTGTAACCTTGATGTAGATTGGCTGGTCCTGCTGTCTTGAGGAGCGGCGGAAGAGACCGTCGTCGGTCAGCTGACATTACTCGACCACAAAACTTGTAACCTTGATGTAGATTGGCTGGTCCTGCTGTCTTGAGGAGCGGCGGAAGAGACCGTCGTCGGTCAGCTGACATTACTCCACCACAAAACTTGTAACCTTGATGTAGATTGGCTGGTCCTGCTGTCTTGAGGAGCGGCGGAAGAGACCGTCGTCGGTCAGCTGACATTACTCGACCACAAAACTTGTAACCTTGATGTAGATTGGCTGGTCCTGCTGTCTTGAGGAGCGGCCGACGAAAACCATTCAGATATTTTTATTTTTATTGTTATCTCCCCCTCCCTCCCCCCTGTTAAACAGCTGCCGTTTTTCCTTCAAAGGGTTTGTCTCGCGTAGCTAGTGAGTTCCAGGATGCACCCGTTCACCAGCAACAATCAGCATTAAGCTCGTTCGGACCGGTACCAACAGAACCGCGTCCATAGGAACGGCAGTGGCCTCTGGTTCTGCCTTACACCTGTCCCCACCTGGTAGGTAAAATGCAAATATTTAAATTTCACCAAGAATCTATGGGTGTGCATTAACTTAAGCTTTTCTTAATGAACACATTCGTCTTCTCTGGTGAATAGAACCGGTCGCCCTGTGAGCACATGTCACACAGTACTTCAAATAGACGATGTTTGTAACCGACCGCTGTAGCCATGGCGATGTTTGGATCTTACCGGAAATCTTTCCTTATAATTAATTGTGCTGATAGATCGCGGAACCAATTCCTTTTATTTTTTAAAGAATATCATTGGCATGTTTTCTTTTTAAAATGTAGAAGTAAATCATGAAAGGTGTTTACGTAGGATTATTTACTTAGACGACGATATACGGTTACACCACAGTATTCGGAAACATGAGTAAATAGGAAGCTAGGTGTGAGAAGCACACCTGTTTGTTCTGGGACCCTGCGGAGCGCTGGGCAGGGATGGCACCTTGGGGTACAACACGGTAACATGGCGCAGGCGATATCGACAATCCTGGTCTGCGGAATTGCTGCCCATTCCCGATGTACGGAATCTGAATTAATTAGGAGTCTCAGAAAGTGGGTTTAGACAAACAGCTACTGCCAACATTCCCAACTATGCGCTCTTCTATAGAGTCCGTCAGTTTCTGTGGGCCTCTTGTTCGTGATATGGCTTCCTGCAGACTTCCTCTGGACTATACCTGTTCTTATAGCTTGCAATCAGTCACTAGAATGGTTTGTTAAAGTCTATGGCGGTCTGTTTACTTGTTATATTTATGCAGCGTGTGAAGACTTGGTTAGGTCACAGATGACGTCACTATTCGGAGACAGCCGCCAGGCGAGAGATCTAATGCACCATGTGATATTGAGTGATACATTTCAGCCATTTTTAAAGTCTTAGCACGATTCCATCCTCTAAATTTAGTGGTAGCTGGGCGAATCTTTTCCCAATTTCGTTCATTAAGTCAAAGATATGGCCAAAAAGCAGATTTGTAATTTACTTCATTCTCTTTAAAATATTAAAACATTCAGAGTAATGTTTACATTAATGACTGACAAATACATCGCTGCTTAAAGTCTTCCTAGCCTGTTTGTCTATTCTATATGGTTTTTAAAGGGATTATGCCAGCACTATATTTATTTTATTTTATTAGATTGAAATTTTACTTTTGGTTTTATTTGTCATCTTAAATTAATCTGTTGTGAACATCGGAGCTGGAAACAGCTCTAAGCGTGTATGGAATTCCGATTGTTGGCTATTGTAGTCTATTAAAGAATCTCAGGCTAGATTGATGGTAGCCATTAAAACCGTTGTTCTCAATAAGAGGAGTTTCCATAGCAATAAATGTAGATTGTTATCTGTTTATTCCAAGTCACTGATATTTCTGCATCTATCTGCAACACAACTTTAGCTTGATATTTGTTTTCACTCGGCACCTTTAATCGATATCGACCCATGGAGCGGACATGAATGCAATTGTACATAATGAGGATAAAAATAATAATTTGATTTTTTTCCCTTTTTATCTCCGCCGTGGTTCAAGGACGTACTGATAGATAGATGGGGTCCACAGTCAGGGCTCTGGCGGGCTCCGAGCTCGTTCCTCTGTATCATTGCTGTGACGACGCATTCGCAGCTTACTCCAGTGATGGGAAACCACACTGCCTTCTATTTTAGGAAATATATATTCGTCGAACAGCCACATCGATTTCTATGGGCCGACCACTGCTGTGAATTATTTAAACCCTCTGGGATTACAAATACGGACGGGAAACGTTAGTCTGAAAAATTAATGGTGGATAATCTTTTGTTATGTATGGGGAAGACAACCGGGGGCTAGTTGTTACAGCATCGGTAATTTCTAAATGAACGAAGCGTCATCTTCTTTGATCTTCAAGACGCCGATTATATCTCATCTATACGTTTAATTATTACTGGTGCTGTAGCAGCTCGCACTTGGTGACCTCCCTTTAGCGTTTCTTGGCGTTCACGCCTTGATCTGTTGCTGTGTTGTACACCGATGTCTACAAGGGAGACAACCCCAGTAAAAGTCAAGTCGCCTTTTCATGTTATCACGTCTCGGCATGAATTTATAACTATTAATTCTAGCCACTACAAACTCTCTGTCTTTTGGTGATAGAATTTGAGACGTTGACGGTTAGGAAAGAATTATGGTCAGCAGTTAATTGAATACCGGTCAAGAAAAAGCTTGCTCAAGACTTTTGAGCTAGGAGCCTGCCGTCCTGTTCCGTATCTCTCGTCAGTCCTTTAAATTCATGACTGAGGTATTTGTCGTCAGTCTATAAACTGTTGTTCTCACACCATCTATTGTGACTCCGACTTCCTCATGCAATTTTCCGTTGGGAGTAAGCAGCTTTATGAATGGCAATGGTGTAAAGCCTTGTTTCAAATGGAATTCTTTTAAAATGTCATTTTCATCTGATCTGCCAAACAAAGCAACAGGAGTCATTAATAGTGTGACCCGTTATTGGTATTTATACAGAAGTGTAGACTGGGATAACATTCATCCAAATTAGGAGGACAAAAATAAATTGGATAAACAGGGAAACATCGTGCTTTTTATATGAAATAAATTTAACTTTCATACAAACACGATGCTAGGCCATTAATTATGCAAAAATCTCCAAGTAATAATAATTAATGATTTTTTTTTCGATACATGGTTTATAAAATTTTCAATGGATTTTTTGTATTTCGTTGAGATAACGCATTCTCATTAACAGTAAGTGTTGATAAAGTAGATAGCGTGATTTTCGTATGCTACTTGCTACTTTTGGGTAATAACTGTATTTTGTCTTCCCAATTTGGCATAAAAAACTTGAATAATTAATTAGTTTGCTTTGGCCAAAATCTTCTGTGATACAGCTTTAAAACATCGCAATTTAATTTAAATTTAGCAGTCCACATTATACAATTCTTGTCGTAGATTATCTGCGGCACAGCTTTGATAAACACAATCAAAGATAATGTTGATGAATAGGAGTGAGGAATAAAGTTTCAGCATTTCCTGCAACATCTGTCCCATCTTCGCCGTCAAGCGTTTAGTGTTTTCCGCCATCCATCACTTCTCTAATTATACAAGTCAGACATATTTGCCAAATCGGTGGCTGGGCTTCGTTTGAACTGGGGGCCTTTTACGTCATAGTTAACAC